>CM026290.1:11070799-11793943 GCA_014851415.1 Cnaphalocrocis medinalis
AAAATCTACTACAATGTTGCTACTGCAATAAAATAATCGTACCATAGTGTACCCCTTTTTTCTAAAAACACTCGCTGATATAATTTATTTATGGGTAATTTTGAATCTATAATTAAAAAAAAATATTGTAATTACTTTTTTTCACGTAAATACAAGACCCTTTTATAAAAACTTTACCATCTGTATTTTAGTTATCAAAGATGGTATTGCGCTTGTTATACTTCAGCTGTTAATAACATTTGGTATCTACCTACAACATTTTAACAATGTATGGAAACTTGACAGTTTAGTCTGCTAAATGAGAAAAATAATGCCAAAAAGGTTGGCGAAACCTAAAAGCGTCACTTAAAAATGACATAAGTGACTTTAACAGATTTGACAGTGACGTATCTGTCGTAGATTTTTTGGTCTTGAATTCCAGTTTAGAGTATAGTTACTTTTTGTGCATTTCCCATTATAAAATAAAAGGGTTTGTTATTGCGAAAATAAAATTACTTTTTTAATAAGCGTAATAATTTTATTTTAATGATATCAATGGGAAAAACTGGAACCTGAAAACTTTCCATTACAACTAACTTGCGCCACTTCTCTCTCATAATCTCATGGAAGTAGGTAGTGGAAAGCTAAAAAAAACAGTTATCGTAAATTAGTTAGTGACCTGCCATAATCTCGCTCGGGTGAAAAAAACTAACAAAAGAGCGACTCCATAGTTATCATTGACACACGACTAATCAAAAGTATGCCTAGGCATAATTTTCAAGTTCCGTTCACAAGGCGCAGATGCGAAGTCCATTGTAGGTGGAATGTCATTGACATCAAAAAATAGAAAAAAAATTAAAATCAAATTCATAATCTCTCACATACATAATATTCTACATAAAATACAATAATTAAACTGAAAAAACTCAAGTGTCCATCACGAATGTTTATCCAGAGTGTGGGTCAAACACCATTGGCGCATGAGGAGTCACTACCAATAGCGCCATCCGGCCAGTCGATTACTTCCTGATTGGTGGGGACAGTAAAATTCATATCTTATCATATCTTATGGTGGCTCGTTTGCCACCAGCCACATAAAAAGAACGGACGGTAAAATGCATAGAACTAAGCTTAAGATATTTTAACCTACCTATCCTCTTTAATGGTACCTGTACTACCTATAAAATATAAGTACTATCCTGTGAACATGATTGAAAATAGCCGATGCGGCAGTAGAAGCGACATTAATGGATAACAAAACAAATAAATGGTTTCGAGAGCAAAGCAAAGCCAAAGAGGTAACAAAACGAGTGGCGTTTCTAATGTGGCAGAGGGCAGGATATGACACTTAAAAAAGAAAAAGATTTTGTATTATGATAGGTCTGAAAATAATTTAATGAAAATTTAAAATTAATTAATGTAAATGGGCCAAGGAGCAGAAGACGGCCAAAAAGAAATGGATGGACTGTGTGAAGAATGACATGACTGAAAAGGGGGTGAATGAGACGATGACGAATGACAGGGACGAATGGAAGAAGAAAACATACTGCGCCGACCCCAGATATCCTGGAAATAGGGCAGGGAGATGATAATGAGGTCTGAAAATAATTTACTTACTTTTTTATGTGATAGGTGGCAGACGAGCAGACAGAACATTTGATGGTAAGCGAATGCCGCGACTCTTGGACACCTGCAACACCAGTAGAGTCAGTCATGTGCGCTGTACCCTGTAAATCCAATACACTGTAATTGCTGAGACTGTATTTTGAGAAAATGAGCCTATAAATTTTTTTTAGTTTTTGGAAGATTACTTCAATTGTTTGTAACATAGAATATTATGTTTGGAATCAATTGAAAGGTAATTTTATGAGCTATCGAGCCTAGTTCGTTTTGTGTATATAGATAGCATGTATAATTAGTTATCTTAGAAAACTTGTTCTGCCTTAACACACATCAGAATGCAAATGAGAACCTTTACATGGCAATACACTGTATCTGAGAATTACATGGTATTGACTTGGTAAAACAAAGCTTAAAATGTGACAGGACGTTAATAATATAAGTAGTAGGTACTTACTTATAATAAATAGTACTAGATATAAACAACGAGCATTTTAATCAAATGAAACTTTAATATTTTGACAATTAACAATATTCAAGGTATCAAAATTATAAACTTCCTATAAATGAAATTAAAGGAGTTGTCCCAAAATGTATGGAGTCTCGGCGTGGTATATGTACCCTATACCAAAATATAGAGAATTATATGAAGAATAGTTTCTGACCATCCAATTTCTCTATTGTAGCATTGTTTTTTGGAAGGAATACTTTATTTGAACAAAGTATTGCAACACACAACAAAATGGTTGACAATGTTGGTTACCTATTGATTGACATTACGAATTCTATGACGTTTGACGCTTGTCTGCATGTCTGACGTTTGACGGAACAAACGTAACAAACCACAGACTAAGACAAAAAACTACCCAAATAACCAAACCGTCTAACGTCACATTGACAGACATTGACATTGACAGTTTTTTTTGTCTTTGTTCACCGTCATCTTGTCTTTGGTAAAGTTGGAAAATGGTATTTTTTTATTTTATAACCAGAAAACTGTGCATTATATGAAATTCATTGTATTTTCATCGTAATAAGTAATTTTTTCTCCGTTTTTTAATGTAGCGTACATAGACCCAGCCTATAATGGGACAACTCCTTTCTATTAAAGACAACATACAGTATGTTACACATAATCATTCTTCGGTTTTGAAAGGAACTTAAAAATCATCAAAAAATAATGAGACTTAATAGCAATCACACACCTAGTCCCAGAAAATAAAAAGCTTAACTTAGCTTATTTAAAGCTATGAAATCAATATTGAAAGTTCTGACGTAAATTAAATAATAATCACACCATTAAATGTTTGGTTCATCATTGTATTCATCAAGGTCAGGTTCAGATTTGACGACCCGTTTAGCGCAATGGTTTAAGCGCCGGTTGAGACGTAAGGGTCGCGGGTTCGATTCCCGCACCAACACAAATGTTTGTTGATGAAATAGATATTTGTGTTGGGTCTGGGTGTTTGTAGTACCTATGTTGTTTCTGGTTTCCATAGCACAAGGGAAAACCTTAGTTTAGGGCCAGGACAATGTATGTGATGTTGTCTCAATTTGCTGTAATATTTTTTTTTTTTATCTCACAAATAACCCTGGCTTCACCTTCTCTGGCTAGTGATTGAAATAGATCGGTTTCGCCCTTTGCAATTTTATTCGATAATTTTTGCGAATTTTTTCTTTTCAGGAAATCTTTGAATTGATATCAAAACAACTGTCACGCACCACCACACCAAAGTTGACAGCTACTCGATTAACCAAAAATGATTGAGCCCGATCTCTCGCCAAACGCTCTGATTGGTGTGTGCGTGTCGCTAGCCCCTTGCTGGCCGTTATAACTTAACACGGTATCTTGCGGCGCGTAAAAAATATTTCGGCAATACACGGCATCTTTAATTGCCGTGTTTTGCTATTATAGACGTTAAGTCTTAAGCAAATACAGTGTAATATTGATATATCTCAGTACTTTACATACTGTTAAGAAAAAATATGAAGGTAGTAATATTAAATAGGCTTAAATAAATCGAATGAACGCTATTAATTCAAAACACTGTATCTGTAGATACAGTGTATTGGATTCACAGGGTACCGCTGCCAACCTTTAACATCTTTTCCCCATAATAAAGCCTCCGGTAGGTACGCTCACTCAATCCACGGAACCGAATTGAGGTCTATCTACCGATGGTTGGTTTTGATGTGAGATATCAAAATATCTCTTAACAACCAATGACGTTGAAGTTGGATCTCAGTCTAACAGTACGTCACCTGACGGATTTTTCACACGCGATTTCACACCCCCATATAGAGAAGTTGGTTGCGGCATATGAAAAAATGTAGGGAGATCGAGCAATAAAGAGTATTGAAGAGAGTAAGTATAGAGATTCATAAATAAAATTTAGCCTCTAATGGAACTCCATTAGAGTATAGGGAACTCCCTAAGCCCGGCCCTGTATTGCAATAAAGGTGCATCAGAACTGACATTGATGAGAGAATGTGCCAAGGTTTGTTGTTTTAAAATTAATAATAGTTGGTGTCGGGTTGCTACCTAAGGCAAGTCGCTCACAGGGTGCGCAGCATAAAACAATAAGTTGTAGTGATGTGACAGTTCATTTTCTTAATGTGAATCTACCCTATCATACAGGGTGTATCTTTGGACATTTACATTCCGTTAACCACGTCTTCTACCTATCATTCTGAACAACATGGGTTCTATGACTTTTGAAAACTCGCAAAAAAATTACGATACAAAGTTGGTTATCTGACTTGTCCAAATGTCCATTTTTTAAGAGGGATAGAAAAAGTTTCGGGAAACTGAGAAAAAAATTGGGCGAGTCAGAAAATGTTTATGCGGCGATGATATCTATCTATCTACAAGCGATATCTACTATCTATCTATATAGATAGATTTCATAGTTACGATAAGAGAAAAACATTTCCGAGTATCGAGTGGAGCTGATATTTCGAATATTTGGCGCATTGCATTTTGTGAGCGGTAAACCTAACAAATAGTTGAAAACTTGCATGTTCTGTTCATAAACTAAAACTAAAACGAGGTAGTTAATGTTAGTTTTGAAAACAAGTAATTTACGTGCTTTTGATAGTTATTTAAGCACGTTTAATAGGGAAAATTTGTAGTGTTGCTATCACAAATTAAGCAATATAATATTCTATTTTGACTAAGTACCTACCTGCTTAATGTTTGTTCTAAAACGGGCACGCGTAAATCAAAAGCAGCTAAATGTGCAGTAGATAGCTGCTTTTTATTCTATACGCCTCTATTTCTTTTTTTCGGTCACAAAAATTATAGCGAACAAGTGTATGTGTAAACACAAGACCACTCTTTATTCCCTCACCCTCACAGTTCGGTCGGACGTCCATGACACAATAGCCCTTGCGCCCCCCCACGTCCTTGAAATAGGGGTTTAAAAATTGGCAAAAAGTAACCTATATTACTTTCTTTCTCTTCAACTATCTCTACTTAAAAAATCACGTCAGTAGCGCTACCATGATTTGACATCTAAAACTGACATAACGTAAATTATTTGCTCTGTCTTTTTCAAATGCATCACAATGAAAGAGATAAAGCGATAGTTTTCGATAGTGAGGATAGTATTTCTGGGTATTTCAAACTCATGGTAAGGCTACACAGTTCGTCGCTGCAAACTGAGACTGAGTATGTAATACTGTATTGTATGACGTGTGTGTATCTATGGACATTTGCAAGACATCAAACCATTAGCAGTGTCTATTCTGTTTAATTACCATTAGTACCTACCTTAATAAGTTATTAATAAGCAATTACGATATTATAGTTATTAATCGAAATAATTATCGCACCTACAGATATTTATGAGGGTAATAAAAAGGTAATGACGTTTGTATTATTATTATCGAGATCTATGATCATAGAAACCTTAGGTACAGTTAGCCACACATCAGGTTACCACAACCTGCCAAATTTCCTCAGGTGATATTCAACCTAATGTGTATGACAGAAAGATGAGAGTCGATTAAAAAAAAAAGACAGTTTTGTATATTTTCGTGTGTGCCTGTACGTACAGCGTGAACGCGTTAAAGTTTCGCCGTCAAGGCTCCATTCGGAGAAGAGCCCTATTTTACATTTTTGGAATTTAAATCCAATTACAATGGATTAGTGTCGAAAGTAAAATAGTATCTACATTTAATTTTCGACCTCGACGATATGTTCGAAATTCAAAATATTTATAGCTTTTAAATTAATTTAGGTCCTTTAATGAAATTAGCGTTTTCATACTGGCCACTATAATCACGATTTTCTCCTCTTTGATAAGGAATTCCAAATTCAAATTTGTACATAACAGCTATTTATTCTTGTTTGTGCTTTAATGACGTCATTCATTTGGTTTTTTTCTTCTGTTTATGATAGCGCCTTTGCCAATGACATTTCAACTACAAAATGTGCTTTGGCCTTTGCTATGACTTTTTTAACGGTTTCAGTATGGGATTGTGTATGTATGTAGAGATTTTATGAGCGAGTACTGAGATGGTAAAACAAGCTTCTTTATAAATAGTAAGTATAGAAGATATAGATTTCACTATACCACTACAATAACTTCAAGCTTAGTTCGCAATCATTATAATAACAATAGCAAGTAAATCTAGAATATTTCCAAGTCACGTCAAAAGCAATCACGACCGAATGTCATGGCCGACCAATCATCTCATGGTACGTGTAATATATAATTCTGTTATTTGAACAATTGTCGAACAATTGCAATTTGGCGTCCGGTGTGCCAATTTTGCGAGTTGCGGGTGAAGTTGGCCGGTTATTACTCCAATTAGTCAATTTCTTACAGGAAACGTTACAGCGCTATAATACTGCAAAATATTCATATTACTATACTAAATAAAGACCATGACCGCGACACACGTTTCAACATCCTCCTAACCAATATTTCGGATATGGCAGCTAGTTTGACCGATCAGAGGTTGTAAAGGATAAAAAAAGGGGAGGGGGGGTTAGAAAAGGGGAGGGGGTTAAAAAAAGGGGGGGGGGTATAATTATTAAATAATTCAAAAAGTTACATACCCAAAGATACTATAATATAAGTAGCACGCGGACGAAGTCCCTATTTCAACATAAAGCTATTTTTTTATTGTCTTGAACTACTTAAGAAAACTTTAAAGCAGCCTGTTAAAAAAATCTAGACATTTCACAAAAACTCGGATTTTCTAACCTCCCTGCAGCATGCACTAGCTTATAGAAGTAAGTGCAGAGGCAAAGTTCAAGCTTGCCGCAAAAAACAAGGAACAGAACAATGGATATTATCATTATGACCGTAACATCAACATAAAATCATATAATATCAACAAGTAAACTTTTTGTTGGTCCTGCCGGGGTTTGAACTCGGTCCCACCCGTTGCTGCGGTGAGCGCTTAACCGTTCGGCCACGAACATCGGGTCTGTTGCGGGCGAAATTAGCGGCTGAGTGCTGCGGATTACGTCGTCACCGTGCGGCGGCGCCGGGCCTAAGAACACTGCGCTGCGCGTGAGTCACACCATCCACTACGTTGTTGCTGTCCTTTTCTTGCACCGCTGCTTCGGGCCGCGAACTATCACTGAGCTTACTAAGCGCGCTGGCTAAAGTTTTAATTATCTACTAGCCGTCACAATACTATAAGGAAGTTTGTAAACAATGAACTGTTTGGGGTGTAAGAGAGCTATTAGCAAATCTGAACTCTTGAGCTGCATAACCTGTAAAGCATGCTATCACTATCAATGCCTTAATTTTGAGCCTTCTTATTTTAAATCTAACATTCAAGAGCTGTACCGTTCATGGCGCTGTCACTTATGTGCGAATGTTACTCGGCGGAATAGAGATGATAACACCCCAGTGGGCTCTCCGTATAGATCGAATAATATACCAGTGGCTACGACATCTTCGCTCACTACATCCCACCTAGCTGATATGTCATGTGATGAGTCATTTACTAACACCTCTTCACGCTCGGTTGAGTCGAGTGACCAATGCGCACAAGCTGTCATACAAACAGTAGACCAAGAGGCGTCAATCACAATGAGACAGTTTAGCCAGTTAATTGATTTGAAACTAAATGACATCAGGGCAACGTTATCACTTGAAATACACGAAAAGGTGAAATCAGAGATAAAAAACTGTCACGGACACTATGAAACAAGACTTCTCACAACAACGGACTTTTTAAGTAGCGAGCAAATGACCTGAAGCGGAACCTTAACCAGGCTAGCCAGAGAATCTTGGAGCTTGAGGCACAGAAAGCATCGCTGCAGTCAGACATGGCTAAACTAGAAGGCCGTCTGTGCCAGATTGAAAAAAGTCAAGATGTTGTAATCTTGAGGTCCAGTGCATCCCGAGCGGCGAAATGAGAATCTTCTCACATTGTTCAAAAAACTATGTGAACAAATAAATCACCCTTATCTGAAAGTGATTCGCTCCTGTCGTCGGGTTGCTAAGCTTAACCCATCTTCAGATAGACCTCGCAACGTGCTTGTGACCCTACCATCGGAGCGTCATCGGGATGCCATTATATCAGCTGTCAAAAGGTACAACAAAGGAAACCCTAAAGATCTTCTCAACTCGGGGCACATGGGAATAGCTGGCGACAGGAAGCTTATCTTTGTTGGCGAGCACTTGTCGAAACAATGTAAGACCTGCATGCGGCGGCTCGAAGATTAGCCAAAGAGAAATGCTATAAGTATACATGGGTCAAATTCGGGCGTGTGTATGTAAGAAAGGACGATACTTCCCCCGCTATTTACATCAAAGACATGTTAAGTCTAGATAAGAATGTGGTGTAATGGTTAGGTATATTATTATAGTATTATTTTATTTATTTATTATTTATTTATTTATTTTTCGTTTGCTTTACAAGCTATTTGGATAATGTAATCTGTTTTTTTTTTTATGAAAATATTTTATCAAAATGTTAACCGCATCAGAAGCAAATTAAAACAATTATATATAAGTATACTTAATGAAGATTATGATATTATTTGTTTATGTGAAACTAATTTGGATAGCTCCTTCTCAAACTATGAATTTATAGATGACAGGTACACAGTGTTCCGTAGGGACCGCGAATCCTCGAGCTCCGGTAAGCGTTCTGGTGGGGGTGTATTGCTTGCAATAAAGAAACAATTGCATGCGCTCAGACGTCCTGAATTTGAGACCTCATTGGAGGATTTATGGGTAACAGTTAATAATGATCCTGGGAGTCGTGGATATGCCCTAAATATTTACCTGGTTTATTTGCCCCCTGATTTAAACATTAATCTATGTAAAAACTTCTATGAGAATTGTAGTGCTACCTTAATGAATTTAAACAGCTTTAACTCTAAAACTATTATTCTCGGCGATTTTAATTTACCGGGCTTAACCTGGTTGCCTGATATTACTTGTCCCCCCAGTCTATGTTGCAGTAAAACCATATGATACCAAATCATCTCTACTGATTGATCTGTTAGATTTAGGTGGTCTTTCACAATATAACTATGTTGTAACGTCAATGGCAGGATACTTGACCTGTTTATGACTGATCTGTCAGAATTAACGCTATCGGAATGTGCTCCTTTGAGTACACCTGACCGTCACCATCCAGCTATCGAGATAGATGTGCAATTTGAATTTAAGATTAGGAAAACATTACAGAAACAAACTACGGTTCCTAATTTTCGTAAATGCGATACTATCAACTGTTCGCTAGAACTTAACACCAACAACTGGGAAAATATTTTGATCTCAAACAATGTCGATTTGAACGTTAGGTGTTTTTATGAAATACTTAACAACGTTATTAAGAATAATACTAAAAGTAAGCGAATGGGACGTTCTAATTTTCCAGTCTGGTTTTCCGGACCTTTAATGGCCTGTATTAGGGAGAAAAATCGTGTTCATAAGAGATTTAAAAAATTCAATAATCCTAGAGACTACGACGAGTTCCAGTTGCTCCGTTCAAGGTCGAAAACACTTATAAAAGCATGCTATACCTCTTATCTTGAGAGTGTTGAGAATTCTCTTACCTCGTCAACAAAGCTCTTCTTTTCATTCATCAAGAGTAAAAGGTCTAGCCCTTCAATTCCCGAGACTGTAAAGTTTGGTAATAGGATAGCAAAAGGTGCTCAGGAGGCGGCTGAACTTTTTTCCGAATACTTTGCCGGTGTATTTGAATCAGGCAGTAGTTTAACCGCCTCAATCACCAGTGAGTTGCTTACTAATAAACCGTTAACCTCAATATATGTCTCAAAGGAAGACATATTTAAAAAACTTGCTTCTCTGGACCCCAACAAAGGGGCTGGACCTGACGGTATTCCCTCAAGCTTTGTGAAAGGCTGCGCTAGGGCTTTAACCGAGCCACTTTATCTTATTTACAACCAATCTCTCTCGTCTGGCCATTTTCCATCCGCATGGAAACAAGCTCATATAATACCCATTCATAAGTCCGGCGACCCCAGTGAGTGCTCGAATTATAGGCCAATAAGTATATTGTCGTGTTTTGCGAAAGTTTTGGAGGCATTGGCTTATGATCACCTCTATCACCATTTTCTACCGTATATTTGCCCACAACAGCATGGTTTCGTTAAAAACAAGTCGACGGTTACTAATTTACTTGAATATACTAACTTTCTTTGCAAGGCATTTAACGAGCACGGCCAGGTTGACTCTGTATATACAGATTTCCAAAAGGCCTTTGACAAAGTAAATCATGACCTGTTAATTTCTAAGTTGGAGTCAATGGGTGTACATGGATCTCTATTACGCTGGTTAAAATCCTATATTGCCAATCGTAGTCAGTTAGTGGCATTGAGAGGATTTTGCTCTCGGAGTGTCTCTATTACATCTGGAGTCCCCCAAGGCTCGCATCTCGGTCCTCTGATGTTTATTCTTTTCATTAATGACCTAATTCCTAGGCTTAAAAACATCTCTTTACTCTATGCAGACGACCTAAAAATTTTTTGTCGTATTGAGACTGTCCGAGACTGCGTTAAATTGCAAATGGATCTTGACACCCTGTTTGACTGGTGTAAAGCTAATGGTATGAGTCTCAGCATTGCCAAGTGCTTTATTATCTCGTTTACGCGTATCAAAAATCCAGTGTTTTTCGATTACCACATCGATAATACCCCTCTTGAAAGGAAGCAAGTGCTACGAGACCTGGGCGTTACTTTTGATGACAAGCTGAGCTTTAATCACCATCTTACTACTATTACTAAAAAGTGTAACAGACTGTCAGGTTTCATTTTGTAGAGCATCCAGAGAGTTCAAGTCACCTCAGAGTCTGCTGCAGCTTTATAGGTCGCTGATACTGAGTCAGCTTGAGTATGCCTGCGTCGTTTGGTCACCCCAGTATGTAACTTATATTGATATGCTGGAATCTATTCAGAGGCGCATTCTCAGGGTGCTCACGTTTAGGTGTAGACTCAAGCGTGAGCTTACCACTTACGAGTCACGGCTACGCAAATTTAACCTAAAATCTCTTGAGAGCCGTCGTAGACTACATGACTTCACTCTCCTGCACAAAATTTTAAATGGTAGCATATCTACATCTCTTCTGTCGGAAATTCACCTGAATGTCCCACGGAGGTCCTCTAGGTATGACTGTCCGTTCAGTGTTCCCCTTTGCAACAACAATGTGTCCTTTCACAACCCTATCTATAGAGTGTGTCGCGAATATAACGCAATTTGTAAACGCCGGAACGAGGTTCCTGACATCTTCAGCTCAACCCTTCATAGATGGAAACACGCTTTCCGTCAATTCTAAGCTAGATTGCCCATATTATTATTATTATATTTTATTATATTTATGTATATACTTATTATATATTTATATTATTATATTATATTAATATACTTTTGATATTACTATTCATTCATATATGCTTATCTATTTATTAGTCTTCTATACCTAACTACACTGTTTTAATTAGTAAATTCCACGATTGTTCTCTTAAATTGATTATTATGCTGTGTACACATATTTTTGGTGCTACAACTTATCATTGTTTCTATATTATGATTTTTAGTATTAAGCATGCATTGTTGTAACTCTGTTCTGTGTACCGAATAAAGAAATAAAATAAAAATAAGTAAGAAGTGCGCAGCTTTCGTTTACTAAGTTAACTCGATTAGAATTGATAATCGAGTAAGGAATCGTCTTTTACAACAAATGAATGAATTAAATTATTTATCTGAAATGCGATTATTCGGTAGATAACCGTGCATACCATAATGTAACTAGAAGTACCTATATAATTGAGAGCAATAAAAATTATTTTTTTATTTGAAAAAATATGAGTGGCAAACCAAACTCCACGCGAGCGCAGCTAATGGCGTCCACTAAATTAACTTTCAAAATAAAACGAACAAAATTCAAATCAGTTAAGTAATCTGTTCGGGAGCTAAGTACGGTTTCACAGAAAAGACACACACACAGGCATGTCAAACTTATAACATCCAAAAAAAGAAATAAAATAGATTTATTAATTTGGCCGTCACAACATATTGGATGAAGACAGATTACACTAGTTTTAATTTATTTATTATTATATCTGAAAACACAAATGCACCTACAAATTATTTATTTAGTAATAGCGCTATCTCACTCGAGACACCTAAGGAAGACCAGCGTCGGGGCGTCTTAGACACCTCGACACATGCTGAGTATGTGCCATTTCAGTGGCCATAATAATTAAATTATAAACTTGTTTTGTGTTGTAAATGTTTGATCATGTAATGTATGTTTTCACTGTGAATAAATATTTACTTACTAATGATAAACACAACTCCGACTTATCTTCCCGACTTAAAACACTTTCATTAGTAGGGCTTCCATCAAACAAAACAAATAAGTACCTAAGTATATCCATACATCTGCGCAATAGTCTCCGTTTTCAATTGTGTTGTTATACTACGCATAAACATCGTATTAATTATGGTTTTTCGCTTACAAACATGGTGAATTAGCTAGTATTGTCTTGGAAAGCGTAAACTATAATATTGCAAACTGTTCGAAATGGTGTTGTCATAACATTCGATTTTACCTTGAATTTGTGAAACTATCAATATTATTCATATCTATAATTGATCCAACTGACATTTGCTGTTTTATGTGATAGGTGGCAGACGAGCAGACGGATCACTGGATGAGCAGACGGAGCAGACGGATGATAGTAAGCGATTGCCATAGCTCAAAGACATCCGCGACATCAATGGAGTCGCAAGTGGCTTGCCAACTTTGGGCCTCCGATGAGCTAACCGTCGGAATGAGCTTCCGATACTCTCGGTAATACAACGCAAGCGCTGCTTTATGCCGGTTTTATTTGAGGCCGTGGTATCCCACTCTCAAATATATAATTTGTTATTTTGGTCTAGTCTCGAACATAGCTTGGGTTTGTGATCACCAAACCGCTTAAGCAGCGTTAAGGATAAGCTTATATCATCATAGTAGCGAAGGACTTGATTTTGTCATGGCCTTTAACCTGCAGTGGGACAGCGTACAAGCTGATACTTTTACTTTAGTCTAGTTTCATTTAAACACTTTTTCAACAAAACCTTTCAACGTCCCGAGTAAAACAGATTAAATGCAGCGATACACCAGGCACTTGCAACTCGAAAACGCTACAGTTTATTCTGGCCATCTGACCGCCTTATGCTGAGCTCCCACCATTTGCTCGCCTAACATGGAGTTAAACTAAACAGTTAAACTAAAACTACAGAGAATATTAAAACTCAAAACGCGACAAGGATATTAAGCCACGAGTACTTGTAACAACAAGTGAATTTAATTTTAAGTTTAATTACTAGAGTTACTCATTTGAATATTAGAAAACTTTGTCATTTCATTTTTTGGCTGTTATTTGACGAGTCAGCAACAAAAATTACTTAACCTACTCATTAACATTGCACAGTAGAAAACATATTTGCACGGAATTTAGTACAGCAATAACGTTACATATGGATTTTGATCATAGCACTTATAATATTTTCCCATAATTACCTCGCTTGATCAGTAGTGTTGTTTCAGTAGTGTGAGACAACACCACGCTTAGCTTGAATTATCTGGCTTGACTGGAGTGATACCACTGGCCTGAAGTAGCGTCTCTGCTGTGTTTTGCCGTGTGATCATATGTACGGTTGCCCAAAACGACGAAGATTGGAATAAAACGGAATGGGGTGAGGGTGACAGTCTCGATAGATAAGTACTTTGTTTGTTATTTTGTTCCTGTCAACCTCATATTTAGATCTCACGGCCGCTTACCATCAGGCGGAGTGAGGTCATCTTTATTGTCCTAAATATAAAAAAAGTTGACAACGCATTTGTGACTCCACTGGTGTTGCAAGTGTCGACAATTGCTTACCATCAGGTAAAGAGAACACGACTCTTCTGATATTAAAAATATGACCCTTTAAAACGTGTATGAGTCTTCCAAATTCTACTACAAGCAAATATTCAGAGCTCAACTTAAACTGGGCGTCCACAGACTTTGACGATTTACAACCAGCTTTGATTTAGTTTTAATGGTACTGAGTTAAATTTACACAAGCAATAAATCAATATGGAGGGAATGGTTAACTCCCATTCAACTGGCTCCCGGTTTTGAATGGGTTTAGTTCGAGAAAGTGGGTCCCGGGCGGAATATGGGGTAGGGACGTACAGAACCGCGTTCCGTAACCGAAACTGTTTAATTAATTAAATATCAATTTTCGTCACCTGATAACTACATTTAATAAAATTGAAAATAATTTTCAAGCAAGAAAGCTATTTCTTCTCTTGCAACTGTTTCGCAACCACACAGTTATGAAAAAACTTAAATTGATCGTACTTGGTAACTGGTTTAGTAGCAAGAATGTCAGTTCTTCTTAGGAAACTGGTTGTGAAACTTGCTTGCCAATGCGACCGGAACCGGAATGCGGCCGGAAAGGAAATTTTAACCGTTGGAGAGCCACGTTTTGGTATGAATGTGCGGGATCGATTGGAGTGAAACCGTGGCCTAACAGAAGAACAACTTAAAGCGCGGCTTCGTGTTTTCCCAAGTGAGTGGGGGTAGGTACTTGAGGCCCAATCAGGGAAAGGGGGTTAAAATTGTTGACACCGCACTTACTACTCCACTGTTGAGGAGGTCTATGGACGGCGATAATCGCTTACCATCGAGTGATCCGTTTGCTCGTCTACCACAAGAATATTGAAAACCATTTGTAAGCAATGTTGTAAGAAAATAATTATTTTTAATCGATATTTCAATAACCGAATATCATATCCGAAACATCCCTAGTATGGGGTACGTTTTGTGAATTAAATGGTACGATTTATATCATTTTAGGGGTGATGTTGTAAGTGTTGAGTTTTAAGTTTTAAGAGATTGGGAGTAAGTCAGAAGAATTTTGAAGTTAGTGATAAAAATAAGTATGATAAAGAATCAGTATAATTTTAGAGAGACTGAATTGCCGCACTTAGAGACTTCATTCATTAATATAATCTTAATTTTTATGGATAGTTTTATGCGTATTAATTGCTAACCATCAGGTGAACCGTCTGCTCGTCTGCCACCTATCACATAAGTACAAAAGACGTCTTTGGGTAGAAAGACACTATTTCATTTGTATCAACCAAAAACGTTACAGTAAATTATTTTCTTAACTACAGATTTGCATACCCATTCTACTCACATAACTTTATGTATATTGTTATTTTGTCAATCCGCTAGATAATGCCATCTTCATTCACACATCGTGGTGGTATTTGCGCAAGACGGCAAAGTTTGTATAAGACATCGGTCCTCAACATGTTTTGCAAATATATTTTAGAGAGATAGTTTTAAACTTTCGCGTTGCAATACATACTTATAAAGGCAAAAGCGGACGAATATAATATGGTCGCGCTTTGACCACTTTGGCAGTCGAAAGTCAAGAGTAAGGCTGAATGTACTTATTAATTTTCGTCGGTTTAGTCCCGTTTATATGAGTATATTGCCGCGCATTTCAGAAGTAACCTTTAACCCCACTCTTAACTTTGTGCAATAAAAAGTGAGCCTATGTCCTATTTATCAGGGATAGACCACTGATAGATGTATATAAATGCTTCAGTAGTTTTGGCGTGAAAGAGTAAACAACAACAGACGGTACTCGCTGTACTAATGATTAGTATGAACGACTGGATTTGCTATATTGCGTTCGAGATGCGCAATCAAAGCATTGCTGAAGTGAGCCACTGCATTGATACCCTAACTCTCAAAACTGATAATGTAGGTAGAAGTTCTCGAGTTAACGCACTTCGTACTACGGTGGTGAAGGACAGCTTCGTCATGTATGGGTCGGCCCAACCGAAGTGGTACCGCGGCCTTCAGAAGACCGGCGTGAAGCAGCGCCTGCGCTGCGTTTCGCTGAGTGAGTCCGGTACCATCCACCGGTGAATCAAGTGGGGGGAAAGGTGGTTACAGGTTGGCAGCGCACTTGTGGCTCCACTGGTGATACGGGTGTCTATGGGCGGCGGGACTCGCTTACCATCAGGTAATCTCACATGCCGAAGCGTAGCTCTCCCACCGTAATAGTAACATTGACAACCACTGCCTCACACAACTGGGGTATCGCCTCGTTTGGTATATCAATTCTGACGCTCGGTGTATGTTACATAGCACAAATAACTGATATTGTCTGCGTATGTAAATATTTGCTGAAAGGGTGCTAAGGGCCGATGGGTCGTGTTCAATTAAACAGATCCTATGGCTATGGTGTTTTGTGAGAGGGTGGGGAAGAGTTCTCTCGCTATAGAATTGCTTGCTGCTTTAGCTACATTTAACATGGAGGAAATATTTCGTTCAATTCTTATACAGCGTGTATTTCTAAGCAGTTACATCACTTTAACCACGGTTTTTCCCGTGGGAGAGCCACGTTTCGGCATGAAAGGACCGGCTCAACCGGAGTGATAACACGGCCTCACAGAAGACCGGCATGAAGCAGCGCCTGCGCTGTGTTTCGCCGAGTGAGTGAGTGTACCGGAGGCCCAATCGGGGAGAAAGGCGGTAAAGATTGACAGCGCACTTGTGACTTCACTGATGTTGCGGGTGTCTATGGACGGCGGCAATCGCTTACCATCAGATGATTCGTCTGGCTCGTTTACAACCTATCACATAAATTAGTTTAACTTCGTAATAACCTTAAACTCAATTTAGTAACAGTTTTTAATCAAAAGGGAAAAATAAGTCCAAATTACCAAATTGGTAATTTCAATTTGTTTTCTTACAAAACAAGCTAAATAAACGTCTAAATTAAAGCTTGTAGTACATTCCCCAATCCTTCTGAGTCTCGATGTCTGTTTCTACACAATAAAACTCAATTAGACCAGACTGTGTGTGAGTCAAATGCTTGCGCAGCCGTATTCTACAACTTGAAATGCAGTTACAAATCTTGAGATAAGGATATGTGAGACATATTGTTCAAGCTTACTGCTGTTCTAATTAAGGGGCTATTTTGACAAAACTAGCGCTGTCAACCAATTTACATTAATTGTGGCGACTATATGTTATTTTTTTTAGAAAATAAACCTTTTTATAAAACTATATATTACTATATATATAATAAATAAAACATTTTTTACAAACATGAGAGGCAAGTTTATTTAATTTTTCAAGACGCAATACAATATTTTTAACATGCGACAAGTAACAATAATGTTGCTAAAATTGGCAATTTTTAGCAATATTGAATATTAACGTTAATTGTCACGTGTAAAAAATATTGTTTTGCATCCCTAAAAATTCAATTAAAATCAAACCTGAGTAAATATTTTTTTTTTAATGTTATGTTTTTTTAGTTAACGGACAGAGCTCCTCAGCTGGGCAAAGGCCTACTCCAAGTTTCTCCATAGATCTCTGTCCAACGCCAAAATATAACAAAAGATTTTAAATTGATAGTAATAGATCCTTAGGACGGACTCGAAGTGGATCTACCGACACGAGACTTCGCCATTCCGGTCTGTTTTCCGGATACTTGTCACCAGTCGCGCCTTTGTAGGCGGGAAAGATCTTTTGACCTGGTCAGTGTAGGTATCGTACCTTGGGCATCCCACAGGGCGCTTGCCTGCCTTTAAGCCTCACTGTTATTCCTCCAGTCCAAAACCTCAGTTATCAGAATAAGGTCAGGCATGGAGCGCTAATTGAAATCGCCCTGTCGGCGCCACACCTGGCGTCTTGCGCGGACAGTGCTGCCCTCTGGCGGAACGGTTAGAGGTTTATTGGGAAAACATCGCCAAATAGACGGCAAATAAAATAGATATCTGTACCAAATTAGGAACGTTTCTAAGAAGGAATGATTAGGGAAAAAATATGTTGTGTTGCTTATTTTTGTTTCGTTAACTGCCTTGTTACCATAGAATAAAGTAATTGGTTCTGATATTTGATACACAGTAGCTAGTAAGTCACACACTCGTGACTAGGTTAGGGTTCCCGGCTTAGAGTTTTCGATACTATAATGATGTAACACTAAATTGACCAGGTACAGTGGCCAGCACATCAAGTTACTACAATCTGTCAAATTTCCTCAGTTGATATTGAACCAAACACGTTTGACATAAAAGTGAGGTTCGATTGAAGAAATTTGACAGATTGTAGTAACTTGATGTGCTGGCCACCGTACACAATTTCATACTTAAGTTTGAAGAAGGCATTCTAAGTGAACAGCGCTGACATTAGTAATTTTACTGCTATATATATTTTGAATTTTGTTTTTTTTTATATGATAGGTAGCAGACGTAGTTTCTATTTCTAGACGAGCAGGCGGATCACCTGATGGTAAGCTATTGCCGCCGCTCATGGACACTTGCAACACCAGTGGAGTTACAAGTCCGCTGCCAAACTTTTATCCCCTTCCCCCCCGGGTGGGCTTCCGGTACCCTCACTCACTCGGTGAAGCGTCGCGTGTTTTATATATTGTATTGCATCTTGAAAAGTTCAATTTACTTTTATCTAAGTCTGTAATGTTTTCCTTTCTTAAAAAATATCGTCTTTTCGCCACAATCAGTGTAAATAGGTTGGCGGCGCTAGTTTCATTCGTATAGCACCTTAATTTTTGAACGCGAAAGTTTAAGTATGAGATGTTGTGTGACCTTCTTATATTATTTTTGCTACCGTTTTGATAATAACTTTGTTTGGGACAAGAAATTGAAAATGGCCCAAAAGACAATCTCCTAAACACATCTTCAATCACACCAGGGCGTACTCCTCAATCCGGGCTCGCATCAATCATAGTTTCCCGGCAGCCGCGAGATTCCGACCCTCATCGGAGATATAATATATTATTTACGTTGACGACCGCATCTGTTCAAATGAATAGATTATCATATTTTGTCTGAGGAAATTAACGAGCAATTTAACGCGGGAGAGCTACGCTTCGGCAAGAATGGGCCAGAACTGATCCACGGCCACTATTGACTGCACTGAAGACTTTTTTATTTTATAGCTGGAAAATGGAGCAATCGATACCCGCAACATTATTGGAGTCACAAGTGCGCTGATAGCTTTTATTTCTATTATTATCTATTTTATTTCTTGGAATAATTACCGCACTTAAAGACGTTAATTATACCCTAATTGTCACTTAGGTAAGAATATTGAAAACATATTTTTAAATATTTCAATAGACTTAAGGACTAGGTATCTACCTCTAATAATGAGCATTAAGGTTAAATTTTTATTTCTATTATTATCTATTTTATTTCTTGGAATAATTACCGCACTTAAAGACGTTAATTATACCCTAATTGTCACTTAGGTAAGAATATTGAAAACATATTTTTAAATATTTCAATAGACTTAAGGACTAGGTATCTACCTCTAATAATGAGCATTAAGGTTAAATGACGTGTCTGAGTCCGGACTAACATTAGACGTATCGGACGTTTATACTCTAACTGCCGCCGCCTAAACGAATCTTCCTCTTATAACTTTTTCTTGTCTTTAATGCATATAATTATGTTTGCTTTGTGCTGTCCGATTGTGTTTGTTCTGTTTTAGATGCTGCCGATAATTCGTTTAAAATAAAATCTTGCGATATTAATGACTCATCACACCGGTTAATCTTTATCAAAAATAACGTCTAGATAATCACTCGACATTGGCAGGATTAAGAGTGTCTCTAGACACGGTAGCAGCAAAATAAAAACTAACTGCCACCAGTTAGAGTAGAAACTGTGAAATATGTACCTACAGCGACCTCTACTGTGTCGGCTCTGCTCAACTAAAAGAAAAACCAGAAAATTCAACACGTACCTAAAACAATCAAAAAGGCCCTGCGGCGTCGCCAGTGTTTGAATACTCTTAATTACAACGTTAGAATTATTTCATAAAAGAATAAATTTGCTCAGGCTAATTGGAAAACTGTGACCGAATGTTGACTTCAGCAGTGTTGCCCGGTTGCGTGGTTCCACTTAGTTTTGGGGAGATTTTTTTTTCTTAAAAATGGGCTTACCCTTCTTTCAACTCTATAGTTCAGTATAAAGCCAACTTTAAACTGAACTCTAGAGTTGAACTCTATAGTTCAGTATAAAGCCAACTTTAAACTGAACTCTAGAGTTGGAAAGAAGTCCACAATAGAGCGAGCTTATCCAGAAGTAGCTTAGCTTTGAGGTTGTATTCATAGGGGCAAACAAACGCAGGAAGGGTTTTCGGGTGTGTATTTGATACCAATCATCATCATCATCATTTCAGCGAATAGACGATTTCAGCCACTGCTGGACAAAGGCTTCCCCCAAAATTCTCCACACTGATTGGTCCTATGCCACCCGCATTTAAGGGACTCTCATGACCTTCACTAGATCGTCGGTCCACCTGGTGGGAGGCCTGCCACGGTTGCGACCTCCTGCACGCGGCCTCCTCTCAAAGTCTTCTCCACCCCTACGGCCGTCTGTTCTCCTCGCAATGTGCCCTACCCGTGCCTGTGCCACTTGAACCACGCAATTCTTTGGGCTATGTCCGCGACCTGACTAGCGACTCTACTGGTGTTGCAGGTGTCTATGGGCGACGGCCATCGCTTACCATCAAGTGATACGTCTGTTAGTCTGCTACCTATCATATAAAAAACATTGAGTACCTTGTGAAGATATAGTCTGGTGTACCTTGAGTTCGCGCAGGATATACACGTTACCTAGTACAGTGAACTGTCCAAGGAATGTTCAGTATTTTTCTGCATTTTCCCTGAGGTCTCCAAGCCCAACCCAAAGCACCACTAGGCCAGTGGAAATAAATTAACTTAACGTGGCAACACTGACTTTGAAGCCGGTCGGAATTCTCACTGCTCTGTGATGAATTTTGAAGTGTTTTTAAAGCTCGGGTTGAACGAAGCCGGTATTGTCTAGCTACGAAGGTTCAAAATTGTTTAGTTAGAATTTTTTATTATTGTATTGTATATGTGGATAAATTCAAGTAAACAATTAGTATATTCTAAATAACTTTCAAAAAGATATGAGCAGAGCATCTCCACGACCAATCTAAGATTTGGAATAAATACAAATCCAATGATAAATCAAGTTTATGAGTTATGAGGTCATCATCATCATTTCAGCCAATAGACGTCCACTGCTGGACATAGGCCTCCCCCAAAGTTATCCACACAGATCGGTCCTGTGCCACCTGCATCCAATGGACTCCCGCGACCTTCACCAGATCGTCGGTCCACCTGGTGGGAGGCCTGCTACGGCTGCGGCCTCCTGCGCGTGGCCTCCACTCAAGGACCTTGCCACTTTAGCCACGCAATTCTTTGGGCTATGTCCGTGACCTTAGATCTCCTGCGGATCTCATCATTTCTGACACGATCACGCAAAGAGATTCCGAGCATAGCCCTCTCCATTGCCCTCTGAGTGACTTTGATATTAGTTAGAGTTATTAGGTAGTACCTATTAATAACAAGTCTGTAATTCTGTGATTGTTACCAACAATCACTCGACTCCTTCGGTGGCGCAGTGGATAGTGAGTTAAACTTTAAAGCGACGATTGCGCTTGGGTTCTTGGTTCGATTCCTGGGTCTGCCCAAACATATGTACCTAAGTTTTTCTGTTGAAAGAATTCTAAGTGCTAGCAAGACAGGAGTTTCGTACCCCATACCACGAAAAGCACGTTAAACCGTTGGTCTTGCGCTCGATCCTTATTTGATCGAGTAACATTAGTGTCCCATCGACGTATGAACATTAGAGCATAAAGAGTGTAATGTGTTTGCGCACACACTTGACCACTACAATAATTCTGCGTACGTGGCTGATCGTTATACCCAATTCGGTTGAAGGATATTATTATGATGAAACCATCGCTACATTAACCTAAATCAGAGTTGTATTACCTAAAATAAATCTAGACTGATGACTCCTACAAAAACCGACATAAAAGTGTAATTGCAAAATAATTACCGTAACATATCTCTCGGTAAAGTCGAGCGAATAATCGGCAGAGCTGAAATCGTTAACCATTATCGGCGGTGACTCATGAGCGGTCAGTTCGTACAGTGTTATGATTGGCAGTGAAGCAACATCATAACAACTTGTAAGTGTTGGAGTGACCGCCTCGATAGCGCAGTGGCTATGGTATTCGCCCGAAGCGCGAAAGAATTTCAATTAAGAAACTACACATTACACTTTGTAGTATTCTTTACTACAGTACATTTTCTAGGTTTTCTTGGGTCTAGGGTGTTCTGGGTTGACCTGGTACTCACAGTATAGGGGTTGCCCTATTTTGAGACCAGATTGATTGGTGTGATTGTCTGTAAAATAACAAAAGAAAAGTTAGGCAAGTGTAGTGACGTAAAAAAAACCTTGGGTCTTGGAAAACTTTCTTAAATCCTTGAACTATCTTAAATCCTTGAGCCAGGACGTCTTTTATTATAGAAAAAAATACTTTTTTTTTTCAGAACAAATCCATACCCTTACTCACTCGGCAAGACCTGGAACCCATTATTGCTCTTCAATCACCCTGTTCTTTCTCCTTCTCCAATGGTCATCCTCTGCTTTGATTGGTGGGAGTATCCTTTGTAGTTTGCTTTTCCGCCACTAAGAGTCTGCTTTCTTCCCTGAGAATTCAAGTACTTGATGTTATTTTTCTCTCACGTTTCTGTACTATAGTTTAGTTTACTGGGGACAAGAGCCTTATTCCGAGGTGCTAAAGCCCCGTTTGTAAGAGCATCATAAATAAGAAGACGTGTGGTGCAATTTGAAGTTTGAGCTGCTTTGTCAAAAATATTTTAACATCAAAATTAAAAATATATCTGTTATTAACAAAAATTGCGTTAGATGGCATGTTGCAGTACTGAGGTCAACATACAAGGTAATTGGTTATTTTTAAAAAGAAGTTTTAGAGAAGAAAAGAAAATTAATCAATAAACTATCGGCCCAAATGGGAGTCGGACTATATGTTCATGAAATCAAAAGTTTTTTATTTGAGTTGATTGTATGTAATAAATTTATCAGATTTATCATTCTCATAATTTAGCAATTCGCAAATTTGAATTTTTGTAGGAAAAAATTTAATGTTGTTTACAGAGTCGGTACTCTACTTAACAAGTTTCAATGGTATATTTCTCATAGTTGGAAAAAAGTGACTGTAATATACGGAAGGCCAGGGACGAAAGCCAGACATGCAGAATCTATAAGGATTTTTTGCAGTTTGGCTACGGATTTCTAAAAACAAGTCTCACTCAAACACTCTGCCTTTACGTATCACCGCTCATGACTTAGACGCCATCTAACGGTGCGTTAGTCATATTGGTTTATCGGCACGTATGGCGGAAACCTTATCATGCGCAAGTGGGTCGAAGATCCCGAGAACTAAAACAACGCCATGTTTGTGCGTCCGGCCACTCCGAGCTAAACGCCTGTTAAGGAGACAGGTCAACAGTCAAATGTTTTTAAATTGTATCTAGGTTGCTAGGTTGATTTTCGCCTGGGAAGGGTAGTGAAGTAAGGTTCTTCAACCCTCATGTTCCCTATCCACTCTGGCGATGATGGAGCGCCGCTGGAGTTTAGTCGGTATGCCTCCGGCCGCTGCTAGAGGAGAGCCCGACATAACCCGCCTGCCCCCCGGTAGGAACTAGGAAGGTATGCATAAGGACGCATTCATTCCCCGGCGACAAAAAAAAAGGTTGCTAGGTTACAGGCGTCTATGTTAGTCTTCGAATGGCGCCCCTATTGTCTTGGCGCTTGTGTGCGCCGCACACTTCACTTCACACACTGGGGCTTCGACTACCTCAGTGGCGCATTGGTTAGTGGGTGGGTCGCGACGGCGACCGCGTGGGGTCCCGGGATCGTTCCCAAAATTTATACCAACTGGTGTTGCAGGAGTCCCTGGGCGGCTGTAATCACTTACCATCAGGTGATCCGTCGGCTCGTCTGCCACCTATATCATAAAAAAATACCTGAGTTTTTCTGTTCAGAAATTCTCAGTGTCAGCACGAGATCTGGAAGATGGCGATGTTGTACCCTCGTACCTCAGAAAGCAAGCTGTTGGTCTTGCGCCTTCTTCGGTCATGACACATTGGTGTCCCATCGAAATGTGAGGGAAAGGGAATAGGGAGTGCACCTATGTTTGCACGTACACTTGTGCACTATATTATGTCCTACGTCAATGGCTGATCGTTGGAATTAGCCGCCATAACCGTATTATCGGTTAGGAGGACATTACACAGAGGCGATGCGGCCCTTCTGGTCCCTGAAATTTTAGTATAGTGCAAGCAGCAGAGCTAATTCAAGGATGCGTAGCAAAAAATATTCTTATTTTATTATTTTTAGAAACTAACGTTGAACGGTAGCAAATTCATTATTATTTATCAAATTATCTAAGACCCACGTTTCGGTCTACTGCAAATCGTTTATATGTTCCGATGCACCCGCTTATCGCAGTAATCCTTCAAATGTAGAGGCATAAAATATTTATTTTTATAGTACAAAGATAAAGAGAAACTCTACATCAAGGGTTACCAATTAGTTTCGTTCGGAGTCCGTTTTCAAAAGTGAAATGGCCATCAAGGATTGTCAAATCGGCTTACGACGGGAAGGTTTGCGGTCCGCAGATAGGTTAAGCAACTATGTACGGATTTGATCGTCCGCGGTCTCTAACCGGCTGCATAAAATCACGCAGAATTTATATCAGCGCCTTCTCGGCATAACTATTACCTAACACGAAGCTCCAAAATAAATTACTGTTAAAAAAAAGAAAGTCTAAAAATTTGACTGCTAAAAGACGCTCTCAAAAGTATGATACAAACACACAAACATCTCTTATTAATTATAATAGTTTTCTTGTTAGTTTCATACTTGTAAAAAGTATCGTTTGTTTAGTTGTAGTGTTTTAGTTTTCTAATGCTTTATATTAATTTGTAAAGGAGAACTGACCAAAGCCCCTAACCCCCTAACCCTAACCACGTAAGAACAACGAACGAAGAATTTGAACGCAAATCCACTTTATCTGTGTTATACCACCAAGAGTAGGTTTATCCTCCAGTTGCTACTGGCCATTTTTCTACTATGCCGTTTTCTTATTAATCCTTCAAAAGTAAAGAGGCATAAAAACACTTCTCACTATCTAAAGAGTTTAAGTATTATCTTGATCAGAATGCGGAATGTGTTTCAGATTGTTCCCGGCGCCAGGCGCATTCATTAAGATTCGTAGATTAAATTAAGCAAACTCCGATTAACTTGTCTGTCTTCACGTCACTATCTGGCCTATCATGGGGTTCGGGTGGGGTTTTAGGACATGAGCGGAGCGTGCTATATTGATTGATTTCGTGCGTTCTTAAGTCATTTAATTTACTAACTAACGGATTGCCGTAGCGCCATTAGCATGAAATTGGTTTTGCCGCTAAATTATGATGAATGAATATACTTTTTATTGCACACAGAGGTATAGGTATGATATGACAGCGAAATTCGTAGTTCTTTGTACTACCACTAGATGGCGCTGAATATATTATCTGCATCGTGAAAGGGTGGTATTTTTTGTATTTTAATTGAATTATTCGTCACTAATGGTCTTCTTATTAAATTTTCCCAATCCAATACTCTGCTACTGATGGCTGGTACCTACTTATATTGACTTGACTCCGTATTAAGTACGTACAGCCATACATCAAAGTATACAAAACTGTCTAATTTTTCAATCGACTTTCATCTTTTTGTCAAACAAATGAGGTTGAATATCAATTGCGGAAATTTGACAGGTTATGGTAACCTGATGTGTGGTTCTGTAACTTACTTTGTCTAGGGTGGGGATCAATACAAGGACCTTTGGCGTATAATAATATCCAGAAGAGCTATTCTCGTCACACCGGTCAATTTATTTTTCCCATCCATTGGATACCACTCGGTTACGGCTCTTATACATTTTTCGGTTTTGGATCTTATCATATTACCCGTCCAGCGTACCGTACAGCGCAGCGTATTACTATAACCTCACCTAAAGTTGTATTTGATGAACACCCAGGTGGATGCTACGTCCGCTCCGCTTTTAACGCGCGCTGCTTCGCACCTACTTATCTCTGTCTAATGCAAATACGTTTCATTCGGTGCTACTTGAATTCTGTTTGTTTGTATTATCACACTCTATCATAGTGTTGGTATAGACAGTGACTTAATATTTTCTCAGCGTAGTTCTGGTAGAAAGGTTTATGGTGGTTTGCTTACCATCAGGTGATCCATCTGTTCGTCTGCCACCTATCACATAAAAAAAAAGCGTGCTCCTTCTTAAAATAAAAGGCGGCATGGCATGGGCGGCGATGATTACTTACTAGCAGGTGACCCGCTTGCTCGTTTGCCGCCTCCAGTACATAAAAAAAACTTGATTGTATAGGATAAAAAATACTGCCTACATTGCGTGTAGGTAAACTAACTCTTGTCTTGCTAAGTCGGTGTTGTTTTTGTGTTTGTTGGTTGATGTTCTATATTTGATTTTGTTTGCAAGGGCTTCAAAACGATTTTTATCGATAAGTACCTATTTAGCCTTGCTACTGGTTATTTTTATAATGTGGTATTTCTTTATTTTGATAAGGTATGGTGTGGTCAAACGGTAGCGGTGAAAGTGCCCTTTCGAAATGAAGGTTTGAGATAAGATGAAGGGATAAAAATACAAGGAAATGGAAGTAGATTAAGCCAGTCAAAATAAACAAAACATACAGACAGTGATTGAGAATTTAAAAAAAAGATAAGTTCATAAGCTTATTAAACTTGTCTATTGTTGAAACATCGTAAGAATACTTGTTCACGTTGAAGAAACTAGGTATAATCTCCAAGGATGTATAAAGTTTTTTTATTCGCAGTAGGCTTTACTTAACGCAAAGATTTGATTAGTATATTGGTATTTGTATTTATATAGGTATATTTTAATAAATAAGTTAAGTATAGTATTAGCCTATACTGTCCCACTGCAGGGCGAAGGCCTCCATCATAGAAATCAATCAAGAAGGATTTAACTTAATGACCACGCTTGCTTAATGCGGATTGGTGATCACAAACCCGAGCTATTTTCGAAAAATGCGATCCCGGGACCCCGAGATCACGGCCTTAAGGCTTGTACATGCGCCTACGGCCTTGAGCATAGAGAGTACTCGCGCTCGCGTATATCAAAAAACAGAATATTATTAATTAAAAAATTATAAAGCCAAGAAACAAGAATTCCTCGTCAGGGATTGTAGTGTACATTGTATTGTATTATATTTAAAAAAAATCAGTCATCTGAACTGTTTAGTTTCGTAGTTTATCCAATATTTTGCATAAAATCGATGTTTACGTTATATTTTTTTCCTAATGAACTATAAACATTGAATAAAAATTCTCGTCAAAAATTCAAGATCGAAATCCAGTCTATAACATGTATTTTTTTTAGGTATCGTTCTTAACGATTTACCGAGTTTAAACATACACAAAAGTGCCCAATCCGCGCATGTACAAGCCTTAAACTAGACCAACGACACAAACACAAGAAAAGGGGCGTTTATATTGATAAAATATTAATATTTTTTATCATCTCAAGTGTAGTCAAACCCTCTATTCCTTCCAATAAATAAAAAAATCAACCGAATTGCAGGTTTGCAAAGACACTAAGACAAAGGTGACCAATAGTGCGTCCAAAACTCAAGAGGATTTTATTGATCTACACATACATCGTATTCTCCTTACTTAATTTCGTAGCAAGCCGGCCTCTTGACCGGTGGACCTCGAAATTATTAATGAAAATCTTCGTTTACTTTCTAACTTGATCCCCTCAGACTGTAATTACATTTTGTAGGGCTGCTACAGCTTTGTGAGGAATCGAAACGAATGTAAATAAATCATCATCATCATTAGCATTAGCAACCCACACTCGTCCACTGCTGAACATAGGTCTCCCCTAATGCACGCCACCGATCCGATTTTCGGCCACTCTCATCCAGCTCACGAATGTCATCATCCCATCTTGTCGCAGGGCATCCAACACTAATTAATTGTGGGAGAGCCATGCTTCGGCATGAATGGGCCGGCTCGACCGGAGTGATACCACTGCCTCACAGAAAACCGGCGTGAAGCAGCTCCTGTGCTGTGTTTCGCCGAGTGAGTGAGGGAACCGGAGGCCCATCGGGGGGGAAGGGGATAAAAGGTTAGCAGCGCACTTGTTGCATGTGTTCATGGGCGGCGGCAATTGCTTACCATCAGGTGATCCGCCTGCTCGTCTGCTAGCTATCACATAAAAAAAAACTACGCTACGCATCCACCAACCCGCACTGGACCAGTGGGGCGGGTTATGGTCTAATTCCCCTAATGAATAAATAAATAAATGCGCCAAATAGATGAATCGGACATCCTATCTTCTTCTTGTAGTGCCGCTTCATTACTAAAAATTGGCCATCAGCTCTTTAAATCGTGGCTTATTCATGACAATCCTTAAAAAAAATTGTTCGGCTTATTTGATGCCAATCCAATGTTGTATGTTCTTTGATAATATAGGTGACAGACGACTAGACGGATTCACCGATTGTAAGCGATCACCGCCGCCCTGCAACACCAGTAGAGTGACAAGTGCGCTGCCAACCTTTAACCCCCTTTCACCAATTTGCCACGTACCTACATCGCGATAACACAGCGTCAAACCAGCGTCACGTCAGAACGAAGTCCTATAAAAATTGTCGAATCTGTGGTGAGCATCTGTCCTTGCAACCTGTCATCTGAGCTGAGCTCGTTGCTCTTTTCGACAATAATCTTTTTCTTGTATGAAATAAATTAGATTACCTAGTGCCCGTACCCCAACCCTAAGCTCAGGGCAGTTAGTCTGCCCCTAACTATGTAGTACGTATCGAAGCTATTACACGCTCAAATATTTACACAACCTCCTTCAAGCGTTGCCCAGGTATAACTTAGTGTACGCCTCCTCTGTAGCGTTAACTACCTGCCCCTAAGTGACTGGCAGGAGTTAGTATCGATTTGGAAAGGTAGATTATAGAGTTACTTTTTTCACTGGGGAGCGGTGGCGTTTACGAATTCGCAGCCTTTCGCCTATTGAAATTTTGCCGGCTTACTTATGCTTCTAGTGGGCAATAGCTGATCCGGCAATGGGTGGGGGAATGAGGACGGCCGAAAAAAAAGAGTGGTCATTGTATCACACAATGACAAGTGATAAGGGTAAATGGAAGAAGAAAAGATTTTTTTTTGGTGACCCAGGAGAAATGCCTTACGCATACCCATCCGTCTGTAAACAGATGGGGTATGTCGGACTCCCCCCCGCTGAAGGCGGGGGTATACCGACTAAAACTCCTGGGACTCTCCCTCATCGTCCTTAAGTGGGAGAGGATCGTGGGGCAGTGGTACGGAACCTTACTCCACGATCGTCCCCCGGACGGCAACCCGCCTTACACGGCGGGCCTAGGCGCTTCCTCCCCCGAGTCCGGGGGAGGGAGAGGGGACAGCGAGAGAGAGAGAGAGAGAGACTATCGAGCCGTCCCCTCCATTTTTAAATGTATGACAACTTCTAAGTGCTGTGTTTGCAAGCCTATGCAAATGAAGATTATATTAATCGACTTAGACTAGGTCACAATATTTTTTTTTACTTTCCACAAAATCATGATGAGTAAGAAAGTTACAATATTTTCAGTCAAACTTCCAACATACGTCAAATATTGACATAACACAATAGGAAGTTTGGCTTTTCCAATTGTAGAACTGCGCGCATAGATTAATCTAGCATTCAGCCATTGGAAATGAATATGCTCTTCTCTTGAAGATCCCTAAGTCAGTAGATGGTGGTATATTAAGTACACAAGAAATAGTTATTAACATTTCTTCTCTTTTTCTTCTCAAAAACCTCAATCACGTAGTTACTTATACGTATATCTCATGCTAGAATTGTCGCACTTGAGCGACTTAAGTAACGTTTAGGTAAGTTAGGCCGCTCAATATTTTGGCAAGTAGAAGTAAGTAAATAAAGCTGAAACTTGTAAATTGTTGACGGAATCCATTTTCACATCAATTTTGTCACGAATAACATTTTGACCCCAAAATTAGACGTTAAACTTTTTAATGTAGCTGCCTCCGAGGTGGCCATTGTGAGTGAGAACTTGGCGGTTTATTAAATTAAGTTTATGAAGTAAAACAAATGGAAACACGAATAAAAAAACCTCATGTCCATCTTCTGGCAAACGCCCTGTGCCCCGATAACTTCACATAATATGTGATGACATATTAAGATGACCTTCTGCTGCTGGCCACCGACAGCGCAGTTCGCGTGGCGGAGTTTTGGAAACTTTGTCACCATCAATTCGATAAGAAGCATCTTCTTTAAAATAAGGCACGAAAAAATATCGATACAGTATTATAAATTTCTGTAGTTAGATAGAATTTGACGACTGTCACAAAAAATTAGTAATTTTCATAGTAAAAAATAAATGCGCCAGACAATCACACCATTGAAACTAGGGCAACTCCTGTACTATAAGTACCATGTGACGATAATTATCGGGGCGTCAACCTAGACACCAGACCCAAGAAAATTTAGAAATGTAGTTTTCCCAAATTCACTTGAACCGGGAATCGAACCCGGATCTTCGCGCTTCGGGCGAACACCTTAGCCAGCACCATCGAGGAGGTCAATAAAGTTAAAAGTTTCTTTGAGCAAAATAATACTACTTACTCTGCTTGAATCACAAAGTGAGGGTGTCCGAAGATCGCTGCCCGGGCCCAGCAAACGAGCGTGCACGGCCATTTCGCTTATGACTCACGGCTGTGCAACGTAGCCGAAACGCCAAGATTAAGTACATACAATGTACTTAAAAATAAACGTCGCGTTAATTCCTGTTTTAATAATTTATAGTTATAATGCAACGCGTAAATCTAAAAAACTATTTGTTCACAATTTGTTTCCGAAGTCCGAACACTTCGCGTTTCCCCTCCATGGCGTGATACCATCCCATATCTGTCCCTCTGTCACCGGCAGTAAAGCCAAAACATAAATTTGGTGTGTTTCCCACTGTTTATCGACACAAAATAAAACAATTCCGACGAAAACCTCACTTCCTGAATCGATTGACAAGTTTCGGTTGGCTTTTAGACAAATTGATGGCGCCGAGTAAATGTGGTGAATTAATTGCCACCTACTCTGTGTACAGAGTTAGTCAAACAGTGTATAGTCATAGCTGAAATATTCGATATTTGGTGGTTCTTCTTCTTTTGTCCAAACCATTTTTTGATTCGATCATATTTTATGATCGAATAGTACAGTTAATGTTGCCAAAGAAGGTTCAATTCACAAAAGATTAGACATAATTATGGAATTCAAAACCAATAACTATAGATTAGGGTACTAATCAAATATATTTTATTTTCGACGTCGGCCACATATTCCAAATTTAAAATATCTGTACCTGTAAAACATAAAACTTCAATTAAAATAAAAACATTAAAACATATAGATACCTACAAGAAAGAAATTCAAAACAACACACATAGAAGAAGAAGATTGAGGCAAACTAGGATTCACAAAAAACTACAAAAAATATTAAATTTAGTTTACAAGATTTTTACTGACTATACTGGTTTTCTATTAGTAGGTGTTACTTTCCGACCCATTCATGCCAAAGAGTGACTTTCACTTTGTAAAAACGTTAGACCATTAATGATGGTGATGGTGATGGTGATGGTGATGGTGATGATGATTCGGTACCCCCAAATGTCCCAATTCTGCGTTTAAATTTAACTACAGCCTGCAAACATAACATAATGCTAGTTTAATTTCAGCCTTCCCATCTTTACGACCCCCATAAAAGACGCGTTAACCAAAGGTGTCCCATATAAGTAAGATATACTCGTAAAGTGAATATGCAAATATATTAGGTACAATAACCCTAACTATTATTTGATAGGTTAACCAGTGATGGGTATTTTAGATCTACTCCTGGTGTTGCGGTTGTCTATGGGCGGCGACAATCGCTTAGCTCACGACTTATTTATTTAATTTAGCTTAAAACCGTGCTTTCACACTAATCACCCTTCATCCCACCAGTAGGAAGAACGGAAATTCTATAAAAATAATTCATTTATAGAATTCCCGTTATCCCACTCGTGGGACAAAACCTGGTGGGACGAACGGGAATAACCCGTTATAAAGACGTTAATAAAAGTAAGACGTTATTACAATTATTAGTTAACTAGCTTTTGCCCAAGGCCGCCCCTTCCCTAAAATGGGGGGTTAGGAAGGAGCAAAAAATAGCCTATGTTACTCTCCATCCCTTCAACTATCTCCAATTAAAAAAATCGCGTCAGTTCGTCGTTCCGTTTCGCCGTGAAAGAAAGACAAACATACAGACAGACACACTTTTCTATTTATAATATTACTAGCGGCCCGCCCTCACTTCGCTTCGGGACCGTAATTCCGAAAATGAACCAATAGATGGCGCTGTGTTTAATTACATCGCGCAAGCGTTTCGTGTTTTCGGTTTACCTATAAGCCTTGTCGTTGTCTATAGAAGTTACTCTTTATAAATAGTATAAGATATAGATTATGGAATATGGATGGATTGTAATAACGCCTTTCTTTTGGTGAACGATACATTAAAAGAGACTACGAATTATATTGAGCTAAGTCAGGTATCTTATAGTTTATCGCTTAAATATTCTTTCACGGTTACATTAAATAGAATACTTTTAAGAAATGCCGTTTGAAGATTTTCAGTTCTTTTCCACAAAATATTTCCCCGTGGAAAAAAGCGTTTTCCCACAAAGTGAAAGAATGTTTTTAATATATCGAATCGCGATAAGATGAATAAATAAGTAATTTTTCTCAATTCCTTTTCAGGAAATCTTACTTACATAAAAAAAAAACATGAACGTATTTCTCTCGTTGATCAAACATTTGTAAACCATTTATGTTTAAATACTGAAAACCAGCTTTCGTTTGAAAGAAAAAATCCAATGAATTTCCATTTGATATTGGCAGAAATACGAGGAGCACGTTAAATGCCTCACATAGCAACAGACGAGTATAGTGATGTGTCCGCTTATTTTTTTTCTGACTGTTTTACAATTTCTGTATTGAGTTGCAATTGGATACAAGATGTCACGCTTCGGCATGAATGTGTGAGTGAGTGCCCATGGGCGGCGCGAAGATTACTTGCCTCTTGCTCCGCGTAGCCGCTAATCAATCCATACTAATATGGGAGAGAAATGGGAGAGTGTGTCTGTCTGTCTGGTAATTAAATCACAATGAAGATACGCACACCTGACCTTCGCAACCCTTTAGCAGGAGAACCAGATTAACTTTTACCTATTATACTAATTAGATTTTATGCCAGTAACTCCCCATATCTGGATCTCACGGCCCCTTACCATCAGGCGAAGTGAGGTCATCTTGATTGTCCTCAATATATATTATAAAAAAAACTAAGTCATGGTTACACTCACCAATGATTAATCTGAAACATGCATGTGACATCATGATGATGTTTTACCTCACCGCCAAGCTAATGGTAAAAATGTGCACACAACTGTGATAAATTCATAGTTTTATGCTCGAATTTGAATAAAAACCCAACTTAATCATGGCTACAAGTTTCAGAAACTAGTGTTACCATTGTATTGTAATCCTAAAGACATTTCTACTTACATCACAAAATCGGTTTTACGTAAAAACTTGAACATACACCCCTAGTGCAGTGTAGATTTCCACCTGATTTCGTAGAAATCTATTAATATTACAACTAGGCGAAATAAAAATCCGCTTGCAATGGCCGCCGGATGTGTGGAAGGCATCAAGTGGCGTTTGAGCTGCGTTTTAAAACCGTCCACCCCATTTGCGCCTGGACACAAACTAAGTGTTCACAGAAGGGGAAAATAATACAGCGTGCGCCAAAAAGTCTCTGGACTTGTTGATAGATGACGAATTACAAAAAAAATATGTCATAATAGTACTGTATTGGAATGGAGGAGTTTGTAGGTAAATGTAGCATATTATTTAAAGCTGTATCTATATGTATGCTTTGCTATGTATGTATGCTTTGGCATGATTAACTTACGATTGTCTAAAATGGCTGGTACGAGTTGAACACACAGTGAGGTCTTAGTTGCGGATAGAGATATCAAATCAAATCAAAATAATCTTTATTTGTAAAGCCTTACAAAATGAAATCGTTAAATATACTAAAACATATGCATACAGGGTGGAAAAATCTTTGGGCTCTGGAGGGAAACTACATAACCTTAAATACTTAATTCAGCATTATTTTACTGAAAGGAAATATTCCTTTATTTTGTGAAATAAATAGATCTGCATTTAATTTTTAATGTCGCTTATAAGGCCTGGGAATCAAGCCGATAAAGTGAAAAAAAAAATGCATATTTTATTTTACCAATCGCGACAGAATATGAAAATCTACAGACCATTTTTATTGTGTTTACATTTACATTTATGCTCGAAATAATTTAAATTTATTTCATTTCTTTTCAGATGTTCGCTCGAAGGCACAACCATAGAAGTCTGAATGTAAGTGCCCTTTCTGTATTTATTCACTTTGGGACCCGGGTATGGAGACCCGGGCGGGGAGGCTCGGACCCGGTCAAAATGGCCGGCGTATACATTACGTTTTAAGCTATATCAGTGTTTCTCAAATAGAACTATTAGTACCCCCTGTAACTGCTAAACCAATATCGCTAATAGTTTATTATACAAACAAAGTATTTAATACATAAGTAGACTATTGTATCCTTTACATAGCAAAGTATACTAGTAGCGTTGCGCTGTATTTCGTCGAGTGAGTGAGGGTACTGGAGGCCCGATGGGGGCAAAGGAGGTTAAAGATTGGTAGCGCAATTGTGACATCACTGCTGTTACGGGGTCCTATGGGGCAGTGGCTCGCTTACATCATTTTGATTCCGTCTGCTCGTCTGCTACCTATCACATAAAAAATAATCAAATTATTTATGTCTTACCTTATTATTGTGATCGTATTCTATGGTTACGATTTTGATTTTCAATTTAATATTTACGTACAGTGGTAATTAAGCCTAATCCCATCGATAGTAGCGATGACTTGAATTCTATGATGGAGGCCTTTGGCCTGCAGTGGGACAATACATAGGCTGTTTTTTTTTTTTTACTTTGTGCAATGATATAGTGGGCCGTGATCTTAAAAGTTTGGGAACCCATGCCCTACCTATATGTTTGAGCGATCGCGAGTGCATACCCGGAGGCATTGCAGCCTGATTTTTTATTTTTATTTATTATCCGGACCGTTGAGAGATTCCCGTTAATCAATACTTTGCTGTGCAGATAGAATGGGAAAATCCGGGTGATTTTCCGGGTAAAACTCGCTGAGATTGTAGGCTGGGCCCATGTAATTTAACCAGTTTTTAAACGGGTATAAAACTGTATAAAGGTTGTTTGATGAAAAATTTTTGAAGTATTTTACGGAATACTAGAGACAGTGATATATGATTTTCAATCAGAAACATCAGTTTATTGTTTTTTTATGTGATAGGTGGCAGACGTGGAGACGGATCACCTGATGGTAAGCGGTTACCGCCGCCTATAGACACCTGCAACACCAGTAGAGTTACAAGTGCGCTGCCAACCTTTAACCCCCTTTCCCCCCAATAGAGCCTCCAGCAAGCAATAGTACCCTAACGGTTTAACTAATTATCATAATATTACAATCAATAGACAGTCATTGTGACCATTTTAACCAAAGTTAAAATAGGTTTTGTCAATTTGAATAAAATAGTAACTATACTCTGATTCATAATCATGTAAAGTAAACTGACAGATGTCAATGTGTCATCCCCATACATTATTAATCAATTTGACACATGCAAAATGTCAAAATGCATAGAAACTTGTCATTTTCATCTGTCAGTTTACTTTACATGATTATGAATCAGATTATAATGAAATTCGGCCCTAAAGATACTTCCAAAGTGGAAAAAGGTGTCACCCACCTCTCTAACTTCTAAAATAAGAAAATGAAAAAACTATAAAAAAAATGTAAGTACATTATCATAAAATGTACGAACGAGATCTAGTAAGTTGTTTTTTTAATATAAATCACAACTGTTATTTACCTTATATTCAATAACATAAATATAAAAATAAATAAATAAATGATTGCATAAACATAAACCTTATATTAATGCTCTTTCCATTTTAATATTACGCATGTCTTATTGCCAATTCTATTTATTTTTATTTTCTTATAAATATAAAATTCAAGAAATAAAATATTTCGAAGCTTTTCATAAAGTCCTCGTAATAAAGCTATAGAAGGAAAACATTCGGATATATTTTACATCGGTACTCAGAATTTTATGTTCGTAGATTTATTTGGTATTTTCATTAAAAATCCTGATTATCTTTTCAATTACTTTTATTTACGACTTGAAATGGACGACAATCAAATCGAGACGGAATTAAATTCCACTTTATAAGTACTTACCATTTTAGATTTGATAAAAACTAATTATATTGAAGCGAGGAATCGTTCAAGCAAACTAGGGCTATGATGCTACCTTCAATAAATTATTGACATTGTTTGAATCCTATTTGACAAACTTAATTTGGTATTAAGTTCTTGTTACTTTTTTGTTTGTATTTTACATACTGTCTGTAAGCAGCCTGGCGCTTTGGGAAACTGTAAGCCAGTATGTCACAAATTGATTGATTAAATAAATAAATATCTTTTCCTACAATATTACAATACTCTACTGCCCGCAATTTCGCCCAGCGTAGAGTTTGGTTGGCCACTAAAAATTTCAAACTAATTTCTACTCTAGGTATATTATTATCCAGGCCTTACAACTACAGTAAAAAAATATTCATTCATTTGTTTCAGGTCTTTTGCACTTGAAATGTTAATTATAAGTATCAGCCTATATATACTGTTCCACTGTAGGGCAAAGGCCTCCATCATAGAAATCAAGGCAACGCTACTATGGTGGGATTAGGCTTAATCACCACGCTTGCCTAATGCGGATTGGTGATCACAAACCCGAGCTATGTTCGAAAAAATCGAAACATATAAGTACTTTTGCTTAACCCCAGATCACGGCCCATTACTTAAACCACTAGGCCAACGGGGCGTTAAACCATACTCAACCTAAAACATTTTTTATAAAGATAGACTAACTGGAACGTTTTGTGAGTTGGCAAGCGTAAAACTTCTTGATAAATGGTGATCAAACTTATATCTTGGCTTAAACGAGAAGATAACTTTCGCCTTTATTGAATTTTACGAACGGAGTTTTTGCTCGCTTTTAGTTTAATTTAATTTATATACCTATAGTTAATTTTCAGTAATCTTAACGGCTTAACATTGTCATTTCTAACGAAGATGGTAATAAAATGAAAATCAACTTTTCATAAAAAGTCGGTAACGTGACTAAGTCATCTTGTAGGCATGTGTAGTCAACATTTTTTTAATGAATTTTCAAAAGTCGTTGAACAAATTTTGTTCAGAATGGTTGCAGAAGACGCGGATAAAAGGATGTAAATGAGAATGGTTTTTTTTTCCTTTCTCCACACATTAAGTCATTTAACTGTATATCTCCGTATTAAGTAGCTTAAACACTTCTGTAACATTAATATCAGACAACGGAGAAAACACAAATATCATACTTAAATACATAGAAATGTAACACCCAGACACTGAACAAACACAAGTGTTCATCACATGAATGTTTTCCAGGGAGGGGACTAAACATACGACCTTCGACGTATATCAAAAGCAGGGTCACTATCAAATACGCGCCAAATGTATACAAATACACGCTGTATATGCCACTGAGCTTTTGCCCATTGCACCGCTGCAGCACACATGCAGGGCAAGGAACAATAAGTAATTGTTCAGTTCCGAAATATTTGTCCCATTTATTCTAAATTGTAATTTGTATGTGCATGTGTGTCTTTTGCTGCAATAAACGATTTATCTATCTATCTATATATCTATCTACCTCCATGGTTCTCTTCGCCCTCCTCTTCGGTAAGAAACTCCTGCGTTTGATGTACACAAACCATTTCCCCCATTCTTGTACAAAGAGGTCCGTGTACTTAGTGGATAAACACATTATCTGGGCCCAAACCTCACTTATGAGACATTACAGTCCTCATCTGGTCAATTAGAGTCTCCCAATGGTTCTGTCAACTGTCACCCGAATTTAGCCAAGAGGACAATTTTTGGGTTAAAGGAATGTAAGACTTGTTTCTGTAGTGTTTGGGTTGGGATTCGATTGAGGAGTTGTAGCTAAGGGTACTTGTAAACTAACGATTGTTAAGTAATTTGACTTTTAATTTATTATGTTATTGAAAATGCTACAGATGCAGTCTAAGTTGCAAATGATTCGATTAATAAAATATGATAATGGATATGGTTAACTTCAAAAAGTTTTAATGTCCCTTCACAATAGCACAGACGGAAATCTCAACTCGGAAAAAAAATTATCATGACCATATCATGTTAACAAACCGTACCACTGTTTGATATTAAAGGTATAATGTAATAATAAGGATAAATTATTATAATTATAAGTATTACCTTTTAGTTCTCATCTTAACTTTAAAACGTCTTAACTATTACATCAGGTGCTTGTCTGTTGTAATGTGAAAGAAAAAAAATGTAACTCAAAATAAGGCACATGTTATAACTCGTATCTATTCTCATATTCGAACCACAAGAGTTAGGTAGTCTCATATTACAACCAAATGGAGACAACCCCACATCACAACCCAGACAAAACTTTGGCGTCAAGGTCGCCCTCTTGCGGTCGCCCTAAAGCAACTTTGACAGGCTCTAATTAGGAGTATCATTACTTGCGGCCTCAACTTGGGCACCGAATACATTCGTCTATATCTTATAGAGATCATGCTTGTTTGTAAACTATATGTTGCGGGGATCGGGCAAGTCTCGCCTTTTGGAGAATTGGCTGATAACTATTTTGGGCAGGGCTAAGTTAAGGACATTGAACGCACTTACATAAACATTATTTACTTACATACAACATAACAGTACATAATAGGTTAAGAATATTAATTTAAAAAAAACTTTAACTTTAGTTGAACTTTTTTTGATTTTATTGCACGCCAAGGAGAAAGTCGGTAAGTATTGTTGCGTCATTTCATTTGAACGAAACTGTTTGAAAAGTGTTAAAAAGGGAATTATTTGTGTTCACTATTATTATAAAAATATATCCGATTGTGTCGCCATCCTTCAGAGCTCGATTTATTTATTTACTTATTTTGCATGTCACATGGTACATAAGATCTTCGATTTGGAATCACTTTTGTAACCTTATTATAAAGATCAAATTGAAAGTCAATAAAAGTGTTAATATGTCATCGCTACTGTTTTGCCCATTTACCTACCAATGCAGATTGGTGATAACAATAACCTACTTATTGCACAACCCCATAATCAAACTCAGAGCACCCTGAGATCACGGCCCTGTACTTTAACCCATAATCCGATATGGCGTTAATAGTTTGGTGCGTCCAAATCCAGTGAGAATCATCACCTTCAGCCATTACTGATCCACTTTTGGATATAGGCGTCGTATGGAATAGGTTGGGAGAGCCCAACCTATTCCATGTGACGCAGTTAGACGCCTTTGCCATCCAGTTCACTCCGGCGTGTTCCTTGATGTCGTCTGTCCATTGCTTGAGTGGGCGGCCTCGCGGTCTGGTGTGATCCCACGGTCTCCACTCAAGGACCCGCCTTGTCCAACGGTCCCCACTCATTCGCGCCAGTAAGAATATAAAATACCATATTTTAGCAACTAACTGCGACATAATATACTAGGGAGGGGGATGATATCTGGCTAATGACCAAAACTTGCTGAAACTTGTAAGCCACTCTTCGGTCACTTTGATGCCTGGATGATGCTCAGCGAAAATTATGGGATAAATAATACTTTTTCATAAAAGCAGGGTTTTGGCCGCCGAACTGACGAGGAGTGAAGACCACGTTCTTGGTAAACGTCATTTGAGACGCCTTCAAGCCAGATGGAGTGATGACATGAGGACCAATTCTCGAGCATTCGACATTGAAGTCGAATTTTCAGATTTCATACATTCGTTCATACAAATGTCTCATTCGCCTTTATTGTCGAGTAGGTACACGAGAATTACCCCCCTGGGGACTTTTTCTTGTGCACACGGCTTTGAAGTTGAATTAGAGATTTGTGTGGATGAATGTAGGATAACTAAGATACGTAGCAAACGAGCAAACGGATCACCTATGGTAAGCCATAGACACCTGCAATACCAGTAGAGTCACAAGGGCGTTGCCAACTTTTAACCCCCATTCCCCCCAATAAGGCCTCCGGTACCCTCACTCACTCGACAAAACACAGCGCAGTCGCTGCTTCAAGACGTGAAGGCTTTGGTATCACTCTTGCCAAGCCGGTCCATTCATGACGAAGCGTGGCTCTCCCACGGGTAAGGTTACAAGACAGTACCATCGTTTCCGGGCTGACATTAATAAATTCCATCTGAACAACCCTCGACACAACATTTGACCCGACCCGAGAATTGAACCTATAACTTCAAATATGGCCGTCTCTTCACAGTGATACCCGACTGGACACCGCGCCCTACTCGCAGCTAATACTGAAAGTTAAAATACGCCAAACTACTCGGCCACACTCGCCGCTAGAGGGCGAGCAAGTGGCTAATGGTAGCCATTTTTATACCCTGACCGGGTATAGCGGTTAGCCGTTCGTACCAAAACTTTTTGCCAAAGGCTTTCGAGTGGTGCCGTTTTAGCATTTGAGAGTTAAAGGGCTCTAAATGTACTAATGCGCGGAGTAAAAAGTCCTTTTCAGTTAAGCCGTTTTCTTTTTTGTCTGTTTGAATGTGTAATACTACTAAGCATTGTACCTATGTATCATCATCAGCAACCCATACTCGTCCACTGCTGGACATAGGTCTCCCGTAATGCACGCCACCGCTCCCGATTTTCGGCCACTCTTATCCAGCCTACACCAGCCAGCCATCGAATATCATCATCCCATCTTGTCGCAGGGCGTCCAACACTACGCTGACCGAGTCGCGGTCTCCACTCAAGGACTTTACGGCTCCAACGGTTGTCAGTTCTGCGGCTAATGTACTGCTGTCATGTACCTATGTATGCGTCTAGCCTTATCATTCATCCATCGTCATTCATCAGAGAAGAGTGGCGGCGTGTTGTAAAGCTTGCCACCAATGCCTGAAGTGATGACCACGACCACTCTGTCAAGAGTGATACTGACTTAGAAGAAGAGCCTTATTAGCTTGCGATGCCCAGACGTCATTCTGGATCTAATTATTTAGAGCTACTGTTATCGAGTAGCCACGCTTCGACATGAATGGGCTGGCTCGACCAGAGTGATACTACGGCCTCACAGAAGACTGGCGTGAAGCAGCGCCTGCGCTATGTTTCGTCGAGTAAATGAGGGTACCGGAGGCACATTCAGGGAAAGGGGGTTAATAGGTTGACAGCGCACTTGTGACTCTACTGGTGTTGCAGGTGTCCGTGGGCGGCGGCAATTGCTTACAAGCAGGTGATCCGTCTATTTGTCTGCCACCTATCACGTGAAACGGCACCCCGTATGGAAGGCGCGTTCTTATCCCAGTGGATAAGAACCCGTGGAATAGTATATTTGAGCAATGATAGTTCAGTAACTACCATTTCTCAAAGATACTATTTATGTAAATATGAGGGTAAATTATTACAGAAGTGTATGACAGTATGTACATAATCTCACCAAACAAAAGCCCCATCCCAAACTCCACCAATCCAAAACAAAGGAGAAAACTTAAAACCGGCTAATTATCTGCAATGCACCCTTTGTCCTACACGAAGTACAAGATAAAAGTGCCCTAGACATCAGGGTACTTAGGGCTTAAAACCCGGGCTCTGAGCGGCCCTTGATGCTCGAGGAGAGTATATGAGGAAATGCATGATTTTGCGTCTAGTGCCTTTTCTACCTTGTGTTTTGTTAAACATTCGCGTTTGAAGGGATCTATTAAGCAACATTTGATGTTTTTATTTATTTACTAGTGGCATTTCCTCTTTCGTTGGAACAGTAAGATATTTATGTCACAAATAGATGACGGTGGGTGTTGATTGCATCGCGTTTGTGTTTTGCCTTTTCGGTTTGTATAGGTACCTATAAGGTTTGCCGGTGTCTCTAGAATGATCTCTTTATAAAGTGTTTAGAATATATAGAAGAAGAAGATATAAGAAAATAGATAGATATAATAGGATAGCAGACGAAGCTATATAAAAAGAAGCATAAAAGAGGCGGGTTCGATCCCCGGTCGAGCAAAAGTATGTTTTGTAATTTTCGAATATATGTAGCTCGGGTTAGTGATCACAAATCCGCATTTAGGCAAGTGTGGTGATTAAGCCTAATCTATCATGGTAGCGATGACTTGATTTCTATGATGGAGACCTTTGACCAGCAGGGGGAGGTAAAGTACTTTATTTGACTTGTTTAATGGGAGAAAAAACTGTTGTGTGCTGAGTTTTTTGCCCGGTGAATATAATTATAAAATAATAAATAATTGATCTTTCACTGGGCAAACAATAAACGTAGGTATTTACGTTTGTCTGGTTATACAGATGAAAACTCGTTCTATAGATAGATAACGTTTATTGGCCACAAAAGAAAATTAAATAACAAAATAATTACAGTAAAGTATTACCATAGCAACAATAGTAGTTTTTTTTTTATGTGATAGGTAGCAGACGAGAGAGACTCATGGACACTTGCAACACCAGTGGAGTTACAAGTGCGCTGCCAACCTTTTATCCCCTTCTCCCCGGGTGGGCCTCCGGTACCCTCACTCACTCGGCGAAATACAGCACAGGGGCTGCTTCACGCCGGTTTTCTGTGAGGCAGTGGTATCACTCCGGTCGAGCCGGCCCATTTTGCCGAAGCGTGGCTCTCCCACAGTTGGTACGGTAGATCTATCATCTTTTACCAAACCTAGTATCAAACTGCGGAGTTTATTACTACATAGAGTTACTAAAACCGATACGAATATTAGCCTTGTCCGTGTCCATCCCAATCTGAACTGGGTACGTGTATGGACTCCCAAAAGCATTTCCGTAACGTCAGAAAAATCTGCAAAATATCGAATACGCACCGACAAAAACTCTGTGTCGTGCAAAGACTAGATTTGTTTTCCCTATGGAATGGTCGAAAAATATTTTTTGCTACTACGCTTTTTTTTTCACCAATGTAGTCCCAGCTTTGTAAAACCCGAACGGAGTAAGAGTATTAGGGCTGTCGACTTTAAAAAACTTGGGTGGGATTTAGGGATCTGTATACAAATTAAATTTTGTGAACCAAATCAGTCGACTTCACACAGAAATTAAAAACTATAAAATCGGATTGGATCGGTCTAGATTCTCCCCTTCTAGTATACCATGTCATGGCAAGATTTGCATGCAATAATATTATAAAATTGCGTCTATATTATATACTGTAGTAAGCAGCGCACTTTTGACTCACTGTATGTAACGGGTTTGGCTTATAGTACATTTATTATACAAAAAGACCCGTTTTACTTACCAGTGTCTAAGGTAATACCTCCGACAAGTTTTGGGAGGGATGAAAAAATACTTATTACATATTTTATATCTCTCTATTCAAAAGAAGATTTCGTAAGTAAATGTTCTGTGCTGTGTTTCGCCGAGTGAGTGAGGGTACCGGAGGCCCACTTGGGGGGGAAGGGGATAAAAGGTTGGCAGCGCACTTGTAACTCCACTGGTGTTGCAAGTGTCCATAGGCGGCGGCAATTGCTTACCATCAGGTGATCCGCCTGCTCGCCTGCTACCTATCACATAAAAAAAAAAAAAAAAAAAATGTGACAAAAATGGGCATTGTCCATTTTCTACTAAATGCTTTGTATGACGTCCGCTTAGTATGACATATTTGTCATTTCCCTTTGAGGTTATTTTAAACAAATTCCACTGTACTTTACTACGGAACCTTCTGTTTAGTACAGGAGATCACTTGGCCAGTTTTTTAAACTGTTTACAGTGACATTGGTATTACGAAAAGGCTTAGCCATTTTCATACTGTGAATGTTTCATGCGCAGGATTATCCTTGTTAATAAATTAATTCAAAAGAATTATGACAACCTTTTGGAATTAGCTCAACTCGCATGAGAAAAAATTCTGGCTATTTAATACCTAAACCCGTAGCTACCTAATTTATTGAACGGTTCAAATAACGCTTTTTATACATTTTTGGTAGTGATCCTACCTCATACGCCAAAGGACGTGGGTATGACCTCTGTTGGACGTTGCCCGTTCATGGGTCAAATATATAATACCTCCGAAATTGATATCAGAATCCTAGTATCTACATTCTGTCTGTATGTCAATCATTTCGGAGAAATATTAATTAAAAAATTGCCTACGTTAATGACATCACGGCTGCAACTTTCTGCACTATATATCCATACTTACAAGTACATTCTCCACTGGCTCAGCCACTCGAAACTGCGAAACAAGAGAACGCCACTTTGGTCGATCCTGCTCTACTTGTTGCCTAGTCCTTGGCCTGAAGTTCTCGCAGATCACTCTCGACGACGTCTTTCCAGCGATACCTAGGTCGGCCTACCGGGCGTCGGCCCATCAGTCGGCTCTGGTATGCTATTCTTCACGAGACGATCCTCGTCCAGTCTCTCGAGGATATCATCCATACTACAGAAGATTAATTTCTTTCATAACCGTTTGCTTGTTAACTTAACTATTCAAGGTGGTTCCCCCCGAGCCTTATATTTCTACCCTGTACACTGTGAACCCTGGGCCCAGTCCAAACATTAACTAGCCTAGCCCGAAGCTATCTCCACATAAACTGAGAAAAATTCCCGCGGCAAATCCATCGACAGCTCGATTGAATGGCCCGATCGTATCGTGTAAAGTGGACGCGTATTCGACAACCAACGATACCAATTTGTGTATATTGTGTATATTCACATGCTCCAAGTTTGCATGTAGTTTAAAAACTTTGGTAGTTATTTTTTATTTATTTTAGAGTGATCCTACATTAGCGTGTTTTAAGCGTTCGGTGTCGTTTAATAGCTTAAAAAACGCTAGTGTGGGATCACTCTTATTTATGTGATAGGTGGCAGATGAGCAGACGGATCACTTGATGGTAAGCCGCGGCTCTTGGAACCTGCAACACTAGTAAAGTCACAAATGCGCTGCCAACCTTTAACACCCTTTCCCCACGATCGGGTCTCAAGTATTCTCACTTGGTGGAACAAAGATTACGAAAGCGAGGTAATCTTCGATCCGGTCCGGTTCGATTCCCGGATTGAGCACTTTTTGCTGGATGTTTCGAATTAGTCGAATATAGCTCGGGTTTGTGATCACAAATCCGCATTAGGCAAGCGTGGTTATTAAGCCTTATCCCATCATAGTAGCTTTGACTTGATTTCTATGATGGAGGCCTTTGCCCTGCCCTGGAATAGTTTAAAATAGTCTAATTATGTACTGTATGAACTGTTCACTTTTTTAACCCTGGGACAAAGTGCTAATTCGGGCGCTGCTTTACGCTGGTTTTTGTTAGGTTGTGGTTTCACTTCTGGCTACCTTATCATGTCGAAGCATTCATCATGTCGATGAGTATATCCCACGGCAGGCCTGTCCCACTCCGCGTGTAGGTAACGAACTTGCAAGTACATGCGGCGGCCCCTCAGGAGGGGCTAATTAGTAGAAAATCACGAGCGAATTGTTTGCGATAGAAAGAGAATGCAATTCTAGATATGAACAATTTTAGGTGTTGAACACTGGGCGGTCGGAATTTCAACTTTATGTTATGGTAGCCCGAGTCTTTATTTTCTATAAACGGTTTTTAGGAGTGCGCTTTCTGTACTTGTACTATTAAGTATTCTGTACCCACTGTTAAAAAATCTTAATCACGTCACACTCTGTATCGTGTAAACCGGCCTCTGTACAATTCACAAAAAACGATTGCTTAAAATTCTGTGCCGTGGAATATTTGAACGGCTCACCCATTTCGACGGCCCCGGGCGATCTGTACGGAATATGTATTTCAAATTTCAATTCTTGCTACTGCACCTAGCACAGAGGAATGATTGTCAGTACTCTGCACGTCAGATGTACCGTGGAGGAGCCACGCTTTGGCATGAACGGGTCAGCTTGACCGGAGTGGTACCTCACGGAAGACTGCTGTGAAGCATACTGCACCAGCACAGAGGAATGATTGTCAGTACTCTGCACGTCAGATGATACGTGGAGGAGCCAGGCTTTTGTATGAACGGGTCAGCTTGACCGGTGTGGTACCTCACGGAAGACTGCTGTGTAGCTTACTGCACCAGCACAGAGGAATGATTGTTAGTACTCTGCACGTCAGATGTACCGTGGAGGAGACACGCTTTGGCATGAACGGGTCAGTACACAGAGTGGTACGACCTTACGGAAGACCGGCGTGAAGCAGCGCCTGCGCTTTGTTACGCCTAGTTAGGGTACCGAAGTCACTTGGGGGGAAAATGGTTAAAGGTTGGCAGCACACTTGCGTCTCTACTGGCGTTTATTTTTTTTTCATGTGATAGGTGGCAGACGAGCAGACGAATCACCTGATGGTAAGCGACTACCGCCGCCTATAGACACCTTCAACACCAGCAGAGTCACAAGTGCGCTACCAACCTTTAACCCCGCCCAATTGGGCTCCAGTACCCTCACTCATTTGACGAAACACAGCGCAGGCGCTGCTTCTCGCCGGTCTTCTGTGAGGCCGTGGTATCACTCCGGTCGAGCCGGCCCAAGCTGCTCTCCCACGGAAAAGTACAGGTCACTGGCGCACGTTACAAGTATTTTAGCTTTGGCATTTATATACTGTGGAACTAGCTTTCATTGGTGATCGAATTTGTTGAATGCGTTGGTAAGCTTACAGTAAGGGTAAAGGAAATAAGGTTTAATTCATTTAATAATGTTTGTATAACTGAAAATTTAACAATAATTGGAATATTTGGTAGGAATGTATAGAAACTGATACCTAAAACGAATACTAATTCAGTAAGTACAAAGTTAAGAAGTATTTATTCGAAGAGTATTTGTAAACTGTGGTCTAATAATAAATCCTTCATTTCCCAATGAGAAAGTAATCGACTCTCAGCGCCATCTATCAGTACTGGTATATGACTAGACTGGACGGATGGCGCATTTGGTAGTGAAGTGACCCTGCCTCATGCCAAAGCTCGTAAGTGCGATCCCCACCTAGGACAAACATTCGTGTGATGAACACTTGTGTTTGTTCAGTGTCTAGTTGTAATATTATGTATTTAAGTATTATATTTGTCTCTGTCGTCCGATATCTGTAACACAAGTTTTTAGGCTACTTATTACGGAGTCAGGTCAATGTATGACATGTTGTGTGAATTTATTTAATAATATTTATGTTGGTACCACTAGTTTTGATATAAATAACACAAAATATTATCTACTTACGTGTATATGCGCACTTTCTTTCCAACATCAAAACTCGACGACGGAAAAGCCAACTTAGTCTAAGGTAGCACTAAGGAACTTAATTTATCGCCCCAAAAATGATTTCCTTTAAGCCAACCGAGCCGTTCCTAGTGGCGTAACATGAAACTTTACTTAACTCGAACTTAGAAAGTTGCCGCATAATTTAGAACGAATAAGCTCTTGCCCTTGGCTCCAATCGAGCTTAAAGCTTCGATAGAGTAATACCAACCTGAAGATAACTTGGTGTTGATGGATTATAACTTAATCTGCGTTTGGTATCCAAAAAGTTTGTGTTTAAAATTAATTATTATTATACGTAAGATAATGTTTTCTTTTTAAAATTGTTGTTGGGTAGAAAATAAAAAAAAAAAAAAATTTGTAACGTAATCTTGTTTAGTTCTTTTAATAGATAGTCCGTGGTTGAGCTACGCTTCAGCACGAATGGGCCGGCTCGAATGAAGTGATACCACGGCCTCACAGAAAATTGGACTGAATCAGCGCTTGCGCTGTATTTCGCCCAATGAATGAGGGTACCGCAAGCCTAACTCGTGGAGTTTAAAGGTAGGCAGCGCACTTTTAACTCCGTTGATGTTGAGGTTGTACATGAGTAGTAGCAATCTCTTGCCAATAGGCGCTCTTTGCCACCTATCATATTATTAAAATACCAACGGCTCGTTAGTCTAGTGGTTTAAGGCCGGGCCGTGAATTCAGGGTCCTATATTCAAATTCCAGGTCGAGCAGTGTGTGTGTTTCGAATTTTTCGAACAAAGCTCGCATTTGTGATCAATGATAATTACTAAGCGTGATGATTAATAAAGCTTAATCCCATCATAGTTGCGATGACTTAATTTCTTTTATGAATTAAGCCTGATGAATTTGCTCTGCAGAGGGACAGTACATAAACAGTAGACAGGATACTCTATACTAAATACATAGATACTATTAGGAATTAAAATTATAATATCAAAATGCAGTTCGTGCTACTTTATCGAGAGCTGTTAAAACTCACAATTAGCTCGAAAATTCGCCCCTAACAGGCAAAAAGGACTTAAATCTGAATACGAGTATAGTACAGGCTTTCTGGCAGAACACCAACTGGCTTGTAGCTCTGACAATGGATTTTGCACCTACGGCCTAAGACGGATGTCATGAATTTGCCAAGCGTTGCAAGCTACACACAGTGTGAGTGGGAGCCCTTAGGGTCAGCTTCACAAAAGTTAACGTATCAATTGTAAACCAACACAGTACATAAAATTGAAATCGCTGCTGGACTTGAAACAATTGACCGGTCAAATAGTGTGGTGTGAGGGATGAGAGGAAGCGGGGCGTTTCAAACAATTAGAATAAATTTAGTAGCGATCTAATAGTACAACTTGGAATTATTAGTAGCAGAACTGATAAATCATTAAGAATAAACGAGTTTTTGAGTCAAGACCGCGAGAAATAGGTAGGACACCCTCAGGTGGAGTGACAATGGACTGCGTACACTTCGGCATCAACTCAAATTCAGCAAAGGTTCTCAACTTGGGAACTTATCAGTCAGTGCACCTATGTGGACATGACTCCCAGTTTCTTAAAACTTTGTATCTTCAAAGTTGCTTTCGCTGTCGCTTCTGCCTTGGGCCTTGGTGAATACCATTGGACGCACTCCACCCGCTTTTGTAGCAAAACGCCGCTACTGGACGTATTGGCAGAATGACTCAAAGTTTCTCAACTTGGGACCTTACGAGTTAGTCCATTGATGGGGACTGACTCACATTTAAAAACCTTTATCATAATCATCATCATGTCAGCCCACGTCCAGGCACTGCTGAATATAGGCCACTTCTCTATCACGCCACTCCCAACGGTCTACTGCCAGCCTCATCCATTGTTTCCCCGCTACCATTACAATATCATCGGACCAACGGACCTTAACCCTCAAAATTCCTTAAACCTTGCATAACTTGCACCTTCAAAATGTCTATCGCTTTCGCTTCTGCCTTGGGCCTTCTAGGTGAATACCATTGGACGCACTCCACCCGCTTTGTAACAATACGCCGCCACTGGATCCATCGATGGACTCCATAACTCCATTGTTTTATCCAACAGCAATGGACTGCGTACACTTCGGCAACAACTCAAAATTCAGCAAATTGCTTTCGCTGTCGCTTCTGCCTTGGGCCTTCTAGGTGAATACCATTGGACGCACTCCACCCGCTTTTGTAACAATACGCCGCTACTGGACGCATTGGTAAAATGACACAAAATTTATCAACTTGGAACCTTGTGAGTTAGCCCACCGATAGGGACTGACTTTCTTCTTAAAAACTTTGTAACTTCAAAAATTTTATCGCTTCTGCTTCTGCCTTGGGCCTTCTAGGTGAATACCATTGGACGCACTCCACCCGCTTTGTAACAATACGCCGCCACTGGACCCACCGGTGGACTCCATTGTTTTATCCGGCAGCAATGGACTGCGTACACATCGGCATCGCCTGCCAAATTAAATTCGAAGCAAGCGCAGTTTTGGGAACTGATTGCTTTTAACCCTGGTCTATTGCTGTGTTTTATTGCGTTGCTGGCTTCTAACTGAGCAGCTTATTGGATAAATGTAATTGTAGAATAGGATGAGGATTTTTTCTGGAAATTTGAAACTGTTTGCAATCTTTGGTTTTTTAGTTATTTTTTTTATGTTTCATATTTATTTGATCGGAACCACAGTTTTTCTCCAACACCCTTAATGAGTACCACATGCACTGATCATAATGTTATACTGACACCTTTATACAATGTAAAAAATTGGGGGCCCGCCCCTATTTTGTTATTATAATTAGTTCCAATATAAAAAAAAAAAAAAAAAAATGATCAGGTTATAGGCTTATTGCCTCAAGGTTTGTAGGTAATATAATTTATTACATACTTATTTCTTTATGAATATACTATTCACAAAGAGATATGTCTCTTCTTCTAAGTCGGTACCTATCACTCTTGACAGAGTGGTCGTGGTCATCACTTTAGGGATAGGTGGCAAGCTTTACAACACACCGCCACTCTTCTCTGATGATGTCTAGAGGTATTGATATCGCTCGCACTTCATCTCTACTAATCGGGCCTCAGTTCCAATATATGCCAATAGATGACATTAGGTGTCGATTACATCGCGCAAGTATTTTGTTTGTTCGGGTGTTGGGGATTGCCTTATGGTTTGTAATTGAAGTGAAATGTCTGAGGGTACTGATATCGCTCTCGCTCATCACTAATCGCTCTAGACCAAAACGCGTCTTTGAGGGCTTAGAAATTGCGGAACCAACGTGAACTGCGTTGAAGCTATGACCTCAAAGGCAAAGTGAAGACTATAGAACGGCAGGTTCTCGGTTCAATCCATTGAACTAGAATGTACCTACAAAGAACAATGTCATGCGGTAGGCGCTACCAAAAGCGGAACGCGTCTGCGTAAAGTTGTGTTAGTACTTGGATTATTTTGTCTAGTCACAGCACACTCAGCTGTTGATTATGTTTATGGCTCTAATTATACTAAACATAACAGCCCGTTGGTCCGACGATATTGTAAAGGTGGTGGGGAAACAGTGGATAAGGCTGGCTGGTGACCGTAGGGAGTGGCGTAATAAAAAAAGGCCTATACTCAGCAGTGGGAGGATGTGGGCTAACATGATAAACGACGGACGGTACCACAAAAATCCAGATCCAACTCAAATAATAATATGTGTACACACACCCGTTTCAATTGGCGCTTAGACCAGCTAAGGCTTGTCAATTTAAAGTTCAAAATCCTAAAAGCCTACGTCTTTAGATCGTAAATTAGCCTATATACTGTCCCACTCCAAAAGGCAAAGGTCCCATCATGGAAATAAAGTCATAGCTACTATGATGGGGTTAGGCGTAGTCACCACAATTTCCTAATAATAATAATGGACATCATAAGGCAAGAGTGAACAGGCATTATCTAGGCAAACGCATACCATCCTAGATCTCATCGTCACTTTCCATCAGGTGCGATTGTAGTCAAGCGTTAGCCTATGATTAAAAAAAAACGAATTGGTGATCACAAACTCGAGCTATGTTCGAAAAATTCGAAACATACTATTTGCTCGTCATACAAAAGCGCACACAGTGTGAAAGGGACCCCCCCTTACTCTTATTTACATTTATATTTTATATACTCCAATTTGACCGTAAGGTCCAGTTCAAATTTAACACTCTGGACCCCAAAATCACGGCCCGGTACTTAAACCTTTACACCAACATGGCGTCAACCAATAGACAAGATATAAAATCATAAAAATTAAAATAACAAAGTCCACTATCGGAAGTACGTGACGTTCGCTCTATTTGACCAGCCAGGTGTTTGTTGCTATCTGCGCACATGGGCTGCGCGTGCGCAGTGTGACGTCACCTTAGCCTCTGCGATAACGCAGTAGTGAGATGCATCGGGACACGTTTCGTCTGTGATAGTGAGGCTATATCCGCTTCCTTTTCCTTTCTTGATTTTTTTATGTCTCCTGAGACATAAAAAAAAATCAAGAAACACATCATCGAAGACCATCGCCTGCGATGGTAGCTTGGTGGATAAGAACGACGCTCCAATATGGGTGGTCGTTCGAATCCGACTATGCACCTTTAGAATTTTGAAATCTATGTTTACATTTTTACTATTTTCCCGGCGGTGGGGAAAACGGGAAGGAGGCAAATGAGTCACAGTTAATTGAATAAATAAATTGAATTGAAGGAAAACATCATTAGAAAACCTGCACGTTTCGGATAGTTTCTAAAACGTGTAACCATAGTTTTCTAGATTTTCACGTTGCATTATAAGTGCAGTAATATTATAAATATCCACAATGTGTCCACTTGTGACCACAGCTGCTGTAACGTAACCGGTTCCATAGAAAATGCGAAAATCCCGAGTTAGTGGTCATCTCTGATACGAGCACATTACCAATACGATAAATACAAGCAATGTTCCAGATGTAGTCATTTTATTTAATACTAGCGGCCGCCCGCGACTCCGTCCGCGTGGAAAAGTAACTTTTTACCCCCCTTTCAACCCCTAACAACCCCCTTTTTGCAATAAAAAGTAGCCTATGTCCTTTCTCAGGGTCTAGATTATCTGTATGCCAAATTTCATTTAAATCCGTTGAGTAGTTTTGGCGTGAAAGAGTAGCAGACAGACAGACAGACAGACAGACAGGTGTGGATTATAGAATAACAATCAATTTGACTTCAAGAGAAAATGCGAGAATTTCCTATTATTAGATACCTAAGTTGTCATCTTGATGCCAGTCAATGACTGTTCTTAGTATGCAAATAAATACTTGAATACTTTCTTTTGTTTCGGAGGTCAAGGCTCATTTTAGTTCGCTGAGCCAGTAGAGTACTTATGTATGTAGCATTCATCTCTAATACGAGCACAATATCAATACGATAAATACAAACAATGCTCCAGATGTGGCCATTTCATTTGTCACCTTCCAATAAGCGCAAGCACAAGTGGTAGTGGATATAATTTCGGTAGCCGCCGCCTCGACAGGTATGTTGTCTGTAAGAATTACATCTGCTATTATACCAAGATTGTATTGCATTATGAAGGAACAGGGATGTGACGCGGCGAGGGAAACATAAGGGAAATAGTTGCACTTTTCGTTATTTTACCCGTCCTTACTTTGATTCGGAACTTTAAAATAGAATAGAAAATGTTTTATTAGCTGTTGTAAATATTTAAATGCTTACAGCTGATCTTATAAATACTACTTAATAATTATGCTAAAATGGTTCCCACTCAGCGCATGTCGAGGTTCCCGGAGTAGGTAGGTTATCTTAAGAAACGCACTATCACCTTCTCCAAACTATGATTACTGAAAAATGCAAAATTGGAAGGAGAAAAATGTCATGGCTCAGGAACATACGACATTGGACTGGCATCAAATCGGCCGACCAACTTTTTAAGCTTGCCATGTAGGTATAAGCCACGATTTAAAGAACTGACGGTCAATCTTCAGATATAAAGCGGCACTTCAAGAAGAAAAAGAACCGATGTTTGCTGCGGCAGCCAATCTTGACGATCAGCCACGTAGGAAATATTAATATAGTGCTCGTGCGTGTGTGCAAACACATGTGAACCCTGATCTTTTTGTTCGTCTGCCCCCCATATCATAAAAAAAGCACGTGTAGGAAGGTTAAAGTAGATTGAACGAATTTGACAGTTGTGTAAATTTGAGGTACAATTGCCACTCTACAATTTTTTTTTTTATGTGATAGGTAGCAGGCGAGCAGGCGGACAAAGATTCACAAAATACTCGTACATGTGACCCAAGTCCCACCACTAAACAGCGCACACAATCGACAAATGATGTCGTTAGCATCGAGGTCAGCCGTACATCCTCACTAATAATCTGGAGCTGTGTTTTCTGTCCTTCTGTCCGTTGGCTAATATTGCTATTATCTTTCCAGTTACGTTGGGAAATACACCGTATTATTATAGGTGTAGTTATTGTTATGTATTTGAGTAGTCCGATGGCGTAAAACCCGCACAGATCTCCCCAGAAACGATGGTAGCGCAGTGGAAAAGAACTCGCCTTCTATACGGGGGATCTTGGTTCGAATTCGAGCTTAAAGGTGCATACTGTAGCGTGTGAAGTGTAGGTGCATAGGACTAAAAGGCTAATTGTCTTCAACTGTTCAACCATACCACCTGGATGGATGGCGATCCACTACCGTGCGCTTTACTCGACACTTTCTGCCACGCACCTCCTCATTGTGGAATCAACTTCCCGCAGCGGTATTCCCGAACCGGTACGACATTCAAATCTTCAAGAAACGAGCCTATACCTTCCTAAAAGGCCCGCAACGCATCCGCACTCCTTCTGGTGTAGCTGATGTCCATGGGCGGCGGTGATCACTTACCATCAGGTGACCCGCTTGCTCTTTTGCCTTCCTATAATATAAAAAAAAACTTTTTATTCTGGAAATAATGTCGGGATAGTTCTATAAGTACAATAGGGTTCCGCCCTTCCAGTTTCGAAGCCACACGTTTATTTTTTCAATGGCAAACGCGCAAGTCTATCTGTTTTTCATAACCCCAAACTAATCTATCTACTTTTCCAAATATAGACGACAGATTTTCTTTCTAAAATACATGTGTATATTTCTACTATTAGCTCGGCTGTACAGTAAACATCGTGAGGCAACCTGAACGTTCGGATAGTTTCTGAATCGTATGACCTTTTGAACTGGTTTCCCTGTTAAAGGGTCGCGAAAGTCAGACGGTAGTCGCTTCATTTTAATCACCAGATTACCACTAATCTTAAATGGTGGTCTAAGTGTACCCTGAGTTCCAATGCGACTGCTTTAGACGCAATTGGGAAATACAACGATGAGAGATTAGTGAGATCTCTCCATATTAGACCATTATGACTTAATGGCTGTGGAACGTGGTGAGTTGGCTTGATGGCGTATTTTGTTCAGTTGACAGTTCCCCTGTCCCCAGAACAAATTTCAGTTAGTCTTCCTAAGGTAAAGCCTTTTGAACTAATGGAGTTTGAATCATAATCTAAACTATTTATACAGAGATAACTTCAATAGATAACAACAAGGCTTATAGGTAAACCGAAAACACGAAACGTAATTTAGCACAGCGCTATCTATTGGTTCATTTCTGAATTACGGTCCCGAAGCGAAGTGAGGGCGGGCCACTAGTTTTAATATAAAAATCTACTGAACCACAAGCAAACCCGCCAGCAAAGCCAGTACAAAATGTTTAATATATTTCATATGCCACTATGCCGACCCACTCGTCTTTTAATAGCTCTAATACAACATTCTTATTTGTTAGTCCATACTTTGTCCTTATTTCAATACTTTACCAACTTACTAAACCTCTAGCTTTGCAACTTTGAACTTTATCACTAAGCAGGTAAAGGTGGGAAACAAAGCAAGGTAGGCTTCGTAAATAAGGCGAAGTCACGAAGCGAAATTGCATTGGTTAAACAATAAAAATAATTGTTTTATGAGTTTGCTCCAATTACGAACATCGTGTTTTCTATTTGTTCTTTTAAAGGTATGAGAGCTGCGTTTTACGGGTCAAGATGCAAGTTAGATGGCCATTCGTCCAAAAATACTCGTCCCTCCTCCTCGTTGGCAATTGGGTATTTGACTAATTTCGTTATAGTAAAAAATATTGATACTCTATCAAAATGTTGGTAAATAAGAACCAATTGCCAACATTTTCAGTTAAAAATATAATGTCTAGCTGTGTGCTGTGTTTCGCCGAGTGAGTGAGGGTACCGGAGGCCCACTCGGGGGGGAAGGGGATAAAAGGTGGGCAGCGCACTTGTAACTCCACTGGTGTTACTGCACAAGTGTCCATGGGCGGCGGCTATTGCTTACCATCAGGTGATCCGCCCGCTCGCCTGCTACCTATCACATAAAAAAAAACGTGTTAACTACTTCCTCAAGTTTTAATGATTGTGTTAAACAAGGAATCCTACCACCTTTATAATAAACTAAACGGTGACTTTTTTATGTGATATAATAATATGGCAGACGAGCAGACGGATCACCTGATGGTAAGCAATTGCCGCCGCCCATAGACACCTGCAACATTAGTAGAGTCATAAGTGCGCTGCCAACCTTTAACCCCATTTCCCCTCAATGGGGCCTCCGGTACTCACTCGACGAAAAAGCACAGGTGCTACTTCACGCCGGTCTTCTGTGAGGCCGTGGTATCAGTCCAAGCCGGCCCAATCATGCCGAAGCGTGGCTCTCCTACGTGGCTCTCCTAAAAATTGTCGGTCATTTTATGTACAGTGACATTTTAACTTTTACACCCAATCATTATGTTTTCCTTATTTGTATGATTCAATACTCAACACTGAAAGATTTTAACAATAAAAGAAAGCCCACTCACATTTAATTAAAATGATCCGTGAAGATTAGCATTTAAATTATTTTCGCTTTTATTATTTCAATACAATTGCCAATATTTCAAGAAATTTAGTGACAAAATAAGCCCTGGAGTCGTAAAACCGAAATCAGAATTCAAAGAAACTCGAATAAAACCTTAGGGTCCCGAAGGATTCACAAAAGAGGTTGAGAGAACAAACGTTCCGAAAATATTTTTACGATCCATACAAAAAGTGTATGTGTCCATACAAAAGTACGTATTGCAAGTGCGAGTGCGTAAGCGCACTCTGTTATCGCCTAAACCACAGTGAATTGAATGTCAGTGGGGAATCTCGACTATTACCTAGAATAATACAGGATATATCTGTGAAAATTTACATCCCTTTAATCGCGTTTTGTACTTATCATTCTGAACAATTTGCTCTAGGTTTTTTTGGAAATACGCATATTTTTTTTTAATTTATCATCTAAAGTCGGTAACAAGACTTGGTCATATGTATCGACGAATTTTCAAAAGTCGTACAACAACGGTTGTTTCGAATAGTTGTTGAAAACGTGGTTAAAGAGATGTGAATGTCCATAGATACAAACTGTATATTGGAAAAGACTGTATATTTTATGTTAAGACCTTATTGTACTACATGAAAGCAATAAATAATTGACTATACCTTGTACTATTAAGTATTCTGTGCTATGACTAAAGATTACTTAGGTGAGATTGATGTTGAATATTAGTAGCGACCAATACCTGACTGGCGATTAGGGTAACCAGGTGTAATAAATAAAAAGCCGAACCATCAAAACAATTTAGGGGGATGGCCCCCCGGTGGATTTGCTCAAACACGCAACCAAAAAGCCTCCAGCATCCAGTCAAAGAATGATTTCGCCGAGTGAGTGAGAGTACTGGAGGCCTAATTTGGGGGAAGGGGAAGAAATTGGCAGCGCCCTAGTGTCTCTTTTTTTTATGGTATAGGTAGCAGACGAGCAGGCGGATCACCTGATGGTAAGCAATTGCCGCCGCTCATGGACACTTGCAACACCAGTGGAGTAAGAAGTGCGCTGCCACCTTTTATCCCCTTCCCCCCCGGTGGGCCTCCGGTACTCACTCGACGAAAAAGCACAGGTGCTACTTCACGCCGGTCTTCTGTGAGGCAGTGGTATCACTCCGGATGAGCCGGCCCATTCATGCCGAAGCGTGGCTCTTCCACAGTAAGTTGGAGTTGTGGATGTCTATGTGTGGCAGCAACTTCTTACCATCAGGTTCTCCATCTACTTGTCTGCCACCAAACACATTAAAAAGGTGATTGGTGTAACTTGTCTGTCGCATTTATATAATTTATCTCAAGTGAAGTTGACGCAAATAGGCCGTTGTTATACTTTCTTATACTTTATTGTGACTAAGGTGGTGTTACTGGTATAATTTACGGTTTTCTGGCATTTATCGTTCTATGTCAACTCGCGTCGATCCGTTTTTATGCGCGTGAGCACTGTGAATCATGGCGGAGGCAAAGAATATGAGACAGATGTGCGCAAAGCTGCGCAGTTCGAGATTGTTACCTACGACGTTATTTTAGTTTAAAACATAAAATATTAAGCAATAAATATAATTTGTCACAGTTATGCTAACACAGTTATTTTAATGTAGAAAACGCAGTAATCAAAATATGTATTTTTTTAAGCGATACGTGGTAGACGAGCAGACGGATGACCTGATGGTAAGCGATTGGCGCCGCCCATAGACACCTGCAACACCAGTAGAGTCACAAGTGCGCAAACTTTAGCCCCCTTTCCCCCAATTGGGCCTCTGATACCCTCACTCACTCGAAGAAAAACAACGCAGGCGCTGATTAACGCCAGTCTTCTGTGAGGCCCTGGTATCACTCAGGTTGAGCCGGCCCATTCATGCCGAAGCGTTACTCTCCCACGGTTCAAATGTTTGGTGGGTAAAAATGCGGAAATGCCACATTCCCGGAATAGCCAGTTACATTATTTATTTATACAATACTCGTAAGATAAGTTGGTAAGACCTTGCATAAAGTTTGACCAACCCTTGAACTTAATACCTGGTATTAAGATAAAAATGAACCTTTTTAGCACGACACACACGTTACAAATATAATGACAGACAGACAACACAAAAATATAACTAAACATTAAAACCAAAAAACAACAAACAAAAAAAAAAGACGAACAAATACAAATTGTGTGTGTCCTGTCTTAAAATACATACATATTTGGACATAGCCCAAAGAATTGCGTGGCTGAAGTGGCAGTGGGCAGGGCACATTGCGAGGAGAACAGACGGCCGTTGGGGTGGAAAGGTCCTTGAGTGGAGGCCACGTGCAGGAGGCCGCAGCCGTGGCAGGCCTCCCACCAGGTGGACCGACGATCTGGTGAAGGTCGCGGGAGTCCCTTGGATGCGGGTGGCACAGGACCGATCTGTGTGGAGAGCTTTGAGGGAGGCCTATGTCCAGCAGTGGACGTCTATTGGCTGAAATGATGATGATGATGAGTCTTAAAATGTTTCAAAAGCCACTTCTGTACGCCAATTTACTCCGTCACACAATTCAGCCTCTGCCAAAAGCTTTCAAAATACGAGATTAAACCATACAAGTAACATTTAAGATACAAATTTTACGACGCGTCAGAAAAAGAAAACTTTTAATTTATTTATCGCATCAATGATTTTTACGATGGACCTAATCCAGTGATTGTCGTATTGTAGCCAAAGTTATCTAATTGTGGGGTCCGGCATTATATTATTTTATTATATGAATCTATTATGATTTAGTATACTATTGTGTGCGCCTATTCGGTTTTATTAGTGTATTATGTGTTGCGTTTGTATGAAATTTTATGTGGAGCAGTTGTTGATTCTGTATTTGTAAGTCAATAATTTTATAGGTTCAATGTTGAGTACAAAATGTAGATTTATTATTATCTGTAGTTTAGTTGAGCTAAACGCAATATTGAATGAAAAGAATACAATCCGTAGGTACGGGGGTCGAGGTTCGAATCTTTCTACCATTACGATCTCGACCTATGGGGGCCAATTCTCGTTTTTCGACATAAAATCGACATTCTCGAAAGATATTAAAAGTTGCTATAATGCAACATTTTCGCCTTTATAATAGTAAGTAGGATAAAGGGATGTAAATGTTTTCCGACACACCCTGTATTAAATGAATACTGTTAATAACACATGACAAAGACGTCATTATTCTCATACCGAGGCTCAAATTAAAACAAAAAGCATTTTCTCGCCAATTATATTCGCGAATCGCAATTTTACGAGCTCCAATGCATTGCACAGTAAAAGCTGCAGCCACAGTGCAAAAATTACAAGCGTAAAACGAAATAAAGAAACTATTTAATAATGAAACGCATTTTAAAGTGTTATTACACACACAGTCATAAGATATTAAAATGGGAAGTACGCGACGTATTTAAGTACATTTTGTACCTATTTACTGCTTGACGTTTCGGCTACGTTGCAGCAGCCGTGGTCACAAGCGGACTTACCTGCAACGCCAGTAGAGTAACAAGTGCGCTGCCAAACGAACCCTTTTCGGGCTCGAACGGAAAGTGGTAAAAGGTAGGCAGTCCACCCCCAGAGTGGAGGCAGGACTCGTTTACTCTATGATTAGGTATAACCATGATCCAGTTCGTCACATTCTTTCCTTGCGGCCCTATCAAGAGTTTGTTTATGTGATAGGTGGCAGACGAGCAGACGGATCACCTGATGGTAAGCAATTGCCGCTGCCCATAGACATCTGCAACACAGTCGAGTTACAAGTGCGTTTCCTTAAACCCCCTTTCCCCCCAATCGGGCTTCCGGTGCTCGCACTCACTCGACGAAATACAGCGCAGGCGCTGCTTTACGCCGGTCTTCTGTGAGGCCGTGGTTTTACTCCGGTCGAGCCGGCCCATTCATGCTTCCATGCGTGGCTCTCTCACGATATAAGGCTAGGGTTGCAAAGGTTATATTTTATCCACAGCAATATCACAAAATAATTACACACAGAAGTTCGACTTTGACCTGATTTTGAATTTAGAAGAGTTCGTTGACATATGCTAGGGTTGTTGCCCGGCATGAGTACATAAGCGCGCGGCCTCTTCCATAGACCTCGACAGTTTGACAATCTTATGTCATAAGTTAGGATTAATGTGGTCGAAAAGGCGTTTTTGCCCGTTAGTGCGCGTGCGTGAGTACATGACATATTTTTAGCTCTTAGTGGGCAGTCAGCCTTCTGTGTCAATATGTACTTTGTGGCAATATCATGTAAATTCATAACGAAAAAGGGGAAATGAGATGGTTTTACCATTTCAACTCTAAACTTAAGAATATTAACCGTTTTTCATTTCATAAACTTGATATAAGCTCTTTTTACAGCATCAATATTTTTTACACAGCTCTGGGAGTTTCAGCGTTTCAGTCTGAAGCATCGTTTCAGGGGCATAAACGGGGCAACGAAAAACAGCACAATAGTAAGTTGGGAATATTATACCGGGTTCAGTATACAGGGTGTATTAGTGCTAATAGTTACACCTTTCAGGGTGTGATTTGGAAGTAGGTACAGTATTCATGAAAAATATAAAACCGAGCAAAACTGCAATTTGTACATATACCTACTTCAAATTATTTTCGTTCAAATGTAATGTAATGTAATGTAATGTGAAGCCCCTGGAGTTGCAGGTGTTCATGGGCGACGGTAATCGCTTAACATCAGGTGATCCGTATGCTCGTCTGCCCCCTATCCTATAAAAAAAAAAAAAAAAAAAAAATAATAATCCTTAAGCCCTGCAAACTAATGGCCCGTCGTAGGGGTCAAAGAACTCTTAGTAAACTTAGTATTTGTAGTACTACGGGCACAGTTAAGACACTCCCTTAACCACTCCTTCGATTATTTACCTTTTACTTCTTAACATAATTTATTTGTCTATGATTGAACGTTGTTTGTTGAAGCGAATTAAAATTGAATTATTTATGTGATAGGTGGCAGACGAACAGACGGATCACCTGATGATAAGCGATTGCCGCCGCCCATAGACACTTTCAACACCATTGACAAGATTGAGGTTTTTTTTTTAATTTGGCTGAAGATTTTTACTCCGTGAGACCTGAAAGCCTTTCAAAGTGCATAACAAAAATCCATTGTATTCTGCTGTCTGGGCCTTACGACATTTAATGGCAACTGTGAATTTCAGATGACATAAAACGAACTGGTGAATCATTTACTATTATTAAGGATTTCTATCAAGGATCACCAAAAAGTATAACTCCAAAAATCTAGCCACTTCCAGTTGGCCACAAAAAAGGCAATAATCTTGAATGGTGTCTGAATAAAACATAACATATTCACAATAGGGTTCCCTAAGCGGGATATTAAAACGGGACACGGCCGTAAAGTTGGTGAAAACAGACGTATAAAATATAAAATGTTAGATATGGCAGCCCTAAGGCTTAGTTAAAGTGCCAAGAGAGGTATGATTTTATAAAAATGTCAGCTACCTTTTCAAGGTTTTTTACGTTGTTGACAAAACATGTAGGTCCCTACTTTATTGAAAATCGCATTTGACAAAGTCTTTCTAACCGACACACGAGAGCTAACTAAAGGACATGTAGATTTTTTCCGTGGGAGAGCCACGCTTCGGTATGAATGGGCTGGCTCGACAGTGCTACCACGGCCTCACAGACGATCGGCGTGGAGCAGCGCCTGCAGCCTGTAGCCCCAATTGGGTGGAAAGCGGGTAAAGGTTGGCTGCGCAATTGTGACTCTATACTGGTGTTGCATGTGTCTAAGGGCGGCGGCAATAGCTAACAGGTGAGCCGTCATTTTATGAATAAATAAATGAATAAATTGAGACAACATCATCATCATCATCATCATCAGCAACCCACGCTCGTCCACTGCTGGACATATGTCTCCCCCGATGCACGCCACCGCTCCCGATTTTCGGCCACTCTCATCCAGCTCACTCCAGCCAGCCTTCGAATGTCGTCATCCCATCTTGTAGCAGGGCGTCCAACACTACGTTTTCCGAGTCGCGGTCGGAGACAACATCACATACTTACATTGTCCTGGTCCCAACAACGAAAAAACCACAAACAACCAGACCCAACACAATATCTGTTTCATCAACAAACATTTCTGTTGTGTTGTGCGGGAATCAAGCCCGCGACCCTTACGTCTCAACCGGTGCTCAAACCATTGCGCTAAACGGGTCGGGTTTTATCATTACTTTTAATATCACCACTATTTCTCAGTTACATTCTGCTTAATAATACCCAAGCAATACCTTCACGAGAGCCCTCCCTCATTTCCGTACATCAGGAAAATAAAACAGAGCTAACGTTTATTAAATATACGGCTAACTAGATAATGTAGGGCGTTATGAAAGTGAGGGCGAGTAGTGGCGCATGTGCGTGAGATGACCATAACACGCAGACTCGCGGGTAATGTACGGGGGCTTTGGAAGAGTTAGACAGGGAATAAATAAATAAATAAATAAATTGAGACAACATCACATACATTGTCCTGGTCCCAAACTAAGGTTTTCCCTTGTACTATGGAACGAAGGAACCACAAACACCCAGACCCAAGACAAATATCTGTTTCATCAACAAACATTTGTTAGGGAGCTGGATATTAATAAAATAAGATAAAATAAAATAGTTTATTGAGTGGAGACCGCGACTCGGCAAACGTAGTTGGACGCCCTGCTACAAGATGGGATGACGACATTCGAAGGCTGGCTGGAGTGAGATGGATGAGAGTGGCCGAAAATCGGGAGCGGTTTGTGGTCAACAAGGCGCAGCCTCAGCATTTGCTGCAGTAGCCACTACAGCGCTAATTTTCATAATTTTTCGGACATGCAAACTTAGAATATGACAGTAAAAAAACAAAGAGAAAACAATAAACGAGGGACAGTTTTACAATATATTTTTCGAACCCGATTTGTGATCACCAATCCGCATTACCTACGTTCGTCCACTGCTGGACATAGGTCTCCCCTAATGCACGCCACCGCTCCCGATTTTCGGCCACTCTCATCCAGCCCACTCCAGCCAGCCTTCGAATGTCGTCATCCCATCTTGTAGCAGGGCGTCCAACACTACGTTTGCCGAGTCGCGGTCTCCACTCAAGGACCTTATGGCTCCAACGGTTGTCAGTTCTGCGGCTAATGTGACCAGCCCACTGCCACTTCAGTTTGCTAATTCGGTGGGCTATGTCGGTGGACTTCTGGTTCTCTGTCGGATTACATCATTTCTGATGCGGTCCTTCAGAGATACTCCGAGCATAGCCCTTTCCATAGCTCTTTGAGCGACTTTGAACCGCTGGATTAATCCAGCCGTGAGTGTCCACGTCTCGGCACCGTAAGTCATGACCGGAAGGACGCACTGGTCGAAGACTTTCGACTTAAGACTTTGAGGGATGGGTGACGAGAAGACTTGACGAAGCCTACCAAATGCTGCCCAGCCTAGCTGAATTCTTCTATTGACTTCTCTCTCGAAGTTGTTTTTGCCTAGTTGGAGCGTTTGTCCTAGATAGACATATTCCTGGACAACTTCGAGAGGTACTCCATTAACAGCGACCGGTCCCGGATCAACGAGCTCGTTGAACATGACCTTGGTTTTAATCCAAGTTCATCCGAAGACCGATGTGTTTAGAAGATTCAGCCAGGCTGCTCACCATCTCCTGTAGGTCCTGTAAGGTTTCCGCCAAGATGACGATGTCGTCTGCGAATCGTAGGTGTGACATGTACTCGCCATTAATATTAATTCCGCGCTCTTTCCAGTTTAGCGTTTCGAACATGTCCTGCAGCGCAGCGGAGAAGAGTTTCGGAGATATAACATCTCCTTGTCTCACACCACGTCGCAGCAGGACAGGCTCGGTTTGGCCATTCTGGATTACTACGGACATATTAGCGGCGTCATATAGACACTTCAACACCTCGATATATCGCCAATCGACTTGGCACCTCTGCAAGGCTCGAGAACAGCCCAGGTCTCGACGGAGTCAAAAGCTTTTTTCATAGTCCACAAACGCCATGCACAGGGGCTGGTTATACTCTTTGGTCTTCTGTATAACCTGTCTCACTGTGTGAATATGGTCTATGGTGCTATAACTCCGTCGGAACCCGGCCTGCTCTGCAGGTTGAGCTTCGTCAAGTCTTCGTGTAAGGCGATTCGAAATGACTCTTGAGAACAATTTATAGACTATTGCTGATGAATCCGCATTAAGCAAGCACGTCCCATTATAGTTGTGATAACTTGATTTCTATAATGAAGGCCTTTGTAGTGCAGTGGGACATTGTTATTATGCGCCTGTCCATAAGCGACGGCAATCGCTTACCAACAGGTGATTCATTTGCCCGTCTGCTACTTTTAGCATAAACATAAATACGTGATTACCTACTACAAATGTCGTTTGACGAAACGTGCATCAAAACAATCTTCCTATAAAGGCTTCAATTTCCTCCCAGCTTTTATTTCAAAAGACTTTATTTTAAATTCAGAATCAAATCCTCTTTGACATTATACAGGTCTATATAATTCTTTGTCTATGATAGGAGCACCCGAAGTCTCCCAGAGACAATAATAATAAACAAAACAAGAGCTTGTCCGCAGTTACCGTTCTACCTCATACTTTGGGGAGACTGCTTAAACTACGAACTGTGGTTTCGATTACGTAATAGTCAAAAGTTGCAAAAAAAATATTGAGATACGAGTGTGGAGCGGGATGCACTTTAAGGCTATAGTTATTGGCAAAGGCTATGGTCTTATCACAGTAGTGTTCCCCTAAAATATGAGTGTAAAGGCTTATTATAAAGCATTTCTAATGCACATTGCATAGACACTTTTGGATGAACACAAAAACCACAGTCAAGATAGTTCTTCTTTTATATTATTCCTAAAAGGCCTTCAACGCATCCGCACTTCTTCTGGTGTAGCTGATGTCCATGGGCGGCGATGTTTCCTTACCATCAGGTGACCCGCTTGCTCGTTTGTTACTTGGTGAATCAATAATTGTTGTAAAAAGTTTCGAAGACGGTTAAAAAGCGGAGTGTAAATACTGCGCTTGAACGTTTTAAAGCCATACATTTTTACTGACTAAGCTCTTAATTTGAAACTAGAAGAAAAAATATGATATTATTTATTATTTTTAGGAACTCATATAAAAATATAAAATTTATATTTTTTGTGAAATTGTCCAAGTTCATAATTCCAGTACGCTCCACTGTCCACGTTTGCGGGCAGTTTATTCAGCCCGGCCAGTTTCCGCTCGGACCCACTTTTATTGGGCCATATTTATGCTCTATGGAAAAACTTGCGGAACTTCGTCTGTTGACAACCCTACTGTGAAATTAAAATGGTGTCTTAGGAAATTAGATGCTACAGAATATAACGGTAGCTTAGTGGATTAGATATGAGCGTGCGGGATAGTATGTTTCGATCCAAGCATGGACCGCTTTTTTTTTTTTTAATTGTAGGTTTTGAGTTAAATAATGGTGTAGTTTAACGTCGTAAGGCCCAGACAGCAGACTTTTTGCCTCGTCTGAGGCTTTTGGGTCGTAAGACGTTAAAGTGTTAATAAGTAGGTATAGTTTATTTTCGCATCAGCAAGTTTGTGAACGTGACGTCAAAGAAGCAAGTGAGCAAATTATTGGAGAGCCGCTACCTCTTCTATCTCATCTGATACTATTTTTGAAGAGTTCAATTCTTTAGACAACGACAAACTTAAACCGAAAAAGTGAAACATCCGCGATGTAATTTACACCCAGCGCCATCTATTGGTTTAATTTGAAACTAAAGTCTGGTAAATCTTCAGCAGCGTGAAGGCGCTGGCGGGTTTCCTGGAGGAACTTGGCTGGTTGCAGTGAAGACCGGTCAACATCACCCTACGCACGCCAAATGGGCACATTTGCAGCCTAATTGCGGAAAAGCCCGTACGGAAGAAGAAGAAGAAGTCTGGTAAATAGAACTATATACTTGTGACCCTGCTGTCTGCTGGCGCTGCGGGTTTTTTTAGGCGTCGGCGATAACTTACCATCAGGTGATCCGTCTGCTCGTCTGCCACTTCCACATAAAAAAAACACTCTTGGCAGTTTACTGGTAGGAAGTGGTGCAAGACTTACAGGCTTCTATTATCGAAGGCTAACACTTTGAGTTGTTGCGCTGATTGACTTAGTCAATATTTAATTAATAATTTAACCTAGCTTAACTAACTTCCATCTGGATATTAGCAAAAAGCTATCGTTTAACAAATTCACCATTAAATGCTCAACCAACGCTAAAAAGCCACTAAGCATTATGACATCACAAACCACAACACCCCAAGCATTTATCAAACAAAACAATAATTATAACGCACTTATTTTTCCATGACAATAATTATAGTCCAAGAGTCATAATCTTAATTCATTCTGGCCATAACGAAATTAGTTGCGCGCGAATCGATAGGGTGAGTCCCATGGGCAGCGTTAAGCCACAGTAAAGGTTTTAGTAGTAAGAGCGGAAAATTGCTCGGTAATCTTAAAAACGGTTCGAAATACAAGGTTGAAAAAATTTGGAGCTGACCATTTCGCAAGACCAAAGAGCATCGGCGTCCAGTCTATAATAGTGATCCTTCTTAAAAGGCCGGCAAGGCATCAGGGACCTCTCTGATCCCGCAGATGTTTAAGGGCGGCAGTGATTACTTCTCCTGGCTGCCGCGGTAAACGATTACCGCTTCTAGTATAAGATAAAGGGCCGCCGGACAACTAAGTTTTTGCAGGTGGTACTCGTAGAAAATAGATTTTCCCTGGGATTAATTTAGGGGAAACGAGTACTTATGCGTTAACATCGTATTTTAGTCTTTCGGATCAAGGTACTCACACCAGATCACAGAATACTGTGTTTCGGATAGTCGGTGGGTGTGTTGGCGGGCTCATGCCCCCTGCCCGTACGAAGTGATTTGCTTCCACATTTATCCTACGGACAGCTAAGGAGTGGAACTCCCTGCCGAGGTCTGTTTTTCCCGACCACTAAGTGTAACTTGGACATCTTTAAGGCAAGAGTGAACAGGCATCTTCTAGGCAAACGCGTGTCATCCTAGACCATATCGTCACTTTCCATCAGGTGCGATTGTGGTTAAGCGTTGGCCTATAGTCTAATAAAAAAAATGAATGTGTATTGCTTTTCAGTTGACCTTTGACAGTTACAGTAGACATACTAGGGATTTTATACTGTGGGCATGGGCTGCGTATAACCGTTTCTTGCGGCCTGGGGGCCAGTTCGCGCACTAATGGGCCTTCGATCGGCCACTCCGCCCTGTGTTGGGAAGAATTAGCGAAAACGGATTGGGAGTTTGGCTCTTACACTATTTCTGTATGATGATGAAAAGATTTGTGTTTTGAATGAGAACATTTTTGTATGTGAAGATAGATCACTCGATATACATACATATTTATGGACATAAGAGATACCTTTGGGATTTTAAAGTAAGTCGAGTATGTTACACCTGTGATGTTAAATAGCTGTAGAATATATTAAATAGAGTTTCTACCAACGACATTGTTCTATTTTGGAGAATCGCAAAAAAAAATTCACCCCTTTTCATACAAAAACTCGTCTATTTTGTAACCTTTTCGACGAATTTCTGTTGTGTGACAACAATGGTTAATAGAAGTATGTTTTATAAAATATTATTGTATATGAATGCATTTTGTAGAACATTTCCAGGTTAGTGGTGATAAATGACCGCACTGGTGTTTATCTATGGGCGGTGGCAGTCGCTTACCATTAGTTGATTCGTCTGCTCGTGTGCCATCTATCACATAAAAACACTCAATTACAAAACCTTTTAACCTCATTAATTGTCTGCACAACTCCAATTTCTTCAAAAAATCACTTCAAAGGCTTCTGCAATGAGGAAATCGGCGCGTTTCAATTTTAAGATTCCTACAGCCAAATCACACTGAGGTAAGGATGTGTTGTAACGACCAATCGATATGTTTTTAATCTTTATATAAACGGGACTAAACGCGTGGAAATTTACTACCACGACCACCAGGACTGTTATAACGCAGTCAAAAAGTCAAGCAGCAAGTGTATATGAATTGTACTACTTTATTTTTGTTTATGAAATATAAAGGAACGAACCGATAGGTAAGTAAAAAATTTTCAGAAAGCATTACATTATTCTCTTTAGCTTCTTCTCTTCTTCGACTTTTTTATGAGATCATTTACTTACTACGCTGGCTCAGCAATCCAAGGGTCCCTCTGACGTTAAAGTTCGCCATTTAGTTCGGTCCTGTGTTTTAAGGTCCTTAGGGACTTTATCCCTCTAGCGATATCTCGGACGCCACACAAGACGACGATACGACCATACACCCGCAACACCAGTAGAGTCAAAAGTGCACTGCCAACATTTTAACCTCCTTTCCCCCCGATAGGGCCCCCGGTATCCTCACTAACTCACCGGTACAGTGTTGGTACTGCTTTACGCTGGTCTTCTGTGAAGCCATCGCTCCAGTCGAGCCGATCCAGTCAGGCCGAAGCTTGGCCCTCCCACGGTCGCTGTTGGCCCTCTAGAACAAATCTCTCAACCAGCCTGCATGTCTACCACGTTCGTATTTGCTCCGGGACTAGGTCACCTGTAAGTAGACAGAGATAGATATCGATACTTTAACATACTCCAACATCCCTATTCACGTTATTATTTTTGTGGAATCTTAAACAGGCAGGTTCAAATTTGCATGAATTACGTAATTTACACGATCTCTTTTCATTGACATTCCGGGGCTGCACAAATTTAACAATCAAGATCTTTTTTTCCTCCCGAAAACGCCTCAAGCTTTTTGGAGTGATTTTTTCTTTGTCGAGTTTGGACGGTAAATTTAAATCGTGGCAATTTAGTTGTTTGGCTGATTGGGAATGGATAATATTGTTTTTTTAAGAGTATCCTTTTTATTTACATAAAGAAAGCTAAAGAAACGTTGTTTATTAGTTTATTACAAACAGTTTTTTTTCGTGAATTCTTAACTTAAGGACTTTTAACCTAAACAATTTTAACAGATTCTGATCGTGGAAGAGCCACGCTTCGGCATGAATGGGCTAACTCGACCGGAGCGATACACGGCCTTCTTACGATTTTCTTACGAATCAAATTGCTATCTTACAGATCAATATAAGCAAACTGTATTAGACTAAAACGGAATAAAATTTTTGTTCCAAAATTAGGACATGAAAACCGCTCCGTGTCAAATTGACATGTCCACTTTCCGTCTCAAAATCAGCACAGCACTTTAATTATCAAAAATATATGCCCGTCCATAACTCGCCAGTTTTATAGCGAAGCTAGTGATGTGACCACGGCTACATAAAAGCTTCGAAAATAACGGAACAATTTACTCTTTACAGCATTTACTATCATCGTCTCTCATCGTCCTTAAGTGGGGACTGATCGCATTGACGGGTACGAAACCTTGTTCGCGATCATATTTACCTAATGTTTTTTTGGGAGAACTCCCAGGGGAAATTCACCGCGGGGGGTCTACCGACTAAAACCCCTAGGCACCACTTTCATCGTCTTTAAGTGGGGAGTGACCGCGATGACAGGTACGAAGCCTTGTTTGCGAACTTGCCCGGACGGGGCAGGACGCTGCCCCCCTGATGGAGTGGGGGGGTGGTGTAACGGCAGTCGAGGGTGAGCAGCCGTCCCTAACGAGCACTGGAGGTGACCTGTGTAATGCCAGTGCTGGTATCCCCGTACCATTCGCTGGCTGGCCACCTCCAAGAAGAGGAGAGAGACGCACATACATATTCGCGGCCTACCCCTCCTCGTTACCTAAAGTGACTCGAGTTACTTTAACCTTGAGTCCCATCACTATCTGGAGCGTATTTCATCGCGAGCTTCGTCGTAATGTTGGTATTAAATTTTTCTTTTGTTTACGATCCATTATGCGTTTGGAGTGTGATTTTTATGTGTTTCATCCGTGTTTGTGCTTAGTCAGAAGTTGGGACATTTCGAAATGTATCGTCAAAATGGAACGTGCAAAGAACTCTATAAAATATAAATATTGAATTGTTAAAAAGATCTTTGAAAAACAACGTAAGATTCTTACATCTCCAATAGATCGAAGACAACGATCAACGTAGATAACCCATGGGAGGGTCACGCTTTGGCATGATAAGAAAGCTTAAGAGATTAGAAAAAGGGTTAAAAGGTGGGCAGCGAAGTCTTGAATCTACTGGTATTGAGGGTGTATATGGCTGGTAATCGCATACCCTCAGGTGATTCGTATATTCGACTGCCACTCATCACAAACAAAACTGACAGTAAACAATTGCTACCAACGATGGTCACCCGCAACACCAGTGGATCCAAAAGTGTGATACCAGCCCTTTCCCCTTCACCACAAAGGTATCCAGTCCTCACTTACTCATCCAAACTCAGCATGTGTTTTAAGCCGATTTTTTATAAGGCTATGGTATCACTCTAATGAAACCGGCCCACCATCTTCCTATCAGGCTTAAGAGAGCCTGGTACTAGCACAAAAAAAAAGAAGGACAGCTCTCCCACGGTCAAATAAGGCCCAATCTTATATCTTATAGATGTCCATAATAAGTACTAACTCTATTTGACTTTGTACCAGTCAGTAACTCTAAATAGTTGTTACACCACTCACCAACCTTTCCCACCGCCTCAGCCACTCTATTACTTCAACACAAAAGCCCACACAGTCCACATCCAAAGAATCTTAATGCGCCCAAACCGAAGTACTACCCATTAATCTACAACTACATCGCGCTCATCGCATCAAGGCCGAATCGATTCGTAATCGATACGATCTCAGATCATATCGATACCATCGAGATCACGATTCTGACCCGAGTTCAATAGATTATTACGTACTATTCGGTGGTTTAAAAAGAAAAGGTCAGGTGAGAGATAGTATCACAATAGAATTTGGAGCAGTTTAAGTATCGTGTTAGGGTATTTGAGTATCTTCCGTCTGTGAGAGTATTAACAAATTGTTTTGCATATCACTAGAATCTACATAGTTTGAATTTATCATCATTAAGCACATACGTACATACTAATAGGCAATATATTTCAATGTTTGACCTCTTTGCCCTATTTCATACTAACTTTCATTTACTTAGTAATATAGTAAGTGAGTGAGGGTACCGGAGACTTAACTGGGGGGGATAGGGGATTAAAGGTTGACGCACTTGCGACTCTAATTATGTTGCAAGTGTTTATGGGAGGCGGCGGCTTACCATCAGGTGATCGGTCTACTCGTCTGCTTACCTATCACATAGAAAAAAGAAAACAAATCCTAATCCTTCCTAACTAATATTATAAATGCGAAAGTAACTCTGTCTGTCTGTCTGTCTGTCTGTCTGTCTGTCTGTCTGTCTGTCTGTTACTCTTTCACGCCAAAACTACTGAACGGATTTAATGAAATTTGGTATACAGATGATCTAGACCCTGAGAAAGAACATAGGCTACTTTTTATTGCAAAAAGGGGGTTGTAAGGGGTTAAAAGGGGGGTGAAAAGCTACTTTTCCACGCGGACGAAGTCGCGGGCGGCCGCTAGTATAAATATAAAATTAATAACTTGAAATTTTATTTTCTTTTTACTTGTGTCTTTTTTGGTGTTGGGATTGTCTATGGTCGGCGGCAGCTTACCATCAGGAGGTCCGTCTGCTCATCTACCATCTTACATATTTAAAAAAATCAAGATGCAAATAAAACAACTGTAGCCTATTTTTGTAGCCTATGCTCTCGATGGGCGTCACAGGCCAACAAATAGGCCTTTAATTCCCCAGGGGTTCCATAGTCACTTCCTACATTCCCGGTACGATGACACCACAAGATAGGTCGCGATGATCTTTACGACGTTAAAATGACTTAAGATTTCATGCCAATAGTCAGCCCATACAAAATTAGTAAATCTTGAAAAAAATATTATCTTTATAATTTGTGTCTCTACTGGTATTGTAGATGTCTATGAGCGGCGGCAGTCACTTACCATCAGGTGATCCGTCTACTCATCTACCATTATTATTATACCATATTTAAAAAAATCAAGATGCATGTAAAACAACTGTAGCCTATTTCTGTAGCCTATGCTCTCGATGGGCGTCACAGGCCAACAAATAGGCTTTTAATTCCCCAGAGGTTCATTAGTCATGCCCGCGCGCAGGCCGGTGCGATGACACCACAGATAAGTCGCGACGACCTTTGCGACGTTAAAATGACTTAATAATTTTGTCGGCGATGCTATCGACGTAAATGGTGGACTTATGCACGGTTTGTATGGGAGGGGTGGTTTGTCACTGAGAGGCGTCGTTGTAACAACGACGCTGGTCCCAAAATCTCCGCAAACGACCCCGTTTGGGTAGGTTTTGGGACCGTGATCACAAAACGCCCAACTCCTAAATGTAGGAGAGCCACGTTACGACTTGAATCGACCGGCTCAAAAGGAAACCACGGCCTCACAACCAGAAAACATCCATCCAATTTGTGTTTCGTCGAATCGAATGTTAATTTATAGAAAGAATCCAAACCCAACGTACCAAGGTTGCTTAATCCTGATCGGTGATTTCACACTACCGGGTAATCAGATAGAGAAAAGGCACCAGGGATTTAGAAATAAGTAAATTTTCTTTATATTGAATCTACGAAGCGATTCGCTTCCATTTTTATCACACGGACAGCTGAATAGTGGAACACCCTGTCGAGGTCTGTTTTTCCCGACCACTATAACCTGGACATCTTTAAGGCAAGAGTAAACAGGCATCTTCTAGGCAAACGCGTGTCATCCTAGACCTCATCGACACTTTCCATCAGGTGCGATTGTGGTCAAGCATTGGCCTATAGTCTAAAAAAAAAAAATCTATATAGTTAATTATTCACCATGTCTTTTTTTCAAATTCACGCCTTACGTCTTCGGCGCCCATTATTATTCCGTCTTACTTTCATACCAACGTCATACGAATTCAAACATCGTTCTCTTTCACGTTCCTTAACATGCATCTACTGATTTTACCAATCCCACATTTAATTGAAGTTTTTATGCCCTAACACTAGAGACTCCCAGTGAAATAGGCGCTCGTAGTTATTTGGAATCGTTTTAGCGAAGTAAAAAGTTCATTTTGTTATTTTTGTGTCTAAAAGCAAATTACTTCATTTTGTAAAGAGGCTAATGTCCTTACTATCACCCGTTATTACTTGTACTTAAATAACTTTCTTTTAGTAGACGGCCTTAATGGCGCAGTGGCTAAGGTGTTTGCCCAAAGCGCGAAATGACCCGGGTTCGATTCCCGGTCAAGTCAATTTAGGAAACTACATTTTCTAAGTTTTCTTGGGTCTTAGGTATTCTGGGTTGACGCTCCCAGTTAATTATCGTCATCTGGTACTCATAGTACAGGGGTTACCCTAGTTCGAGACCAGGTTGATTGGTATGATTGTCTGGCGCATTGTTTAATTTATCTATTGAAATACAATACCTATCTACTAACATTTTAATTTTAAACTGCTTTGGTGGCGCAGTGGAACAGGTTTGTTTTCAGCTTAAGTCCAAAAGTTAGCGGTCTTGTACCCCCGTGGCTTGTGCCATTTGTCTTGTGCTTACTATTTCTACCTCTTTTTTAGATCATCATCATCATCATCTCAGCCAATAGACGTCCACAGTTCTCCAAAGAGATCAGTCCTGTGCCACTCGCTTCCAAGGGACTCGCGCGACCTTCACTAGATCGTCGGTCCACCTGGTAGGAGGCCTGCCACGGCTGCGGCCTCCTGCTCGCGGCCTCCACTCAAGGACCTTTCCATCCCCAACGGCCGTCTGTTCTCTCGCAGTGTGTCCTGCCCATTGCCACTTGAGCCACGCAATTCTTTGAGCTATGTCTGTGACCTCAGATATCTAGTAGATGGGACACTGAAAAGACAACTGCAGGGTCCCATCGAAATCTGCTTTGCATTCTCCGCCCGGTCTTAACATAAGGTTTGGCTCGCATATCATCCTTACTTGCTCAATATCTTGTCCTATTTTAGGACAAAAACTTATATCTGTAGGTAAAAGTATCCCTTTTTGAGTAATAGTCAACGCCTGACATAGAAGAGAGGGGAGGTTTGGCAAAAAACCACATAATAAGGCATACCTTACCGATAGATAAGTGCGGTCAACATCGGACGGAAAGTAGCGATGGCAAAAAAAATACATCGGATGATTTATATGTGGACTTTATTGCTTGTTTTATTCATATATTTTATGGTGTAATGGTTCGTATTTTATAGGTTAATTTACTGAAAAAAAAAACATTTTACCAATTTTTTGATTGAAAGGATCGTTAAAAAAGAGCTTTATTGATGTTTTTTGAATAACATTTGGGATGGCTGAATGTACAATGCGCTTAAAAATTATTTGATTTATATATTTAGGTAGAATCCAAATCGACGACTTCTTACTGACATAACATTATTGTTTTCTGCCGAATACCGTAATATTTGTAAGAATTTTCGTATTCAATCCTGACTAACTTTAGTCTGTGCTTTGTGATAAGGGGAATTTTGTGCATGTTAGTTAAGATGACCCAGCATGAAAGATTAAAGTAGTCTCTTTCGTAAATAAGAATTACTTAAATTGACAGTAGAAACGTATCCAATAAATTTTTGAAGGAAAATGATACGATGATAAATCGACATACAGTACTTTGTTCTAATTACCAGCGTTATTTGAAGCGTTATCACGATACGTTAACTTAACGATTTCTTTAAGAAGTTTGCGCTAGACTTCAGGCCTTTTTAGCAAACAAGACAATTAGGAACCGGTAGTCAACCAAGAGGAAGAAGCCTTTTGCGATGGTCTAACCAGATTCGTAATTCTTTGGACTCAAAACTTCACAATGCCCTTCATGTCACTACAGACAGTTGCCGATGGGAAAATGTGGTAAAAAAAAGATAATTTCAAAAGGGGATCACGACCCTCAGTCATGAGGTTTACGACGCGAAGACAAGTAGGACTGATAGATAGATAGATAGATAGATTGGTAGATATTCTTTATTGCACAGAAACAGAATACATGAGTGACACACAGCAATAAACAGTACAATAAGGCGGTCTTATCGCTTGTAGCGATTTCTTCCAGGCAACCTTTAGGTAGAGGAAAGAAAACAGTGTGTTGGCAATGGGGTAACGCAGTACAAAGAATTGCTGAATAAAATATAAATAAATAATTTAACATAGTCTAGGACATTTGCAAAATTAAGTATATTAGTCCCTCTGCCTGTTTCTCCGTCAGTACTCGCCCGTCCCCGCTGACCGTACGCTGAGGCTGCGATCTAAAGTAAGATATCTACAGCCGACCTGCGACCGGAGCGCATAAATCCACGAAATATGATCGCCCGCTGCGTGGATTACGCCGGACTGCACGCCCCATGGTACCGGATTATGTAACCAACGTTTTTTATGCATAGGGAAAACAGGCTCGCATTTTGAGACAGTTTTCGGGTGCTGAGGTATTCAGAATTAGGAAACGTAGACTTGACTGTTTCGAGGGGACTTCAAAACAGCTGATTCGAAGTCTAGAATTGGGTTCAGGGTTGTTAATTATTATAGAAAACGTTGGTTAATTTTATATTTTTCTTGGCAGAGTAAAACACTGTAATAATCAGTACAGAAGATATTTTCCAATTACAGGTAGTCTTTATTTAAAATATTGAAATGTAAGTCATACAGGACATATGCAGTAAATAGCTCAGTGTATAAGTGTAATAATGTATTTATTCTTAGACAAGGACGTATCACACTGGTGTCCCATCGAATTTAGATGATAAAGAGAATAGGTAGTGCACCTGTGTTTGCACACACACTTGAACACTATAATATATCCTGCGTATGTGGCTGATCGTTTAGATAGGCTGCCATAGCCGAATTGGTATATAATTTGTTATTTTTGTACTAGTTATTTCTCTATTTTTAATTGCAAGTGCTTAAGATTCTTAGAACACAATTAGCTATTAATTTATTATCAGATGTTGTTGTGTATATCTGTATCCTCTTAGCACACCCTGCATTCACGTTTTTATTGATAATATTTTCCCTTATTTACTTCATTGCTTTCATTTCCTTCATCGCAGTCTACGTGAATACCTTAAGGCCCATATTGTACCTACTCACTAAGCTTCACCGTTCGCATCGTCTTTACAAAACACAAAGTATGCTTCAGGAATTATTGGTATGACAGGGGTCCTTTTATGCACTTTAGTCATGCGAACAAATACTTACAACATTTTACGTTAAGTGTGCTCTATTTCCAATTTCGGGAACATATAAACTGTATCACTAATTTGATTGCCTTATGCCATGGGAGCATTATGTCAGGCATTATGGGAAAAGTTATTTATTTAGTGCACCATCGACGCATCAGTTCAAGAAAAATACAACTTTCTTCATTATTTTTGACCTTAATATTTGGGGTTAGGCCTTGATGGTAGTAATTTTCAAGTAAAATAGCAAAAGTTAAAAAGGACTACCAACTTATTTGCTTACTTGTAAAATACAGTTTACTGTTAAAATACAGTATTTGTATAGTCAGACTTTTACGATTCATCAATATTATGTTTGTAACAAAAAAAAATATTTCAATTAAATTAATATTATAATCTGCAAAATCGAATGCATAGATGGATACACTTTATTGCATAAAAACGGTCTTAGAACTAGGTTTATCAGATATTATGATGTAAAATTTTGGCTGTCTCATCTCTGAAAGTGATTTCTACTAGACAACCGTCAAGCAAAGGACATTTGAGAGTTGTAAAAGTCGTGCAATCGTCAAGAGAAAAGGGAAAAGTTATGTACACATCTTTGCATATCATTATCAAAAGAGAAAACCAGCTAACATTTCCTAACGCTATAAAAATCTGAGCCCCAAACCTCTGCAATCCTTTCAACTTTACAAGTATAAACCGACTGTGCAGGCTTCATCTGGTTGACATCAGCCACTCCTGTTTGACCCCCATCTTTCCTCCAAAACCCCTTAAAAGCCCTTGCATCGTAGATGTCTGCAAGGGCGCGGAAGATCTAGTCTAAATGGTTAGTTGTGTGCAAGCAATCCATGTCCAATTAAATTAGATCTCTAAATCTAGTACTACAGCGTTGGTAAGGTCGTGTTTTGTATTGAAGCTGGAAAGGCAGGGAAGGTCAGATTACGATGGTCAATGCCTGGATCCTTGTACAATGAATTGCATTAAGCGACAGGCCCTCTACGAGCTATGAATGCTCGTTATGTATGGATACGATTTGATAGCTCGAGGCGACTAGTGATGGGCGATTGTGTTGCTTTTGTACCTTAATTTAAAGATAATATTAGCCTGATGATTGATGACATAAGGTTTGGTTTTGTTAGTCATTGTTCAATATTATCATTATTAGATCGAGATTTCAATAAGTAAACACAAGTTGTTGTGGGACTGATTGCACAAGTATAGCCTTTGCTAGAATAATAACTCATGCGTGTTATGCAAGCTGTATTGTGGAAGTGCTACTGTTTGTCTATTTTAAGATCCGAATGACTTATGGATATTAGATGGATGGAAAGATAAATTACTAATCAAAATTAAAAAGCATCGATACACGTAGTACTGAAAAGCATTAGCGTAGTGGGTGCAAAGGGGGGCAATCCGCCGTGATAGATAGCAGACGACCAGATGGTATATCCTGATGGTAAGCAATTACCGCGGTCAATAGACACCCGCACCACCAGTGGATTCACAAGTGTAATGATTTTTAGGGGCGGCAAAATCTCTACTTCATCCTGGGGGAGAAAGTCGAAGAAGAAAAGATTTTCAGTTGTCGACTAACTACTATAAAAAGTGAATAAATAGACTTTTACGAAATATTAAGACCCCACGACTGCATCATCACTTTCCACCAGGTGTGACTGCATCAAATATTTATAGCAATTCACAAAAATATGGTTTCTGTCAGTCCCAAGGTAGGACTTTGCAGAAGAGGAAAAAATATTCATCGCCAAAAACATCGATAACCTTCAATTCATCGATATTGCCAATAGGCCACTAACATCCCTAGCCAGGCGAAAGCTGCAAGTCACGACTGGTTAGTTTTACACAAGGATCTTATTATTTCTTGCTGTTTGCGAGCGTCGTGTATTTATTTTTCAATTTTAATATCTCGGCGTAGAAACTTGGCTTTGTTTTATTCTAACGAGCACTTATAATAGAGCCGTATGTTTGTAGACTTGAAATGCAAATTTTGCAGCATTTCATTATTATGTACAGCTTTCAAAAGAACCCTAATCCTTTGAACAGAGGAATGGGAAATTATTCTTCAGCAATTCTTCAAGAAAAATCCTTAGTTGTAAGAGTCGGCAAGGCAAGTGTGTGCCTCGAGTATTGCTGATATCCATGAGTAGTATAGATCACTTACCACAAGGTGAGCCGTTTGCTGTCCAGCTGGACTTAGGCCTCTCCAAATGCTCGCCACTTTGATCGATCTTCAGATACTCGCATCCAGCTCCAGGCAGCCCTCTTGCGCTAATTGTCACTCCATCTGGCCTGAGGTCATCCTACACTACGTTTACCAAGACGTGGTCTCCACTCCAGAACTCGTTTACTCCAACGGTTGTCAGTTCGGCGGCAGATATGGCCAGCCCACTGCCACTTCAGCTTACTTACAGGTGAGCTATGTCGATAATTTTACATTATTATATACTCGAGAAACTATACTCGGTGGGTGTATTAGAAAATAAATAAAAAAATTGCCACTCCTCTATACAAAATCGGTATTACCATTAAACCGGACTATCAGATTAAAAAGACGGGAAGTGAAACTCACAATTTTTTATCAAAACGTTTGTAACCTTCAACAACACTTAAACACTGACAGAACCATTTGCATACTATTATAACTATGTAATTACAAATCACCAGAGTATCAGTAACAGTTACCACAATAACCTCGACTTCACCATCACTTAGAAAACGCAAATTAAATCTTCGACCGTGAACAAATACAATTTTCGTTTGTCTTATCAGGATCCATCATAGAACAATAGAAGGTAGCTCTTGTTGTTAAAGGCATAAGGTTGAAAGATTTGGGAGCTTTTGGCCTAAGAGGTTTTGCATACTGGTCTTTAAAACGCGTCGACCAATCATAGTTAACATGAAGCTAGATTGTAGGATTTTTTGGAAATAGAAATAGAAATATTTTTTATTCAATTTAAGTCCTTATAGCACATTTATGAATGAATGTATGAATGTCCTTATAGAACACTAGTGGCCCGCCCTCACTTCGTTTCGGGAAAGTAGTTCCACTATCTACCAATAGATGGCGCTGTAGCAAATTACATCGCGCAACTGTTTCGTGTTTTCGGTTTACGTATAAGCTCTGACGTGGAATATGAGAGTAACCTCTTTATAAATAGTATAAGAAGATTTATGAATGGAGAAGATAGTCAAGCAAAAGTATGTTTCTAATTTTTCGAACATAGCTCGGGTTTGTGATCACTTAAGTATCTGCATTGGACAAAGCGTGGTGATTAAGCCTAATCCCATCATAGCAGCGATGACTTGATTTCTATGATGGAGGATCCTACTGTACAGTGGTGCAGTATACTGGCTGACAAGTAAGTCGAATAGCTGAGTTGACCGGCAGAAGAGTGGCTGTGGGATTATTACCCATGGATTTAGGATGCCGTCCTGCTGAAGATAAGACGCCATTTATGGACACTCCCAATGTCAAAAAGAGACAGAAGACCAAAGAAGGATCAGGCTCAGGACCAACCGCTTAACGTGCACATCACACACACACATCATTCAATTTTGATGATACTGGATAATTGAATACTGTGGTAAAACCCGCGACGATGCGTTCGAATAACGTTATGTACAATAACTCTAAGTCGTACTACGAATTTACAAACAATTGCAAACGTAACCTTAACATTGGGCGAAGCTATTGTTTTACTACAATACGAGTTGCGCGCGCGCACGCGATAGGCTTGTTGTTGTCACATTACAGGTTTAGAACAGTAGTACAAGTTCTGGGAACAAAAGTCATTGACATTGTACATAGATCAGCTGATCGTGCTATCACCGTGGGAGAGCTACCCTTCGGCATAAATGGGCCGGTTCGATCGGAGTGATACCACAGCGTCAGTGAATACCGGCGTGAAGCAGCGCCTGCGTTGTGTTTCGCCTAGTGAGTGAGGGTACCTTTTAGGGTGTGGAGAACTTTGGGGGAGGCCTATGTCCAGCAGTGGACGTCTATTGTCTGAAATGATGATGATGATGAAAGTCACGGTTAACTGCTAGTAGAAAATATGTGGACTATCTCCTAAATATACCCTACCTATCCTATTTTTTATATTCGCTTTTTCTTATAACTGAAGCACGGCTGTAAAATTACTGAAAAGAATACGCACTTAAAAGGTTAAACTGTACTTTTTTAAGGTACTCTTGTGACAACTTAATTTTTAAAAAATATTGAGTTCTTAATACCAACCAATATTCTTTGCACGTAAAACTGCCAACTTGAGTCTTATAGCTTTTAAAATAAGGTAAATTTTCGTTGTGACTCTTAGTAAAAAGAATATGGCCTTTTCGTAGTCTCGTGTCAATCTGCTATAGTGATCTTAATAGCGCAATAAATCGTAGGTTATGTGGTTACCTCCTATACTTAAATCGGTTGTAAGTAGGTGTTTTGACTTATTGGGCGATATTTTTGATGTAAATGGCATTTTTCGGTTTACTGCCTTTAGTGTGATCTGTAAGTGAGATGGTTTTAGAGGTCTGTACTAAAAATGGAGATGGAAAATCCCTTTCAGATTTTAGGTTACAAGACCATTTACTCAAGGTAGCATAATCTAGCCTTATTATTTAGATTAAACCAAATAAATCCTCTTGAAGCTGTAACCCGTAAAATATTTGCTCGTTTGCAAAAAAAAATATTATTCACCAAACAATTATTTATTATTCTTTGCAAAAAGCTAAATGTTTACTAAATTAATCCGGAAAGCGGATTAGACTTTTCAATGTAATGAAGGAGCATAGCCATTACAAAAAATACAAAATTTTATTTCAGTTACTTAAGTATAACACATACAATGGGTTTGGAATCTCCTTTTAAGCAAATTTTATTACTTATTTAAAAACTTTTTTATAAGCGAATTCGAACACGTTTATTTTAATAAAAGAAGATGTTAAAAGATTACCTCTTATTATTAAAAGTGACCTTTTCAGAATAGAGTACTTTTCGACAAAAAATATTGAGATCGGTGTGTACAATTGGTGACACTAAAAATGATTATTTTTATAGTAATTAAGTACCAAAACATTCCAATACTTTGCACATGTATCCTGTGCAACCCTGTTATAAGGTACTCTTTAAAAAGATCACGTGCAAAATACAAACCTACGGAACCGTACAACTTTATCCGTTTTACACTTGTATAATTTTCTATTCACTTCAAGTGTGATCTGAGGTTTTTACCGAGCATCAAGTTACGACGTAGGTGTTGGAAGCGTACGCGCAGTACGGTTGGGTGCATTGCTTAATGATTGTGTAAGAAAATTATATCTTACATTGATATGGGGCAGATGATACCTTAAGGTTTTTATTACTGGCCATTTGAATAAGTTGATGTGTATAAAATTTTACGCCTTACACTTCTATTGCGTGGGCTGTTGAGCACTAGTAATAGTAATGTCCTCCTAACCGATATTTCGGCTACGGCCAAGCTTAACAATCATTTATAGTGCACAAGTGTGTGTGCAGACACAAGTGCACTCTCTATTCCAATACCCTCATATTTCGATGGGATATCCGTGTGCAACTGTGCATCATCATAGGCTTACTGAACGTACTTTCCGAGGCAACGGGGGTTCAAGACTGCCATCAGACTTCGGGCTTTTACTGAGAATTTCTTTACAAAAAAACTTAGGTAGTAAATTTTGGCTCATCCCGGGGATTGAAACCCGGGCCCCAAGCGCAGCCTTCGCTTTAACGTCTGACCCATGACCCACAGCGCCACCGCGCAGGTTGGTCCTGCGCTGGTCCTTCGCTAGATCCCCTACGGTCGTGTCACACTGGCGGCGCATCAAAATATGAGCATAAGGAAATAGAAAGAGCGCGCTCACTTCACTACTGTACCTAATACCTATATCCTGCGTATGGCTGATCGTTGAGATAGACTGCCGTAGATGATTTGTTTGAGAGATGTAAATGTCAAACACCATTTTACAGCTGTCTGCACTAAAATCACAAGTCAACACAAAAAGATCCTCAAAAACATTTACGTTGGTGTATCACCGAGACCTAGGACCGAGGTTTCTAAACTGCCAATGGTATCTTTGGTATTAACCAAAGACACCATTGGCCCAGTTTAGAAACCTACCTGAATACAATCTTCTTACAAATCTATTACGTATAGATAGTTCCAGTAGGTCTTATCTCGTATACTCAGGGTCCCCCCAAATGTCAAATTGTGATATTTGACGCCTAGTTTTGTTGTGAAATGTATGTCTCATTGGTAAGCTTGGAGATAACCCTGCCGAGATTAAATTGCGAATTTGCGATATTATAATGTGATTAAATGAGATTATTAATAAGAGTTTCTATTGAGTTTTTTTTTCATGTGATAGGTGACAGACGAGCATACGTATCGCCGGATTGTAAGCCATAGCCGCCCATGGTAGTAACACCAGTAGAGTCAAAAGTGAGCTATTTAAATGTGATACCATGGCCTCACAGAAGACCAGTGTGAAGCAGGAGCCAGTTCTGTGTTTAGTCGAGTAGGTGAAGGTACCGGAGGCCACATTGGTTAAAAGGGGAATTAAAGTTTGGAAGCGCACTTGTGATTCTACTGGTGATAAGGTGATCCGTTTGCTCACCTGCCACCTGTCACATAAAAAATATCTCGAAGAACAACCTTTTATATATAATCAGTTACACATCAGTTAACCGCAACCTGTGAAATTTCCTCAATTGATATTAAATTTTATGTGAATGACAGTGAGTTCAGAATTGATTGAAGAAATTTGATAGTATTATATACTTTGATGTGTAGCTGTACGTACATACGATGAAAAACACAAGAAAGCATTAAAAAGGGGATATCCTCACGGCTCCGGCGGAGTGGGTTGCGCAACAAACACGAGGTTTGACTAACACAAGCTGCGATGATGAATGGCTCGCGAGATAGATAGCGCTGGAGCATCACGGGTATACCGCCTATAGCTAGGAGGTGAGACAAGTACAAGCTAGAAAGCTAACCAACCAACTAGGTTGGCGCACCGACCCATAGCGAGTCTTGGCCTCCGATAATAAGAGCCTCCATCTTGATCGATCCTGTGCCACCTCCTGCCAGTCATCTGCCGAGAGTACGCGCAAGTCTTTTATGCAAGAAATAGATACAAGGATCCAAAAGCTAGAAAGCTACATGTCGAAAAAATACACACTCTAGGAGTGCCACGCTTTGGAATGTTGGCCTGATTAGCGGGCCTAAGGTAACAGTGGGAGTGCCATGCTTCGGCATGAATGGGCCAGCTCGACTGGAGTAACAACACCCTCAGAGAAAACCGGCGTGAAGCAGTGTATGCGCTGTGTTTCGCTGCGTGAGTGAAGTAACTGGAGGCCCAATCCAGGGGAAGGGGGGTTAAAAGGTAAACAGCGCACTTGTTGCAGGTGTCCATAGACGGAGGGAATCTCTTACCATCAGGTGATCCGTCGGCTCGTCTGCCACCTATATCATAAAAATAAGATATTAAGCTCAAATTTAAGTACTTTATTGTAAGTCGCATTTTTATTAAGTTGTTACAAATATTTTTTATGTGATAGGTAGCAGACAAGCAGACCGATCACCTGACAGAAAACTGCAAGACTTACTGACATTTTGATTTCAGATGTGATTATATCGTAAAATGAGCACGTTACATTAACGTTACATTTTTTAAATGTCCAAGCTAGCCTCTCAGGTGATCCATTCGATCGTCTTTCACATATTACATAGAAAAAACAATTTCAGTATGAGAGGAAGCTTAAAAGTTTGCCCCAAGGCACAAGTTTTCGTAGTCCCAACATCCGTTAATCTATCACAACATATCTCATTCACAATCAGTTCAGATTAACACTAGTTTTGTACGATTTCATTTTTATACTTGAATAAATATAAATGGTGTTTCTGTGTTACTCTCTTTTTGCTCCATTTATTTTCCGCTGCTTCCTTAGATGGGAAAGCGACAGTTTAATATTAAAGATATGGAGTAAACCAAATGTATGTGAAGATGGATTCCCTATGTGATATTTGGTTAAATGATAGTTGTATTTTTTATTATACTTATTTTATTACTAGCTTATGTCAGCGCCTTCGCTCCGCGCCCCCCCCACTTCCCTAAAATGGGGGGTTAGAAAGGGGCAAAAAGTATCCTATGTTACTATCCATCCCTTCAACCATCTCCACTAAAAATCACGTCAATTCGTCGCTCCGTTTTGCCGTGAAAGAAAGACAAACATACATACAGACAGACACACTTTCCCATTTATAATATTATGGATGAGGCCGTCGTATCTCACAGCTGGGCAAAGGCCTCCCTACCCTTTCTCCAGATTTTACGATTTTGGGCGACTATGGTCCAGTTGGGGCTATAGGAGTTGAGCTCATCCCTCCATCGCTTCCTCGGTCTACCTCGTGGCCGCTGTCGATTTGGCTCCCACTCTGTGACTATTCTGGCCCAAAGGTTGTCCAACTTGCTTGATGACTTCCTCCACTCAAAGTATTTTTTATGATATAGGTGGCAGACAAGCTGACGGATCACCTGATGATAAGCGATTACCGCCGCCCATGGCCACTTGCAACACCAGTGATGTCACAAGTTAATTGACTAAAGTAAAAAAATCAAGTTTAGTTTGACTCGAATTTGGCCGGTTATTTCGGTTTACCTTTTAACTCGCTGTTTTTAAGAAGTTACCTCTTTTATAGTGTAGGTGATAATTTTATTATTTTTTACATTGTGTTGATACCATTACAACCCAAAATTTTCAATTGTTAAATGCCCATGACTGGTTAAAGATTAGTCATTGTTTATCGGTATAGACTTACTAAGTATACATCTTTACAAAACGCTTAATGTTACTAAGAGCTTCGAGAGATAGGAACCATCTATCAATATCGGGGATCTATTTATGGCTCGCGAAATATATTACTAGTTCATTATCTGAACGGGCATAAATCTAAATCAGCCAAAAAGCCACATTAGACCATAATCCGCTAAAGAGACTTTTTATGAATTGGGACTTTACATCTCACGATTACAAGGCTGAACCAAGTAACCTATTACGTAAGTTACGCTCGAATTTTCAAAAATTGTAAGGGCTGAGACTAAAAAATAAACATGACGTCAATATCTAAACATAGCTTTCCTCTCTTTCATAAACATTGTGTGTCAGTTTTATCTGAATGCGACAAGTATATTATTTCATTCGTTACGGGACAGCTTCGTTAATAACCTCCAGCTTGTTGTATCTGACATAATAACCGAAAATTAGAAAATGGAAGAATGATTTTTGACTTACGAAGATTTTTTATATGATAAGATTGCAGACGAGCAGACGAACTTAAAGGTAACATTGCTGCCACCTATAGATACCGGATAACACCATGCAGAGTCACAAGTGCACTGCCAACCTTTAATCCATCTTTAACCTTTTCCTCGATTGGGCCTCCGGTACCCTTACCTCCTTAAAAGGTTGGCAGCGTACTTGTGACTCCATTGGTGTTGCAGGTGGCGGCAATTGCTTACCATCGGGTGATCCGCCTGCTCATCTGCTACCTATCAATTAAAAAAAAATAACCCATTCGTAGGCCCCTAGGTGACCTCCAGCGGAAAGCCCTACATTTTTTTTGGTAATCATGGGAAATGCGTTACGCATACCTGTCCGCTGGGGGGCGGACGGGTTATGTCGGACTCCCGACTGCATGATGGCGGGGGTTTACAGTCTAAAACCCCTGGGACACTCCCTCATCGTCCATCGCGGGAGAGCCAGACCCTCTCCTACCGGCTAGTACTTTGATTTTTTTAAATCGTAGTCGTATCGTATGTTGCAAACGCAACTTGTTTACAGTCATTTTTCTTATTCGGAGAGTAATAAATCACTATCCTATTCATCGGTGCATTAGTTCGATTGAGTGATTCCATTACAATTTTGCATATTGATTATTAGGAGGGTTCGGGCATCGGTGAGCCCTCCCTTTCGGAGGTTTAACTTCCATTATGTTTTAGAAACATAACACATAATTTTTAACTATTAACTGTGGGAGAGTCACGCATCAGCATGAATGGGCCGAGAGTGTACCACGGCTTCACAGAAGACCGAAAGCGGAGCGTAAAGCAGAGCTTGCGTTGTGTTTCGTCGAGTGAGTGGGGTAGCGGGGCCCATTGGAGGAAAAGGCTGGCAATGCACGTGACTCTACTTACTTACTCCGATGGCTCAACGATCCAAAATGAGTCTTGGCCTCCGATACGAGATGTCGCCATTTGTGACTCTACTGCGACAAAAAATCCATACCTACTTACTTATTAAAAAATGCGAAAGTTTATTTGTGTCTGATGGTATGTCTGTTTTTCAAAGCAAAATGGTCCCTCTCCCCCCACTGAAAAAGGGGGGGGGAATTAATTGTATATCTGTATCTAAAAAATATTTGACCGCCTTTATATTATGAATGATAAATTATAATAAACAAATGCAACAAAACTGTTGTTCTAAATATAAAATTGAAACGTTCCGTTTTACGTTCCAATATTCCAGAAAAGCAATAAACTTGATAAAGGTTAAGAATGTTACGTTTCTTAGAATCGAATGCTACAGCGTATATTTTTATTTACATGAAATTTTGAATCTATTGTTTAGTCTCTTCAATATTCATAAGATATAGTTCAGGGGTAGCCAACCAATGGCGCTTGATTCATATAAAAGGTAGGTAAAAGACTAATCTACAGCTCAGCCCAGAACCGGAGTGGTTTTTAGCCGAGTGAGTGAAGGTATCGCAAGCCCTATCGGAAGTTGGCCGCCACCTATCACATAAAAAAGTTCCTCTAAGTAGTTCCTCGTAGTTTTTTTAGTACAGACAACCACAAATCAAGTTACCACAACCTGTCAAATTTCCTCAATTGATGTTCAACTTAATGTGTTTGACAGCAACAGTTCATTGAAGAAATTTGACAGTCTTGTATACTTTGATCTGTGGCTGTACGTACAAAACTTCTTTGAAAATAACTTAACTTTTTATGTAGACGTTAAAAGGTTTGCAACTCCTGCCTTAGCCCATAACTCGGGACAAGATATTGCTGTTGTAAATATTTTTAAAGTACTTAGAATGTGTTCGACCCAATCAGTTTTCTAGCTATCTCGTAGTTTAGGGCGAATACATTTGCGTGGATTTAAGAGAAAGTATACTGGTGCTTTTGCGTATTTTAGAGAAAAATATCTATTCTTGAAATTGGTTTTGAAATAAACAAGCCTCTATTCGTTTAGTGGGATTTGATTTTCTATCTCTTTGCAATAAAGTATTTTACTCTTACGGTAAAAAAGTCTAAAATATATTATTGGGAAAGCTTAGGCTAAAAGCAGTCGGTAAATATTGAATTTAGTGTAAAAAATAGCTATATTAATATTAAAATTTTACACATAGTTTTCTAGTTAGTTCTGGAGTGGAGACCGCGTCTCGGTAAACGTAGTGTAGGACGACCTCAGGCCAGATGGAGTGATGATCTGCGCAAGAGGGCTGGCTGGAGCTGGATGCGAGTAGCCGAAGATCGATCAAAGTGGCGAGCATTTGGAGAGGCCTATGTCCAGCAGTGGACTGCAACAGGCTGATGATGATGACACATAGTTTTCAGTTTTTTTATCTGTTCCTTACTACTAGAATTGTCTAGTAATAAGGGGCAGGGTATAAAAAAAACTATATTCAGCCTATTTAGCATGGATATAGAATTTTTATGTGATAGGTGGCAGACGAGTCTGCTCATCAGGTCATCTCATGGTAAGCAAATGCCGCCACCCATAAACACCAGCAAACACTAGTAGAGCTACAAGTGCGTTGCCAACCTTTAACCCCGTTTCCCCTCAATCGGACCTGCTTCACGCTGGTCTTCTGTGAGGCCATGGTATCACTCCAGTCGGGTCGTCCTCGAAGCGTGACTCTCCCACGGTTTAAAACCTTAATTACCTTAATACACATTAGGAAGCCTTATTGTAGTTGTTAGAATATAATAGAATAGAATAATTTATTTGCATAACACAAGACACCACATTACAGACAATAACAATTAAGATTCACTCAGACACACAATTAATCCATACTTCCTTACCAATCCATACTTCCATACCAATATTATAAATGCGAAAGTAACTCTGTCTGTCTGTCTGTCTGTCTGTCTGTCTGTTACTCTTTCACGCCAAAACTACTGAACGGATTTAAATGAAATTTGGTATATAGATGATCTAGACCCTGAGAAAGAACATATGCTACTTTTTATTGCGAAAAAGGGGATTGTAAGGGGTTAAAAGGGGGGTAAAAAGTTACTTTTCCACGCGGACGAAGTCGCGGGCGGCCGCTAGTTAAACATAAAACAGAAATATAATTGAAGAGAATCAAAGAGAAAATTAAACAAAAAGAAAATATTCTGTTGTTTCACCGTGCTTCTATTTCTGTGCAATAAAGAATATCTATCTATCTATCTACAACTAAAGCTCCAAGTAAACCAGTGTGAGTGAACTAGTAAATTCCCATCAGAGCCTTCATAAACCAGTCAACCATACTGAATAATCAGCGCACAGTTTTACAAATACAATAGTAAATAACGCAAATGGCTTATTTAGAGAAGATTTAAAACTAAGACTGTAACTAAGCTAAGCATTACGGGGTTCAATTTAGATGGCGATATTTTAAAGATGTTTATTGTTTTGGATACGGGATTGGATTAGTTAAGATTTCAAAGTGTCTTGTTTGGATTCTTGTAGTAGTTATTATAGCACAGTAAAGGGGTAAATCGGAAAACATTTACATCCTTTTAAATATTCTGAACAATAAGTATATGAATTATTATAGACATTGGGGGTAAAGGGGATTAAAGGTTGGCAGCGCACTTGTGTCTGTATTAATGTGGCAGGAGTCTATGGGCGGTGGCAATCGCTTACCATCAGGCGGACGGATCACGTAAAAAACATCTATTTCTCTACGCTGACAATTGTCGGTAGTCTATGTAGAATGATAATTGTCAGAGATTTATGAAAATTGATATTTTTAATTGTTATTATTAATTACCCTGACTAACTAACCTGATTTTTTAATCAGATTTCGTAAGTATAATAAATGAACTATCGTAAGTATAATAATTTTATACTTATTTCACTATACTTATATATTCTAGGTATATTATTTAAAGTTAATCCTAATTTAGTAATGAGCGTCCCATCAAATATTGCAGTGCCCTCCCGGGTTATAGTGATACCTACATTAATTTGTTATGAACGAACTAAATATGTAACCTATAGATGCAATAAAGAATTGAGTATTGAACAAGTGTATAAATAAAACATATTTGCAAATAAAAGTAAACGAAAAAGGATACCTATGAGGATTATAAAAGTAAGAAAAGTTGAGTTTTTTGTATAATGTCATTTTTGTTTTCAACGTGCGACTTATTACGAACCGATTAACAGAATTTCATTCTTATCAATCCTTCTTGTACAACATTTTAAAAGGTTTTAATTACGTCTCAGCGTTCACGAGACTTTCGTCTAAAACCTATTAGCAGAGACATCGTCCAAGTAGTGTTCAAACGAGTGAATGGCAGCCTCCGGTCCCAATTACCGGCATTTTGGACTCTCACGTAACAAGCTACGTAGCAGACATTTTATAGAAAAGCGGGGCGCTTTAGCTATTTTGTGAAGTTGCTAGAAATCGTGTTATAGCTTAATATGTTTTCTACTATTTTTATTTCACTGTTCAATAATATAACCACGCATATTATCAATATATAATATCGCAGAAGACCAGCGAAAGCAGCACCTGTGCTGTGTTTTGTCGAGTGTGTGAGGGTACCGGAGGCCAAATTGTAGGAAAGGGGGTTAAAAATGGCAGCGCACTTGTGACTCTGCTAGTGTTGCAGGTATCAGTGAGTGAGTGACAAAATTAAGAAACTTTGACTCGTTATGATTCTTAAGCCACTGGTTCAAAGTATATGAAATTTGAGGGGACAAAAGGTTAGCAGCGCACTTGTGACTCCACTGTTGTTGCAGGTGTCCATGGGTGGCGGCAATTGCTTACCATCAGGTGATCCGACTGCTCGTTTGCTATCACATAAAAAAACAGTAGTTTAAAGTCGTAAGACCCAAAAGCCTCATACGAGGCAAAAACAATTGATTTTCTATTGTGTCTGCTGTCTAGGCCTTACGACGTTAATTACCATTGCCAAAATATTTTGTTTTTTTTTACTTGGATAGTGAACCTGTAATTTTAACCACAAGCGTGCATGATTTATCAAATCCCCAATCTCCACGTTCGTACATTCACACTAATCCCCGAGCCTTATACAGGATGCGGAAACCAATCAAAACTATCACTGCAACAAATGCAACCACATAACAGTTCCCATGTCCGTACCTCGTTACGCCATATACAGCGTGCTCCAAGCGAGGCAAACACCATGTATGGGGGCTCTGTTCGTGAGTTGAGCATGGCTCACTCTAATTTGATGAGCTGTTTCGATTTTATGTTTCAGATCTTTTTTTGGTTATATCGTCTGATTGAGCGATGGTGGCATGTATAAAAACACTGGATTCTGTGGGTAACTGTGAAACAAGCCGCATCGGCTGATGCAATTTAAAGATTTTGATTAGTATCTAGTGATTTTTAGTGTACAAATTTGGTGTTACTTTGTGCAGTGAAGTGCCGCAGGGTGATATTAATATAAGAATCATTGAATTGTGTCGTTTTTAACACTGCTATTGTGTGTTGAGTGAGTTGTCACGTGAACAACTTGCTTTGACCTGATAGAGTCTTAAAACCTACAACTTTGTTAAAAATAGTCTCCACAGAATCCTTAGGACATTAAAACGCTAAACACCGGCGTTTTATTGAGTGACTGTGACTTCGACTGACTTCGACTGTTGACTACACTTTATCAGCATAACACTTGACATTGGCAAAATTAAATGTGTCGTGAACACAATACAGGCCATATAACAAAAAAAAACACTTCTGGAAAACTTCCTTTCGCCTGTACTGTACTGGGAAATAGTTTCTGTCTATCGATTAGTTCATAGAAATTAATTTTGAAATCGATTTTGAACTTAAAATTGCGAATTGCATTTTACCCGTGAGCCTTACCCCAACGCTTAAGAAAACGTCACCTCGTAAGTTTTTGTTGGAGCATAGTATACGCTTTAATTATTATGTAATCAAAGAGTATACGCAAAAAAAAACAGATTCAGACGTGAGCCGGATTAACCGTATGAACTCAAAATATTATACTTTTTTGCAGTGGTAAACCAACAGCCAAAAAGGTAATTAATATACTGATTTTTTTATGGCGCATCTGCTTCATACGTAGTATTTAAGTATTTTATGTATTTGCAATCTTATTGTCTGATATCCGTATAAGTCAGATCAATGTATGAGATGTTGAGTGAATTTATAAATATTGGAAAAATGCCTTGACGCGCATGCCCATATTCGAACCACGACCCCCGCGGGAGGCGCGCTCTTGTCTACTGAGCTACCATAACTCAATTTCAGTCTACACCTTCAATATAAAATCGAAAATTAGAAATCCCCACGTGTTGTAAAAGCGCGTTAAGTCTTGAATTATCCGTGATTTTCTCCAAGAAGACCGACCTACACCTTATCTTGCTAAACACATAGAATTTGCGCTCAACATCAGGCATTGCGCCGATGTTTGATTACCACTCTTGTACGTCGTCGGCTGAGTAGGTATTGCTCGTGGAATAGTTACAGTAAGGTGGAAAACAGTGGAGCATTTTTTTAATTTATTATAGCTCAAACTAAATAAATAAATGCGCCAGGCAATGACATCAACCAACCTGATTTCAAACTAGGGCATCCCTCTACTATGAGTGCCAGATGACGATAAAAGACCCCAAGAAAGTTAGAAAATGTAATTTCATAAATTGACTCTATATTCAGTTTAAATCCTCATCGTCACCTTCCACCAGGTGCGATTGTTGTCAAGCGTTGGCCTTGAGTCTAAAAAAAAAACTGGCCGTATGGCGCATTTTAACTGGCCGGATGGCGCATTTAGACTGGCGGGATGGTGCATTTAGACTGGCCGGATGGCGCATTTAAACTAGCCGGATGGCGCATTTAGACTGGCCGGATAGCGCATTTATTCTGGCTGGATAGCGCATTTAGACCGTCCGGATGGCGCATTTAGGCAGCAAAATGGCGCATTTGGCATTATTCTGACATTTTATTGTATTTCAATGTGACATATAAACAATATTGTTTTATTGAATTCAACATTCCTTTTGACCTTGATTATTTAATGTAGGTATTATAATTTTTGTCTTGACTAGCATGCAGCCAATGTCATTGTATGTTTGAACAATTGAAGTTTTCTGTGCGTTCGTGGTATCACTCGAGTAGAACCGAATTCGTTTCCAAGATCACGCTACTGTTTTCTATTCGCTGTGGCATTGCAACTAGATTTATCTACTTTCCATGTAAACTAGTCCCGATTAGAGGTAGATAACGATATCTTGTAATTAAACTAGTTAAATTTTTGTCGAAGCGAACACTGGCCGAGATTAATGAGATTGAGAGTTTGATACACAAATTAATTGCTTTATTTAAATGCTGAGTATTAGGGAAACTGGAAGGAACTGGTTTAACGGTGAGATTAGAAGTAGCGCAGTCGTAAATAAAATGTGGATTTATACGTGTTATTTTATTTCTAACTTGGCCCGCCCTCACTTCGTTCCGGGACATTACTCTTAGTTCCACTCTCTACTAATAGATGGCGCTGGGTATCGATTGTATCGCGCTGCTGTTTTGACTTTTTGGTTTGTATTAAAGTTTGTCGATGTATACAATTTACCTCTTTGATGGAGATCAATGAAAAATGTACCTACTTAGTTTAAGTTACTTCTTTATAAAAGGTGTTTTATAAAGATTTAGTGAACTCACTTCGTTTCGAAGCTTTATTACTTTTAAATTAGTACCAATAGACGGCGCTGGTTGTCAATTACATCGGGCAAGAGATTTGTCTTTTCGTCCTACTTTTATTATGTATTAGCAGACGGATCACCTCATGGTAAGCGATTGCCTCCGCCCATAGACACCTGCAAGACCAGTAGAGTCACAAGTATACTGCCAACGTTTTACCCCTAGTCCCCCGATTGGTCCTCCGGTCCCCTCACTCGACGAAACACAGTGCAGGCGCTGCTTCTACTTCTAAATAGCTAGTGGCCTACCTCACTAAATTTAGTCGTACTATTAGTTTTAATCCTTGCCGATAGATGGACTTGGGTGTCGATTACATCGCTCAAGTGTTTCATTTTTTCGATTTACATATAAGCCTGAAGTTGTCTCTTTATAAATATAGATTGTCTCTTTATAGATGTACAAACTAACACAGTATTTCTCTTGCCATATTTCTCCGGCTCCCCTCGAATATCCTGGTATATGAAAACCATTCGCAGTTTGCATACATCGGCTGCCGTCAGCCGAAATCCTCTTAGGCCTAGCCGAAATCTAGGCAAATAGAAATGTGAGCGCATGACTTAGGTTTAGACTAGAATGTATTGGCGTAGAATGGGTATTAATGTTAGGGCGTGTTTACTCTGGGGCAAATAAAAAAACTAATATAGAAAATACTGATTATAAACGGGACTAAACGCTAGGATATATGAGATATATCAAGTGCTTGGATAATGTAACGCGAAAGTTTAAAAACATAATGAACTAGCTTTTGTCCGCGGCTTCGCTCGCGTTAAATTTGGGGTAGCACGAAGGAGCAAAAAGTAGCCTAGTAACATAGGCTGTGTGGAGTTGGAGACGGAGTTGTACTTGGAGTTGGAGTTGAAGAACTATCTCCACTTAAATTGACAATTCGTCGCTCCGTTTTGCCGTGAAAGAAAGACAAACATACAGACAGACACACTTTCCCATTTATAATATTAGTATGGATAAGCAGTTAAACGCGTTGGTCTAGTGGTTAATGTACCGGGCCATGATCTCGGTGTCCTGGGTTCGATTCCCGAGTCAAGCGGAAAATATGTTTCGAATTTTATGACATGTAGCTGTCAAATATCACAGAAAAAAAATCTTATTTTTTAATTTTTGCTTGCCAAGACTGACTGAACGTGTAGGTGCTATGTTTAATTTTAAGATCTATGCTTTTATGTTACACAATCAATTTCTGATTATAATTAATTGATTGCCCGTTCACATTTGCAACACCAGTTATAAGTTGGCAGCTAACCTTAACCCCCTGTCCCCCCGATTAACGCCTCCAGCGAAACACAGGGCAGGCGCTGCATCACGCCGGCCCATTCATGCCAAAGCGTGACTCTCCCACGGTAAATGTTTGATTACTGTTAAATGTTCGAGTATGAAACCGCCTTTAGGATAGCAGAGTGAACTTTGGCTATTGGGTCGGTCGATTTTGCAGCGGCGATAACGAATGCCCTGTGCCCTTTGGTCTGGCCAAAGGGCATGTAATAACGAGTATGATCTCCACTATTACATAGTGAGTAGTTAATTTATATTGATATAAATTTGGAAAATATTCTTAAGTAAAAAGTACCTGATATTAGGAAAAACCGTAGTTTGCGACCAAGATAATGTACAAAATGTTATCTTAATGATAGATAACATATAATTTCAGCCAATCGTCGTCCACGGCTGGACATAGGCCACAGATCGGTCACACACCAAGTAATTCCCGCGACCTTCATTCACCATTCATCATTCTTTAAACTGCAATCAATCCTAACTAATTTTATAAATGCGAAAGTAACTCTGTCTGTCTGTATGTTTGTTACTCTTTCACGTCAAAACTACGGAACGGATTTAAATGAAATTTGGTATACAGATGATCTAGACCCTGAGAAAGAACATAGGCTACTTTTTATTGCGAAAAAGGGGTTGTAAGGGGTTAAAAGGGGGGTAAAAAGTTACTTCTCTACGCGGACGAAGTTGCGGGCGGCCGCTAGTGTTATATATTTGAGATACCATCATGCCACATTTCCTGGTCTCAAAGGTTATCCTTATGATAAGGAAAACAGAAATAACGAAGGAACCATAAACACCTAGACCAAAGACAAAAAACAAATATGTTTCATCAACAAATACGTATTAGTGTTGGTGCGGAACCCGCGACCCTTGTGAAACGACGCTTTTTTTTTATGTGATAGGTAGCAGACGAGCAGGCGGATCACCTGATGGTAAGCAATTGCCGCCGTCCATGTACACATGCAACACCAGTGGAGTCACAAGTGTGCTGCTAACCTTTTATCCCCTTCCCCCCCGATGGGCCTCCGGTACCCTCACTCACTCGGCGAAACACAGCACAGGAGTGCTGCTTCACGCCGGTTTTCTGTGAAGCAGTGGTATCACTCCGGTCGAGCCGGCCCATTCATGCCGAAGCATGGCTCTCCCACAGTTAACGTTAACGCTAAATGTTGAATCGGTACTTTGTATAGTTCCGCCAAAACGGAAAAGCTATATTCCCAGTTAAATGAAATCGATGGATTGTAGCAGGGATGTTAAGGATATGATTTTCGGTTACTAAGGTATCCTTTAGTTTTAGATAATTTATGGTTATGGAAAAAACATTTGCGAGAAATTTCAAAACGCCCCGTTGGTCTAGACTAGGTCAACGGGGCGTTGGTCTAGTGGTTTAAGTACCGGGCCGTGATTTCGGGGTCCCGGGTTCGATTCCCGGGTCGAGCAAAAGTATGTTTCGAATTTTTCAAACATAGCTCGGGTTTGTGACCACCAATCCGCATTAGGCAAGTGTGGTGATTAAGCCTAACCCCATCATAGTAGCGATAACTTGATTTCTATTTTACTACTTCAAAACTATCAAAAGTAAATTACATATACCGTTGGAGCCATAAGGTCCTTGAGTGGAGACCGCGACTCGGCAAACGTAGTGTTGGACGCCCTGCTACAAGATGGGATGACGACATTCGAGGCTGGCTGGAGTGGGCTGGATGAGAGTGGCCGAGAATCGGGAGCGGTGGCGTGCATTAGGGGAGACCTATGTCCAGCAGTGGACGAACGTAGGTTGCTGATGATAGACATCTGAAACACCAGTCACAAGTGGGCTGCCAATTTTAAAACAGCCTTTCCCCCGATTAGGCCTCCAGTACCCTCACTCACTCGGAACACAGCCAAGGCAGCGAAGGCACACTTGCCTGTGGGAGAGCCATGCTTCGGCATGAATGGGCCGGCTCGACCGGAGTAATACCACTGCCTCACAGAAAACCGGCGTAAAGCAGCTCCTGTGCTGTGTTTCGCCGAGTGAGTGAGGGTACCGGAGGCCAATCGGGGGGAAGGGGATAAAAGGCTAGCAGCGCACTTGTAACTCCACTGGTGTTGCATGTGTCCATGGGCGGCGGCAATTGCTTACCATCAGGTGATCCGCCTGCTCGTCTGCTACCTATCAGATAAAAAAAGGCGCTGCTTCACGCCGATCTTCTGAAAGGTCGATCCCACGGCCTTTCAGAAGTTAAAGTAACCAATAATGGTTGGTTACGGATATTTTTTTCGGATATCCTTCGGTTTCGGTTACGTCTACGGTTACGGCTCCCTAATACACCTGGTTGTAACATGACAATACACCCGCAGGTTACAGTATACCAGAAACTTATCACCTCAAAATTAATACTTCAAATTGCACTATAGTACTGTTATCATGTATCACGTTGTTAATAGCCTGCCTGGAGCTAGGCAAGATCATGCAAACGCGACGTACGGCCACAGTGAACTGAGAAGGCGTGAGGCAACTTTATACTATTCATAAAGAGATAACTTCTATAGACAACGACAAGGCTTATAGGTAAACCGAAAACACGAAACACTTGCGCGATGTAATTGAGCACAGCGCCATCTATTGGTTCGTTTCTGAATTACGGTCCCGAAGCGAAGTGAGGGCGGGCCACTAGTATTCAAATAATTAAGAAACGAGCCTTTACCTTCCTAAAGGGCCGTGATATCCATGGGCGGCGGTGTTCACTTACCATCAGGTGACCCGCTTGCTCGTTTGCCTTCCTATATTATATAAAAATACTTTATTTTTCAGATCTTCTGGTCTAGATGATGTTTATGGACGGTGGTGATCACTTACCATTAGGTTTCCTTCTTATCTCATAAAAAAGTAATAGACTTATAGAGGTGACGATCAACCCGTTGGTTTAGTTTAGTAGTAGTTTAGTTTAGTTTAGTAGTACATACCGGGCCGTGATCGAGCAAAGTATGTTTCGAATTTTGGAGGTATGGTAAGGTTAGTTTGGTGAAAAGTTATTTTAACTTAAAAAGATTGCTTAAAAAATAAAAATAAGCTTGAAACTCCAGCTGACACGGTAGGACGTAGAAAACCATCAGTTAAAGTCTATATTGCATTAAATATCGTGTCAACTAGTTTCTGTTTGACCTTATTATAATATTATACAATGCGCAAAAGGGTGTGTCTGCCTTAATGCAGTTATTACAAATCATTTGAAAACAATAGGTTCTTTATGCTAATTGTTAGTAGACAATCATATGGGTAAGGTATCATTTGTACAATTGCACAAACTGTGAATACTTTAACCCGTAAATACTACTACGGTGTTTTGATTACTTGACTTTGTTGGTAATATTAAATGGTTGTTAAAAAATTGAATGGTTGTTATAAGACGTGGTTAATGGAATATAAATGATTCCCACCTGATTCAAGTCCTGTATTGTGTAAAAAAATTAGACTTAATGAGCAATTTGGGACGCAAGCTGAGCGCAAAAAGCAAGCGATCAAACCATAAACGCAAACTCCTTCGCTGCCACCAACTAAACTGTGGCACAGTTTAGCCCGTGCAGCGAGTTATATTGTAATAACAATAGTTCGTTATAATAACAGGTGCTACTCGGGTCCGAATTAGCCCCGGGCTAGTCGGACGTGCGTACTCGCTTCGTTGCGCTTTGTGAGCGGTTTGGGAAACGAGCGGAGCGCGGGGAGCGAGCGAGCGAGCGAAACTGTTTAACGCTTCTAGCGTTTTAGCACAGACCGCGGAGAACTGTGGGAGAGCCATGCTTCGGCATGAATTGGCCGGCTCCGCTAGTAGAAGCGTATTAAGTAGAGACCGCGGGAGAACAGTTGGAAAGGCACGCTTTGGCATGTACCGGCTGGACTGGAGTGATACTACGGTCTAACAGAAGACCGGCTCTAAAGCGACAGCTTAGGTGCAACCGGAATTGTAGGAGAGCCACGCTTCGGCATGAATGGGCCGGAGGGTACTGGAGGCCCAATAAGAAGAGAGGGGGTTAAAGGCTGGCACTGCACTTGTGACTGTATTAAAATACTAATTTGTTGATTTTCATCAAATGATTCTGTTCACACGTGTCATCTTAGACCTCATCGTCACTTTCCATCAGGTGCGATTGTTGTCAAGCGTTGGCCTAGTAGTCTAAGAAAGAAAAAAAAAAGCCAGACAGAGGTGACTGAGTGAGGTAGTATCACCCCGGTCGATCCCATTCATGCCGAAGCGTAATACTCCACGGTTTCAGCCTCGTCAAAGCTTATAACTTACGCTTGGGAGTGTGCCTTAACGGGGTTTACTGCTCATACGTAGACAAAGTGGTACAGGTTTATTTCACTAGACTTAGGTACGGATTGACCCGGGTCAATTTGTGCTCGCTTGCAGATATGCGGCCGACAGACGGGCGGGGTAATCAGTCATATTAATATGAGGATATGCGAGATTTTCAATGGACGTTGTTTAATGTGGGCATGGATCACCATCTACTAGTCCACCGACTATGATGGTAACTAGAGTGAGTTCAAGAAAGACAAATTATGGTGTAGTAAGGTTGAATTGTAGGTAAAGCCGCTTTAGGCATTATGTTTATCTCGTCAGTAATTTCACCGACAATTTATTTAGTGGCAGTGCAAATATTCAAAATCAGAGGCTATCCGAAGATGCACAAGCCGGGCGTAACAGACGACGCCGCGCGCCTCCAGTTGGCTTGTGTTGTGAACATGGCTGTTATAACGCAGTCGAAACGTCAAGCAGTAAGTGCTAGAATGTACTTATTTTTAAATATCCCCGCGTTTAGTCCCGTTTATATAAAGTATTTATTTAATGTTTATCACATCTGCAAGGTGTATTTTTTCATGTTACATGGCAGACGAGCAGGCGGATAACCTGATGGTGAGTGATTGTTGGTGCCCATAGACACGTGAAAGCGTTTGAAAAAGTGACGCCAAACAGTGCTGTCATTAAAAGTTTAGAGCAAAGATATTTTGAATTCCAAAAATCCGTCACAACATTGCTAAATGTTGTGCTACTACGTCGCTACTACTATGTACCATTTGTGCATATACTATTTAGTTGTTATGATTTCCGAAAATGCCAAGGAGCGCTCTTTCGCGAATAGAGTTTTCATTGGCGGCAAGCATTAATGTAATTGTATACACTACATACGAGTATACTAAATACTGCTTATTATGGAGTACCATAACCAGTAGGTTTTTATGACCGAAACATTTCGATATACATTTTTACTTGAAGATGTGCAGTTTCTAACAAATTAATTCAAAACTTACATAAACTTCTAGTGTTACTTTTTGAAATGTATTTCCTTTAATATTTAATTGCCAACTATAAAATAAAATACCGAAGTGTTCATAACATCAATAAAAAACATAATTCGTTGATTAAAAATACACAAAGATTATTATATTTTAATAAAGATGAAATATCGATAACAAAAACAGATAGAGTACGCTCAGTCAGCATAATGCATTGTCCATCATTACATTTGACCTATAGTGCATTCATTTGTAGGACTACTTTCTTCAACGAACATCTGCCACAGTCACGCAAATATATAGGGAAGGCGCACAGTGAAAAGGCATATTTCAAGTATCGATAAAATTAAACTAATGACTGCGACTGATGTTCAATGCTGAAGTTACCACTTCATTACCATGAGCTAGCCATTTTCGAAGAACTGATAACTGTTGGGGCAGATAAGTTCTGGAGTGGAGATCGCGACTCTGAAAGCGTATAGACTGAGTAACAATCTGCAAAAAGCCGTTCGAATGGATGGATCTAGCAGATGACAGGGTGAAATAGCAACATTGGGGGAGGCCCATAGGCCTCCGACATACATAATTCGGGCAGTAGTGGACTGAGACAGGCATTAGCCTCATCATCATCGTTAGATGACGATGATGATGAACGTATCAGCCTATGTACTGTTCCACTGCAGGGCATAGGCCTCCATCATATATCAAGTCATCGCTAGTATGACGGGATTAGGTTTAATCAAGATTGGTGATCACAAACCCGAGTTATGTTATTCGAATCAAGTTCTTACTTGCAATAAGATAAAATTACCTATTTGCTGCAATCAGAAACGTTAGTTATTAAACCTTAATTGTCACTTAAGTTAAAATATTGACCCTTATTTTTAAATATCCCCGCGTTTAGTCCCGTTTATATAAAGTATTTATTTAATGTTTATCATGTGAATGAAAAAGTGACGCCAAACAGTGCTGTCATTAAAAGTTTAGAGCAAAGATATTCCGTCACAACATTGCTAAATGTTGTGCTACTACGTCGCTACTACTATGTACCATTTGTGCATATACTATTTAGTTGTTATGATTTCCGAAAATGCCAAGGAGCGCTCTTTCGCGAATAGAGTTTTCATTGGCGGCAAGCATTATATGTAATAGTATACACTATATACACTAAATACTGCTTATATGGAGTACCATAACCAGTAGGTTTTTATGACCGAAACATTTCGATATACATTTTTACTTGAAGATGTGCAGTTTCTAACAAATTAATTCAAAACTTACATAAACTTCTAGTGTTTCTTTTTGAAATGTATTTCCTTTAATATTTAATTTCCAACTATAAAATAGAATACCGAAGTGTCCATACATCAATAAAAAACATAATTTCGTTGATTAAAAATACACAAAGATTATTATATTTTAATAAATGAAATATCGATTACATGAACAAGATAAGTACGCTCATCAGCATAACGCATTGTCCATCATTACATTTGACCTATAGTGCATTCATTTTGTAGGACTACTTTCTTCGACAAAACATCTGCCACAGTCACGCAAAATATATAGAGATAGGCGCACAGGGAAAGGCATATTTCAAAGTATCGATAAAAGTAAAGTTATGAGTATCAGCCGCTGTTCAATGCTGAAGTTACCACTTCATTACCATGAGCTAGCCATATTTGAAGAGCTGATAACTGTTGGGGCAGATAAGTTCTGGAGTGGAGATCGCGACTCTGAAAGCGTATAGACTGAGTAACAATCTGCAAAAAGCCGTTCGAATGGATGTATCTGGCAGATGACAGGGTGAAATAGCGAACATTGGGGGAGGCCCATAGGCCTCCGACATACATAATTCGGGCGTATCCAGTAGTGGACTGAGACAGGCATTAGCCTCATCATCATCGTTAGATGACGATGATGATGAACGTATCAGCCTATATACTGTCCCACTGCAGGGCAATCATAGAAATCAAGTCATCGCTACTACGATGAGATAAGATTTAATCACCACGCTTGCCTAATGCGGATTGGTGATCTCAACGAATTATGTTACTACTTTTAATTTACTAATTATGATTATGCTACTGATGAACTAATTATGCTACTATTTGCAATAAGATAACATTATCTACTTACAATAAATATAACTGTTGCACTCTGAGACCTTAATAAACCTTAATTGTCCCTTAAGTTAAAATATTGACCCTTATTTTAATAGTATAGAGACTATCCATAATTAAGATAATGAGCGTTAAGTTAATAGACGTCTTTGAGAGGGACAGTTAGTGATGTTTGTATTGTACGAGTGGCCTGCCCCCACTTCATTTCCTCTTCGACTCAAAAAGTATCGATATGTTTTCATTGTCTCTAAAAGTATTATTATAAAATATTAATGTCAAAAATGAGCCAAAATAATTATCCATTACAACCATACAAAGCATTAATACGACATGTAAAAAATATAGGAACATTAATGACTACTTCACCTTGCAATCGAAATCAACTTTTAATTCAATAACATTATGCCAAAATTTATAATATTTTTAGCATAATTGTACATTTTTATCTTCATTTAATCTGTAAAAAATGGATATCCTCTTCATAAATAATTTCTTCATAAAAAATTTTTGGATATTTAAAAAACAATAATTTGGAACTTGTTTTAGTGCCGACTAACAAATAAACTAACATCTGATTGTAAAATTTGGCTGCCCATGGACACCAGTGGAGTCTTGAATGCGTTACCAGTTTTTCTGCTTCCCCTTGGATAGCCTACCCTCACTCACTCAGTTAACCATTACGCAGTCGCTTTCACACGCCCTTTTTTGTGATGCCGTGGTATCACTCTGATCAATCCAGTCCATTTCAAACTGAAGCGTGGCACAAGCACGCACTGCATGCCCGCAGCATTTTTTTTATGTAGAACTTAAAAAATAACATTAGTAGGTATTTAACGTATTCATAAGTTCGTAACGGTTTGGATATTTTATAAATTAACTAGTGGCCCGCCCTAACTTCGTTTCGTGATATTAGTTTTACACATATCCAATAGATGGCGTTGGTTGTCAATTCCATTCTAGCGCAATGTAATTGACAACTAACACCATCTAATTTCGCTTTTTCGATTTACCTATAAGCCTTGTCATTGTTTTTAAAATGAATCTCTTTATAAACAGTATAGAAATGAGATGAGATCTTTTGCTAAAATTCAGCATAACAATATTATAAATAATAATAAAATTATGATCTATTTATTAATCTAAATAAAGAAACCTCTCCCAATACCCCCCATTCCCCTTTCAACAAAATGTCACCAGCAATTTATCCTCCTTCGACGAAATAGTGATGCGAGCTATCCTGCTTGAGTGATCTCGGCAAAAACACTCTTTTAACGAATGAAAAGCCACGCTTTGGCCTGAATGGGCAGACTCTACCGGACCGGATGGCCTCAAAGAAGACCGGCGTGAAGCAGCGCCTGCGCTGTGTCTAATTGAGCCTCCGGTACCCTCACTCGACGAAGAGTGACCGAAAACCCAATCGGTGGAAACCGGATTTTAATCAGCGCATATTTTTTTTTATGTGATAGGTAGCAGACGAGCAGGCGGTTCACCTGGTGGTAAGCAATTGCCGCCGCCCATGAACACATGCAACAAGTGCGCTGCTAACCTTTTATCCCCTTCCCCCCCGATGGGCCTCCGGTACCCTCACTCACTCAGCGAAACACAGTACATTGTGTCTACTGGTGTTGCAGGTGTCTATGAGCGGCAGCAATCGCTTACCGTCAGGTAATCCGTCTGCTATCTATCACATTAAAAAAATGTCTGTGACATACGGACGGACAGACAGACTTGACGAATCTATAAGGGTTTCGTTTTTTGCCATTTGGCTACGGAATCCTAAAAACTTCACTAAAATAATGAATGGAACGAAATTCCGGTAAAAAAAATCGACAGATAACTCGACGATATTATGACTCAAAAAACTTCAAAATGACTCGAAGCCCATCACTATTATACGGAATCAATCTAAATAATCGAGCCATCAGGACAAGCCATTATTCCATTGTATCCCGCGACTATCATTTGTGAGGGTAATTAATACTCCTTAAATGGTAATCATCGGTTTTGAAGCATCTTGAATGCACTGGGCTAGGTTAGGGAGCGTTTAGATTGTCTGTGGTTAATAGACTAAGAAATAGGACGTCATCGCAGAATGTTGGCTAAGATTATGATAGTTTTTTTTTATGTGATAGGTAGCAGACGAGCAGAGCGAGTTTACGATTTGTTGTTTTCAGTTTACGATGAAACTAGTGAACGCACGTGGCTTTACTCGCGTTGCGTTTAGACCTTTATAAGACTGAGGAAAAATAGTTACCACCTGATGTTAAACCTTATCAGTCATGAAATAAGAGCGAAAAGTAATGTAAAGTGTCAATCATCATCAGTAAAACATCCAGCCAATATAGTGTCCCACTACAGGGTAAAGGCACAACATAATTACACACAGAAGTTAGACTTTGACTTGATTTTGAATTTAGAAGAGTTCGTTGACATATGCTAGGGTTGTTGCCCGGCATGAGTACATAAGCGCGCGGCTTCTACCATAGACCTCGATAGTTTGACAATCTTATGTCATAAGTTAGGATTAAAGTGGTCGAAAAGACGTTTTTGCCCGTTAGTGCGCATGCGTGAGTACATGACATATTTTTAGCTCTTAGTGGGCAGTCAGCCTTCTGTGTCAATATGTATTTTGTGGTAAAGGCCTCCATCATAGAAATCAAGTCTTTGAACAAGATTCAATAATTTATTTATTTAGTATTCGGGGGTTGACCAAGTCAATGAGAACGCTCCTTTATGTCCGGACCAATTAATTTAATTGAGCGTTCCTTATAACAGCAATGGGCTAAAGGTACCCACTGCTAGAAGGACACCTGTTTTGAACACCCGTTTCACACTAAACGACTCCTAATGTACTGAAGAAAACATTATCTCTTTCATCTTGCTATTCCCAGTTGCATCCAAAGCTGTAAGATATCATGTTTAAAAGGATTTGGTAAATCCAGTTATTACAAAAAAGCAATAATTACCGTCTGACTTTTGCAATGGGGGCTATCGCGTGACCCAGTATCACATTCGATGGGACTGCAATACTGGCCCGCGAAAATTTTCTTTACGCTTCGTTTCAAGAAGTCCATAATTTTAGGACAGAGGAAACATTATGCTACGGCAACGAGATTATTTTTTTAAGGTAGTTATTCGCTAAGCTACCTTTTCTGTTACTCTTCTACTACCTGCCAAAAGTCGAAGAAGAGGTTACATGCCACCCTTATACCTATATTTGTATTGCGTACGTCCAAGAAGTGGATTTTTTTTACAGGTTGAAGTGTTCCTGAGGGCTATGATTTAGAAGTTTTCAAGAGAAGAATGAATAAGCTGTTACTAGATAAGACAAACATGCTTAATCCTCGGCTGCATCATCACTTACCATCAGGCGAGTTCTTTTTCTTCTTATCGTGTCGATGGCATCATGATAATATTAAATTTGCTCAGCCCAATACACCGCCACGACAATCGGTAAGCTGCAGGAGTTTACCATTTCTTCAGCTATCTGGGCATAAACAGCATGCCAGGGTGAAATTGCTGCCATAGTTATGTCTGGCTACGCTAAAAAAAATAGCTTAAAAAATCTTCACAAGTCTTCCAGTGTAAACCGCATCTGATCTTCGTCAGGCGATCAGGTGCTATTCAAGTTCAGTTTAGCAAGGATTATGACTTATTCGGAACCTGTTTTAACCTACTTAACGGAAACGCTGCAATTTGTCCTTTTGACATTTTTGACCTTTTTTAACGGACTTCAAAAGGACGAGCTTCTTAATTCGTTTATATGTATAATTTTATTTCCCAACGACATAATATAGCACGATTAAGATCGTAGGTATGTCGTGTCAATTTTACATCTCGTTTTATTAAGTTACTAGTAGCCCACCCGCATTTCATTTTATGACATTAGTTTGAAAAACTACCAAAAGATGGCGGTATCAAGCAGAGTCTGTTTTCGACAGTACAATCTCGCATCTTGTTATTATAAATAAATAAATAAATGCGCCAGACAATCACACCAATCAACCTGGTCTCAAACTAGAGCAACCCCTGTACTATAAGTACCTACCAGGCAGGTACCACGATTATTAACTGGGAGCGTTAAGTTAGCCCAAAACACCCAGACCCGAGAAAACTTAGATAATTTAATTTTCTAAATTGACTTGACCGGAAATCGAACCCGGGATCTTTCTTTTGATTTTTAATTATATGAATGTATTTTAATTATTATGCAATTATGTTAATTTAATATAAGTACTGAATTAATTAATTTTGTAACTAAGTAAGTTAATAACAATGATTTGCATGCCCTGAAGGGGTGAATGTGTTAGTTCCTCACAATATTGTATATGCAACAACTGAAATGTACCTCATTCTTGCAAATAAAGATCTATTCTATTCTATTCGCGCTTCGGTCGAACACCTTTGCCATCGAGGCAGTCAATTCTTTGGACATTGTTTCTCGGCGCGGTGACCAGTCCATAGAATGCCTTGCCGCCCAAGGGAAAGTAGAAGGCAATAACCATCAGGTGATCCATCTGCTCGCCTGCCACCTATCACAAAAACTTGACGCACTAATAGTGCAACCTAATCATGATTCTACCCAAACTATATTTAAACTTTTTATCTCCTTTATTGCCACCTCAGAAATGGAAAAAATCTTGCCCAAAACTGCCACATAAGCAAGTGAACCAAGGAATCCAAACGGCCGTCGTGACCCGCTATCGAGATGGTAACATTGATACCACAAACTTCTACATGAGAGAAATGCCTGTTAGCCGTACGGCACGTCTGCTTATAGCCGTACGGCACGTCTGCCTTTATCAAAGGTAAGGGACAATTATCACGAACGTAAGCAAACTGGTCCAGGGAATTCCTGTTAGGAATAAAAACTGGGGCGAAGCAAATTGAGCTTTAAGTGAAAGTGGTTAAGAGAAAAGAGATGTTAGAATTAAGTTGGTTACGCGTAGAACTTAAGAATAACAACCCTAAAATTTGGGGTTGTGCCCGTTTGGTGTGTTTTCGATTGATGGGTAAATTTTTGGACGTTTCTAGTATGTATAATATATTTAAATATATTAAGGTTCGCTTTCAATAGGGAGTATTTTATTTTCAGTTAATTAAATGATTATTAAATCTAGTAATTTTTTTTTCTGTAATTAACTAACATTTATTACGACAACGGCATGTCTGATCAATACGGCAAAGTTTAATTTATTAATAGTTAAGATTTTAATACTATGATTTATTGAAAAGGTTTTTTTATTTAAAGCTGGTCACAAACAAAGTTCATGATTTGTAGTTAATATGTACTTTGTTTTTTAAAAAATAATACAGTTTGCTGGTTTGAGTTCCCAACAAAAGCATTGAAAACCAAATTGCCGTCAACATCACTTTGGAAATAGCAAAATCTAAGTTTTTATTATTCGTTTAGGTCCTAATACGACCACAGTTTGACTTGAACTAAAAAATATATAAATAATTCCTATCAACTGAACAAGTAATACCTAAATTTTATTTTACTAAGTGTACCCGAAGTCCAAAACGGGACAAGCCCTTTACGACAAAAAATAGGACAATATTTAACCATTCATTCCACGTGAGTGAACCAAAAAAGTTGTGACGTCAAATGAACTAAAGATTGAATAAATTAATCTCCGAACCCCATTGTGTTTTTGTGACCGTAATATTCGAGTTGATATCTAAAATGTCTGGTTTTCGACATTGTCTAGTGAAATATTATACAAAGGGTTAGTTTATGGGTGATAGATCCGAGGGATGTTTTCGAGGGCTGTTTTGCTTATAAATAGTGTGATTTTAGTATCAAATGGTCAAACTGGATTTTGTAAAAGAACAACATATTTCAAATACAACGGTCAGTGTTGATATCAAATCTAAATATGCTGGGGAAAAAGTTTGTTTTTATAAGGTAGATATGTTTATGGCTGGTGGGGAAACATTAGTTACCTTTAGTGGTTTCTACATTGTTATAGCGTTGGTAAACTCACACCGAGTTGATCTAGTGTTTTTTTAGGCCGTGATCTTGGGGTTACAGGTTCGAAGTCCCTGTTAGAGCAAATTTGTAGTTCAAAGTTTTTCCAATTTTCGACTTTTGTTGATTACCAATTCACATAAGACAAGCATGTTTTTATGTGATAGGCATATATATGTATGTGAAATGGCAGACGAGCAGATGGATCACCTGATTGCAAGCGAATGCAGAGTCACAAGCGCACCTTTTAACCACCTTTCCCCCTTTTGGGCCTCCGGTACCCTCACTCTTCTTACTTCACTACTTAACGTCAGTCTTCTGTGCGGCCGTGTGCCTTCAGTCCGCTTGTGACCACGGCTGTTGTAATGCGGTCGAAACGTCAAACAGTAAGTGCTAGGTATTACTTTTATTTAAATATCCTTGCGTTTAGTCCCATTTGTTTAAAGTATTTGTAAACGGGAGAGTTAAATAATATGGATCATGATTTCAAGAAATGCAAAAATGTTCATAAATAAATAAAAAGTTAACTACAGCCAACAATAAATCTTAGTGGCAACAAAAAAGATGCATTTCCTAAAATCATGATCCATATCATTTTAAACAATAAAGTACATGAAGCTAAACAAAACTTGGACATGAATGGCACAAGCACTGGTCACACATTATTTTATTTAGAACCCGGAGGAACAAACACCCTTTTGAAATAGATTATGCGATGGCAGAAGGAAAGATATATTCTTGCGCTAGTATTTTATTCTGATAACAGTAAAGCATCAGTCTATAATATTGTCCCACTGCAGGGCAAAGGCCTACATCATAGAAATCAAGTATATTTTCTCAACTTATGTATAATATTCTAAGCAAATATTATGTAACTTACGTTGGCTAACCAATAGAATAAATAAATAAAATAAAATTGCTACTATGATGGGATTAGGCTAATTCACCAGGATTGCCTAATGTGGATTGGTGATTACAAAACCGAGCTATGTACGACAAATCTGAAACTCACTTTTGCTCGACCTGAGAATCATGGAACGTTACATAAACTAGACCAACCGGGACTTAAAAATAAAAATGTAAAAAAAAACAATTTCCAAGCCATCTCTGTACAAGTTTCTGCTTAATCTCTGACCATCCCCTCAGTCGTAAATATCCAGCGATTTGCATAAGAAACACAGGCAGTCACACACTTTGCTACTGAATAAATTAAGTGCGCCTTTGAGTTTTTGTTGGGATTGGTACGAGCTTTTTACAACGGCATGTTTATTACTAACCATTTTTACTACTTTCTCGGTTCAATGTGAGTTTTTAACTCTGTAGGGTAAGAATAAGGCGTCTATGAAGAGTAGCACGAACTTCAGTTTTGTGAAATGGTTTAGCCGTGGCATTATTTTCAGACCAGACTTAGGGACCTTGAAGAGAAGAGTGTACTCCTTCTTAAAAGGCCCAGAACCAGACTTAGCTTAGGGACATTCAAGGGTAGAGCATACTCCTTCTTTAAATGCCGGCAACGCATCAGCGACCTCTCTGATCTCGCTGATGTTAATGGGAATCGGTGATTGCTTACTAGCAGGTGACCCGCTTGCTCGTTTACCACCTCTAGTATATAATACAAAGTATATTTTGTTTAGCAAACAAAAACAAAAAGAATTTTTGTGTCTGTGTTTTTTGATGAAATTCATTACAATGTATTGTGTTTTAACCTTGTCTACTTTTCCCATTCCCAATTTACTTGTAAACCAACGAACGTAAAAGAACTTCATTTAAAAATGTTGCATGTAAAGTGCCTTTCCCATCGGCAAATGAATAAATGCGCCCGACGCAATGGGGCACTAAGCATGCTCCATCATGCTAAGTACACGGAAATATACACGCGTGTTCAAGAAAACTTAACTTGGAGTCACTGCTTACTGGATAAGACAAGTAAAAATGGCACGAAAACTCACGATTTGGTATGATTAGCCCAGCTCTGAGGGAAAGATAGTAGGCGCTGGTCAGTGCTCTGTGTTTTGTTGCGTGAACTTGAGTCATCATTATCATAGGCCTTCACATCTTTAGCAGATGATTTATCTTAGATAGCAGCATCACGCGATGTGATCTTACAGCTGCGCTCGTGGCTATGAAGTCCTATATGGGAGTGAACCACTCGTCCACACAATACATTCACACGCGCGTTTTCACATGCGTTGTCTTCGGAATATTCTAGAAATATCTTGGAGAGACCACGTCTCAAACGAACTTGAGTACCGGCAGCTCAGTCCAGGGGAAAGGTGATTAGGTTGGCAACGCACTCACGACTCAAATGGAGCCAGCCGTGGTCACAAGCGACCACGCTTCGCTTGAGTTCGCTTGTGACCACGGCTGTTGTAACGCAGCCGAAACATCAAGCAGTAAGTGCTAGAATGTACTTGTTTAATTTCGTCGCGTTTAGTCCCGTTTATGTAAAGTGTTTGTATAATGCAACGCGAAAGTTTAAAAACATATCGAGTGGAGTTGCAGGTGTCTAAAATGCCACTGGCCCCCTCACCAGAGAGGTTTATACGTTATTTTAAAAGCTTATTGTATTTCCTTTCATCTGAGCTTGTAATTTCTAGTTGCATCCAAACCTGTCATTATAGAGCCCGAGATATGCCCAGACCATGATTTAGAATAAGTATTGAGGAGTGTGGTAATTATAATGGCGCATCGATAGATGCGCCATTTCAGGTCAGACGATAGTCTGACCTACGCAATACTTTTACGTGGGAACTAGATCAACTGGATCATGGTTACACGTTTCAGAAACCAGCTGAAATAACACCCGAGGCTAAAGAAATAACGCATCTTTTAAAAAATATAATTATTATTAAAAGCTCGTCGTGTCTCACTGCTGGGCAAAGGCCTCCCTACCCTTTCTCCACATTTAAAACATTAAAAAACTCGTACTTATTTGCTATGGGCTTAAGTTGGTTACGCCACGGGCCACATCCAGATGTTTAAATCTATTCACCCCACGGCAACTCGGACGCCAAATGATGGCATCTACTCTTTTACGTTTTTTATCTAAATTAAAAATCTTGCGCATCTCCACGTATTGGGAGGTCTAAGGTTACCATGATAAAAAAAAATGTTTATTGTACAGCTCTACTATGAAGACGACGTATCATAATGAATCTTATTGTTAGACGCATAAGAGTTATGTGTTTGTTATTATTGTTGATGTACCGTATTGAGGTAGGAAATTATGCCGATGGCTTTATTTACTCTGTGAGATCAGATATGAGGTTAACCTTTAATTAGAAAAGGCAGGGGACATGCGTGAATTGACGTAGGGGGTCTCTTAGATCGTAGCAGTTATTTTTTTTTATGATAGTTACCTAAGTAGTTGCAGAAACATCCATTACAAATCAGCTTTAGCTTTAAATAAATAAATCGAGACAACATCACATACATTGTCCTGGCCCCAAACTAAGGTTTTCCCTTGTGCTATGGAAACCAGAAACAACGAAGGTACTACAAACATCCAGACCCAACACAAATATCTGTTTCATCTACAAACATTTGTGTTGATGCGGGAATCGAACCTGCGACCCTTACGTCTCAACCGGCGTTTAAACCATTGCGCTAAACGGGTCGTCATTGCAGAAGAATTTTTAAAATCCAAAATATCATGTGACTTTTTGGTTTTGATTCGGCATTTGGATTACGGTTAACAAACAGCTATAAAGAGTAAAAAAAAATATTTGCCTTTTGATCAACATTTATTTATTTAAACGGAGTACCTAACTTACCTTTCTGTATGATTGATATTGTGTTTGCTCAGTACATACTAGTGTACATACTATTAAGTACAAAAGTTAAACTTGCTAATACAAAAAATATTTGCCTCTTCAAAAAAAATCTAAAAAAAAATATCTTCGGGTCTCACAGACCCTCCCATGCAACATTGATGGTTAACTTTTTATTAAGTAATCATAACTTGCAAGTTAATATAACAATAGATTGATTTGTTAGATAAACTTCAATGGCTGCCATCTATGAATAATAGTTTTTTTTCTAAAAAGAAGATCAATACTGTCGTAAGTTGTAACAAAAAAGAAGGCAACATTGTGTAGGGAACAAATGTTTTCTTGTCTTATCGGCATGTATGGGCCGGCTCGACCGGAGTGATACCACTGCCTCACAGAAAACCGGCGTGAAGCAGCCCCTGTGCTGTGTTTCGCCGAGTGAGTGAGGGTACCGGAGGCCCACCCTGGGGGGAAGGGGATAAAAAGCTGGCAGCGCACTTGTAACTCCACCGGTGTCGCAAGTGTCCATGGGCGGCGGCAATTGCTTACCATCAGGTGACTTGTCTGCTACCTATCACATAAAAAAAAATCCTTACTAATATGACTTTAGTAATTAGGTAACACTAGGTATTATTAAAGTAACTCTGTCTGTCTGTTACTCTTTCATGCCAAAAGTACTGAACGGATTTGAATGAATTTAGTATACAGATGGTCTAGACCCTAAGAAAGGACATAGGCTACTTTTAATTGCAAAATGTGGTAAGGGGTTAAAAGGGGGGTAAAAATTATTAAATAATTAAAAATGCTACCCAAAGATACTATTCTACGCGGACGAAGTAGCGAGTAACAATTTATGTTATTATAAATGGTTAACTATACCATAATAAAAATAGTTTAAGTCTTTGACTACCCTTGTAAAAGCAACACGCTCAAACGAGCGTCAGTTTTTTTAAAAATGGTAGGTGGCAGACAAGCATACGGATCACCTGATGGTGAGCGATTGCCGTCAGCCCGTAGACACCTGCAACACCAGTAGATTCACAAGAGTGTGTTTTTTTTTTTTTATATAAGATGGGTTTGCACTTGACCTCATCTCACCTGATGGAGAGTGACAATGAGGTCTAAGATGTAGCGTGCTTTCCCAGAAGAAGCCTATTCACTCTCGACTTAAAGACACCCAAATTGTAGCTCTCTGGAAACACAGAAGCCGGCAAGTTGTTCCATTCCTTAGCAGTTCGTACCAAAAAAGAAGAAGCGAAACGCTTAGTACGAGCTGGTGGAACTTCCACAGCGTAAGGGTGGATTCCTTTCGTCTTCCGCATTGTCCGGTGGTAGAAAGGGGAAGGTGGTATCAGGTCGTGAAGCTCTTCTGTGAGGCCGTGGTATCACTCCAGTTAAGCTGGCACAAAAAATGCAACAACTATGCGCTCCCATACTATGCATGCAGTGACTAAGTTTCCACGAATGCTTTACTTTTTATTCGTATTTAAATAATTGATAATGGTCGACGCGATGACTCAAAACCATGACTGACTTAAATTAAAGAAATATTTTAAGAATGGCGTCCCAGGATTGTATAAAAAGTTGTCCCAGTTTTTATATCGTTTTATTGGTTTATTTAGTGTTGTCGAAATGAAAGACTATTGAATTTAATCAGGTTGAAACTTCATTGAGTTGGTATAGGTTTATTTTTATGTGATAGGTGGCATATGGGTAGACGGATCATCTGATGGTAAGCGATTGATATTTGCCACATGTAGAGTCGCAAGTACGCTATTTGCAGGTGTCTATGGGCGGCGATAATCGCTTGCCATCAGGTGATCCGTCTGCTCGTCTACCACCTATCACAAAATAATAATATATTTGGTAAATAAATAGCCATTTTTTTTTAATGTGATAGGTAACAGACGAGCAGGCGGATCACCTGATGGTAAGCAATTGCTGCCGCCCATGGACACATCCAACACCAGTGGAGTCACAAGTGCGCTGCTGACCTTTTATCCCCTTCCCCCCCGATGGGCCTCCAGTACCTACCCTCACTCACTCGACGAAACACAGCACAGGAGCTGCTTCACGCCGGTTTTCTGTGAGGCAGTGGTATCACTCCGGTCGAGCCGGCCCATTCATGCCGAAGCATGGCTCTTCCATAATTAATGAAAAATGAGTGTTCAAATAGTATTTTTTTATTGTACCAATAATATTAATAAGAATTTAAAATCTTGGTCAATCACTCGGTGGGGCCTATGTCAAGGTGCGCCCAAGGTGGAGGAAATCATCACAGGGCGCCGGACAGGGCCCCGGCCCAGGCAGAGCTGTGCCTAAAATGTGCAGCTGTCAGCCGTCGAGTGGCAATATGGCGATTAAGCCAATTGCTACCCGCCGTTGCCCAGGGACACCAGGACCCCTCTGGTAGCAGATCTAAACAGAACGAAAATACTACCGGGAGGTCACGGGGACACGGGGAGGTCGCCACATCGTAGTCGCCTCACTACTATTAACCTGACAAAACTATTGTTAATCTTGCACAAACTTGAAGTGGAGATGGGCAGGACACCCAGCAAGGTGCAAGGATGATAGGTGGACTATAAAGCTTACCGATCGGCAGCCAAGATTGAGGCGACGTCTTGTGGGTAGACCACCTGCCCGTTGGTCTGACGATATTGTAAGGGTGGTGGGGAAACAGTGGATGAGGCTGGCTGGTGACCGTAGGGAGTGGCGTAATAAAGAAGAGGCCTATACTCAGCAGTGGGTGGATGTGGGTTGACATGACGATGATGATTATGATGAAACTTATCCTACCCTATTAACATTTCACATGATGCGTCACACAGTAAATAAATAAATAAAAATCACTTCTCTGACTGTATACTGTAAGTACCTATCCACTAATTGCAGTGCCCTTTCAACAAAATGATAACGTAAATCATTTTGAAACGCAATAATTGTGTTATTACAATTGAATGATAAGGTTGAACCACTAACTCGAACGGCCAATAAAAACTCACATAACACCACGAATGACTCACTGCGGATAGAAACAGTGAGCTTGATTGAGGGCTGGCAAATTTCACAATCTTCCTACTAGTTGGTTACCTAATTTAAATCTTTGGTTTCCTATGGGCAGGGCACATTGCGAGGAGAACAGACGGCCGTTGGGGTGGAAAGGTCCTTGAGTGGAGGCCGAGTGCAGGAGGCCGCAGCCGTGGCAGGCCTCCCACCAGGTGGGCCGACGCCGACGATCTAGTGAAGGTCGCGGGAGTCCCTTGGACGCGGGTGGCGCAGGACCGATCTGTGTGGAGAGCGTTGGGGGAGGCCTATGTCCAGCTGTGGACGTCTATTGGCTGAAATGATGATGATGACCTACTAGTTCACGACACCAACATCTAAGTGAGTGATAGTGGACGACATCGCCAAAATCGGAGGGACTACATGGATCCGAGCAGCTCAGGACCGGGCACATTGGCGAAAGGGAAGGGAGGTTTATACTCAGCAGTGGGTACTACCGGGCTGAATGATGATGATGATGATGATAATGATGAAAAATAAGAACGATTCCCCCGGAATGTGTCCCTGTACCCTTATCCACTCCGTGAAATACAGCAAGAGTGCTGATTGGCGTGGGTTGAGGCCGTGCTTTTCCTCTGGTCGACCCTTCCGCTTTATGCCGAATGGTGGCTCTCCCAAGGCAAATAATGGATGCCCTGAAATAAAAAAAATATTAACACTTGTCTTCATAACAGCTATTTTCACGCACCACTAAATTCCGTAGCTGCCAACCCTACACCGGTAGGTATTATTCATCGGCGCAAACGCATCTCTATCGTGTCCGTGACTCACTCGTTTGTACCTATTATGATTTCGTTCACCGTACATCGATGGTCGGAATAACAATTATTTAAATTAATTTGTTTAGTTGCCATCTCGTTGTGTCTATGAGTAAGTTAGTTTTTGTGAGTGATGAGTAATCAATCGTCACACAATACAAGCTAATAGTAGGCCTAGCAGCGTATGCGCATCCTAAATACAGAAGACCGGCGTGAAGCAGCGCCTGCGCAGTGTTTTGTCAAGTGTGTAAGAGCCTTGGAGGCCCAAAGAGGACAAAAGGGGGTTATAAGTTGGCAGAACACTTGTGACTCCGGTGTTGCAAGTGTCTGTCCCTAAATCATACGTAGAACATAACTAAAATTGACTGCACAAACGTCAGAAAGGATTCTATCGCAACGTGAGCGCCCGTCCACAGATTATTATGTGTAAATATCATATAAATGGTTAACAATAACCTATTAAAGGTCTTAAAGGCTTATTAAAGGCTGAGTGCTAATGTAATCCTAGCTTAGGCACGATACCTACATTAATGTTACGATTTCTTGAAAAGTTCGTGCTATTTTTCATCACTACTAATCATCGATTGGTCTCTTATTTTCCAGTGTACAAGAAACTAACGATAACTCCACTATCGAAAACGAATCAGTACCTACCTTGGTGAAAGTCGGGCGATACCATCAGTGAGTCACAGCTACCGGTAACTCGACGCCATGGTACTCGCTGAGGCGTTTTATAGAATTAGTTGTTCAGAAGGTTTTAAATCGAAACGGGATTCTCAAATCTTTATCTGTCCCTTTTTACACGCGCTGTCCATCTTATAAATAAATAAATTCACACAACATCTCATACATTGACCTGACTCCGTACTAAGTAGCTTGAGCACTTGTGTTAGAGATATCAGACAACAGAGGATCACAAATACTGAAATACATATATAACACCCAGACACTGAAAAAACACAAGTATTCATCACACGAATATTTGTCCAGGTTAGGAATCGATCCCAAGACCTTTGGCGTATGAGGCGAGTCGATATCACTCCAGTCATGCCAAAGCGTGACCCTCCCACGGTCACCAGATACATCTTTTTGACTGGCTGGTTGGCGCATTTGGTAGTGACCCTGCCTCATACGCCAAAGGTCGTGGGTTCGATTCCCACCTGGACAAACATTCGTGTGATGAACACTTATGTTCGTTCAGTGTCTGGGTGTTATATATGTGTTTAAGTATTATATTTGTGTTACCTCTGTTGTCTGATATCCGTGTGCTTAAGCTACTTTGTACGGGGTCAGGTCAATGTATGAGACGTTGTGTGAATTTATTTATTTATCTTGTACTTCTGCGTTCACATAGCGTGGATGTCCAACTGGCCGCCAATCAGTAATGGTGGAAAAATCTCCTCAAATTGCTAACATTTTATCATAAATTAATACATAATCAGTAACTCTGCCTAACCCATACTTATCTTAGCAACATCTAATTGGTCGATCGCATTAAACCTGTTATCATCAATTTATCCTAATGATTTCAAATTATGCACCCAGCTAGTTTATAGCCGGGTAACTGAGTCACCGCTATCTCAGTTTTTTATGTGATAGGTGGCAAGCGAGCCACCTAAAAACTAAAGACCAAAGAGGAATCGTCTCTCTTGGTCATCATCATTTCAGCCAAACGTCTACTGCTGGACATAAGCCTCCCCCAAAGTTCTCCACACAGATCGGTCCTGTGCTACCCGCATCCAAGGGACTCCCGCGACCTTCACTAGATCGTCGGTCCACCTGGTGGGAGTTCTGCCACGGCTGCAGTCTCCTGCATGCGGCCTCCACTCAGGGACCTTTCTCTCTTGGTCCATACCAAGAGGGAAAGGTCCCATTACATGTCCATCCATGTAATGAGAAGTGAAAAGGAACATGCAACCAAAAGAGCAATGGGTATAAATTTAAATGGGTGGAGGAGCAGAGGACGGCCAAAAAGAGATGGATGAATTATGTAAAGAACGCCATGACATGACTGAAAAGGGGTGGACGATAAAAAGACGAAACAGTCACTTCCCCAGTTAACCTGGAAATAGGGTAGGAAGATGAAGGTGGCAGACGAGCAGACGGATCAACCTAATGAGAAGCGATTGCCCGTCTGCCACCTAAAATAAGTTTAAGAACAACATCATAGCTACTGTGGTACCGTTCCAACAAGATTCTGCGATACTATTTCCCTTGATATTAATTTCTTCCTCATCGACTTAGCAAACAATAAACTCAAACAAAACAAGCCGTTCAGTTCTTACTCAAGGAGATCGAAGACAGAACGAAAAGTAATGACGTCATCATTCACCCGAGAAACCAGAAACAAAAAGCGATATGCATAAAACTGCACTTTGAAGTGTGTTAGAAACTGGTTATGCGTAGCGCAGTAGTGACCGAGAGAGCGGCTGGGTGCAAACGTGGCGACACGATTTCGATTCGATGTTGTTTTTTTTCAATTACTTATCCAGTACTTTGGCCACCTCGAGAGAATTGGAGAAGATTGTGCGGCAAAAATCCTGGGATGGCCTAATGGTCGAAGGTCATTAGCCGTTCAAGGCACCGCTGGAGGGAAGAAGTGGATAAAGAGTTGCGTAACTGGCTGGTGACTGGCAGGAGGTGGCGCAGGATCGTTCTAGATGGAGGCTCTTATTATCGGAGGCTAAGGCTCACTTTGGGTCGCTGCGCCAGCCTAGTTAGTTAGTTATCCAGTACTAACCACTTAAACTATAAGCCCGTGATGATTTCTCTCTTTCTACCGAGACTTATCTTAACGCTTGGTTGAAGTCACGGGAGACCCAAAGCCTGGCAACTACTTCGCCCAGTGAATTTTCATCCCTATCCAACGAGAATTTTGGGGAAATTTTAGTTTTTATATTTTGGTAGTTTCTTAGCATTACTTTTCTTGTTGTTTATTGTTTCACTTCTTTTTCTTATTTCTTATGTCCAATGTTTTTTTTCAATTATTTTATTAGTTGTTTCGTCATAGGTGAAATATTGGTTACAAAGCACTGTCCTATCAGTTTTAATTTCAAGGTAACTGGATTGACATCCATCAAAACGTCACATGTAGGTTTTCAAATCGAGTTTTCAAGCTTTTTTCGAATCGCCATCAAGTCGTCGCCTCTCTACCGTCCTAAAACAGGTTTTTATTAGCACACGGCAGTGGTCGGCAAGCCGGCCCGACACGATGCTTTATTGGATAAGCCCTACAATAGAGATGGGGCAGACTAAAAGAATATCGATTCGTTTTATTGATAGTTTCATTGGAAATCTATTTAAGAAAATCGAGAATGATTATTTGTAATGCAACTGTAAATCTGTATTTCTTTATTATAAAGTATGTCAACTATTCTTATTTTGTCTACTAGGTACATGTTCTTTTTTGTTGTATATCTATTTTTCTGGGGTCAATAATTGCTTGTTTAATTTGCTTACATTGCCAAAAGTACTTTTAACAATGTATTTGCTGTGTAGGGTACATTGCTGTACATAATATATAATAAAACAATTGAATTAATATTTTCTCGCAAACCTAACGATTAACAGTAATTCATTTATTAGGTGACTTTTTTTTTCTTATGCCTTTTGTGACTTCGGGTTTCAAATACTAAGCTGCTTAAATGCAATTATCATGACTTGTGTCGTCATAAATATTTAGTTATAACTAATCCATAGAAAATATTGGAATTTAATCTATTATGTTTCAATAATTTTACCATGCCAAAATTCAGTCTATTTGATTAATCTATCTGTTTGTTTTCCGTTATGGGTTAACAATCGGGGATAAAAAGCTGTAAAATACCAAAAGAAAAAGGGGTTTTTTATCAATCTAACATGAATATCGGTAACCTAATAAGTATTTCTATTTCTAATCGATTTACTAATTTTCACATCACTACGGCCCAGCCGAGCTTTTGGCTCGTTCCTTACTTCTGTTTTTACAGCTTTAAGCTTCGACTTGGATATGTTTTTAGAAATCTTTCTTAGAAGCTGAATTTGGTGCAGCCGCGAGCTTTTCGGTGTAGTTTTCTTTGAATAAAGCTTTCGTGGTTGTTTTTGATGTCTTGCTCTTGTTAGTTAGTAAGATTGAGAGTGAGGCGGTCAAGAATGGAAGAGTAAATTTTTAATATAAAATAAAATGAAATGAAAAATGAATAATCCTTGATTGCTCTCCGAGTCACTTTTTTTTATGTGATAGGTAGCAGACGAGCAGGCGGATCACCTGATGGTATGCAATTGACGCCGCTCATGGACACTTGCAACACCAGTGGAGTTACAAGTGCGCTGCCAACCTTTTATCCCCTTCCCCCCGGGTGGGCCTCCGGTACCCTCACTCACTCGGCGAAACACAGCACAGACTTACAACTTAGACTAGCAAAAATTTAGGTACATAGGTATTTATGAAATTAATTATCTAATTATTGTCTAGTACAATTGTTGAAGTGAGCAGGGGATCCCAAACTAGGCACAGCCTGTATCTTGGGAAATAATAATAGAAATGTTATTAAATACTTGGTAGTAATAAAAAGTAAAGTATCAGCCTTTTTACTGTCTCACTGCAGGGTAAAGGCCTCCATCATAGAAATCAAGTCATCGGTATTATGATTGGATTAGGCTTAACCACCACGCTTGCCTAAATAGACCCGAGCTATATTCGAAAAATTCGAAACATACTTTTTACTCGATCCGGGAATCAAACTCAGGACCAAACATGGCCCGATACGATACTTATGGTCATAAGTATAGTAGGTATACGCTCTGGTCTTCTGTTAGGCAGTGGTATTACTCTGGTCAGAGTAATACCACGGCCTAACAGAAGACCAGCGTGGAGCAGCATCTGTGTTTTGCTGAGTGAGTGAGGAGACCTAATTTGGGGGGAAAGGGGGTACAAAAGTTTGCTGTGCACTTGTGACTCCACTAGGAGTTGCGTCTATGGACGGTTGTAATTTCTTACTATGTGCTTGTCTGTCACCTATTAGATAAATAATCTTACTGCCGCACTCACAGATGTCACTTAACTTTAATGATCAAACCTTAATAATGGATAAATAAATTAAATAAATAAATAAATTTACGCAACATCTCACACATTGACCTGACTCCGTTCTAAGTACAGATATTAGAGGATCACAAATACAATACTTTAATACATAATATATAACACCCAGACACTGAACAAACACAAGACTTGTGTTTGGTCAGTGTGTTCGTGTGATGAACACTTAGTGTTTATCACACGAATGTTTGTCCAGGATGGTCTTTATTCGAATGTATTTAAATAAGGGTCAATATTTGTGCCTTAAATGACAATTAAAGTTAATTGACGTCGTCTTTAGTTACTTGTGTTACAGACATAAAAACAATAGAAGAATTACAAAATGTAATTATGGTTTTCTAGAGCATTAGCTAACAATTTACCACATTTCAATTTCAAAACTTTAACATCTAAATAAGCGAACGAAACAGTTATCCTCCTGCGTCCTCCTGCCCTTTACCCAGACTCTACTAGAAGTGTCACTGCCACCTTCACTACCTACCAATCAAGCCCATAACCACCTCTACCACCTTCACCATACGAGCTTTTGCAGCCGCACAGCTGCATCCGTAATCTTGTAACCGGTGTCTGAGAGTGGGTGTATACTATTGAACTACGAGGCTGTATGTTTTAAGTAAGTATATTAACAGCTTTATACAAAACGTTGTTTATGCTGTGTTGTAAGGGATAGGAGCTGGGCTCTTTCTCTTAGGATTTATAAGGAATTTAAAACAGGGTATTGATCAAACTTTACGTATGAAAAAGTAAAGTATCAGCCGATTGTTATTCTGTCCCAATTAAGAGCAAAGGCAGGATAGAAATACAATCATCACTACTGCATATATACTATATCATGCTATTGATACCAATTAAAAGGGTGATAACTATAGCAAATTAGAATATATTATTTATTTCGTGGGACATGTTTACAAGGCAAATTATAAACAAGCAAAGCATAAACATAAATCAATATTACAGTGAAAAAATTTAAAAACATAAACAAATCTATTGAGGGGATTTAAAATACACGTATAAATCTTGAATTTTGTTGCGGCGGCCATCTTAAACCAGCGGCTATCAATCTAATAAGAACAATCCCAACTATTTAACCTTTCAAACAAAAAAAAACAAATCGATTCTGAATCCTCACAGACAGACACGTCAAAAAATAAACACGTGGGGGGTTAAAAATTAACATTTAACGGCCTCGAAGACGCAGTGGCTAAGGTGTTCCCTCGAAGTGCGAAAGGCCCCGGGTTCGATTCCCGTTCAAGTCAATTTAGGATAACGATTTCTAAGTTTTCTTGGGTCTGGGTGATCTAAGTTGACGCCCATAGTTAATTTCGTCATCTGGTAGGTACTCATAGTACAGGGGTTGCCCTAGTTTGAGACCAGGTTGATTGGTGTGATTGTCTGGCGCATTCATTTACTTATTTTATTTACTAAAATAATGAAACAACAGCAATATCGTAAAGTATGCTCTCTTAGCCATTACTCTAGGAGGCGTGAGATTAACATCAACTAATTTCGACATCTCTCCAAAGGTTTCCAACCAGTCCTTTACCCAACTTCACTTTCAAACTTGACACAAACATGTACACTTTAATCCTCATAGATCTTTAGCACAGAGCACTTTTGCACGAAAGTAGCAAAGACAACTCGTAAGTCAAGAACGTAGACAATTTTCTAGTGGGAGTGAGTCGCGTTGGGGTGTCTACAAGTTTTTATTTGCTCCTTGCGTTAGTCCTTTTGTGCTAACACGTGGTGTGAGAAGGCTTAGTAAACTTGGAGGCTGAAAAAGTCATATCGACTAAACTATTTAGTAGTTTAGGCTTTTTATTTTGTGAAGACATAAATTTATAGAGGCATAGAATTGTGTAATAAGTCGTCTAATCTAAGTAGAATTTTGTAAAATTATGATTATAAAATTGACATTTGCGCATCGATTCATCGGTAGAATATGTTGGAATTTATTTATATAAGACCTATTTAACCATATTCTTGCAAATAAATGATTTACTTACTTACTTACTATAGGGGTTCCGTAGCCGAATAGGGTATTTGACTAAATTTTTTTATGTGTTTAATCAAAAGACCTCTCAATTTAAGAAACATCACTGAAAGAATTACTCGATTCTGATTTGAATTACCTGAGATATCATAACTTAAGAGCACATATTTTAGGCAAGCCCAAAAAACGCTCTATTCAAATAGTACAGGCGAGTGACGTCACATGCCCGTATCCTGTATGCGCGTCTAGTAAATTTTGTTTGGTAGCTATATCAAATGTTTCGTTTAAGTAAATGGTTTTATAATAAAGTTGGTGGAAAATGTACGGGTAGTTCAATAATATATAATTTTTTTAAATTGTATACTTTAAAAATGGACTTGCCCATGAAACTTTGAATGCTCATAAAACCAGCTAGACGTTATATTTTTAACTGAAAATTTTGGCCATGGTTCTATTTACAAGTATTTTGGAAAAGTATAAATATTTTTATAAATCGAGATTAGTCAATACCCTATTCCGTATTAAGTAGACAAAAACCCTTATAGATTCGTCATGTCAGGCCGAATGTTACAGATACCTTTTGCGTCATTTATTTTTCCGAAACTATATAAGAACTATAATACCTATAGTGTAGTATGTTATACTTTCGAAACTTGGTAAGTAGATGTAATTTGTGATCAGCATTAGGATTCTTAAGCACAAATAGAAAAAAAATCAGTGGGTGTACTATGTGTATTTAATTTAAGTATTATATTTGTGTTACCTCTGTTATCTGATATCTCTAACACAAGTTCTTAAGTTAATTAGTACAGAGTCAGTTCAATGTATGAGATGTTCTCTAAATTTATTTACTTGTGGCCCGCCCTCACTTAGTGATACACATAGTTTTGCTATTTCCAAAGTAGTTCAAATCATTGCCAAATAGATGGCGCTGCGTGTCGATTACATGGCGCCAGTGTTTCTATTGCTTGCGTTGTTGTCTCTTTATAAATAGTATAGAAGATAAATATTTACCTATGACGTCTGCACGTCACTTAACTAAATAGTAACTATTCATTAACATCACCCTTCGTTTCTGAATTAGCAACCTCTCAAAACTTGCAAGACGAAGGTGTACCCCAGTTGTACAGTCAACACTTACAGAAATTACCAATCAATATCCTCTTGTGTACCTTTGTCATAAAGCTGAGAATCGTTTGGGGATAATCTCTCGGTATTGTACACTGTCAGACCCGGGCCTTTAGCCTAAGGCGGTGTTATAATAACGCATATCCGTTAACATGCTCAAGACACCATCAGTAATTGGGAACGCATGTAGTCTTGGCCCCCGGGTATGCTTGTGTGAGCAGTTTAATTACTGGTGCGAAATACACTGTTTAAGAAGTGATGAAGTAAATAAATCTTCTATACTATTTATAAAGAGACAACTTCTATAGACAACGACAAGGCTTATAGGTAAACCGAAAACACGAAACGCTTGCGCGATGTAATTTAGCACAGCGCCATCTATTGGTTCATTTCTGAATTACGGTCCCGAAGCGAAGTGAGGGCGGGCCATAATTTTTCACAAACACCCAGACCCAACACAAATATCTGTTTCATCAACAAACATTTGTGTTGGTGCGGGAATCGAACCCGCGACCCTTGCGTCTCAACCGGCGCTCAAACCATTGCGCCAAACGGGTCGTCAGTTTTAGAAGTTTTAGAAGTCCATGCAAATGTTTTATTTTTTTAATACTAGAGGCGGCAAACGAGCAAGCGGGTCACCTGCTGGTAAGTAATCACCGATGCCCATGAACATCTGCGAGATCAGAGAGGTCGCTGATGCGTTGCCGGCCTTTTAAGAAGGAGTACGCTCGTTTCTTGAAGTCCCTAAGTCATAGCCGTCAGGAAATACTGCCGCAGCTAAATAGTTAGTATAGTATAGTTTTATGAGATAGGAAGTGAATGTAGAATAAAAGAAGATTCAACCGAGCCGCGCTTCGGCATGAATAGGCCGGCTTGACTGAAGTGATACAACGGCCTCACAGAAAACCGGCGTGAAGCAGCCCCTGTGCTGTGTTTCGCCGAGTGAGTGAGGGTACCGGAGGCCCACCCGGGGGGAAGGGGATAAAAGGTTGGCAGCGCACTTGTAACTCCACTGGTGTTGCAAGTGTCCATGAGCGGCGGCAATTGCTTACCATCAGGTGATCCGCCTGCTCGTCTGCTACCTATCACATAAAAAAAACCTATAGTGTAGTATGTTATACTTTCGAAACTTGGTAAGTAGATGTAATTTGTGATCAGCATTAGGATTCTTAAGCACAAATAGAAAAAAAATCAGTGGGTGTACTATGTGTATTTAATTTAAGTATAATATTTGTATTACCTCTGTTATCTGATATATCTAACACAAGTTCTTAAGCTAATTAGTACAGAGTCAGTTCAATGTATGAGATGTTCTCTAATTTATTGGCCCGCCCTCACTTAGTGATACACATAGTTTTGCTATTTCCAAAGTAGTTCAAATCTTTGCTAAAAGATGGCGCTGGGTGTCGATTACATGGCGCCAGTGTTTCGTCTTTTCGGGTTACATTATAACCCTTGTGGTTTTCTATTGCTTGCGTTGTTGTCTCTTTATAAATAGTATAGAAGATAAATATTTACCTATGACGTCTGCACGTCACTTAACTAAATAGTAACTATTCATTAACATCACCCTTCGTTTCTGAATTAGCAACCTCTCAAAACTTGCAAGACGAAGGTGTACCCCAGTTGTACAGTCAACACTTACAGAAATTACCAATCAATATCCTCTTGTGTACCTTTGTCATAAAGCTGAGAATCGTTGGGGATAATCTCTCGGTATTGTACACTGTCAGACCCGGGCATTTAGCCTAAGGCGGTGTTATAATAACGCATATCCGTTAACATGCTCAAGACACCATCAGTAATTGGGAACGCATGTAGTCTTGGCCCCCGGGTATGCTTGTGTGAGCAGTTTAATTACTGGTGCGAAATACACTGTTTAAGAAGTGATGAAGTAAATAAATCTATCTTCTTCTATCTATACTATTTATAAAGAGACATCTTCTATAGAACAACGACAAGGGCTTATAGTTAAACCGAAAACAACGAAACGCTTGCGCGATGTAATTGGACACAAAGCGCCATCTAGTGGTGCATTTCTGAATTAGCGGTACCGAAAAGCGAAGTGAGGGCGGGCCATAAATATAAAATTGAAGAACAAACATCACATTACATTGTCCTGGTCCAAACTAAGGTTTCCCTTGTAACTATGGAAACCAAGAAACACGAAAGGAACGCACAATACACCATACGTCCCAGACCCAACACAAATATCTGTTTCATACCAACAACATTTGTGTGGTGCGGGAATCGAACCCGCGAACCCTTGCGTCTCAACCGGCGCTCAAACCATTGCGCCAAACAGGGTCGGCAATTTTAGAAGTTCATGCACATGTTCTTATTTTTTGATACTAAGAGGCGGCAAAACGAGCAAGCGGGTCAACCTTGCTGGTAAGTATCACCGGATGCACTGAACGTCACGTGCTGTAGAGTCAGAGAGGTCGCTTGATGCTTGCCGGCCTTTTAAGAAGGAGTACGCTCGTTCTTGAAAGCTCTAAGTCATAGCCGTCAGGAAATCTGCCGCAGCTAATAGTTAGTCTAGTATAGTTTTATGAGATAGGAAGTGAATGTAGAATAAAAGAAGATTCAACGAGCCACGCTTCGGCATGAATAGGCCGGCTTGACTGAAGTGATACAACGGGCCTCACAGAAATCGACCTGAAAAAGCGCCTGCGCCGGTGGTTTCGTCGAGTGAGGGTACAGAGGGCCCAATGGGAGTAGGGGGTAAATGGTGCAACGCTCTTGTAACTCTACTGGTGTTGCAGGTGTCTAAGGGCGGCAGCAATCGCTCACCATCAGGTGATACGTCCACTCGTCTGCCACCTATCGCTTAAAGAAAACTCCCATTTAGAAAGTGCACTTTACTATAATTATATTGAGCTACTACCGCTCTTTAAAAGTACCAGCCTGTATAATGCCCCATTGCAATGCCTCCATCATAGAAATAAAGTCATCGCTACTATGATGGGATTAGGCTTAATCGCCACGCTTGCCTAATGAGGATTGGTAATGACAAACAAGAGCTATATACGACAAATTCGAAACATACTTTTGCCCGACCCGGACATCAAATCCAGGACCCCAAGATCACGGTCCGGTACTTAAACCATAAGAGCATTGGGGCATCCTTACTGCTCTTAACATTGATTCAAAATAAGTTCTTATTGTCATCAAAATAAAGTTGATATTTAACTGCGATAATTTTTGCCACGTCATTACCACGTCCTCCTATTAAGTGACTTACCTAAACAATGCAAAACATAGGAAGCCCTTAGGTGGTAAGGTAATAAAACATACACGTACTATGCTAATTAGAGATGTGAAAGTTAAAGTTGGCAGTAGTCGATATGTCGATAAAACTTTAATTCTACAACAACAACATTGATATAATTTTAAAATAAGTAAAAACATTGCGTAATGGAAATCAGAATCGAGAATGCAAAAATAAAATCTAAAAGTAAATAATCCAAGCCAATCTGCAGTGAGACAGTACATCGGTTACAAATACCTAACTTAACTTGATTTATTTAACTGTGGGTGAGCCACGTTTCGGCATGAATGGGCCGGCTTGACCGGAGTGATAAAACGACTTTACAGAAGACCGGCGTGAAATAGGGCCTGCGCTGAGTTTCTGTTGCTGCAAGGGGAAAGAGGGTTCCAAAATTACAAAAGAGGTTTTCTCAAGCATTGGGGGAAAGAGTTTCAAAGTTGGTGCGCACTTATGACTCTACTGGTGTTGTAGACGTTTATGGGCGACGACAATCGCTTACCATCAAGTGATCCGTCTGCTCGTCCGCCACCTATCACAAAAAAATACAATATATTTCACTGATATAAAAACATCGATGTTTTATTCAAAACCGCCATCGTTAGCACCCCTAGTGCTAATGCCATCAATAATTGAAAATGCGTGTTTCTTTCTCGGCCGTTACACTAGAACAGTTTAAAGTTTTATTTTAGCTCGGTACGTGCGGAGAATTTAAACGATCGGTATGTTTGTTTGTTCCTTCTTTTATTTCATAGGTATCAGATAAAGAGATATCACCTGGCATAGTAAGCGAGTGCCGCCTTCCATAGAAACACCGCACCTCACTAGTAGATTCACTACCAATATTTTTTTCTCTCTCCAAATTTTATTAGATCTTAGGTGCCTGGATTAACTTAGCAAAACGACGCAAGAGCAGCTTCACGCCGATTTTCTGGAAGGCCATCGTAATTAGATAGATATTTTTTATTGCACAGAAATAGAATACATTGTGTAAAACAACACCGAAGAATAGTACAATAAGGCGATCTTATTCATCAGCAACCCACGCTCGTCCACTGCTGGACATAGGTCTCCCCCAATGTACGCCACCGCTCCCGATTTTCGGCCACTCTCATCCAGCTCACTCCAGCCAGCCTTCGAATGTCGTCATCCCATCTTGTAGCAGGGCGTCCAACACTACGTTTACCGAGTCGCGGTCTCCACTCAAGGACTTTATCGATCTTATTACTTTTAGCAATTCTTTCAGATAACCTCGTATGTAAAACTATTTTTGTAAGGTGTAAATTGTTACTCTGAATAAATATATTTTTCTTTTTTTTTAATCAAACAAGTTTCTTGTTTTAATCTCTAGATGTACCATTCACCACCAATTTTTATTTTCCATTTGGAAGACGTTCCTTTCCACTCAACTAAGTCCCTTTAACGGAAAATATCTTAACGTTAAAACTTTTTTAAGTATTCGAGTGTAAATATACCTACAATAAGATAATTACTTCCTAGCCTCCAGGAATAATTAGTTAAACGAAGACCGATCATTACGCGTTGCGTATCTATCTCTATATCGGAACATTTACAAATGACTTTCTTCACGGTGAAACGGCGAATCGCAAAACCTCTTATCTAACTTTATATTATAATGGCCCGCACTCACTTCGTTACGGAACAGTAGTTCCGCTGTCTACCAAAAGATGGTGTGCTGGGCGTCGATTGCAACGCGCAAGTGTTTCGATTTATCGGGTTGTATTTAAGGTTTGACGATGTCTATGGAGTTTGTCTCTTTATAAATAGTATAGATTTATAGGCTCTATTTTACCTGAGTGATTTGTGCTTTTCTGTTCAGAAATTCTCAGAGTCTTGAAGTCTAGAAGATTTTTTTTATGTGAAAGGTAGCAGACGAGCAGGCGGATCACCTGATGGTAAGCAATTGCCGCTGCCCATGAACACATACAACAAGTGCGCTGCTAACCTTTTATCCCCTTCCCCCCCGATGGGGCTCCGGTACCCTCACTCACTCGGTGAAACACAGCATAGGGGCTGCTTCACGCCGGTTTTCTGTGAGGCAGTGGTAACACTCCGGTCGAGGCGGCCCATTCATGCCGAAGCATGGCTCTCCCACAATTGAACAGTCTTTTACCCCCGTGCCTTGAAAGCATGTTAATTGCATAAATACCTTTTAAGTTTTGGTGAAAAAGCGGTGTAAAGTAAGATAGCAGGTTTTACCTTCCAGACTTGGACATGGTTGATGTTGCGGTCAGTAAAAAGGGCATTAGTGTTTATTTTGCATCGACTTTATTTAAATTAGATCGATAGATAGATATTGGTTTATTCTGTCCGTCAATTATTATAGACCAGGTTCTGTAGCTTGAGGGGTCAGTTATTTAGCACGAGCAAGTAAGTTATTGTAGTTAAGGCCACGTCTAATGCCTGAAGGTGTTAAAGGTGTAAGTAATACCTTAGGACTGAAGTAGAAATAATATTATGTATTTTTTTTGTGACAAACTATATTCAGTTATGTATAGTAAAAACGAAAAGAATTGCGTGGCTGAAGTGGCAATGGGCAGGGCACATTGCGAGGAGAACAGACGGCCGTTGGGGTGGAAAGGTCCTTGAGTGCCGTGGCAGGCCTCCCACCAGGTGGACCGACGATCTGGTGAAGGTCGCGGGAGTCCATTGGATGCGGGTGGCACAGGACCGATCTGTGTGGAGAACTTTGGGGGAGGCCTATGTCCAGCAGTGGACGTCTATTGGCTGAAATGATGATGATAGTATAAACTGATGCCGATTAAATTGTCTATATTGTTGCCATGTTACACATGCTAAGAACACAGTTCTACTAATATTGCCCTAAGAGTGTCGCGTTTGTGTGTCTCTACAATTTTCAGTGAGAGAGGGCAAAGGGGGTTAAAGTTTGGCGGCTCACTTGTGACTCTACTGGTTCTCTTACTCTACTGGTATTGGCTCGTCTGCCACCTAACACTTAAAAACCTCGACCGGAGTGATACCACTGCCTCACAGTAAACCGTCGTGAAGCAGCCCTTGTGCTGTGTTTCGCCGAGTGAGTGAGGGTACCGGAGGGAAGGGGATAAAAGGTTGGCAGCGCACTTGTAACTCCACTGGTGTTGCAGATGTCTATGAGCGGCGGCAATTGCTTACCATCAGGTGATCCACCTGCTCGTCTGCTACCTATCACATAAAAAAAATGCCTCTGGACAGCCTAGCAGAAGTCAAACTAAGGGGAGAGCCCTTCATTACCCGTCCGATCCCCGACAGATGGTGTGCATAACGCCGTTGACTAAACCCAAAAAAATAATAAAAAATAATTGTAATCTGAAAGCCTACAACTGAATTCATACTAGTAACTCGGTTTACAGTACTTACGATTACAAAATTGACAAACTCAGCAAACATTTTTCTCATCATATTACCATATTTGCCTGTCATGCCTGAAAAACATTTACCATGCTGAATAATCTGAAATTCAGCGTAAACACGGATATATGGTTTACACGCGATAGTGTTAAGCTGAAAACTGAAAAGCAATCTGTCATGTCAGAGTTTCAGTTTCAGGAAATTGTGGCGCAGGCTACTGGAATAGCTTTAGCTTTCAGGCTGGTTTTATTTGCTGATTTATTATAGATCAGCTGTATAATAAATAAGATGTGTCATAAAAATCTGGTAACATTGGTAAGAAATTATAAAATCAATTTGGTCATGCTAATAAATGTCTCGTTGTGTGGCTAGTATGCCAATGCCAACTAATAGAAAATCAGTCAATATTATAGTCACTCAATAAGTGAGCATTTTATCTACTTACGGGTTTTTCCGAGGCTTAAGACTCTTCTACATCCAAGCAAGTTGTTGAAGAGACAACTTATTCTACTCTATAGAGAACCTTATAAGGTTCTATACATTTTACGTTGCATTATAGCTATTATTCTTATAGACGGGAATTAAGGTGACGTAACGTATGCACACACGGCTGCTGTAACGCACACAGACGTGGTCGCACAAGAGACCTATTTTTGAATTTTCGCTTCATCCAAACAAAACTACTCGTTTTGCAAGTCACGTCATCTCGTGAGTTGCATGATTGATAATTTTCCCTTTTTTCGAAATCACTCGCTTAGGGTATTGCTAAGCTTGTCAAAGTATAGTGTTAACTCGTTTCACGCAGAAAATTGTATTATCGGTACTACACAGTAAGATAGGGATACGGCGTAACCTTAGAATAATAACTCTATTATTCTAAGGGCGTAATGTATAACGGAACGTTAATATTTTGACAGAAAAAGGCATTTAAGAAAAATTAATTTGACGTAAATGCGTCCACTCGCCCAGCGGAAACGAGTGGTTTACACCACTCGTTGCAAATCTCTCGTTTTCGAATGATTCAAAAATGCGGATGTCAAAAATCATGCGAGTCATACATTTTTAGTGACACGACAATTCAAAAATAGGTCTCCTGGCGGTGCGCGGCGACGTCTTCTAGGGCCCGGCTGTGAATCTTCCGATACCCTCACAGTTTCACTTATAAAATTATCATAGGATACAATGTCAGTGAAGCCATCCCGACACACACACTCACAGTATCGGTGATTGTTTGCGTTAGCCAGCACGGGCCATTGTCACGTCAAGCAGTAAGTAGATAATTATGTGCTTAAAAATTAATGTCGCGTTAATTCCCGTCTACAATAATAACTCATTCTACATACAATAGCAGTATAAAAACTAAACAAGTCAACAATTCTTATGTCTTTATCACTTTTCTGTACTTAATGCATAAAAAATGAGTTTTTATTTTTAAACACCTACCACTTAATACTAATTCAAAACCTTTGCATCGCATTTGCCGATACTTTACATTTGATATTGACCAAATAAACTCTCTTCAACATTCATTAAGTTGAAACAGTGTTAGAAAAAAAGAAACGTAAAACATATCAATAGAAATACCTAGATTTTTTTATTCAAATTAGGTCCATACAGAATACTTATAATATACCAACTTACCACTGGTTTGAAATGTCAATGTCTACTGAGAAGACACTAGCAAGAAACTTACTAATATCCAGAAGAGCTATTCTCGTCACACCGGTCAATTTTATTTTTTACGTGTCTCTTTGATCACTCGACGTTGGCAGAGTTGAAATGTGCTCGTGATAGCACAATAGCAGCCATCTAAAAAAAAAATAAACTTAGTAGTTACTTTACCCAAGGGTCTAATTTAAAACAACCACATAACTTTTTCCTACGTTGCCTATTTTACATAATCAAACCTAAATTTAAGAATTAATCCTTAACCCTCTGGCCTAAAGGTAAATAGATCCCACCAGATTTTGAGCCTTATCAACCATGGACATAAGAGCTAAAACCAATTATTTTTTCCAATCACGCTCACCAACGGGTTGAAACCAAACGTGTTACACATTTCCCCTACAATTCCCTTCTCGAAACATCCAAGTTATCTACCAAATAAAAGCAAACAGCGACCCCATAAAATTCGACACCTGTTCTCCCACTTATATCACCCCATGATTCATCGACCATAAAAATCAAAGCAATAACTCGTCCTGCGCAGACGACTGGAGCAATAAAGATAAACCTTTAAAAACCTAATGAAAGTATGTACCATCTTCATTAACATGGAGCACGGAGATTATATGCAGTAAATCATTTTTAGGGTCTTTTTGGAATGACTTGTAAATGATGTAACGTTTTATTGACATATTTGAAGTTTATGTTAGACTGCTAATGGTCGGAAAGTGGTGGCATAAAAGTGAGTGCTACAAGATATTGAGTGCTGTAGTTTCAAGTAATGAGCCTAAATGTACATGCACATGATAAAATAGGTTAGTTTAAGTCCGTACTCAAGGGCTCCTTAATTTTATGATCTGCTAAATGAGGTTATGTTTAGTTTGTTTTATGCTAAAGATTAAGCCTAATCCCATCATAGCAGCGATGACGTGGTTTAAACGATGGAGGCGTTTCCCTGCCAGTGGTATCCCTGCCCTGTTCCCTGCCAGTGGTATAGTTTAAACGCTGATACTAAACGTTTGAACACGATCCAGGAGCGATTGTAGCTCAGTGTATACGAACACGCCTTTCATACGGGGAGTCGTGGTTCAAATTCCAGCAGGGACTATTGAATTTTTTAAATCTATGTGCGTATTGTGGTTAAATAACAAGTGTCATGTAATGTTGGCAATGTATTTGTGACTTCGCAGGTGTTGCATTGCAAATATCTATTGGCAAATATTATTACTAACCATCAAATGACTGGCTGGATGGCGCATTTGGTAGTGATCCTGCCTCATACGCCAAAGGTCGTGGGTTCGATCCCCACCCTGGACACACATTCGTGTGGTGAACACTTGTGTTTGTTCAATGTCTGGATGTAAATTATCAATTATGTATTTAAGTACTATATTTATGTTTCCTCGGTTGTCTGATACCTGTAACACAAGTGAAGCTACTTAGTACGAAGCCAGGTCCATGTATGAAATGTTGTGTGAATTTATTTTATTTATTTAATTATATAATACGTCTGCTCATCTGCCACCCATCACAAAAAGTTCTTAACTTCACACGTCTTATCTCCGTTAAATGCATCATTGCACCCACCGACTGATTTGTCATAATGCGCTTAGGCGAGAAAGCTACAAGCTTCTGTTCAGATAACAGGCGAGGTGAGCGTTGTCGCCACCGAATAAGCTTCTTAATTTTGCCCAAAGAGTCAATTTGTGCAGAGGGTGCATAAGCGTAGAACGAGGTGGCAGACGGGCAGACGGATCTCCTGATGGCAAACGATTACCGCCGCCCGTAGACACTGCAACACCAGTAGAGTCCCATGTGCGATGCCAACTTTTAACCCCCTTTCCCCCCATTTTAGAAATAAGCTTTTTAATTTAGCACAAAGAGTTAATTTGTGCAGAGGGTGCAAAAGTAGCGCAAAATGAGTTTTTTTATATGATAAGTGGCAGACGGTCAGACGGATCTCCTGATAGTAAACGATTACCGCCGCCCATAGACACCTGCACCACCAGTACATTCACAAGTGCGCTGCCATCCTTTAACCTCCTTTCCCCCAATCGGGCCTCCAATACCTTCACTCACTCGACAAAACACAGCGCAGATGCTACTTACTACTCACGAAATCTCTGCACAAATTGAATATTTGGCCTAAATTATGAAGCATTTCAGGGCGATAAAACGCCCAGTGTGATTGAAAAGTGGTCGGGCGCAGTATCAACGGCTTTCGCGCTTTTCGAGGCACAACAAAACCAACTTCCAGACGAGGGGAATAACACAACCAACGTCCCGACTTCGAGCTGACACTGAGAATTTCTGAACAGAAAAACTCAGATACAATTTTTGGCCCGGAGTTTGAATTAAGGACTCCAAGCGCAGCCGCTGTTTTAATCTATGCCCGTAGGTACAAAACACTAACAGTAACTTACTATTGATCTTTGACCTAAAAGGTGCATGCTTAAAACACTGTAATACTTACGTTTCGGTGTTAAAGAGCCTATTAACCTATTTTATTTGAAAGTCGCTATCTGTTTTACACTTTAATACTATTCTTAAGCTTAAGGCAATAGGGGCGACAATAACTTGTGGATTTGACCAGCCAATACGGGTAGTGACCGATTTAACGGATTGTGAGTGGTTTCCATTGTCACAAACAATAAACAAAGTTCATGATCTAATATTTTAGGTTGTGTAACACAACGTGGTCGTTTTGGTTAGGAAATGGGGCCATAAAATAAGTAAAGTTTGAAGAAAAAGTTAGAAACACAGAAAACCGGCGTGAAGCAGCCCCTGTGCTGTGTTTCCCTGAGTGAGTGAGGGTACCGGAGATCCATCCGGGGGGGAAGGGGATAAAAGGTTGGCAGCGCACTTGTAACTCCACTGGTGTTGCAACTGTCCATGAGCGGCGGCAATTGCTTACCATCAGGTAATCCGCCTGCTCGTCTGCTATCTATCACATAAAAACAAAAAAAAAAGAACACCAGTTCGTAGTCCGGCGTGAAGCAGCTCCTGTGCTGCTTCGCCGAGTGAGTGAGGGTACCGGAGGCCCATCGTGGGGAAGGGGGATAAAAGGTCAGCAGCGCACTTGTGACTCCACTGGTGTTGCAGGTGTCCATGGGCAGCGGCAATTGCTTACCATCAGGTGATCCGCCTGCTCGTCTGCTACAACACAAAAAAAATATAACAAGGATGTTCTGAGCAACTGCTTGATCTTCCTGTAGCTGAATATTTAAATCAAACCACATGGAAAGCGGTTGTTTTTCCATCCTCATAATCTTGACGGATGATCTAGTAACTGTGCGTTTCTTGCAGACCTATCTGCCACGTGTAACGTACAAACAGCCACACATCAGGTAACCAAAACTTGGGAAGTTTCCTCAATTGATATTCGACTTAAAGTACTTTGACAGTTTTGTATAATTTGATGTGTGTCTGTACCTAACTACTTCAGTTTTGTGAATCGGTCTAGCTGCATTCCCCGACGGCTACTGGTTAGAGACCTTCAAGATAAGAGGATTTTAAAAGGCCAGCGACGTATCAGCGACCTTTCTGATCTCGTTAATGTTCACGAGCGGCGTTAATTTTGTCATTAGGAGATCTTCGCCTCATTTCTATCATAAAAAGTCTAACTGACTGGTTATCGGTACCCACGTAGGCACTACTACTTCACGTCGATAAGGGTGCTTTTTCACCAGAAATATGCTATGATGCTATAGATACGTTTGATATTCAGTAACCATATTCATTTGTGCACATAGCTTAGCACTGGTAGAAACGGATTCGACGAAGTTATGTTTTTTATATGGAAAGATGCGTGCTATGGATATGTGCTATGGGCCATCGTCATGGGCATCCCCTCACTATCAATTTCCCTACTATCGATGCATAGCACAGTTCGAGATGCGCACCTTTATCGCTCAGCTACTTTACGGCTGCGCATCTTCGTAGCGCATCTTTCTCGCACACCTATAGGTATATCGTAGTATTGGTAGAAACAGTCACATGTTTTCGTAGCGTAGATTTCATATCTTAGCAGCATAGCTGCATCGCACATCAGCTCTAGTGCAAAAGCAGCCCATATGTATATAAGTATTGTATCATTGCACCGCCTTACACCTTGATCAAGTGTCCTTTACCCAAAGGTTGCCTGGAAGAGATCGCTCATAGTGATAAGGCCGCCTTTGTTGGACATTACTCCTGTTATAACTAGTTTTACGTTTTATACCTCTGTTTTATGTGCAATAAAAAGCATATACATTCATTCATTCATTCATATTCCGGTAAAACCTCTTACCACGGACTGTATTTCGTTGATGGACACAATTTTTTTAACTCAGTTCATGAATTGCTAAGTAAATACCTAACTTTGCCCAATTTCTCCTAGATTCTGCATAAATAAGCCTTAATTTAAAATTAACAACATTCAAAACACCTACCTCGTTGAATAAACATTTTCACAATAAAAAATACCATTCTCTAATACCCCAATTCTGATCAAATTGCCTAATTAATACAAACTATTTCCTTTGTTTTTACCGAAATGAATTTGTCAGAACATAATGAGACCCGATTGGTTGACGTTATGAGCGTTTTAAATTCTAAATTACAAATTAATACTGTCACATACACTCCATAAGTGGTCAAAATACTATAATGTTATGACTTAGAAAAGTAGACTCTATAAGAATTGGATAAGATTTGTTTTTGAAGTGGGAGTGTTGTTAATAAGGTAACCCGAAAACGCGAGAGGACGGCTCGCGTGACCCGTGTAATTAATTTCGACCACCACAATAACTGACTGAGTATTATCTAAATTGTAAATGCGGTAGAAAACACATGAACGATGTGTTAATACGAACCGTGAAGACGTACGGGGTGTTATTACGTTTGATTGTTACTTTTTTCACTCGAATTTTTTGAGGTAAATGTGCAAGTTTTGGTACTAAAATGGTTTAAGTGGTCGTAATTGCAACTAAGTTGGTAACTACATTGTATATTAGGAGGTTTTCTTGCCAAAGCGTTATGGTTGGTTTTAGTTTGGCACGTTTTATGTAAAGCTTTGCAAATAATTTTGAAAAGATTTAACGGCGTTAAAAATACGTATTCATTTTGTTAACTTTGTCAAAGTTTCATGATGGTTTATTGCCATTAAAGAGAATGAAGTGTGAAAGATATTATGAGAAGCAATAGAACACACTTTATAACAAAGTAAGCTAAAGTCATCAAAATAAATGACGATTTATTATTAAACCCTTAACTGCTCGTTGTGGTCTAGAATGACCCACGGTGTTTATTCTAAGATCTCCAATTTCTAAATACTTCAGTTTTGAGATAGAGATATAGGGGTGATTTCTGTGTCCCGATACCAATACAGGAAGATCACCATAATGCACGCCACTGCCCCCAATTTTCGGCCACTCTCATCCAGCCCACTCCAGCCAGCCTTTGAATGTCATCATCCCATTTGTCGCACGGCGTCCAACACTACGCTCATCGAGCTACGCTTACCGCTTTATATCTTACTCTGATTTATTGAATTAAAAAAGAAAATGTCGATGAAAATTAAAAAAAAAAACATCGTGTTCCTTTTTTAGGCAGTCGTTAAAAAAGGTATTACGAATCTTTTTGGGCCTGTAGTACCCCCACTTGTTTATTCCAGTTTTTATTAGACAATGTTACATTCAGCGGTAATATCTAAAAAATAATTGACAAAAAGAAAAAATATAAATTATTGTCAAATATAAAATTTATAAAACTGACTAGTGCTACTACAGTAATTAAAACAATAGGTTTAAATTTTTTAAGAGTAACTTTGTATTTTTTCATACGCAATCTAGCATGTATTTGAAAAAACTCTTACTTTTATTCGATATAAAAACATTTTTCGGACATTAATCGGTATAATTAGAGACTACAATCCTGTAATACAATACAAATAAATATATACCTTTGCCTACTATTTAAAATGTTCCGAGTTCCACCTCTGTGAATAGTAATTAAAATTACATGCAGATAAAACTTAACCCGTTAATAAAATGCCGCACCGAGAAGTTAACCCGCGCGTGCGTTAATTGTTTTCTAAATGGGCCGTAACATTTGTAGGGTTAAGTCCAAAGCGGACGAATACAGAAGGTGCAGTTTTGGTAAGCATTTTATTTGCCATGACGGGATGGTGGTAGTGTTGGGTTTAACTGACGACCCGGTTGGTTCAGTGGTAGTGAATGCTGCGTCTGGGCCAAGGGTTGCGGGTTCGATCCCCGCACAGTACAAACATTTGTGTGCATGAACATGTCTGTTTGTACTGGTCTGGGTGTTTTCTATGTATTATAAGTATGTATTTACAAAAGAAAAGTATTATATGTATATATTTGTAATCCCACTGTTGGTTCTGATATCTGTAACACAGGTGCTTGAGCTACCTATCTCAGTGTCAGATCAATGTATGTGATGTAGTGAAAATATTATAACTCCCAACGGGTCTAGTGGTTTAAGTGGGGCGTGAAACAGCATCTTAGCAGGCCTTCAGGGTGAGAGTGACAGACTCAATGGACACTTTGTCTGTTCTTCTGTGCCTGTCAATCTCATATTTGGATCTCACGGCCGCTTATCATCAGGCGGAGTAGGGTAATCTCGATTATCTTCAATATAAAAAAAAGTACCGGACCGTGATCTTGGAGTACCGGGTTCGATTCCCGGGTCGAAAAAAACGTATGTTTAGAATTTTTCGTAGATAGCTCGGGTTAGTAATCACCAATGCGCATTACGCAAGCGTGGTGATGAAGCCTAATCCGATCACAGTAGCGATGATTTAATTTATTATGATGGAGACAGTATATAACCGTGGAAGAACCAAGCTTCAGCATAAATGGGCCGGCTCAATCAGAGTGATGAACCACGGCCTCACAGACCGGTGATTGAGGGTGCCTGAGGCTCAGAGGAAAAGGGGGTTTATGCAGCGCCCTTGTGATTTTACTGCTGTTGCAGGTTCGGCGGCGCTGACCATCAGGTGATCCGTCTGCTCGTCTGCCACCACAATTACATATAAAAAAAATGCCGTCATACTACTTATTATATTGGGATTGGTGAATAAGCATTGACTTGATTTCTATGACGGAAGTCCTTCCTGCAGTGGGTCAGTATATAGGCTGATACTTTAACCAAGCGAGCGGCTTGGCACTGCACGTATTCGTACAAAATGTCCCTTCTGCAGCTCTCTCCTCAAGTCCAACCCGTACGTATTCGGGGACGTTTTTTTCAAACGCGCCGCCGTCGGCAACATTGATTGATGTTCTGTTTTCGCTTTGACGGCGAATAATTAAATAGTTCGCGATGGAAGCGATTCTTAAGCGGCGGAGGGTTAGAATACTTTAGATTTTTCCTAAGATAATAATGACCGGTTCTTGTAAATTATTTTATTTGAATACCGTAAAACTGTGGAATGGTGTTTGATATTTATTGTTTGTGCTTGTGGATATTGTTATGTCATCGTTGTAGGTATGTTATTTTGATGACTTGTATGTTTTTTTTTAAGTGGTAGGTGGCAGACGAGCAGGCGGATCACCTGATGGTAAGCAATTGCCGCCGCCCATGGACACCTGTAACACCAGTGGCGTCACAAGCGCGCTACCAAGCGTTTATCCCCTTCCCCCCGGGTTGGGCCTCCGGTACCCTCACTCACTCGGCGAAACACAGCACAAGTGCTGCTTCACGCCGGATTTCTGTGAGGCAGTGGTATCACTCCGTTCGAGCCGGCCCATTCATGCCGAAGCGTGGCTCTCCCACAGTTAATCGTCCTGATACAAATAAAACATTAATTATAAGGGGTGTACCTGTATACATTTTACATCCTTTTAATCACGTCTCCTACCAATCAATCTGGACAATATTCGTTCGTCTACTCATTTGCCATCTATCCAGGGATCGGAGGCGCTTGGCCATAAAAGTGTTTTCGATGAGATTGTGCATTCGGCTTGTTTTCAAAAAACCCTATCAAATGGGTAAGCGTGTCGTTGGCTTACCCCATCGATAGGCAAACCATTTCATTACGGTAATAATAATAATCATCATTTCAGCCAATAGACATCCACTACTGGACATAGCCCTCCCCCAATGTCCTCCACACAGGTCAGTCCTGCGCCATCTGCATCCAAGGAGCTCCCACGACCTTCAATAGATCGTCGGTCCGCCTTGTTGGGGCCACGGCTGCGACTTCCTGTGCGCGGCTTCCACTCCTTGTGCCTTCCCGCCCCAACGGCCGTCTGTTCTCGCAATGTGCCCTGCCCATTGTCACTTGAACCACGCAATTCTTTGGGCTATATCTTGGACCTTAGACCTTCTACGGATTTCATCATTTCTGAAACGATTACGCAAAGAGCGGTCACGGTAATAACAGACTTACACTACTCTAAAGGAGTTGTCTGATACCTATACCTATCACATAGAAAACTCGATAATACCGCTCTAAAAATATCCATAACTAATATTATAAATGCGAAAGTAACTCTGTCTGTCTGTCTGTCTGTCTGTCTGCTACTCTTTCACGCCAAAACTACTGAACGGATTTAAATAGAATTTGGTATACAGATGATGTAGACCCTGAGAAAGAACATAGGCTACTTTTTATTGCAAAAAGAAGTTTGTAAGGGGTTAAAGGGGGGTAAAAAGTTACTTTTCCACGCGGACGAAGTCGCGGGCGGCCGCTAGTCATCTATAAAAATGCCTCTGTTTCCCATAAAAAAATGACAAACGGATATCAACACACAGAATTCAACATTATTAATGATATACAAACATTCCTTTACTTCATAAAACCCGCCATCACCTATTACCGCATACCCCAGTACATTTAAATGAGTCAGTACAAACGCACTACCTCTTCTTTGTAGTCGGTAAAAGTAGGGATGTGAAAAAATCGGCATCTATTTATCGACAAAAATAAAGTCGAGCCAAAAATTTTTTACACTAAATTTCCAAAAGTCATGGAAAAAATGTTGTTTCGAATTATTGGTGGACAGAAAAGGTGGTTGAAGGGATGTAAATGTTCAATTGAATTCATTTATTGCATATCACATCACAATTTTGATGGACACAGTTACATCCTGTATAGGTAGATAGGTACTGTTCTAATGTGTGTGTGGAAGCGCGTTCGTACACGGCTACCAGCATCTACGCACACATTTTTAACACATTCTGAGTTGAAAAACTGATTATTAAGTAACTGGAAGACATGTGGATCTCACGGCCGCTAACCATCAGGCGGAGTGAGTTCATCTTGACTGTCCTTTATATATAAAAAAACAGCCCTTGCATCATCTCACTGCACTGTTCCCAGATTATCTGGGGTCGGCGCACTAGTTATGAATTCTTTTTTCATTCGTCCCTGTCATTCGTCACTCTTCAACTGCAAGACAGCTCTTATCCGCTCGATATTAAATCGATGCATTTCACGTCCCTAGTAAAAAGCACCGCTACATTATGCAAATCCGCCTCGTCGACTTCACGAGTCTTTAATCAAAGAACCGACAGGATTGTAAGGTACTTTTTATTTTTAATTAATTGAATTAATCGCACGCACGTGAGGGTTGGATAGTTAGGGGTACGGGGTTCAGGTGGTCGTCACTGTCAAGGTTTTGTTAAAAAAAAACTTTGTTTGGAAATAATTCAGGTGATCCGTCGGCTCGTCTGCAACCTATATAATAAAAGTAAAGTAAAGTACCGAATCAGCAAACTGAAGTGGCAGTGGGCTGGTCACATTAGCCGCAGAACTGACAACCGTTGGAGCTATAAAGTCCTTGAGTGGAGACCGCGACTCGGAAACGTAGTGTTGGACGCCCTGCTACAAGATGGGATGACGACATTCGAAGGCTGGCTGGAGTGAGCTGGATGAGAGTGGCCGAAAATAGGGAGCGGTGGCGTGCATTGGGGGAGACCTATGTCCAGCAGTGGACGAGCGTGGGTTGATAATGATAGACTGTCCCACTGCAGGGCATTAGGCCTCCATTATAAAAATTACCAATTAAAAAAATGTTTCAAGAAAAATGTATAAAAAGGTCTTAAACACAACAATTTGTGAATTAAAAATTATCCCTTGTTTTTTAACCTTAGATTTTATATTTCCAAGAATTACTTTGCTAAAAGTAATATGATCATACTGCAAAACAAAATGCGCATCAACTTCAGTCTGTTGAGTCACCTCATTCATTATTTATGAACAAAAGTAAGGTTAATTTAATAATTTAACCCAATCATCACAATATGACATCTCAACCCTAAACTGCTAACTGCAGAAAACATTTCAAAACAAAATTTAAATGTCTTTCCTCACCCCGTTTTCCCCTAACATTTCCATCGTTTTCCAATGAGATTTGATTAGCAATAGAACCCTTTCATGTTCTTGGCACGTTGGAAATTAAGATTGTCGAGAACCATCCAAAGCAGCGATCCACATTGTAGGAACAGGGATGTATAAAGGTTCTATTAGAGAGTTTGGGGCTTTGGGGGACACTATAAAGTCAAGTTGAGCAGTTTCTGTGATATATTGTCTATGGCCGTTGTCAGGGTTACCTTTTGTTGTGTTTATATTTGATTACGATGGCCGATTACCTAACGGAGTTTTCCTTGATTTCCTCAAGAATACTACAAGTTGATCATCGTGGTATAACCAACCTTAGGCGGGCTGGCTAAAACGATGTGAAACAGTACCTGTTTTTTTTTTTTTGCCAAGCGAGTGGGAATTGGATTCTACTGTGGGATAGCCACGCTTCGGCATGAATGGGCCGGCTCGATCGGAGTGATACCACCTGGATACATACCAGGATAAATAGTTCTTTAAATTTTCGCGTTGCATTATAACTATTATTATTATAGACGGGAATTAACGCGACGTAATTTTTTAAGCACATAATTATGTACTTACTGCTTGACGTTTCGGCTGCGTTACAACAGCCGTGGTCACAAGCAAACTAAATGAACTAAACTAACTAGTTCGCTTGTGACCACTATAATAATAATAGTTATACCAGCATAAAGCCTATAATTCTATTCTGCCATTACCTATACCAGTGGAGTGGCGTAAAGCTATAGATGCCATCCATTTTTTCTCCTAGACCCCTCTCCCCTTCTCCCTCTGGAAGAGCAGTAGATTTTGCTGGCCAGATTAGCGCTACACTACTGGGGGACCCGTCTGCCAGCGGTGTGATGCCTACCAGCCAGGGGCGTACCGGAATAGGATAGGTACTGTGGGACCCGTTGACGACGATGCAGAGACTCTGCCCCCTTTTAGTTGAGCCCCTTGCCCCTTTTGCTGCGTGGGAATTATTAGGAAGTCTCCTATAGGATTTTATTAGCTTTGAACATTTTATTTTACGTTTTGTTTGAAAACCAACCGGCGAAAATTTTTTGGAGAAAAGAAGTATATTTTTTTCCGTATTTTTTTAAGCGAAATTCAATTCTTATTTGCACAATTTCCGCATGAGTGGACGCGCGCGAAATTTGAGGTTAAATTTATTGAAATTTAATGCTTTGATAGAATAGGTGGGTCTATACATAAAATAAAGAAACGGAAACAAGATCTTTTTGTATAAACAATCGAACGATCCTGAATATCAAAAAGTTTATGTTTGAATCCATTGAAGAAATGGTGATTTGTTTTTCATTATTTTAATGTTAAAGCAAAATTAGATTTGCAAAAATGTAGCCAAGCTTTGTATCATTAGATACCAATGTGGCAGCTTTGGACTAATTACCCTCAAATACAAAGATATCGCCCAACGGAAGAATATCGGTCGGATCAGCCAAATGGCTACGGCGCGGCGGCCTTTCTTACCGACAAACCACGTACATAGGATATATTATATTGCTCAAGTGTGTACGCAAGCACAGATGGCTTTAGGGAAAACTCGCATTAAACAAACTCGCCCGCAAATTTCAAGATTTTTTGGCTGGTCTCTGTTCTAACCTAACCTAACCAATATTTTGTGATGATTATACTGACTAAACTCGACATTTCCCTTACCTTCTTAATTCAATGGGAAACCAGGTGCACTACGACCGAAGAGAGATCGGCCACAGGACCAATGGCTTAACGATCTTTTCTTGGCACGGGGGGACAAGATCGCCAACTTCCAGACTTTCGGGCTGACACTGAGAATTTGTGAACAGAAAAACTTAGGTACGAATTTTTGGGGACCCGAGGATCGAACCCGAGCAGACATCTCTTTAAAGTGCGAAACACTCCCGCGCCAACTAGTCTCCAACACAACACACCATAAAACTTGTCGACACATTTTTTTATTTCAAATACACCACTCTACGCTATCAAACAAAAATACCTCTTAATAGTAACAGCGTAAAAACCATTAAAATTGAATTAATTACAAAAAAAACCTCATTACTTATTCCATACACCTGCGTAATTTTGAAAGCAGGCCCATTTGCATTTTCAAAACATTTTTTTCGTATTCAAAACGAGTTTTTTCGATGTCCTCTCTTAATTAATTGGAATGAAAGGGTTGGTGTAGACTATCTGTTTATCTCCTGTATACAGGGCGTACAATTTTGAACTTGGGTGATTAAAAAATAATCAACGTGCGGTAATTAATTTTGTGATTGATGGATTGTTTTCGGTGTTGAGGGTTAAGGGGTCATGTTATGATTGTTTCTAGCGAGATTTTTATCGGAGACATGAAATTTTGTCTTTGGAAGAGCCATGCTTCGGCATGAATGGTCTGAATTATCCGGGATCATTCAACGGCATTACAGTAAAACCGTCGTAAAATAGGGCTTGCGCTGTGTTTTGCCGAGTGACTGAGTATTTACATAAATATAAATCATGTATGCATACGGAAGAGCGGGGCCTTCTGGCACAAGCAATGTTATGCTTAAAAGAAGGCTCCAGCCACTATTGTCTAATGTATGTACCTATTTGAAAATAAAAAGATTTAAAAGAAAAAAAAAGAAAGATTAAAATGATGTGCTTGCAATAAAGTATTTAAACGTTACAAACCATCCCATACTTGTAAGATACAAGTCAAACTCTTTTTGATTTCGTTTTTGGAACGTGAAAATATTACCAGACAAAAAAATGCTAGGTATTGTACGAAAATAGAGTTTTTAAACTATTCAGTCACAAGTATTCATCTCAGCTATTGTTTAACATCCTGTATATCCGCCACCAATGACTACATATCAGAATGTCTATCTTCATAATCTAGAATTACGATGTAAAGGGAATATTGTCAGAGAATTTCACACTCCTTATCGTACTAGTTAATTAAAGGATAATATTTGTACGAGCGTTTTGCATAAAAAATAGAAAAAAACTTAAAATAATAATTCTAGTAGTTGTTTATCGAACATCGTTTAGTACTTATTAGCTTTCACTTGGCCTTGTAATTAAGCCTTAACATTTTTTATCTATGATGATGATTTGATATGAGGTGCCTCCTCACTGGCGTATTTAAGATAGAATAGAAAAGGATAGAAACACATTATTAATTGACATTTAATAATAATATAATATAATAATAATATTTCACTACATCACATACATTGGCCTGACTCTGAGATAGGTAGCTCAAGCACCTGTGTTACAGATATCAGAACCAACAGTGCAATTACAAATATATACGTATAATACTTTTCTTTTGTAAATACACATACTTATAATACATAGAAAATACCTAGACCAATACAAACAAACATGTTCATGCACACAAATGTTTGTACTGTGCGGGGATCGAACCCGCAACCCTTGGCCCAGACGCAGCATTCACTACCACTGAACCAAACGGGTCGTCAATAGTGATTCTGTCTTGTGTGGAAGGTTTGATTCCTGCCCAGGATTAATGTATTTGTTCTTTTTTATATTGGCTCAGTATATAGGCTTACCTCAGCCTGATGATAAGCAAGAGGAGAGCCCACGTTGCAGTTACAACGGACGCGACGGCACGGCATCACATCCGTTGGCGCTGCCATACTGGCCCGCGAGATGCTTCTTCACGCTTCGTTTGAAGGAGTCCATATTGTAGGTTGTCCATATTGTTTCGTTATTTGAATATGTTATGTGCTCAAGTATGTTATAAATATTTTTTTTATGTCACGAGCAAACGAGCAGATTGACCGGAGTGATCTGCAGTCGAGCTGGCCCATTCATGCCGAAGCGTAGCTTCTCGCACGTATGTTATAATCGAATAATAAACTACAATAAAGTAAGCCTACTTAGGTATTTTTTATACTAGAGGCGGCAAACGAGCAAGCGGGTCACCTGCTGGTAAGTAATCACCGCTGCCCATGAACATCTGCAAGATCAGAGAGGTCGCTGATGCGTTGCCGGCCTTTTAAGAAGGAGTACGTTCGTTTCTTGAAGGTCCCTAAGTCATAGCCTAATTCATAGGTATTTATTGAAGCTAAGCCTTAGACTACAATTTATCTTCTATACTATTTATAAAGAGGTAAATTCTATGGGTATCGACAGACTTTATTATACAGACCGAAAAGACAAAACACTAGCGTGATGCAATTGACGTCCAGCGCCATCTGTTAGAGAGTGGAAAAGTCCCGAAACGAAGTTAGGGCAACATAAAAACAATAACATTTACAATACATAGGTATAACATTTTTGTTTGTCACACAAACCGTCCGTCTCAAAATGGCACTCCTTACTTATTCAACACAATATTGCTTTCGTTTCTCAAAATTCAAATGATTCGCGGTTCCAGCCATCAAGTTGACATCAACAAATTCTATTGCGCTCTCCATTCTATTCAGTAAGCCTATGCTTAAAATGAATTACATCAGCCGTCAGAAACATTAGACGCTCACAATTTGTAGTTCAGTTCGGTGGGCATCGTTTACACGGTAAGATCAGGCTAAGTCTTCTAGGCAAACGCGTGTCATCCTAGACCTCATCGTCACTTTCCATCAGGTGCGATGTTGGCCTATAAATCAATAAAGTCACACAACATCCTAAAGGGCCGGCAACGCATCCGCACTCCTTCTGGTGTAGCTGATGTCCATGGGCGGCGGTGTTCACTTACCATCAGGTGACCCACTTGCTCGTTTGCCTTCGTATACTATAAAAAAAAACATCTCATATAATTGACCTGACTCCGTACTAAATAGCTTAAGCACTTGTGTTACAGATGTCAGACAACAGAAGAAACACAAATTTAATACATGAATACTTAAATAACACCCAGACACTGAACAAACACACATTATTACACGAAAGTTTGTGCAGGGTGGGGATCGAGCCCATGACCTTTCGCGCATGAAGCAGGGTCTCTACCAAATGCGCCACCTGGCCCAGTCAAATAAAAAAAATAGTCTATAGTCCAATAAAAAAAGTCAAAATGTGGGCTAGCCATATCAGCCACCGAAATTATAACCGCTGGGATACCTCGAGTTCTGGAGTGGAGCCCACGACTCCGTAAACGTAATGTAGGACGCCCTCAGGCCAGCTGGAGTGACCATCTGCGCCGGATGGCTGGCAAGAGCTAGATACGAGTAGCGAAATCGGAATGTTGAATATTAGGATCGTCTGGGGTGCTATAGAAATGTCCCGAATTTGCTGTCGCAGTATGCACTCAAAAGTTTTAGAAGTTGTATCTCGAGCGTTCTGGAAGCGTATAGAATGTTCTGGAACTATCCCGATAGCTTGTTCATGGACCGCGCCAGTATAAATAGCAGGACACGTGTGACTCGCACAAGTCAGTTCCTAATTACAAAAGCCAAGCGAGTTAATCTCCTTCAAACTAGTCATGCGAAGTATTTGGGAAGTTTTTAATGTGATTACTACCGCACTGAAAGATGTCAATTTAAATGTCACTAAAGAAAAAGTTTGATTAATAATTCGCATAAGACTATCCATAGTTATTAAGATAATGAACATTTAGGATAATTGACGTCTCTGAAAGCAGCAGTAAGTTTTTCATTGTGTAATTTTTTGTTAGCAATTTTTTTTTGTGACTCCGTACCCGCAATAGTATAAACGTAATATGACAGCTACCATCGTTCCGTGTAAACGCCACAACACGCCGGGCCTGTCTCAGTCTCCCTCCACTGGTCTTTAATTTGAACGGAGTGCTTAATTTAAATTTAAATAACCCTTTCTATAGTGGCGGCTTTTAGTGGGTTCGATTCCTATGGGAATGCTCGTTAATTTCTACTTCATGTAAGTTTGGGCCGAATTAGACAGATCGACGGACGGATAATCAAATACGGGGACATGTCAACGTTGTGAATATTTGATTTTCAATTTGGGTAGTTTGTGATTTTAATTGACCTCAACGTTTGGAATTTAATTTGAAAAAACTTTGTGGAGTCATCATTAATTAGTGAGCTGTGTTAGTTTTTGAAATAAATCTTTGAAGTATCGAAATCTTAATTATGATGTCAAATTTTATTATAACAATAAAAATGCGTTTATTGCTTCTTAAAGTAAAAATAACAAGAAAGAAGAATATGTTGATCAGAATCGTATTTTGCTTAATTTAAATCATAATTACCATAACACAAATTTTACACAAATAATGGACAGACGGAAAGCAAAATTAAGTTTAGTGGCTAAACAAGTGCTGATATAGGTCAGCGCTAATTTTCAGCCGCTCCTAACCCTTTAAGATCTAGGGCGAGGCTTAGGTTAAAAGGGCTTAAAACAAATTAATACATTCTTCTAAATGTTGATGTTCTTTTTCTTATTTTAATGTAATTATAGTAATTGGTTTTAAATTCCAGAAATGCGAAATAGCACTCTTTTGAGAGTAACTGCTATATCTATACTCTGATTCATAATAATGTAAAGTAAACTGACAAATGTCAATGTGTCATCCCCATACATTATCACTCAATTTGACACATGCAAAATGTCAAAATGCATAGAAACTTGTCATTTTCATCTGTCAGTTTACATTACATGATTATGAATCAGAGTATAGTTAGGTCTCATCGAAGAAAAATATGTTTTGGGTTAGGCCCCTGTTTATTTTATTGTATACCTATTACTGTTCATCATTGCAAAACAAGATGGCCAATCTAATTCATTATTGTTTTAACTTATCACCCGTTCCGGGGGTGGGTAGCCATAATTATAGGATCTCTTTCACTTACCCAGTGCGTTGGGCTGGCATGCGATTTTATGCACGCGATTTCGTTATGCATCGTGCATTGCATTTGGAATTCCGAATCTTCTTATGAGGTCGTGTGATGGAATTTTGAGGGCTGTGATTTTTGGTGCGTGTCTTTGATAAGACAATGCGTGCATGTTTTTTTATGTTATTTGTTGGTAGACAAATAGAAGGATCACCTAATGTGCCTACTATTGCCTTACCAATACCGCCCATAAACACTTGCAACACCAGTAGAGTCACAAGTGCGCTTCCAACCTCTAACCCACTTTCTCCCCAATTGGGCCTCCGGTAACAGCGCAGGCGCTGCTTCACGCCGGTCTTCTGTGAGGCCGTGGTATCAGGAGCCGGTCCATTCTGCCGAAGCGTGCCTGTCCCACGGTTATAAAGTTGTTCAGAATGATTGGTAGAAAGACGTGGTTTATGCGATGTAAATGTTCACAGACACTCTGTATATCTTCCTTCTGATAGTTTTAGTATTGTAATAAAACAGATATTAACGTTAAATTGGTAAGATGTAATTGTCTGATAGTAACATAATATCAGGCACGCAGATGTTAGATATGTATCTTAGAGCTGGCCAATAGTTAATGTTGCTAATATTCCAATATCTTAATTGTGATGGGATAATTTGCTGTAGTAAGTTATGTTACTATTAAAGCTCAAATTACGGTATAGAATTTCCAGTAAAGAAGAAGATGTTATACAATATTACTTCTAAAATATTTAGTTTTAAGTTTTACATCTCTTTTTTCTGTTCAATAAAAAGTAATTTATTCCTTCATTCATCCTTAGACCGTGGGAGAGAAACGCTTCGGCATAAATGGGCCGGTTCGACAGGAGTGATACTTTAGTCTCACAGAAGATCGTCATGTAGCAGTGCCTGCAGGGGTACCAGAGGCCCAATCGGAGGCTAAAAGATTGGCTGCGCACTTGTGACTCCACTGGTGTTGCGGTAGTCAATGGGCGGCGGCAATAGTTTACCATCTGGTGATCCGTGTGCTCGTCGGTGGCAACCTATCTTATAAAAAAATACACTGCCGAAGTTCTTTTTCTGCGTCAAAAGTCGTAAAAGTCACTTGTCTTTCTGGGGGGTAATTCTAGTGCACTCGACATTGAAGTCTTACATACAATTTTCTAATTCAACTTCAATGTCGAGTGAACGAAAATTGCTCCCCTGACTTCCCACAACTAAAGACAAAACATTCAAAAGCATTTTGACGCACATCACATGCATCTAATGAGATACCAATTTGAATTCACAAACTTTTCACGGTTGTTAATTACCTTATTCTACTAATACCTATTAAGATGAAATGGACAGATAATATGTTAAGTGGTTGAGAGGTTCATTCACACATTGTTTACAGGTGGTACTAAACCGGGCAATTATTTTCACATAATCGTATATTTAAGGTGGAATAAGTCGGATCTGCTAAACGGTTTTCGACTTTTTTATGTTGTAAAGAAGACAAAACGGTAACAATTTTTACGTCAAATTACGACGTTTTGAATTTCTAGGAATCTAGAACTTTAGATGCTGAATATGATCCAAAATTTGTAGCCCTAGGCTCAATACTTAGCCTTTATGGTAAACTAGCGGCCGCCCGCGACTTCGTCCGCGTGGAAAAGTGACTTTTTAACCTCCTTACAACCCCCTTTTCGCAATAAAAAGTAGCCTATGTTCTTTCTCAGGGTCTAGACCATCTGTATACCAAATTTCATATAAATTAGTAGTTTTGGCGTGAAAGAGTAACAGACAGACAGACAGAGTTACTTTCGGATTTATAATATTAGTTAGGATTGCATATTATGATGGAAGATTTAAGGTTGCAAATTAATTATGGTCTCATGCCCCACTGCGACGGCCAAACAGAAATTTATGCTCCATAGCTCAGCTCCATTACTGATTCACTTTGCTTCACCCGATGCTAATTATTTCTCTTATTACGCGCCATTGAATAAAGTAGCTCGATTTTAAGACACAATTAGAATCCATTCAAAATGCATGGCCTCAGATAAAGCTGGTAATAGGCAAATAGAAAATGACGGGGAGGGGTTTATACTGAATTTTTTATTTCATTTGGAAGGAAATGTTTTATGAATTACGTTTGGCATTAAAAGCATTGGGGTCGATATTTTGAGTTATCTGTAATTTTCTTGTTTACTAAACGGACTTTGTCGTCTATGTGTATCTTGACATGTTGTACAAGTTATGTCGATAACTCACCAGATTAGTAAGCTGAAGTGGCAGTGGGCTGGCCATATCTGCCGCAGAACTGACAACCGTTGGGTTAAGCGAGTTCTGGAGTGGAGACTGCGTCTCGCAGTGTAGGACGGCCTACCTCAGGCCAGATGGAGTGACGGTCTGGGCTGGCTGGAGCTGGGTGCGAGTAGCCGAAGATCGATTAAAGTAGCGAGGATTTGGAGAGGCCTATGTCCAGCAGTGGACTGCGAAGGGCTGATGATGATGATGATGTGTTGTAGTACTGTAAAGCTGTTTTAGTTTCATTATGTTTTTTTTTCTGTGCCGTAAATGTTGTGATTATCAGTAAATGTATTTTCTTTGGTTTCTATCGGTTTTTCTTTAGATTGGAATTGAGTATTTAAGGGTGCCATTTTTTTAATAGTTTTTATTGATTCAAACCATCATGATGACCCTATTTTCGTTTTCTGTTTCCGATGTGTTACATATTATACTCATATTCCATTTATGCCGAAGCGTGGCTCTCCTATTGAAAAAAAATGCATACCTACTTACTCCGTTGGTATACACAAACAGTTAATAAATACTAAAAAGATCGTCTGTTTTAAGAATGTAATGATAATTAGCAAACACATAGTGATAACCAGTTTTTTACATACTGCTAACCATAATAATTATACCATATACATCACTGACTTACTTTTCTAATGTCAGTTTTGGCACGTTCATATTAGTGCAATTACTAAAGTACCTACCTATCGTCGTTGAAGTTCTAACACCATGTATGTCAAAAATAGTAACTTTTCAGGAAAGAAAAGAAATGCATAATTCCAAACTTATTTTCATTAAATTTCTAGGAGCAACCAGTCAGTATAATAGGTACATAATATCTACAATATAATAAAGTGACTTACGCGCTGTTTCATAATAGAACGCTGATTTGGTGGATTCCCTGTATATGCCTTTTCTTAAATTTCACTAGTTTTTATTGGTCGATTCTTGTTTCTGATTGGCTAAAACGCTGTGGTAGCACTCCGCTTGCGGCATGCCGAAGCATGGCTCTCCCTACTTTCAAATGAAATACTTATGGTTTTGAAAATTTGTCAGCGTACCTATTTCTATATTCTCTCTCTTAATTGGTATTAAAAAGCGCTGTTAATTTTCAAGAACTGTAACAAAATTTTACGTCTCTCTAAACCCGAACTCGACAATATCCGGACAGCCTTCGCTAGACTCGTCACGCCCCGCTGCCCTCCTCGCCGAGACCTTTCGACAATAGACGGACAAGCGTTCCGTTTTGTATTAATTAGTTGAATTACTCACAGCTAATGTTTTGTTACTAAACTTGGCTTAAAGAGGGTTATGTACGAGTGTTGACGGGTGAAGCCTTTTGTAGTGTAGTGGAAGTTATGAACTAATATTAGAAGACACATACCAATAATTGAGAGGGCAATGGAGAGGGCTATGCTCGGAATCTCCTTGCGTGATCGTGTCAGAAATGATGAGATCCGCAGGAGATCTAAGGTCACGGACATAGCCCAAAGAATTGCGTGGCTGAAGTGGCAATGGGCAGGGCACATTGCGAGGAGAACAGACGGCCGTTGGGGTGGAAAGGTCCTTGAGTGGAGGCCACGCGCAGGAGGCCGCAGCCGTGGCAGGCCTCCCACCAGGTGGACCGACGATCTGGTGAAGGTCGCGGGAGTCCATTGGATGCGGGTGGCACAGGACCGATCTGTGTAGAGAACTTTGGGGGAGGCCTATGTCCAGCAGTGGACGTCTATTGGCTGAAATGATGATGATGATGATGATCCATCTCGTCTGCCACCTTACTTTTTGAACTAATCAGGACCCCTATAATCTTATTACCTCTCAAAATCTTTTCTACCGTCGTCATTTCAATTCCAAAATGAAGTAATTATATTAAATACAATTTGTGACTCCTGCCTACAATTGAAACAAAATAGGTAACAACTTACCCTCCTTCAGAGATCCGACCCCTGTAAGGAGTGAAACAGATTTTTCCGCGCGGGTCTCGCTGCCCGCGCAATTAGAAGGGAGCTGAGGATTTCATTGCCAAATATTTTCCTTTATCCACAAGGTGTGGTGTAAGTTATAGGAGTGTAGAGACTTCCGTAATAACATTCTACTAACAACAGATCTCCTTGCGTGATCGTGTCAGAAATGATGAAATCCGCAGGAGATCTAAGGTCACGGACATAGCCCAAAGAATTGCGTGGCTGAAGTGGTAATGGGCAGGGCACATTGCGAGGAGAACAGACGGCCGTTGGGGTGGAAAGGTCCTTGAGTGGAGGCCACGCGCAGGAGGCCGCAGCCGTGGCAGGCCTCCCACCAGGTGGACCGACGATCTGGTGAAGGTCGCGGGAGTCCATTGGATGCGGTTGGCACAGGACCGATCTGTGTGGAGAACTTTGGGGGAGGCCTATGTCCAGCAGTGGACGTCTATTGGCTGAAATGATGATGATGATGATGAACAACAGATACAAACTAAATAGCTTAAGCATTTGTGTTAAAAATATCAGACAACAGAGAATTAACTACACACATTAGCTTTGAACCGGTATCGACATTGAATGAAAAATTGAAACATTAGAACAAATTGGTTAGAATAGTTGTTAGAAAACGTGGTGGACTGGGAGTCGAAAAAATTATGAATGAAAAAACGATGAATTTCGAAAAGTTGTTGAACAAATGTTGTTCAGAATCATTGATAGAACACGTGGTTAAAGGGATGTAAATGTTCACAGATATATCTTCTATACGATTTATAAAGAGATAACTTCTATAGACAACGACAAGGCTTATAGGTAAACCGAAAACACGAAACGCTTGCGCGATGTAATTGGACACAGCGCCATCTATTGGTTCATTTCTGAATTACGGTCCCGAAGCGAAGTGAGAGCGGGCCACTAGTTCTGTATAAACGAAGTCTAACTCCACCCGCTGGCTCTTCCTCTTAGACCTGACCCTCAAACCTCCCCCAGTGTTCATTATTGAAAGGTCGCAATATAGGCTGGCCCGCTATAGCACGTCCCTTAATTAGGACATCTGCTACGATATTACCCCGAAAGGTGTGTGCGCAACGACTGACGACCTCTGTGACCTTGTACACTTGAGACCCGATCGGAAGTGGTTTGAGAGAATTTCCAAATTTTGAGAGTATTGGTATTAGTTTGGGAAGATTGGAAACTGCATCCAATAAACAAAATGGTAATCTTTCTAATTGCCAACCTCTGTGACCTTTGAGACCCGATCGGAAGTGGTTTGAGAGAATTAACAAAGTTTGAGAGTATTGGTATCAGTTTGGGAAGATTGGAAACTGCATCCAGAAACTGCATCTAAAACTTCAAGCAGTAGTAAATACTATGTGCCTACTTCGCCGCGTTAGTTCTGTCCTATATCTGTCATAATAGTACTTCATGTGGCTTTGGTCACTAAGCTTCGTTTGATCTCTATAATATTAGCTAGCAGATGGCAATACCTGTTACTTATGTCTATGTAATACCTACTCAAATGGCTGGTAAATCTAAAAATACAGTAACCATTGGTACACCAAATGAAATGATTCTCACCAAATTTCAATAGGTTTTACCTTTTAGTTAGGTAAGTTACAAGCATCAAATTAAAAAAAGAGATAAAATTAAATGTAATAGTGACTAACTGTTGAATAAGTTTTGGAGTAATGAATGCAAATGTGGCGATAAAACCTGATAACTGCATTCCTCGAATTCAATGGACTTCATGAGCAAACGTAGGTACTCATGACTCATTGAATTCTTTCAAGTGATAAAAAAAATCAAATACAAATGGTGAATTAAAATGAGGACTTTAATTCCTATACATCATTGCATTTCTATAAGTTGTACATAGTTTTTCTCAAGATCTTCCACTATCTTCCTCTGTTCGCAAACAGTCTTGCACAGTCTGATACGGGGTTTCCCACTACAGATTTCACTTGATCAGTCCAGCGCACTGGTGAAAACTGTGTCTGCCTTTAATAAAAACGCCTCATCGCGACCACGACCGCTCTGACAATAGCGTAGCGACAGAGAAGAGAAGTTGTACAAGTCCTGTAAAACAAACCGCGCCACTGTAAATACCATAGAGTATGGTTGCCCCAACATGGGGACGCCGTTAGTTCCCTCAACATCATGACTTTCTTAACGCATTATACCTATCCTTGTCTTTCTTCGTTTATAATGTATGTTAACAATATCTTTACTAGTATTATGTCTGCTACTATTCCTTGTTATTGTGGATCCATTTTCTGTAGTCAATAAAGTTTACTCTTACATTTGCATCCAATGACTTTCTTTCAATCTTTATCAAAAATTCTTCAAATTAACCTTCTGTTCTTATTCTTATTAAAATTCAAATAGTTTATTGCTAATTAAGTGTACAACATACAGATCGTAGTAGAAGTAATAAGTAGCTTAGGGTCTTAATTACTTTTCACAGCTGTGCCTCGAAGACTGTTACTTGATACATTTACCTAATATTTTTTGTAGAGGAGGCAATAATCGAGCTAATCCCTTCATAGAAGTAATGATTTTATTTCTATGATGGAGGCCTTTGCCCTGCAGTAAGACAGTATATAGGCTTATTTACGTTACCAGAAAACAAAACACAAATGTGTTGCTACTGGCAGCTACTTCGCCCAGCGAAATTCCATTGCTATCCAACGAGGAGACAGCATTTTGGAGACTTTGCCACATGGGGTATACTCTGTTTTGTTTTTTTTCTTTTTATTTGTTTATTTATATGGAACAACAAACAGTTATTACATGCCAAAAACAGATAATGTGAATTACGACTAACTTAGACGCATAATCAACAACATTATCCACATTGATTGGTAGTTTTTTTAGTGCTCAGATATTGTTATAATAATGTTTCATTCTTTTTTCTCATTTTGTCCAAAAATACAAAAGCTTATTTTGTTGGCGCAAGTCGGCATTATCAGCGGTCTAACCGTTCCCGATATAATATCCAGCTAAGCTGTTTAATGAAACATCCGCTAATTTTGCCTCAATAAATGATGCTGTATCTTCCGGACAAAGTGAAACACAAGTGAATTATTTCCGATTTTTTTGTAATGGAATTATGTACTATTCTATGAATTATTTACTTTCGATGGCGTATTTGACGTCTAAAAATATGCGCATACAGAATCTAGAAAAAATCTAGAAATGAAAGGAAATGACATATTCTTTATTCAATTTATGTCAATACAGAACGTTTATGAATGTCAAATATTATGTAAGCTGCCACTGGTTCGGAAAGTAGACTTTACCAAGAAGAACCAGAAGAATGCACCTCTAGATTCCCAGATTCGATCTCGACTCGACAGACCTAATGACCTCCCATTAAGATGGCACACGTTTTTATTTCCATTGGGATACTATCACTCTTAATTATCCCTGATAGGACATTTTTATTTATTTTATTTTTTGTTACAAAAACTACAGCTCTTAGTGCTAGTAACATTGATAACACACATTTTGTGTTTTACGCGTATAGAATTTTTTGAAATTTTCAAAATCTCGCTCTGAACAACATGCATCCTATGACCATAAATTGCTCAAAACGATCGATCGAATTAGTTTGTGCATGCAATTTATGCATGTTACTGCTTTATTATTTCTTGTCTTCTATTTATAAAGAGGTAAATTCAATAGTAATTGAAGCTCAGTGCCATCTTTCGGTACAGAGTGGAACTATATATCCCAAAACTAGTATAAATAATTTTGTAGTAGTTAAGTCCTTCTGTTTAAATCACCCATAACACAAGTGCTTAAACTACTTACTTCGGAAACATGTCGATCCATTGTCTGAAATATAAATAGCCTTTGGTATTTAGATTTTCAATATTTGCCTTCACAACTGGGACTACGCTCTTGACTTTACAATACTATGACAGGCTTAGTTATAAGCCCAATAATTTCTATATTTCTAAACACACTCGTAAATATTGCGACTAAGTTTCTATCACAATTCTTTAGATCAACGAACAAACTCTTATGACACTAAAAATAAAACTCCAAATCGCCTATTCGAAATGTAAACAGTTAAACACATCTTGTTTCGTTATGTATCTTCCTTGTTCAACAAGTTTAATCTTACAGCTAAATAAATATTTAATGTCAAAGAAATAAGGTTCAGATCGCTTTGGAGGTGGCAAATTTGAATAGAAGGAATGAGGTGAGCTCGGTAAATATTGGCGTAAGACTTAGCGAGCTGGACACAGAGAAATGTGTTCAAGCAAGAGGTGTCCGTAGTGTTGGAAGATTCGAGTCTTTCTTCCTTTCTTTGTTACTTGAAAGTGTATGTTATAAAGATCGTAATCAAATAGATCCATAAAATATTTCGCTAGTCGGTCCAGATCCACACCACTATCAGACCACATGCGGATTGGTGATCATAAACCCGAGCTATGTTCGAAAAACTCGAAATAATACTTTGCTCGATCCGGGAATCGAACCCGAGACGCCGAGATCATGGACCGGTACTTAAACGTTGTGACTCACTGTTGAGAAGACGGTAAAAGACACTTACATCTGGTTTAAATTATCTGTCACTGTCAAACTCACTCATCTGTGTAATTCCTGGTTGCGTCCAAAGTTGTGGCTTCGAACCCTGTGTACACTTAGACCTTAATTTAGGATTGGTCGAGTCTTGCTAATACAACGAAACGGCTGCCGCCTGACTTCCGCAACTTTTTATTAGGGAACCAGACCCACAGAATTATGGAGACAAGTTTCAATAACCATCCGAAACGTGCAGGTTTCTTTACTATGTTTTTCTCGTCGCTCTGAGCCAATGGTCACGGCCATAGATTTGAAAAAGATTAGAGGTTCATGTCAGATTCAAATTTCACCCAATAGATTTTGACAGGGCATAGGCCTCACACGATGTTCTCCACACAGATCGCATCCAAGGAACTCCAACTAGATTGTCAGCCCACCTTGTAGGGGGCCTGCCAAGACTGTTCCTTCCTGTATAAGTACGGCCTACAATGCAAAGGATTTAAAATTCTGCGTCCAATATTCTAATTCTCGTTGTATTGACACAAATTAAACGCAAATGGACGACAAAGACTCGTAGACTCAATTGTTAACATCACTAGTTTCTAAGTCTGACTGTTTGAGGAGCAATAGTAACAGGAGTAAGACGGGGATAGGTTTGAGATGAGTGGTGTCAAGACTTGGTGTCTTTACCCTATTTCAAGAGGCTGTGAATAGCTTGATGTTTGCGAGTGGACTTATCAATAAATTCACCTAACATTAGTTTGAGATGTTATTGTATGCAAAATAATTTGACCAATTAGTCGATTTGCAAGTTTGATTTGCAAAAGTGTCATTCAAATCCGTTGAGTAGTTTTGGCGTGAAAAAGTAACAGACAGAGTTACTTTCCCATTTATAATGTACGTTAGGATATGTTAGGATAGAGTAAACGTGTTTTGGAGAGGAGAACCCTTGTCGACAAAGATAGTGTAATTTTTTTAAAGAGAAATTAAATCGAAGAGATAGTCTGAGAATTGCAATATTGAAATAATAATTATGTTGGCTAAATCTTGTGCCAACATTTAAAATCAAATCGGGTGGTATTTCCTAAAACAATGAAGTACCTTTCTCACCGAGGCACCCGCAGTTTATAATTTGAATATTGAAATTATAATTTTAATTTCGACAACACAGTCCATAGAAAGTGACGTCCATGATGGAAAACTGCGGGACGTTAATTTTTTGAACGGCAATTTGGTGCGCGCCACAAGTTAAGACATATTTCCACTAGCATTGCGCTGTCTTTCTTAGTTTTGTTGTAGTTAGCTACTAATATGGATCTATAATAAATAATTGTGGACCTTAAAAATCTGGGCCACAAGGAATTTCATACCAAAAAGTAACAGGAACGGACAAGGATACCGATAATTTTTCTGCCTCGGATATCCGCGGATACGGATATTTGGCACATCACTAATCATCATCATCATTAGTCCAAAGTACTCCACACAGATCGGTCCTGTGCCACCCGCATCCAAGGGACTCGCGCGACCTTCACTAATCTCTGTAATAAATTTTGAAGGAGGCTAGATTATTAAAGAGCAATGAGCTACAAATCGCGTGTAAAACGCGTCTCTGGACCAGTGGCATGAGTTTGAAATACTATCCTCGCTATCGAAAACTGTCCCTTTGTCTCTTTCATTGTGATGCATTTGAAAGAGACAGAGCAATAGTTTACGTTATGTCAGTTTTCGATGTCAACTATGGTAGCGCTACATTCTACTACTATTATAAAGGCGAAAGTTTGTAAGTATGGATGTATGGATGTTTGTAACTCTTTCACGTAAAAACTACTGAATGGATTTGAATGAAACTTTACCACAATATAGCTTATACATCAGAATAACACATAGGCTACAATTTATAAAAATATATTGTGTGGATTGTCCAAAATATGACGGTAAGTGTCAATAATTAAGTCCACGCGTACGAAATCGCGGGCGGCCGCTAGTCTCTTATATTATTCCGGCGTCTCAGTAACTCTAGCCCTAAAGGTAAAATGGAGATCATAAATAACCCCAGTCAGAGAGGTTTAGCCACCGATATTTATGTACTAAGTTTTTCTTCCAAAGCTTTGTGATAGAGGATTAAAGTAGATTGTTTCTTTTTGTTTTTCCAAAGTTTTGGAATTGTCTCGTTTCGGTTTTGAATGTTAATTTTGTTTATGACTTACGGAGATGCTAATTTGGTTTTGTTGAAAATTTGGAAAAGGAGATTTGTGTTGTTTTGAGCCTATTGTGATATTTAATTACAATAGTAAGCAATAAACACGGAAATGTAAACGTCTAAAGATTTTAAAAATCCGGTTACGTAAGGAATACTGTTAAACAAGAAAAAAATCAATTACCCACATAATTAAGAAACAATTTTGCAGTTTGGAAGCTCAACAATATATCGTAAGAAAGTATCAGCCTGTACTAGTGATCTCTTGCAAGGCGAAGCCCTCCATCATTGAAATCAAGTCATTGCTTTGATTGGATTAGGCTTAATCACCACGCTTGCCTAATGCGGATTGGTGATCACAAAGCCGAGCTATGATCGAAAAATTCGAAACATACTTCTTGCTCGACACGGTAATCGAACCTAGGACCACAAGATCTCGGCCGGTACTTAAACCTCTAGACCAACGGGGCGTTTTACCCCAGCTTCTACCTATCTTTCAAACGAACAATAAATTATTTGCAAAAATCACAACCCTTTTTTATACCATCGCGGTAATCGACCAAAAGTGATAAACAGAAGTGGAGTGCGGAAGTGCGTCCCTTTTACTCGTCTCATTTCACTTCCATTATCCGTCACAATTAAGCCACAAGGCCGACTCTTAAGAGACCTAAAACGCCACGTCATGATGACAGCTAAAGCTGTTAACACGTTTACCGTTCAACGATCCGTGGGTGCTTCCATCCAGGGGCGTTGTTTTGAGGGGCCCTCGTGGCAAGGGGCCCTGGATAAAAGAAATAGTTTTTTTTTATTAGACCAGCCAACGCTTGACCACAATCGCAACGCACGCTCGTCCACTGCTGGACAATGCACGCCACCGCTACCGATTTTCGGCCACTCTCATCCAGCTCACTCCAGCTAGCCTTCGAATGTCGTCATCCCATCTTGTAGCAGGGCGTCCAACACTACGTTTACCGAGTCGCGGTCTCCACTCAAGGACTTTATAGCTCCAACGGTCTATTACAAACTGGTGCGAAATAGTAAACTAGATATCGACCTCCATTGTCTTTTAGATTTGGTCACGAGTTTTTGCTTTTGGCTACCTAGCTACGCTACTGTTCCATTCGTAACCCAGCAACCACGCTTCACTTATACTGCATTACTGTTATTACCACACGCTGAACATGCTTACCAAACCTTTACGTGAAAAATGAACGCAAGTTTCCCACCAAACCTCCATAAAGTTGGGAGTCTTATTCCCACCATCTAAGGTCGATAATCCAGTTTCGGACGTCAGTGGGGAAACTACAGTAACTTCCCAATTTTTTTTTCCACGGATCTAATTTCTTGGAAAATATGCTACGTGATGTAACTCGGCAAAATCTTAATTTGAGTCATCGGTACGGAACACGGGTTGGGAGCGTGGTGATTTTAGGCTCGCCATGCACGGACGATTTACGCTAAAGAGAGATTTACACTTCCACAAATACGGGAGAGAGTTAAATTCTCAGAAAATTAAGTAAGAAGTGGTAAGTAGCTTCAAAACAGGCGAGTGACAAGTTAAGTTGCTGTCAAGAGATTAGTCTATAGAAATCAAGTCATCGCTACTCACTGTGTAACTGTGGGAAAGCCACGCTTCGGCATGAATGGGCCGGCTTGACCGAAGTGACACCACTGCCTCACAGAAAACCGGCGTGAAGCAGCCCCTGTGCTGTGTTTCGCCGAGTGAGTGAGGGCACCAGAGGCCCACCCGAGGGGGAGGGGATAAAAGGTTGGCAGCGCACTTGTAACTCCACTGGTGTTGCAAGTGTCCATGGGCGGCGGCAATTGCTTACCATCAGGTGATCCGCCTGCTCGCCTGCTACCTATCACATAAGAAAAAAAAAATTTACGTGATGACCATAGACCATTGTAGATGTCAAGTCATTGCTGTCAAGAGACTAGTCCATAGAAATCAAGTCATCGCTACTATGATAGGATTAGGCTTAATCACAACACTTGCCAAATGCGGATAGTGATTACAAACCCGAGCTTTCTTCGAAAAATTCAAAAATACTTTTTTTACGGAACCTTTCATGGGTGAGTCGGACTTACGCTTGGCTGGTTTTTTAAATAACGAAAAAAAAATACACGCGATCAAATCAGAAGACATTTATCTATAAAAAACTTATTTTTAGTTTCTTGGGAAAACAAAATATTATAATTATGCCCAATTAAAAAGTACTTATGTGGTCTGTTTGCGGTTATGATTTCAAAACAATAATTATGTTGTCACCTATGACTTACAACTTCATTTGCTTAAGTTGAGAGCTAAGTTGTAAATAAGTTTTTTTTTTAGTTTCTTTACATAATTATTTCCACAGCCACAAATGCCCATGTAAGGCCATACGCCCATAGCTGGTTACGTTTGTTATTAAAAAAAAAAAATTTTTTCCTTATGAATCCAAACTAATCCTAACTAATCCTAATCCTAACTTAATATTATAAATGCGAAAGTAACTCTGTCTGTCTTCATACTCTTTCACGACAAAACTACTGAACGGATTTGAATGAAATTTGGTAAACAGACAGATGGTCCAGACCCTAAGAAAGGACATAGCCTACTTTTTTATTGCGAAAAGGTTGTTGTTAGAAAATCAACAAGTTTTTTCATTCCCATTTTGCTACGGAACCTAAAATCACTCTTGTAAACATCACCTAAACCAATCTTAGCCTAAAACAACCGTGAGCGCATCATCCTGATAATGTTTTCTCGAATCTTGATCACTCCCCCCCCCCCCCCCCTTCAATTCGTTCCTACGAAAGAATGCTCGGAATTTTCAGATAACACTTACACGAATCTCGTATCTCGAATATTTTCTATGCAAATAACAAGTCATAGAATACTATAACAATAGTTTGGAAGATGCATAACTGAGATATTACGTAGTGTTTCGGAGAATCGGTCGATGGGTGTAAATGATAGGAATGTGAAAGTTAAATAACTATTATCTAAATAGTCTAAAGATGGTAACTTATGTACATAGCAAAAGATAGAGCGAAGTTCAAGAAATTGCCGGCCAACTTCAAGATTGAAGAGGCACCCAAAGAAGAAGAAGTACCTACATGAACAAATACATTTATCAGCAAAGGCCATTTTTTACGTGATAGGTGACAAATGAGCAGACGGGATCACTGCCGCATCTGCAACACCAATAGAGTCACAAGGGAGCTGCCAGCCTTGTACTCCTTTTCCCCCAATCAGTCCTCCGGTACCCAAACTCACTCGACGAAACATCATGATTAGATCATGATTCAGGATGTGAGCTACTTTTCAGAATGAATGGGCTGGTTTGACCAGAATGGTATCACGGCCTCACAGAAACTTAACAGTTTCCTCACTCTAACGAGTGAGGGTACCGAAGGTCCAATCGTTTGAACGGGGAATCAAAAGTTGTCAGCGGAATCATGACTCTATTGGTATTGCGGGTATCTGTACGGCGGCAATCGCTTACAATTAGATGCTACGTGGAATTGGCCCGACCGGCAAATGAACCCAGGGCCTTCCCCGATTAGGCGTAACACCTTCGTCACTACGACATCATAGAAGTTACCGTCAGACAACATCGCAAATAGCGTACTTGACACCACTTATGTCACCGTTGTCCAATGAAGCCGGCAATTATCATCAGGTGATCCGTCTGCTCGTTTGCCGTCTATAAAAAAGTGGTTTGATCTCTTTTAACGAGCCATAACTAGAACTAAATACCCGCATTATATAAATAATGCACTTAATAAAATTTTCTGGTTAAGTGCTAAATTAAATACTACCAGTACCAGTATTATTTTAATGTGCCTGACATTTGACTGACAAAATCGTGAGTCTCATTTTGGAAAGTATTCTTAAATGTCACCGATCACATTAAGTTAGCTCCTTAAATGTTAGTCCAATTAAAATTATATTAGGTACAAGTAAACTGTACATTATTAATCGTAAAATTAATATTTGTACATTAAATTAAATTTATTTATTTTGAGGAACCGTTTAGCGCAGTGGTTTGAGCGCTTGTTTAGACGTGGGTTCGATTTCCGTAACAATACAAATAATAAATAAATTGAGACAACATCACATACATTGTCCTGGTCCCAAACTAAGTGTACGCATGTTTCGTACGTACGTTTTCCCTTGTGCTATGGAAACCAGAAACAACGAAGGAACCACAAACACCCAGACCCAACACAAATATCTGTTTCATCAACAAACATTTGTGTTGGTGCGGGAATCGAACCCGCAACCCTTACGTCTCAACCGGCGCTCAAACCATTGCGCTAAACGGGTCGTCATATGTTTGTTAATGAAACAGATGCTACGTTAGGTCTGAAGTATTTGTGGTTTCTTCGTTGTTTCTGGTTTCCATAACACGAGGGCAAACCTTAGTTTGGGACCACGATCAAGTATCAATGTGGTATTGTCTCAATTAATTCAATTAAATCAATTTATTTATTTAACCGTTTATGGGCAAGTCCGACTCGCACTTGGCCAATTTTTTGTGTCATAAAGTGTATTTAAATGAAAAAAAAAAAATGCGCCAGACAATCACACCAATCAACCTGGTCTCAAACTAAAGCAACCCCTGTACTATGAGTATCAGGTGACGATAATTAACTGGGGGCGTCAACCCAGAACACCCAGACACAAGAAAACTTAGAAAATGTAATTTTCCTAAATTGACTTAACTGGGAATCGAATCCGGAACTTTCGCGCTTCGGGCGAACACCTTAGCTACAGCGCCTACGAGGCCGTCAAATTAATTTATTTATCTAGTTTCCAGAATACAAGACACTAATGAACATAAAGATAAATTCTTGTCTAAATAGTTAAATTGAGTTTGCACAATTGTTCAGCTGAAAATTAATTGTTTGCTTATTACGATTCTATGAAATACTCAGTAATGGGGGAATTATTTTTTTTATTTACTTTCCTCATCATTTGGTCATCATGATGTAATGGAGTAGTCATGGTTTGATTTTCACTATCAGTTTATTTAAATCATAAGATACAATGAGTTTCATTTAGCTTTCTGCCTAAACAATTTGTATAATTAATATATTTTTTTAACGACACAGATTTTTTTTTCAAAAAAAATTTTGTATGGTGAATGCAAAAACATAATTAAAAAAAATAAGTTAATTATTATGCCTATTTTAAATATTAATCCACTGCAGTGCAAAGACCTGTATCATAGTCATCGCTACTATGATGGAATCACCACGCTTGCCTAATGTGGATTGTTGATCATAAACTTAGTAATGTTATAAAAATTCCAAAATCTCTTTGTCAATTCTCAAATCAAAAACTGTATTGTGCTATTAGTTGTAAACATGAGAAAAAGATGGCGTTAGGTGTCGATTACATTGCGCATGGTTTACGTGTTTTCGGTTTACCCATATACCTTGACGTTGGGTAAACATTAATCCCTTTATTAATACCTAGTAATATAAGATATATGTTGTGTTAACTGTACTCGTATATAACTACGTAGTCCACGTGTTGAAACTCCAAACGTTATCACCTTTCAATAAACAGTCCTTTCATTAAACAATAGCATCTTGTTGCAACTGCGCAATAACCCAAACTTTGTAACTTAAATCTTAAATATCGCTTCTAAAATGTATTATAAACATACATTTAACGATAAGCTTAAATAAGGACACAATGGAGCCACTGTGATCTTAAATTGTAGCAATCTGTGTACTAATTTACTTATGGTACTTGTAGATAACTAGATTTTCCAATACAAGTATTGTGCTATTAGCTATAGCTATATATAATTCAATTGTGGGAGAGCCACGCTTCGGCATGAATGGGCCGGCTCGACCGGAGTGATACCACTGCCTAACAGAAAACCGGCTTGAAGCAGCCCCTGTGCTGTGTTTCGCCGAGTGAGTGAGGGTACCGGAGGCCCAATCGGGGGGAAGGGGATAAAAGGTTGGCAGCGCACTTGTAACTCCACTGGTGTTGCAAGTGTCCATGGGCGGCGGCAATTGCTTACCATCAGGTGATCCGCCTGCTCGTTTGCTACCTATCACATTAAAAAAAATACAAGTATTGTGCCATTAGCTATGTGAGGGAAAACGTCGTGAGGAAAGCAAGTATCAGAGTTTCTCAAATTTACGAACACGAATCGTTTCGTCACTAGTTGCTTACCCTCACTCAAGTGATCTATCTACTCGTCTGCCACCTATCATATACATATCATATAAAATATAAAGGCTAGGTACCGTGGGAGAGCTACGCTTAGGTATTAATAGGTCGGCTCGATCGGAGTGATAACACGGCCTCACAGAAAACCTAATTTCTGACACGATCACGACTATTTCTGTGCAATAAAGAATCTATCTATCTACCGTAAATGTCTAACGAGGTAGACATTCTACATCACCGAAGGCCCCCGACATTTGACAGTACATTTGGATCTAAAATCTAGATTTAGATCTCAACCAATGTCCTGCTCTAATGAAACTGGATGACCCTCCGAAGTCTAAGTCTAAGCCAGCGTTTCCCAAATATCGGACCGCAACATGTTGTACATTCCCGCCTCGTATTCAATCTGCTGGATTCTATGAAAGAATTTTAATCTAGAAATTGATTTATAAGGTCCACTTTATAAGGGTCGCAACGCACTCGTGACTGAACTGGTGTTGCAGGTGTCTATGGGTGGCGGCAATCACTTACCATCAGGTGATCTGTCTGCTCGTCTGTCACTTATTATCACACAAAAAAAAACTTGCAATTTATGCATATAAAATACTTACTACTTTGTACGCCATATTTTGAACAATCCACACAAGACATTTTAATCAATTGTGGCCTATGTGTTATTCCGACGTAGGTATAAACAATTTATCGTACTAATGTTTCATTAAAATTCATCGGTTTTTTGCGAGAAAGAGGAGCAAACATCCATCCATACTTAAAAACTTCCTCGTTTATAATATAAGATAGATAGATATTCTATATTGCACAGAAATAGAATACATGAGTGAAACAACAGCGATAAACAGTACAATAAGGCAGGTATTATTGCTTGTAGCGATTTCTTCCGTACAACCTTTAGGTAGAGAAAAGAAAACAGCGTGTTAGCAATGGGGTAAGGAAGTGCAAAGAAATTGCTGAATGAAATTAATAAGTACAGATATTAGTGGGATGTGTTAGCCAAAATTTTCACTCAACTATATCAGAGAGAATGCAATGACCCGACACAGCGCCACAACTTTGGGAAGCACTAGTCTAGACCAAAGGTGTAAGACAGATGGCTAGACAATTTATAGGTCCAAACGTGGAGAAAATCTTGAAATTTAGAGGATAAATGCACTCTAGGGATTCGAATTTGAATACGTGGGTTTTAGTTCCGATTAGGGGGCAGTGTTTTATTGAAGGGGTAGTTAAGCTGGGTAGAATATTTAATGATTATCGAAAGTTGGGAGTGATTTAGATAATTCGTACCTACGTATGTAAAGCTTCTTGAAAATGTTTTTGATCAGATTTCTTTGAGTCTTTTTTTTGCGATAGAAGGCAGACGAGCAGACAGATCACCTGATAGTGAGCGATTGCCACCACCCATAGACACCCGCAACTTCAACGGAGTCATAAGAGCGCCGCCGATCTTTTAACCCCTTTTCCCCCCGATTGGGCAATTTGGGCATCCAGTACACAACGCAGGCGCCGCTTCACGCCGGTCTTCTATCACTCCGATCGAGCCGGCCCATTCATGCCGAAGTGTTGCTTGTGATTATATTGGTGTTGCGTCCGCTACCTATCACATTAAAAAACTTTGATCTCAATTGTCTAATAAAGGAATTTAGATTAAATAGTAAAACATTGTATGACATGTATTAGTTTAATCTACAACTTATGATTCTATAGAATAACAACTTCATTAGCATTTTGATCGCTAATTTCTGCTTTAATTTACATGAACCATGATTCGAACTTTAAAGATTTATAGCAACACAAATTCAATTTGTCGTTTGTAGGTCATGTCATTGTAACGAGACCCGACTCGGATAACTATGACTGTTCAATGATAGTGCGGTGCGTAGAGCGCGGTCTTGCACAGTATTGCGGGTCTTGATCTAAATTGTATTGAATAATAATAAATAATGTTCTCAAAACCGACATTACGGCTATGGCAGCCAATCTCAACGATCAGCTATCGGCGCAGGACATTTACCTTATGTACATAGTACTACTACACTATTTACATAGTAAGCAAGAGTATACAAAGACATATAACGTGGTTTCCGAGGCATGGGTACGTCAATAGCAAAAGTAGATGATCAAAATCAAAAACTCTACTCACTACTGAGCGGAGTCAGAACTATATGAATCATTTTGAGGCTAAACGGAGTTTGCGTCAGAACTGTATGAATTTGACACCATAAGGGTCGGGATAAAAATAAGCCTATGTGATAAGTGGCAGACGCGTAGACGAATCACCTGATGGCAAGCGATTGCCGCCACCCATAGATACCTGCAACACCAGTAGAGTAACAAGTGCTCTGCCAACCTTTAACCCCATTTCCCCTAAACTAGGACTCCAGTACCCTCAATAACTCGACGCGCAGGACGTAGTCAGCATAGGGGCTGCTTCTGTAAGGCTGTGGTATCACTCCGGACGAGCCAGCTCATGCCGAAGCGTGGCTCTCCCACATTTAATTAGTTTCTCATTACCTTCAATCATGTATTTAAGTACAACACTACTCATTGTTACTAGGCCGGTAGAAATGAACGAGCATCAGTATGAGTAATGTCGTGGCGGAAGAAAACAAATCTATGTAAGCGTTTTGCGAACTGTTATTGCGGCTTTTGGACCCTGTGACTAATGTTGATTAATCCGTTCGGATTAATTAATATCAGCTGGTCGTTGGGCTGCTATTTTGCAGACAAGTTAATACATTGTAATAGCATTTCGCAGTTTTTTATTTTACGCTTCGTGTGCGTGGAATGACGGCGGTGGAACACCTTACTAGAACGGGCGGCGGCAATGGGAGCTGAAAAAGACTTACTTACCCGGAATATGCGGCAGGAAAACACAATTTAAGTACCTTTACACACTTAAATGCACAACAACAACTCTTCCACGCTACTGAAGTCATCATCATCGTCATCATTTCAGCCAATAGACGTCATATACGACGACATAGGCCTCCCCCAAAGTTCTCCACACAGATCGGTCCTGTGTAATAATTGTATTTGCTTTCTTTCTTTTTGTATCACCCGCATCCAAGGGACTCCCACGACCTCCAATAGATCGTCGGTCCACCTGGTAAGAGGTCTGCCACGGCTGCGACCTTCTGCACGCGGTCTACTCTCAAGGACCTTTCCACCCCAACGGCCGTCTGTTCTCCTCGCAATGTGCCCTGCTGATTGCCACTTGAGTCATGCGATTCTATGTCCGTGACCTTAGATCTTCTGCGGATCATTTCTGACACGATCTTAAGCGGCCCATTGTAAGCGGCCACGTTTCAGTTCCGTATGTCATCACTGGCAACACACACGTATTAAAGACTTTTGTCTTTGGCGGCAGTAAGTCTATAACTATAAGGGTTCCTTTTTTGCCATTTGATTACGGAACCCTAAAAAGTATATAACACAGTATTTGCTAAATAAACAGAGAAAAATTAAAGTAGGAAAGATTATCCTTAACACATTCGACCTTATTGCCAATGACCCTATAACTTGGTCACACATACTCAATTATCAATTATTTGTTTTAGATAGTTCTAACTAGGCTTTGTCAATATATGCCTTAGATTGTACACACCGCCGATAAAAGACAGTTAATTATTTTAAAATAGGTCGTTTTAATTGAATAACATAACAGAGAAGTTAAACGACGAAGCTTCAAGAGAAGAGCGTCTCTTTTCTAAAATGCTGGCAACGCGTCAGCCACCCCTTTGATCCTTAGATGTATAAACATTTACGAGATCAGAGGGGTTACCTGTTGGTACCAAGAGGTGACCTGCTTGCTTGTTTGTCACCTCTAGTATAAAAATAATGTTTTAATTAGATCTAATTTATTATTCTTCTTAAAATCTGGCAAAACAAAGTAGACTAGATTTTAAAAAACAAAAATGATTATATTTTATGTAGGTTTAAAAAAATACAGACAGATGAATAGGTGAAGTTTTTTTTTATGATATTACGAGCCGACGGATCACCTGTGATACCTAAATAATACAGACAGATGGATAGTAGAAGTATTTTTTTTATGATATAGGTGGCAGACGAGCAGATCACCTAATGGTAAGCAATTACCGCCACCTATGGACACCTGCAACACCAGTGGTTTCACAAGTGCGCTGCTTACCTTTTAACCCCTCTTACCTTGGATTGGGCCTCCGGTACCCTCACGTAGCGAAACACAGCACCGTTTCACGCCGGTTTTCTGTGAGGACGTGGTATTAATATGAGTCAATAATTAATATGCGTGGTGACAGCAGACGGATCACGTGATGATAAGCGATTGCCGCCACCCATGGATACACGTGACTCCAGCGGAGTCACAAGCGCGATGCTAACCTTCAGCGAACTCTTATCTCACAGATGTTCAAGGGCGGCGGAGATTATTAATGGGTATATTAATTACCCTTGACCATTACTTGTTAGATTTTACACTTTATGCAACTACAATTTGTTTAGGGTCCGTAGCCAAATGGCAAGGTATTCCCGGCTTGTAGTAAGAGGCGGCTAATGGGGCTTTAGGAGTACTTGAGCATACCTACTACTGGGGAGTGGCTTGCTCAGTATCACGACTCCGCGAGGGAAAATCCTACTGGGTGTCCTGATAGGTCGTGCATCTGGAAGGGCTGCATTGCGCCAAGCAATTTGGCTCAAAGTGGTGAGCGCGATTAGCGGTCCAGTCCCGGCTGTACATATTACTGCTACGGTACCCTTAATGGACGAATCTAACTCGCACTTAGCCGATTTTTATTAAGTCTGGCTCGTGTCTTATTATTAAAAGGTTGGCAGCGAACTTATGACTCCACTGGTATTGCAGATGTCTATGGGCGGCGGTAATTGCTTACCATTAGATGATCCGCCTGCTCGTCTGCTCTACCTATCACATAAAAATAATCTTGCTAAATGAGAAAATTCAACCTTATTGTTATGTTTTAAGGTAGATTCTTTTCACTTAGCTAAATTATTATAAGTACTGCGCTTATGATTAAAAGGGTAGTATTATTTACTTTACTTACTTCAATACGTCAATTTATCGTCGAGTGAACATCTCCGTTATTATAATAACTTCCTAGAGCATGTATTGCCAATAAAAAAACCTTATTATTAATATCTTTTATAACGCAAATTCAATTTTCTTCACTTAATGGTAACAACAACCTACGTCTTTTTAATGACTCCTTCATACAAATATGATGTTAATAGATTGATATCATGTGGCGCTTTAATGTCAAGGATTGTGATAAAAAACGAACTAATTAATAAAACGACTTTCTATTTATAATGAGTTATGTTTTCAATCGCGTGTGTTTAAACTAGCGTAAATATAAAAATAATTATAGGTAAATAAATAAATAAGAAACATCAGTATAGTTATTACCTATATTTTTTATGTGATAGGTAGCACACGAGCAGACGGATTAACTGATGGCTAGCTAAAACTTAAAAAAATGATCTTCCAACCGATATTCGGCTACGGCGCGGACAATCTTATCGAATCAGCCGATAATGCTCAAATGTACGGAAATACATGCATTCTTTAATTGTGGGAGAGCCATGCTTCGGCATGAATGGGCCAGCTTGACCGGAGTGATACCACTGCCTCACAGAAAACCGGCGTGAAGCAGCTCCTGTGCTGTTTTTGTCGAGTGAGTGAGGGTACCGGAGGCCCATCGGGGGAAGGGGATAAAAGGTTAGCAGCGCACTTGGTGCATGTGTTCATGGGCGGCGGCAATTGCTTACCATCAGGTGATCCGCCTGCTCGTCTGCTACCTATCACATAAAAAAAAAAACTATTCCCTAACCCTTTTTATTAGATGGGACACCAGTGTGACACGACTGAAGAAATATTGGGCGCAGGACCATCGGCTTAACATTGTGGCTTAACGTGCTTTTCGAGGCACGGGGGTAGGATTGTAAAGTGCACCCTATTTTCCGCACTTAGACTGTCTTTCGGTCCATTGTACGTGATGAGGTACGGGAGTACAAGACCACAAACTTCCTGACTTCGGGTTGTCACTGAGAATTTCTGATGAGCAAAACTCGGGTACAGGTGTGGCAGATGTCCATGGGCGGTGGTGATCACTTACCATCAGGTGAGCTGTCTGCTCGTTTGTCCGCTATAATGTAAAAAAAAAATTTTTTCAGGGATCGAACCCGGAAGCGAAGCCGTCCTTTTAAATGCGAACCACTATCCACTGCGCCACCGAGGCACAAAATACATATTGACACAGAAGTAAGACTTTGACCTGATTTTGAATTTAGAAGAGTTCGTTGACATATGCTAGGGTTGTTGCTCGGCATGAGTACATAAGCGCGCGGCCTCTACCATAGACCTCGAGTTTGACAATCTTATGTCATAAGTTAGGATTAATGTGGTCGAAAAGGCGTTTTTGCCCGTTAGTGCGCATGCGTGAGTACATGACATATTTTTAGCTCTTAGTGGGCAGTCAGCCTTCTGTGTCAATATGTATTTTGTGACCGAGGCAGTCAAGCTAAAACTTTACTATTAACATACCTACTCGTAAATTCTAACCCAGTCATTATAGGTAAACGTGCGGGAACCGATAAGATTACATGAAATAATTATGGTACTAACCATATTACGTCAATGAGGTCGCTAGTACTCGAGTAATTTGTGGTAGGCCTGGGGACCGGCATCAGGTGCATTTCAAGATCTCGAAAATTGTTTTACATCTTTACCTACCATCATAGAAATAGAAATAGAAGTATTCTTTATTCAATTTAAGTCCTTATAGAACATTTATGAATGTCAAATATTATGTACCTAAGCTACCGCTGATTCGGAAAGTCGATTTCTACCGAGAAGAATCAACAAGAAACTCAGTTGTCACTCTTTTCAAATTATGATCATTACATTACAATTTTCATTCTGATAACTAAAAAAACATTATTGACATAAAAAATATTGGGATTTTTACTGTGATATCCCAGAGATTTTTCATGATAAAGTAGTATTTTTAACATTACCATTTTTTTATTTGAGAGGTAGGTACTACAGGGATCAGTATAAACTTAACTAAACATTCCCACAGCAAACATTGGGTTGCCAATTAACAAAAAAAGCGGCCAAGTGCGAGGTCGGACTCGCCCAAGGAATGAAGGGTTCAGTAGCGGTAAGCTTCACGCTGGTCTTCTTTGAGGCCGTGGTATCGTTCCGGTTGAACCAGCCCATACATTACTAAGCGTGGTTCTTTCTTCGACGGTTGCGAGAGGTAGGTACTCGGGGCCTGTAGGTACATACAGCCACACATCAAAATACACAAAACTGTCAAAATCCTTCAATCTACTCTCACCTTACTGTCATACACGTAGGTTGAAAAACAATTGAGGAAATTTGACAGTTTGTGGTAACCTGATGTGTGGCTGACTGTACTAGGTTGTTGTCTAATGCAATGCGAAAATTTAAAGTACTATTTAGCGGTATATTGATATGTCTCTCAGCTCTCTGACTACAATTTTAAACGCATTCATTAACCTTTAAATATTGGCTAGACAATCGATATCCAATGATCACTCGGGCGGCTTAATTCGGCTCGTCACGACGAAGATCGCCGCCAGATAACGCCACTGTTGCTTATGTTTACAGAATGGGTTTTATGTCTTTTTTTAGGGTTCCGTAGTCAAGCGGCGAAAAAAGAAACCCGTATAATATTTGTCATGTTTGTTCGTCCGTATGTCTAAATCACTTTTTTCGAAACTATAAGAACTACCTATATTGTAAACGACTAAAATTCGTCCCTCCTCGCAATAATCGGAGAGCCACGTTTCGGCATGAGATGGCTCGACCGGAATGATACCACGTTCTCACAGAGCACTGGCGTAAAGCAGCGCCTACGTTATGTTTTGCTGATATGAAGCCTAAAAGGGGGGGAACAAAGGTTGGCACCACGCTTGTGACTCTACTGGTGTTGCGAGTGTTTGGGCGACGGCAATCGGTTACCATCCGGAGATTCGTCTGTTCGTCTGTAACCTATCACATAAAAAATGTAGTTTTTTAGTACGTTATAAAACATTAATTGCAATTTATTAACCTATCTTTAAATTTACATTCCAGAAAATATATGTTACTTGATGCTACGGAACCCGTCATAAGCGAGTCCGACACACACTTGGCCGCTTTTTTTGTTAATTGGCAACCGAATGTATTCTGTGGGAAGTTTATTGCACTCATAATTTTATTTAGTGCTGAACTTGGCTATAATTTCACTTGTACTGCTTTTAAGTCACCACTGTGTTTTCTGTATGACCCCCAAAGGTTGACTGATAGAAAATGCCTGGGCATTAAGAATGGCTATTGTAACAAATGTATTTTTTTTTATTGACATTGACATTGTTTGTGCCATAAAGATTTTAACTAAAATAAAATCAATAAGTGACGATAACAATGGGCTTCCACTAAGTCTTATTTTAGAAGTATTTTTTTATGTGATAGGTGGCAGACGAACAAACGAATTACCTGATGGAAAGTAATTGCCGCCACCCATATACCCTCTTCGGGTATCAAACTGGCGTCCCATCGAAATATGAGGGGAAAGGAATAGAGTGCACTTATATCTGCGCACACACTTGTGCTTCTATAAATGTCCTGCGTCAATGGATAATAGTTGAGATTGGCTGCCATAGCCGAAATATTGATTAGGACATTTTTATTATTAGGTAGGTACATCGAACTGACGGTCTTTGGTGTGCGAGGCGTCATTACGAAGTCGCAACATTGTGCGTGGCTGTAATCCAACTGTAACCATTTGGTCTAGACGCACACCTGTGGGTACCTACTTATGGGTAGGTTCTACCATCAGAATCCATTAACGCACTCCCATAATCCAGTGGCCCTAATTTGATATCAAAGCATAGGGTTGTAAAAAAACAAATGCCTATAAAAAGAAGCTCTTATTTTTCACGAGTCTCGATTATTAAGCTTAAAAAAATCTATCCGAAAGAAAATATTTTTTTTACCTTGGTTTTGATCATCCAAATTGCAAATATAAACCAATTTATTCTTTAATTTTACCTAGTATTTTTTTAAAGAAAATAAAAATAACAATAGCTGTTTGATACATTATTTGATTACCAGCTGGTTATTTTGTACGGAAAATCTGGCTTTTTTTTGCACACATTGGATGCTCATATTTTGGTAGCAAAGTCTCTACACGGTTTATTATTATTATTATTAAGTATTATAGCATTTTTTACACGTTATATCTATGTACGAGTAGTTTGTCACACCCCTATTACATACCTACCAGTGGCCCTAATTAGGCATCAAAGCATATCAGACCTACGAAGCACATATGCGTTGAACTTCGATAATTCAATAAAGGATTATTACGCTGAGCCTTGGCTTAATCTGTCTTAACCGCAGATTAAGTAAAGCCATGGGTGAATGGTTTGTGTGTGGTGTGACTCAGCTTCAAATAGAAAAATATTTTGATTAGGTAAATCGTTTTGGAATCACAGCTGTTATTTGTAATAGCTAACCCATCGATCGAACCTTGGGAGAGCTACGCGTCGGCATGAATGGGCTGCCTCGACCAGAGTGATACCACGGCCTTACAGAAGACTAACAGAAGTTATTGTAGAAATATTTCGTATAAGTTTAAAATTCAATTTTACCCTTGAACTGCGTTTCAGAAGTTCAAAAGAATTGAATTGTCATCTTTAGTAGTGTAGTAAAATATAAGCTAAGAGAGTTTTATTTTATTGACTCTCTAAAGCCTTGACTTGTGTTATATTCTGTGAAAAATCCGCCAAGTTCATGATGCAGTTTGTTTACTTTTAAACGTGCAGTCATTTGAGAAAATATTTGTCATCTTGTATTTGTTGTACTTGAAGCATAAAGTTACCAGCTGGCTGACTTTTGAACCTCTTGCAAAATATACATAAAAAGTACCATTGTAATGTGTACTATGAACAAAATCAAGAATCGGTAAAAAATATCACGATATCTATTATAAGTATATCTCCATACCAAATTTTAATATCGTTTAGAGCTATAAAATATGGATTTATTTTATATAAGTATGAGAAGGTAAACTACCTACTAATATGGAATGCTATTTTTTAGTTCAAGATAATAGATAGAATTTTGGCAGTCAAAGCTAAATGGAGTTAAATTCAATCAAGTTTCATTTTGGTAAAAGACATATAATCTTGATATTAATGCTAAAAGGAATTAAACGATCCATCTATCTAGCGCAGTGGTTTCGAATACCGGTTGAGACGCTAATGTCGCGGGTTTGATTTCCTCACTATAACAATTTTTGTTGATGAAACCGATAATTTTTGTTTATGGTTTCCATAAGAAAAAATCAGGACAATGTATGTACGAAGTAACAACGTGCACGCGCTTAAATAACAGTCTTAATTTATTTTTTCATTTACAAAATGCACATCAATATAAATAAACACGTAGAAAATGATATTTTCTTAAAACGAAGGCTTCGAAATTAACATTTGACATTGTAAACAAAACCTCAATTTAATATTGAAACATGAACTTGGCAAGTCTTTTCACATGTCACATTTCATATCTGTCTGCGGCGGGCAAAATTTCCATACATCAGTACCCAATGTCCTTTATGTTATTATTACGACTAAAGCAAATAATCTTAAGGTCGTCTGTCATTACTCCTCGCAAGGTCCTACCCTTGGCTTAAGTTACACCCTTCAACAAAACTTTCGATTTGTCCCCTACTTTGCAAGCTTGAATTTCAACCTTCAACTCTAACAAGTAAGGTATGTTTTAGAATGCCGGGAAAGTTTAACGATGCACGTAAGTTTAAGATGTCCGTGCATATATTTGCATTTTCTTTTTGCAACTTTCATGGCTCCTTCCTATTAAATGGAATGAGTTAATAAGGAATTAATGTTTGGAGTAAATTGAATTTGAATCTCAGTAGTTGAGTGCTCTTGTAGATTAACCAACTTAGATACAAATGCAATAACAACCTTTTAGGTTTAATGAGGATACTGAGCACTACTAAAATGATTTTAACATTATTTTCTACTCGTTATTTTCATTTTACTTATGTAGATTTTGTACAGCTCAGGTTTATGATCACCAAACCGCATTAGGCAAGGGTGATCAAGCCTAATCTCATCGTAAAAGCGACATGACTTGATTACTATGATGGAGGCTTCTCTGCCCTGCAGTGGGACAGTATATAGGCTGATATTTTAATTTACTTTTAATGTAGATTGTGATTTTCTGCCAATAGATAAATTCACACAACACCTCATATTGACCTGACTCGATACTAAGTAGCTCACGCACTGTTACAGATATCAGACAACAGACAATCACAAATATAGGTAATGCTTAAATATATAATATAACACTGGAAAAACACAAGTGTTGATCACATAAATGTCCGTCCAGGGTGGGGATCGAACCCACGACCTTTAGAGTATGAGGTAGAGTCACTACCAAATGCGCCATCCAGCCATTCCAATTGGCTTAGTTACGCAAAAACATGTACTGAAATTAATTTGTGAAACTCATATCACAAGACCTATGCATTTAATTCGAAATGATAATGTATTTCAGCGAATACTATCAACTGCAGTGTACTCGTCGATTTCTGTTTGTAGAATGTACTTTTGTATTTTACACTTGGGAGCAATTCATTCGAACATACAAGGTTGAATTTAAAACATGGGCCGAACTTTCAGGGATGGCGGCGGTTAATTTTTGTTTTTTTTTTTTTGTAGAATGGGAAAATGATAATTTTGTGGTGAAAATTCATATCATTGTTAGGACAGCGACTTGTTGGCCAGTGGTAGGAAAAATGTCGAGAGAAGATTTAAAAAGAAGAAAAAATTTCTTCATTGATATAGTGGCCTTGGTACGGACTAAATCGACCGGCTTAATCAGAATAATACCATGGGGTTATAATAAACAGTATAAAGCATCTCCTACGGTAAGGCTGAGTAAGGGTAAGTACCGAAAGTTCATCCTGGCGAAGAGGAGTTGAAAGGCTGGCAGCGCACTTGTAACTCCACTGATGCTACGATGGTATATGGGTAAAGGCCATCGCTTACCATCGGGAGATCCGTCTTCTGCCATCTATCAGCCGATAACAAAATTGCACGGCACCGCCAAATTTTTTCCCTTCCCCTTAACTGGGCCTTCGGTACTTATTTCACACTCACTCAACGTTACACAGCCAATGCTGAGGAGCGCATGAGCTAGCTTATTTGTCCCACGTTAAATGAATAAACCCATTTCTTTGCTCGCATGTGTAACAGTTATCAAGTCTGTTCGTTAGTTAATTAGACTGCCACGAACCGCTAATTACAATTATATTCATTTCTAACAAATCATACTCATCAAAACATTAATGGAAAATTAGAGCCAAGTTCTTCATTTTTTCACGCTTTGGCATGTCTGACACACAGCTGATGTGAAACTGGGTCTGCGTTGTTAAGTCGAATGAGTGAGGGTATCGGAGACTAAATCTGAGGGAGGAGGTATAAACGTTGGAAGCTATCGTGTGACTTCACAGGTGTTCCGAATGTCCATGGGCTCTCACTTACCATTAGGTTATTTGTCTTCACGTCTGCTAACTGTAATATAAAAAAGTTTTATGTTATTTAAAATAAATTGATTCGTGGTTTAATGATAAGAGTAATTTTTTGCCTAATAAAATCCTAACATAGACATAGTGTTTCTAAGTCTTATTTGAAGCATTTTTTTTACACTAACCTTAAATCTTCTAATTACAAGAAAAATTACAAATAATATATATTTTTATAATGTAAAACAATCTTGCAACTTTTAACTTGGCTTGAAACGCTGCCGTTTGTTTAGTTAACGTTTGGTACATTCTGATCTCATTTTATACATCAATAAATTAAATTGAATCTAAATTAGAAACACGTGCGTGCTTCATGTAGAATACCTTCAACCACAGGAAAGCCACGCTTCGACATGAACTTTAACCCCGTACCAATTGGACCACCCGGTAATACCTGTATCCTAACTCATTCGCCGAAACACAGCGCAGGTGCTGCTTTGCGCCGGTCTTCTGAGGGCTGTGGTCTCACTCCCATTCATGACGAAGAGTCATAGTATACCCAAAATCTGAAACAAAATTGAAGAAGTCGCTCAAAAAGAATCCAAGTTCAACTAGAAGCAGATCGCATCAGGCAAGGCAATGATGAACAAGCGAAATGTACCGTCGAACTTTTTGTAGCACTTAACAAACGTACAGTCACGCACATTTCGGTACAGTCGAACTTTTTCCGTTGATTAAACAGCGGGCGAGCTTTCGTGCGGGTGTACAGTCGCCTTCCGTTGCACAAAATACATTGCTCCCGGGAATAGCACTTGGGAAAGAATAGTGGAGATAAGGTCGCCATTAAAAAATATCCCGACAAAAACATAATGTGAAATGATAGCCAAGGTAAAAAATAATTGTTTGTAGAGTTAAACTTCAAAGAAATGATATCTAAATAGGTCCCAAGATCAATGGTAACACCTACTTGGATAATTCTCATTCACGCATTGTACTTATGCGGTTGGATGTAATTTTTAGTCGTTTGTAATAATTTGTTTAAGAAAATGAGTCAAATTATGATTCCACGCTCCCGCGCGTGTAGATACATTTCATAGTGATAAGGCCGCCTTTGTTGTACATTACTCTTGTAATTAACTAATTTTATATCTCTTTTTCGTGTGCAATAAAAATTATTTTCATTCATTCATTCATTTACATAACGTCTCATTCATTGACCATTAGGCCTAACAAGAACTTGAGATAGATAGATAAATGTTTCACAATTTATCAATTTGGGTGTCTTTAAGTCGAGAGTGAATAGGCTTCTTCTGGGAAAGCACGCTACATCTTAGACCTCATTGTCACTCTCCATCAGGTGAGATGTCTTCACGTCTGCTAACTGTAATATAAAAAAGTTTTATGTTATTTAAAATAAATTGATTCGTGAGTTTAATGAATGAGAGTAATTTTTGCCTTAATAAAATCCTAACATAGACATAGTGTTTCTAAGTCTTATTTGAAGCATTTTTTTTACACTTACCTTAAATCTTCTAATTACAAGAAAAATTACAAATAATATTATTTTTTTTTATGTCAAAACAATCTTGCAACTTTTAACTTGGCTTGAAACGCTGCCGTTTGTTTAGTTAACGTTGGTACAGTCTGATCTCATTTTATACATCAATAAATTAATTAATCTAAATTAGAAACACGCGCGTGCTTTCATGTAAAATACCTTCAACCACAGGAAAGCCACGCTTCGACATGAACTTTAACCCCGTACCAAATGGACCATCGATATCCTCACTTCTTAAATGTAAAAAACTAAATAATGATTGATGTACCTATTGTAACCACATTTAGTGCAATAAATTATTTCTATTCTATTCTATTCGACGAAAGACAGCGCAGGTACTGCTTTGCGCCGGTCTTCTGAGGGCTGTGGTCTCACTCCCATTCAAGACGAAGCGTCATAGTATACCCAAAATCTGAAACAAAATTGAAAAGTCGCTCAAAAAGAATCCAAGTTCAAGTAGAAGCAGATCGCATCAGGCAAGGCAATGATGAACAAGCGAAATGTACCGTCGAACTTTTTGTAGCACTTAACAAACGTACAGTCACGCACATTTCGGTACAGTCGAACTTTTTCCGTTGATTAAACAGCGGGCGAGCTTTCGTGCGGGTGTACAGTCGCCTTCCGTTGCACAAAATACATTGCTCCCGGGAATAGCACTTGGGAAAGAATAGTGGAGATAAGGTCTCCTTTAAAAAAATATCCCATCAAAAACAAACATGTGAAATGGTCGCCAAGGTAAAAAAAAAGTTTTGTTTGTACAGTTCATCGGCAAAGAAATTATATCTTAATAGGTGGTTAGATCAATGGTAACACCTACTTGGCTAATTCTCGTTCACGCATTGTACTAATGCGGTTGGATCTAATTTTTACTTGTTTGCAATAATTTGTATTATGAAAATTAGCCAAATCATGATCCATGCTCCCGCGTGTGTAGATACATTTCATAGTAATAAGGCTGCCTCTTTTGTATATTACTCCTGTAATAACTAATTTAATATCTCTTTTTCGTGTGCAATAAAAAGTATAATCATTCATTCTTTCATTTATACAACATCTCACTCATTGACCATTAGGCCTAACAAGAACTTGAGATAGATAGATAAATGTTTCACAATTTATCAATTTGGGTGTCTTTAAGTCGAGAGTGAATAGGCTTCTTCTGGGAAAGCACGCTACATCTTAGACCTCATTGTCACTCTCCATCAGGTGAGATGAGGTCAAGTGCAAACCCATCTTATATAAAAAATAAAAACCTATATCATCGCATACTATCCAACATCCTTCATAGGATTTTATGACACACATTAATGAAGATTCTTTATAGTAAAACTTAATAAAAGGAAACTACAGGTCAACGGCTGGCATAAAATAAATTAAGTCATCGCTACATGCGATCACCACGCTTGCCTAAGCAAAACCCGCGTAATGTTCGAAAAAATCCAAAATCTCTTTATCGTATTACTAGTGGCCCGCCCTCACTTCGCTTCGGGACCGTAATTCAGAAATGAACCAATAGATGGCGCTGTGTCCAATTACATCGCGCAAGCGTTTCGTGTTTTCGGTTTACCTATAAGCCTTGTCGTTGTCTATAGAAGTTATCTCTTTATAAATAGTATAGATTAGTGACCTAACCTGGTTTCGGGACATAGTTTTGCTATTAGTTTTACATTACATTGAATGTACTCACTGCTTGAGTCCGTGAATCTTATTCGACCTCAAACAATTCATACCATGAAATCAAACCGAAGTCAACCATCAAACAAATATGAGACCCTAATCCCTAACTACCGACAGACTCACTCAAACGATAGCACCCTGGAGGAACACTTCAAATCCTATTAAGTTCTCAATCCAACGAACCCAACTTAAACCACTCACCCGACCCTTATCACATACGGCCAAGGCCCCGACTGATAAATTATTCAATTACTTATTAGTACGTGCTTAAATTTCGAAACCTCATGATAAAGAGGAACAAAAGGCTTATCAATAGTTTTCTTTTGGGCCTCGCTTGGTACACGGGCATGTTCGTGTGAACCGGTTAGGGAGGGAGGGAGATAGTATGGGTCTGTAGGAGTAAGTGAGAAAGGCTGTGAATGCCCGACAGGGACCACAACATAAACACGCTTGCGACTGGTGAGGGTGGGGGGTGAGTGGGAGCGGTTTTGGGTCGTGGTTTTAGAACTGATTGCAGTTTTGATTAGCATTTATTAACTCAACTATTACCTTTTATTTCGTAGTTAAACAAAATAAAGACCAAACATTTACTCAAAGGCTTTTTTTATATTTAAATCTACTTAACGTCGAATGTCATTATACTCCTTTTTTTTTCATATTTATTATTTAGACAGCAACATAATCGTGGACCAAATTTCAAAACTAAGAAGCGCTTGCGCATTAGGTATAGGTTTATTATTATATCTATTAGGTATGTTATTATAATAAATATTTGACGTTTATAATACTCTATAAGCTAAACAAACTATTATGAGCGTCAAAGTTTTGCAAAAAAGCTTAGCAACAAATAATCCTATAATTACTATGATCCCCATTCACTAATTAAATATTAAAGGGTATATGATTGACAAGCCCTTTAAAGTCGCAATTCAGTCAGATGTCCCAAAAAATTTTATTAATTACTTTATAGAAAAAAAAAACGGAAATGAAATGAATAAGCAAAGTTTACTTATTCCGATCATATTCTGCTCTTAATTCTTTAACGCTGACACTGAGACTCTACCCCAATACAGCTTGTTGCGCTCTGTGCGAACTGCAATATCGATCTCTCCAGCCAAAATATAACCATGATGTTTTGAAATACGGTTGATTTTCCTTTACTCATCCTTGGAATATACGCCTCTTTGTCTGCTACATAGGTTCTCGATTCCGACTGCTGACATCGAATAGCCGATTCGATTCTATCAGCACTTTGGTAGGGACAATGCACAGTCAACAGCACGTCGAGCAAAAAATTGCATTGCAAAATAGCATCTACGTGTTCCAGAATAAGAACTATGGTGAATATTGAGTTTATTGCACATTGTATACATGACAGGATTCGATGTGCAATTTTTCGTATTTCGTTAGTTTTGCCTCTTATCTGAAGACTAAATGGTTCGACGGAGCTGGAAAGGGTATTGTGTTGATGGAAAAATATCAGGAGCTTTGATAAAAACATTATGACAGTTCAGCTTTGCAATCAAACGGTTTTAGTATTTATAAAATATTAAAACGGGAATTAACGCGACGGTACAAGTAATAACTCCACTAGTGTTTCATACAAAAAAATATATTCACTATATTTTTTTGTATGAAACACCAATAACAACATCAGTGGAACAGCTGATTTTTATTTTGCTTATTTTGATGATCAAACATGCTAAAGGGGCTTTATTCGTGTTACCTATTATGAGGGATTCGGGATTAAAACGACTAAAATTTAACGGTGTAGAAGAAGAAGATTTTTACTGCCGCTCACTTCAATCCACGAAAGATTTCTTTCCACATAGCAACCACAATTCTGCTGGAAACTTAACAGATATATGAAGGTATATATTCATTTCGCATTGTCGTGTCTCAAACTTTTATTAACTGACTAGTGGCCCGCCCTCACTTTGTTTCGGGACCGTAATTCAAAAATGAACCAATAGATGGCGCTGTGTCTGATTACATCGCGCAAGCGTTTCGTGTTTTCGGTTTACCTATAAGCCTTGTCGTTGTCTATAGAAGTTATCTCTTTATAAATAGTATAAATATAAGATATAGATGAAAATGTAACCTATTAGTATTTCACACAGTTTATTTTCTCTTATTTAAAACCACAACTAATTGAAAACGTTTGAATTCAAACAATAAACTAATATAAAAGTTTCAATTCACGGTGTGTCACGATGACAGCCAACCAACCCCAGGGGTACCCAACCCAACTTTGGCAAGCAGTCTAAAAGGAACCAAATTTCCATAATATTATTTCCATCATATAAATAGGAAAATGACGTACAAATAAAGAGGCTCGTATAAGGATTATCTTGGATGGTTGCACTAAGCTTCCCTTTGAGATGGGATGTCGAACTGTTTTACGCTCCGAGAAACAAAAAATACAATTTTGTGAAACGGCTATGTAATATCTTTTGAATGTATGTTTTCTAAATACAGCCTATTTTTTTTTTATGTAATAGGTAGCAGTAACGCGACTCGGAAAACGTAGTGTTGGACGCCCTGCTACAAGATGGGATGACGACAGGCTGGCTGGAGTGGGCTGGATGAGAGTGGCCGAAAATCGGGAGCGGTGGCGTGCAATGGGGGAGACCTATGTCCAGCAGTGGACGAGCGAGGGTTGCTGATGACTTAACTTTTACTATTTTTAAGTCAAACTTTCATATGACAACGCACCCTGTCTACCTAATGCATCACCCTGCCGATATGAAAGCAAATGACGAGTGACAGTGACTCACAGTGGGTCAAGGGCAGTGATGTCACGTCACCCGAAACCGACGTAAGGGGCGCGCTACACGGAGGGAAGTGACCAATGAAAACAAAAAACCGGCCAAGTGCGAGTCGGGCTCGCGCACAAAGGGTTCCGTAGCAGCAAATAAAGGTTCAGCCATCGTTTTCAGTGTAAGCACAATAACTTAACCAAAATTACAGTTAAATCAACCTATCTCAAAAACTATAAGAGATACTTTGATCAAACCAAAAATCGTTGAAAGAGTTAATTAGCATGCATCACCTCTATTTTTTTTAGAATTTTATACCCCGTAGTTATAAAAATAGAGGGGGGGGGGACATACTTTTTACGACTTTGAGAGCTGATATCTCAAAAACCGTTCACTTTAAGAAAAATGTTTTTTAGAAAACTTTATATCATTTTAAAAGACCTTTCTATTGATACCCCACACGGGTATGTACATCGAAAAAAAAATTTCATCCCTCAGTTACATGTATGGGGGGCCCCACCCCCAATTCTTTTTTTTACTATTTAGTGTCATATTTTTGTAGCGGTTCATACAACACATATTCCCATCAAATTTCATCACTGTAGTACTTATAGTTTCCGAGTAAATCGGCTGTGACAGACGGACAGACGGACAGACGGACAGACGGACAGACGGACATGACGAAACTATACGGGTTCCGTTTTTGCCATTTTGGCTACGGAACCCTAAAAAAGATTGACGAAATGCGGAATGGCGGTGGTTTGTTTGACTATTTTGATTTTGGGATGGAACATTCGTTTTTTTTTTTTGTGATAGGGAGCAGACGAGTAGGCGGATCACCTGATGGTAAGCAATTGCCGCCGCTCATGGACACTTGCAACACCAGTGAAGTTACAAGTGCGCTGCCAACCTTTTATCCCTTTCCCTCCCCGGGTGGGCCTCCGGTACCCTCACTCACTCGGCGAAACACAGCACAGGGGCTGCTTCACACCGATTTTCGATGAGGCAGTGGTATCACTCCGGTCGAGCCGGCCCATTCATGCCGAAGCGTGGCTCTCCCACAGTTAACATATAACAAATAAATTGTCGCATTTTTTATGTCATAGGTGGTAGACGAGTAGGCGGATCACCTAGTGGTAATGGTAAGAGATTGCCGCCACCCATAAAAATCTGCAACAGCAGTAGAGTCACAGGTGCGCTGTCAACCTTTAACCCCCTTTATCCCCAAGGCCTCCAGTGTCCTCACACTTTCGACGAAATACAGCGTAGGCGCTGTTTCACGCCGGTTTTCAGTGAGGCCGTGGTATCACTCCGGTCGAGCCGGCCCATTCATGCAACATTGACATAACATAGTCACATTGACTTGACTCCTTACTTAGTAACTAAAGCACTTGAGTTACAAATAGGTATCAAACAACAGAATAAAAAAATATCTTTAACATTTTCTTTAACGGGAAGTAACGCAACTGTTTGTTCAGTTACATAGTCTAAAACACCTTTAAACTTTTAGCCGACATTGCATAAAAGAGTATGACGCGTGCTAAAAACGAAGTCAGCAATCATTTATCGTGATTCAATGACTTCCGATATCTTTATTTAACCTTTACATCATGACAGTATGGTTTATGAGTAATTGTAGATCAAATTTCGTTTAGATTAACTAATGCTTACTGATGTGTTTTAGATAAGTATTATTCATAACTTAGATTAAGTAAACAAAATTTGCAAGCTTAGGTAAGTGTACGATGTTATGAGTCAATGTTAAAAGTCATTTTTACTTCCTTTCCTCTCTGATTGGACCTTCAGTACCATCACTAACTAATAACTGTGAGAGAGTCACGCTTCGGCATGAATGGGCCGGCTCGACCGGAGTCATACCACTTCCTCACAGAAAACCGGGGAAGGTGATAAAAGGTTAGCAGTGCACTTGTAACTCCACTGGTGTTGCAAGTGTCCATGAGCGGCGGCAATTGCTTACCATCAGGTGATCCGCCTGCTTGTCTGCTACGTATCACATAAAAAAAACACTCAGTCGGCAACACACAGCGTACCTAGGCTTTGCGCCAGTCATTTGGGAGACCGTGGTATCATACCGGTCAAATATATTTAGATTTTAAAACGTGACGTAGCTGCGCTGTTTTCACAGAGTGAGTGAGGGTACTGGATATATTATGTTTCTATGTTTTTTTTTTATTTTTTTTATGTGATAGGTAGCAGACGAGCAGGCGGATCACCCGATGGTAACCAATTGCCGCCGCCCATGAACACATGCAACAAGTGCGCTGCTAACCTTTTATCCCCTTCCCCCCCGATGGGCCTCCGGCACTCTCACTCACTCGGCGAAACACAGCACAGAAGCTGCTTCACGCCGGATATCTGTGAGGCAGTGGTATCACTCCGGTCGAGCCGGCCCATTTATGCCGAAGCATGGCTCTCCCACAATTAAAGTCGCGTCACAATTAAATTCCCACAATTTCGTTTTAGTTTTGATTATGTTGATTCCTTAAACTATTTTGACAAGTCACCACTATATGATTTGATGAGCGCATCCCAATTACACTTTGACTTACAGAGTTGAGATTAACACCAGTTCTCTATTATCAAAATGTAATCACAACTTGATCAAATTACGCGAAGCTAACTCCCAAACTTCATACAAAATGCTACGCAGCTAATCGTTAACTCGTGTCTCAAAGTGCGAACAGAACATTTGAATTATTACCAAACACCTGATGGAATACGTTAATTCCGCAATGTTGCCAGGAAAGTGGAAAGTTATCAGTACATGTACCTACTGTAACTCTATATACCTACTCTTCTTACTTTACTTACCTTCCGTAAAAGCCCGCAACGCATTTGTGATGCCTCAGGTATTGTAGATGTCCATGGATGGCGGTGATCACTTTCCATCAGGTGTGTCGTCTGCTCGTTTGTCCGCTAAAAAGTAACTAAAATAAGAATATAACCTCAATCCGATACTCGAATGTGGAGGCCGTTCTTAACGATCAGCTCGTACGCCGGATATATAATGATAGAGCTTTACTGTTTGCTCAAACACTGGTGCACTCTCTATTCCCTTACCCTTTTAATTCGATGGGACACCAGTGTGACACGGCCGAAGAGAGATCGGGCGCAGTACCAATATCTTAACATGCTTTCTGAGAACGGGGGAAAAAAACCGCTAACATCTAGACTTCGGGCTGACACTAAGAATTTCTGAACAGAAAAACTCAGGTACAAAATTTTGGCTGATCCCGGGGATCGTACCCGGGACACCAAGCTCAGCAGTCGCTTTAAAGTATCTACGAATATTACGCCACCAAGGCAGTCACTAAAAATAAGTAATTAAAATAATTTAAATTTTTCATACAAAGTCGGTCACGTGACTCGGTCATTTTGTATGGGGAGTCGAATTTTTTTTCGATGAATTTCTAAAAGTCATTGAAGAAATGTTGTTCAGAAATGATGGTAGAAGACGTGGTTGAAGGTACGTAAATGTTCACAGATACACCCTGTATATACCACATTAAATAGATAGGTACTCTTTATTGCACAATATATTACAGAACTTAATGCTAATGGTAATTTACAAATACAATATTCATAGTTTAGCTTTTATTTTTTTTCTGTTTTATTTTTTATCAAAAAATACTGGTACTATAATTTCTACGCCCCAAGTTGTGAACACTGATCCTGAACTGGTAATGAATATTAAAGATATAGAAGGATGCGGGCTCGCCACAGAACAGCTGGTTGCAAGGTTACGCTCTATAGAAAAATGTACTATAATTATAGCTTGGAACTTTTTCAAGTAAAAGTAATATGAGGGCTAAATATGGGTAGCCATTTAAAAGTTTAGAGGTTTCGCAACAGTGTCATTTTCTTGTCGAGCATGTTGCAAACATAACATTGTAAAGTAAAGTATCAGCCTAATAACTGTCCTACTGCAGGGCAAAGGACTCCATGATATAGTCTGCGGCATGAAAACAGTAGTTATGACCTTGAGTGCGCAGAAACCAATTTTAATAGAAAGTCTTCTTTTTTAGAAGTGCGCAAAATATCGGTCATCGCTATTCTTTCATGCCGCCAGCTGTAGAAATCAAGTCATCGCTACTATGATGGGATTAGGCTTAGTCACCACGATATTGTGATGTGTGTCCAACAGGACATAGTCCTACCACACATATACGACACAGAAAATAAGGCGTGCCACAAAAAATATAACTCGAAAATTTCCCTCTTTTCTTCGGCATTCGGATAAAAAATAACATTCTGCAAGTGAGTAATTACTTACTTATTCAATTAAACGACAAACCTTGTTTAGTTGCGATGCGGGCTATCCTTCAGGAGGCATGTGTGATGGGGGGAGTGTCACATACGTCTATACATCTATACATAGGCAATGCCACTGTTAGATTGCAAAGATTGATTATCATAATAAACGTATATACGTATAGTTAAAATGTTTCCGAACGCAGCCTAAATAAGATTTGAAAGAACGCAGCGAATGGTTAATCAAGAAGGTGTACGAAGGAGATGATGGAACGAATGAGATGAGAGTATGAGCGAGAGAGAAGGTGAGGTGTGAGACTGTAGGTGTGGGAGAGATAGAAAGAGCTCTACATCGCTGTGGGGTAACCAGTAATTTTTTTAAAGGTGCTTTTAAAGAGAAAAGGGAAGGGGATTAAAACAGTTGGCAACTCAGGTGATCCGACTGGTCATAAAATATCGAACCCAGGACCACCCAAGATCTGTTTCGACGCTTAGCTACAGCACCATTGTCACCTACAATTCCATTAACCAACTAGGCTGATGGTGCAGTGGCCCAAATGAGCCTTGACGTCCGATAATAAGAGCCTTCATCTAGGTCAATCCTGCGCCACCTCCTGCCAGTCTAAAGCCTGGAGTCTACGCAAATCTTTCTCTACTTGATCCCTCCAGCTGCCAACAATTCCAGGAATTTAAAATGTTATACCTATAGCTATGGACTCGTAAAACCACCTAGGTGGGTGGTACAAATTACCAGCTGCCGTTCGTGACTTAATTTTACAGCAATCTTTAATTACAGACCATGCAAAAACATCACCCTTTCTCCCGTATTAAAACAGGTAGCTAATTCGACGGGACGTCCCATCGTAAAACTGTTCTATTATGAATTCGCGTAAACTTTCGCTTTGCCGGAACCTACTACCCTTTCCCTAAGTCCCTACGCACTTGAATTGATTACATCACTGGCCTCGCTTAAGCCATCGTAATTAAATATGTGGAAATGAGTTTTTTTTTTACTTATTTATATAGGGATCTCTAACGTAGTATGACACTACTTTAATGTTAAATTAAAGTTATGAGCAAAGTTTTACATTACTCCTGATCTAGTTTTAAGTTTTATACCTCTGTTTTGAATGTAATAAAAAGTAATTACTCATTCAATTTTCACCTAAGCTGAATTGTAAGATCATAGTTGTATGAAATTGTATTATTTAGTACTAGTGGCCCGCCCTCACTTCGCTTCGGGACCGTAATTCAGAAATGAACCAATAGATGGCGCTGTGCTCTGTTACATTGCGCAAGCTTTTCTTGTTTTCGGTTTACCGTATAAGCCTTGTCATTGGCCATAGAAGTTATTTCTATAAAAATAGTATAAATTTGCTTGGCAGCATTTTTACACAGAATCTCAATTAAGTTTTTCAAAAATGAAATCCAAATACCTGGGCCTAATAATAATAATGTCTGGGCCTTACAACGTTCAATAATGATTTTGCTGAGTTTATAGTGTGATCAAAGTGATCGAAAATTCACGTTTTTACCTAAGCTTAACATAATTAGAAAGATTACTACCGATACGTCTTTCTGAATCTCGTATGCGGAATTGCTTCTAACTACGCCTCTCATTAGATCTGATGCGATAGGTATCATCTATATTTTCCTTCGTTACGGAATGGTTTCGTTGTACTAGACATTTGGAATAGTTGCACACGGAATTTCTACCATGAGTTTCCAGTATTTTGACGCTGTTGCAAGCTTAACAAGGTTCCGTTGTAGGCCTAAACCATTTGGAACAACATTTTGTTCTATTCTATAACTTTTGGAAATCTGTCCGTTTTTTGGACTCCCCATAGCATATGTACAATATGAACAAGTAACGGGACCGACTTTGAATGAAAAGTTGATTTTTTATGCAAATTTCCAAAAGTCAAAGATCAATAATGTGGATCATGATAGTAAGAAGACGATATTTTAAATGTTAGGTGGTAAACGAGCAAACGAATCACCTGATGGTAAGTAATTGCGGCCAAATAAAGACACCAACACCAGTAGAGTCACAAATGCGCTGCCAAGTTTTAAGCCCCTTTCTTCCACCGGTACCCTCACTCACTCGACGAAAACACAGCGCAGGCGCTATTTTCGCGGCCTTCTGTAAGACCGTGGTATAACTTCGGTCGAGCCAATCCATTCATGCCGAAGCGTGGCTATCCCCGGTAAAAAACGTGGTTAAAGGGATGTAAACTGTTCACAGATTAACCCTGTATACATAGGCTCCATTAAACGGTGGAACTCGTTGCCATCCCATGTGTTTCCTCTGTCCTACAATATGGACTCCTTCAAACGAAGCGTGAAGAAGCATCTCGCGGGCCAGTATGGCAGTGCCAACGGATGTGATGCCGTGCCGTCGCGTCCGTTGTAACTGCAACGTGGGCTCTCCTCTTGCTTATCATCAGGCTGAGGTGAGCCAAAATATAAAAAATAGGGTTTTCTTGAAGTAGAGCTCGAGAATTTTCATTTAAATATTTCTGAGTAAGTGGTCACCAACCTTTTTCGAATGCCTTTCTTCAAACAAGCGTCAGATATAAATATCCTGCTTTTTACCATATCCAATACACAATAATGTCGTAACGACATCTCTCATACGTTTTTGTGTACTCAGCGATCGTCACATCCGTCTGAGGTAATCTCGAGAGCATGTTATCTTGTACTTTAGTTCTTAGTATAACGGATTTGATAGCGTCTTGTAGCCAGAATGGCGATCATTTGTCGAGATTAGATCGGTATTATATAGCAATCTTGTTTAAAATTAGTTTGTACTAAAAATAACATGAGTCAAATGAGAAAACCACTTTCAACGAAATACTAAGAGGATACTTTAACTTTTAATGTAGATTTTTTTTTGCAATTTATTCTGTAGAATCCCAAACAAAAGAAAAAACTTCAATAAAAAAATAAGTTTGTAATTTTTTTATTGTTGTAATTGCCTCTTTAAAATGTGAGGCTGTGTGTTCTTAATTTTTTTTTGAGAAATGAAATAGGACAGACAGACAGACGGATCACCTGACGGTAAGCGATAACTGCCGCCCACGGACATTAAAAGAATCACAAGTGCGCTGCCGACCTTTTAAAAAGAAATACACTCTCTTTTTTAAGATTTGTAGGTCATAATCTGTGATTAATGATCTATTTACATATCAAGTACCAAAGTTAAGGAAAAAACGGCTAAGTCTAGTACTTAACAGTTTTTTCCTTAAGCACTTGAACGCGGAAACACAACAGCAATGCCTAATGGTTATTTATCTCTGGACAAGTTACCAAATTAGTATTGTATTGATCAAGTTTTACTAAACAGTGGCTATATTAGGCTCGAATGTATGTGAGATCAATTTGTTTTAGCTATCTAAGTCGTAAAGGTTAACTGTTTGAGCGTTTTGGGATTCTTAGAAGGTATTGATCTGAAGTTAGATTGTGTACAATTTGTTACCGTTAGGATAAATACTTGCAGATAACCATATATTCGGCTTCTGAACCTCTGCTACAACAATCTAAGAATACTAATGGGGACAATTACGGGCGACTGTCCCTTAAATAAGCACCTTTTTATCTTAGCCCCAATCGACAGTCATCTATGCAGTATTGCGAACCGTGGGAGACCCACGCTTCGGCATGAATGGGCCCACATGACCAGAGTGATACCACGGCCTCACAGAAGACCGGCGTGAAGCAGTGCCTGGTTTGATTTTTGGATCGAACAAAAAGTATGTTTCGAATATTTCGAACATTGAAGAGGTTTAGTGATCAACAATCCGCATTAGGCAAGCGTGGTGATTAAGCCTAATCCCATCATAGTAGCGATGACTTGCTTTCTATAATGGAGGCCTTTGCCCTGCATTGGGACAGTATATAGACTAATACTTTACATTACCTACACGGTAAAAAAGGATTTCTTTGAATAAGAAAGACCAATTTCTCGAAATATTTGGTTATTTCAAAGAAATATTTACTTGTTTGTTATGTTTTTAATTCGAGGAAAAAAGTTGCTCGTAAGGAAAACAAATACCTATAGCATTAAGTAAAGTTTAACTTCAACCAAAACGTTCAGGACTGGTTTTAAGACCTATTATTTTAGTTCCAAACAATATTACGTTAAGGTGATGTAAAAAATTTATCCGTGCAATGAAATACCTAGTTCACATCAGCGCAAATATAAAATTGTAATGCTATGTATTTGTACTGGATTACCAAGTTATTTGTGCGGTCGTGTTATTTTCTACATCGCGATGACGAGATTTTTTTCCAAACAATGACTACCAGAGGTCCAATTTGTGAATATTACTTCAATGAGTCATAGATTCTTTATTGTAATCGTGACTCAATTGTGGAGCGTCCCTCGGGCTCGGGAACGTCTGCCACTGCGCCCTGCTTGGGAAAGTGTGTGGAGCTGAGACTATGTTTTTTTTTTTTATGTGATAGGTAGCAGACGAGCAGCAGCGGTTTTCATGCAATAAACAAAAATGTCAATCGTATATTAATTTTCTTTCATCGAATATCAATTATCACTAAGGCCGATTAAACATTTTCTTATATGAATAAAACAATAATTTTACTTTGAGTAAGGCTAATCTATACGAGATAAAGAAGAGTTTTCTTATTAAAAATACATTTATTTGACTGTACTAATAGCGATGTCTCGAATAAACAATATAGTGTCTTGGATTGAATTGATACTTCTTGTAACAACTTAATATTTTTAAGAATATTTTTTACTATAACGGATAAAATATTGTCTAGCGTCTATAGGGAGAGAATCATTTTCTTGAATTTAATAAATATGTCTTAATCCAAAGTAATTTATCTTTTTATAAGAAATCTGTTTTTACCGTGTATAAATGGGGGATATTAGAGAAACGCGTTCCTCCATATCTTCATTACTACATTTCCTGTAGTGACATAAAAAATTGCATTAACCGAAGTCTTGATAACTGTCTTCACATACGGGAAGAAGGCGTAACTTAATTTATGTAGATGTATCCGCAAACACACATCCTTCCTTTTGCATCTAATGTGTGACAACTACACACTTAGTAAATCGTTAACGCATGTATTTTTAATAGCCTCGGTCAAACAGGATGTATCTGTGAACATTTAGATGCCTTCAACCAGGTATTCTACCAACCTTTCTGAAAAACATTTTTGTTCTCTGACTTTTGGAAATTCACATGAAAAAAAAACAACTTTCATTCCACATACTGAGTTGGTAGGGTGACTAGTTCATTTTAGACCGACAGACAGATACATAGGTGCAAACTCAGCATATACTGCATCTGCTTCATTGAAGCCACTGCAGCGCTGGTTTTCAGTTTGTGTGTGGAATAGAAATATATTGATGAATTTTCCAAAGTCGTAGAACCAACGTTGTTCTGAATTGTTGGTTGAATACATCCTGTATAAACAGATACAGTTAAAAGTGTCGCCATCAATGAAGGCTCTATTCCCAAAAGAGTGTTATAAATAGGATTTTATGGTCCACGAGGGCAGTACCTATTTAATTTTAACGGCCAATTTCAAAGATGAGCCACATGCGCAGAATATATTATAAAGCATAGGTGTGTGTGCGTCTACACAAGAGCACTCTCTGAGAATCATGTCTGAAAGTCATCGAATTAACAAAGTAACCTTACTCTTCTAATTTGCTAGGACATCATTATGACACTACCAAAGATAGATCGTTCGCAGGACCATCATCTTAACGCGCTTTCTCAGGCCCAGGGGTAGACCGATAACTTTTTTCTGTGATAGGTAGCAGACGAGCAGGCGGATCACCTGATGGTAAGCAATGGACGCCGCTCATGGACACCTGCAACACCAGTGGAGTTACAAGTGCGCTGCCAACCTTTTATCCCTTTCCTCCCGGGTGGGCCTCCGGTACCCTCACTCACTCGGCGAAACACAGCACAGGGGCTGCTTCACGCCGGTTTTCTGTGAGGCAGTGGTATCACTCCGGTCAAGCCGGCCCATTCATGCCGAAGCGTGGCTCTCCCACAGTTAAATAACTTGTAAAATGTACCTGAACATTTCTGAACTGAAAAACTCAGGTATACCTAAATATTTCCGAACCCGGGACTCAAAAGCAGCCGTCACTTTTAACTGCGACCTACTACCCACTGCGCAGAGGCAGTCTGTATATTTAATTATTGAACCTTTGAATGCTCGTAATCTACATTAATAATATTATAATGGGATCCACTCCGGAAACACAGTCATCATTGTAATGACATGCTAATTTGCTAATCACAGTTATTTTGCATTTAACACTCCATGTTTAATATGTATTAGATGTTCAGATGATTTTGCAATAAAAACAATTGCAAAAATTTGCTTTAGATTAGATTTAAAATAATTACACAACGGCACAAAGTTTAAACTTAATTAACATAAATGCTATCATCACTCATCTCATACATTGACCTGACTCCGGACTAAGTAGCTTAGCTTATACGAAAGAAACTAGCGCCGCCAACCTATTTACACCGATTGTGGCGAAAATATGTTTTTTTTAAGAAAGCAAAACATTACAGACTTAGATAAAAGTAGATAGATTTTTTCAAGATGCAATACAATATATAAAATACGCGACAAGTAACAAAATATTGTATTGCATCTTGAAAAATCCAATTTACTTGGATCTAAGTCTGTAATGTTTCATTTTCTTCAAAAATATCAGATTTTCGCCACAATCAGTGTAAAGTAGTGAAGGTTGGCGGCGCTAGTTTCATTCGTATAGCCCCTTAAGCACTTGTGTTACAGATATCAGACTACTGAGTATTGCGACCTTGAATCATTTGGTGAAATAAGTTGACTTGGACGTAGAGATCTTTACGTAGTAATAAATTTTCACCAATATTCTATGTCACACCACCAACAACCAGTTTTCAGTAATAAACATTACCTACGATTAATATTACTTTATTCAATTCCAGAAATCCTTCAACCATTTATTTAAATAAAAAAACATATTTTATACCTACATTTTTGTATGAATAGCGCTGAATTTCATAGAGTCCGCGACTGCCGGGTTTCATTATGTAGATATTGTGCCGCCATCTAGTAGAGACAGCTCTACATCGCGTCACCTTGTTGGTTACAGAGAGAGAACTCTGAACCAAAGATTTAATCTAAGTAGAGTTTATATGTAATTTAACTAACTACACAAAAAATGTGAGTGAGAATATCGGAGGCCAAATCTGTGGGTTATTTTTTATGAAATATATTTATGTGTCACAACATTGAGAACTCAGAAAATGGAATACTTACTTAGTAAAACAAACAAATCTATTTACAGTTTAAAAGTTGAAATCGCACTAGTGATTCCACTGGTGTTGTCTGGGTGTCTTTGGGCTGCGGCAATCGCTTACCAGGTTATCAGTCTGTTTGTGTGTCACTTACATACACTTAAAAAAACTTTGATTGAGGTGATTTTATTTTCATAGATTTTTTATACGTATTTATTACACTGTTTCAAGTTTCAATTTATTTGTTTTAATAATCTATATTGCAAATAACGGTACGGTACGGTTTTTACCGTACCGTTACTACGTAATATAAAATTACAGGTAAAATATTATTTTTATAAGGTAAAGTAAGTCGAGTCACTTAAGGTGCAAAAATAGCACTTGTGTCTCAGACATAACGTGATTTCGTATGTACAACTTTGAGTATAAAGCCATACTCAAAGGTGTACAATGATTGTTTGGAAATGCTCAAATGTTATTGTGCAACTATAATATTCTCCGAGAATCGTGAATCCGATTCTCCCTTTGAAACTAAATGCAAGAAACCCCTTGGGTTTATAAAAAATTGAATAGGTAGGTATTACTCGTATAATTAGAGTAATAAAATTCTTTAAAATCTACGCTTCTCTACTTCCCATTCAATATCACACTTTGTCGACCCCTATAATTATTTAAAAAACTTTCAAGATTGGCTCTACTAGAAACGCCATATTAAGAAAACAAAACGACTTTTTAGGTATGAGTACATACTGTTGTCGCTCCATCTCTGTACGACTTTACTATAATGTATGCAACAGCTGATTAAGCTTGCAAACCTTTTGAAGATAGTTCAAATTTTGATTGCAACGACTAAATACTGTTATTTGTTTACAAATGCAAACTATAAAACAAGTCATAAACATTGACTTCCTAAACGATAATCGTGACTGCCAACTCGCAAGCGCTAGCTAATAAGTTTAGGTAAATACGTATCGGACGTTTCCATACGAGTCGAGCACTCGCATCGTGATTCACCCTACGTAATCCACCGCGTCATACATCGCCGCGCGTGTACCGAGCGCGTGCGCCTGGACCGGCCGTCGTGCCGCGAGTGATCCGGTGGGGAGGGGGGCGCCGCGCGGGGCGCCGCGAACAGCTGAGTATATTGACAGTGGGCTGCACGTTGCCGCGCCGTCAGTAGGCTCCCACTCGTCGCGGAGTGCGCACGTAGCCGCAGTTTCCCGATTTATTATGCCACGATCGCCCCGCAGTACTTACTGAGCTGCGGTCGGGACCCGTTAAAATTATGACTTTTGGACCGATCGCCGGCGAAGAAGAAAGCGGCAGACACGTCATTCTAGAAGAGAAAGCTTTAAGAATAGTATCCAGGTACTGGGAAGTCTACCGTGCATCGGCTGCCGAAAGGCTTCGGCACGGGAATAAACAGAGGCTTCTGGAACCCTTTGGACTTCTATAAAATTTTGGACCTTTACTTGGACAAGAACTATTTTAGTGATTTTTTAAGTGCAATAGGTGAACTGTGTTTTGTGTTTGTTTTTTTATTTGGGGTTTTTATTTTTTGGATAAATGAAAATGGTGCCCCAACAAGTGTCGGATGTGAGATCGCTGACGCCGACATCGAGCGGAGTGCCGGTGTTCGGTTCCCAGCTGGTGGACAAAAACTCGTCGACCCCATACACGGATGCAACTCAGGTAAGTCGCTAGGACAGACTAAAAAAATTCAAGTGTGTGAAATCAAAAAAAAATGCACGTAACTGAATCGAGCTAGAACTTTAAAATAAAATTCCCTAAACCCCAGCCCCGAAATTATTATCAAAAATTCAAAGGTATAAAATATAAATTAATCAAACAAAAAAATATATAATTTCTTTAAGCATTTAATTGACAACTGAAATATATTTTTTTATTGAAATACTTAATTAAAGTTTTCAAAAAATAAGTAAACAGTAGTAAGATAAAAAAACGTTATTAAAATCGTAAAAAAATTGGGTTCAAACAGAAAAAGAAATTGACGAAGCTAACTAAAACAAACTTAGTGACAAGGTAGCGTCATCGCAATACCTACAAACTGTTATCAAAATAAAATCATACGTTTACGTAGAGTCTGTGATAAAACGTAATCAATGAGTGGTTATAAACAAAAATATTTCTAAAATCATAACAAACAAATAAATACGCAAATCACCTTAATGGCGTCGTTTCAAAAATAAAAAAAAGTGTGTCAAAAACCCTCGCTAGTCTTAATCCAACAAATACAAATATTGTAAATAAAATTAAGGTTACGCGTAATTCCGTTTTATCTTTGCAAAACAGTCGTCATGTATGCGAAAGATATATTTCGTAAACATGTTTTGAAGCACATCGCATGGTGAATGGCTACACGACCGTTAAAGGACTAAAACATATTTGCCATAGTCAGACATTTCCTAAGAGATAAAAAAAAAAACAATCGCATGATGTTTCGCAAGGCGGAAAATAGCCTATAAAACTCTTGATTTAATTTGCATCAAGTAATTTGTTGCTATTATGCCAGCAAAAAATGCATTCATTATCTGTAAGATAATCGTAATACATTGGCTAACATTGCCATTAAACAGACAGAGAAATTCAATACACCCAATAAACGAGTTACTAACTAGGAATAATGATACAGGAACATGCGATCGAATGCAGTGGGGAGCCAGGGAAAAAAACAAAAATCCCACGAGGATCGTGCCATTAGCCTCTTCAACTTTTAGTGGTGATAAAACGAAAACTAACCTCGAATCAAGAACAGGATTCTTAATTAAACCTTCTACTTTTAGAGGAGAAATAAAATGCTAAATAAAACGTGGACGTGGAAATAAAACACAAAAAGGGAAATGTAATAAATTATTTAAACAATAAAATTATATAGATTTGATCACAACTTTTTTTTTAAAGCTTATCGTTAATTGTTTAGTTTTGAAATACAAAAACTAATACGTTTAAAATTTTCAGTAACCAATATAAAATATTAAATAAAAATACGTAAACTAATAATTTTTTTCCGAATAAAAACCACTCAGCTAAAAATTTTAGTATTAAATGAGAAATAGAATCTCAATTGTGCAATAAAATGTTAGTGCTTCAAGTCACGTTCGTTCACTGAAATAAAAACAGGGGAATACCTCCGTACCCACGTTTATCACAATCAAAAATGATCTGCCAAGCGGCGAGTTAATTTAGTATCCGTAAAACGAAAAGGATCAGCACTTAAACAGTTAACGTACCATTAAACGTGGATGATATTAATGAATAACACGAACGAGAGAATTTCGAACCCAAAGATAAATTGACTTCAGTCTGAGGACTAACAATCGAGATCATTGACACTGACAGTGGGATTTTATTCATTAACGCATCAAATGATCCCAAAGAGCCGGTATGGTTCGGAAATGAAGCGATACCAGTCAAAACACTCGATAAAGTAAAGAGAGAACTAAAATTTTATTGCTCTTGAGCGAAATATCCGTAAAATGCGACGTCGTACCCAGAGAGTGCATTAACATCTCAATGTCAACCCGTAATATTTTTAGTCATCCTCTGTGTGAGTAGCCTTTCGTTTGTATGCTGTCGCGATGTATGTGCGTTTCTGTATCGTACGCTTGTGAGACACTGACTACTAGGAAATGGTAATCTTAGGTCATTCGCCACTGACTTTTAAACGAAATCTTCAGGGAAATGCTTAATCACGCTCTTGAATTTTATTTTTTCAACTAATATTTAACGCTCTATCGCAGCGGAAATTTTTCACAATACGAGAAGTTATGAGGAAACAATTACATTTGTATCATTTACGACGTTACAGTTTATACTGCAATTATCGAGTCACGAGACGATTAAAATCGAAAGATTGAGAAATCTATAACGTCGGTCGGATAACAGGAACGGTCAAAGTCGTGCAGTAAAAAATAACAAAATTAACTAAGGGCGGGGTTTCGGATCATTATAATCTGAACGGCGAGCGGACTGCGGACTTAGTTTTTGTTGCGTTTTTTACACAGTACACATAGCCGTGTTCGTTGCTAAGTTGCTATACTGTTCGGTACAAGGTTGCCTCACACCTCTGTTCCTTTATTACTAGAATAATTGTCCGTTCTCCAAACCGATTGTTAGATTATACGTTGGAGACTGAAAAACGCGGTTCGCTTGCTTTTAATTTACTTTAAGCACTTCCTAGAAAGAAAAGACTCTTTGTACAAGTCTGAAGGCAACTTTTCCTTCGTGTTTATCTACTATAATGTTGATTTTGTTACAACTGTTACTCACGGAAGGTTTTGTTTTGGAATTTCAAGAATTCTCATTATCCCCCGCTTAGAGTTTTGATTGAGTCCCTACGGGATTATGAGTTGGAATTGATACGATGTAACTTTTAAGCCCTGACCTGAAATACGAACGGTGTTTGGACGGCAATAAATTAACATTTAATGCTCCTGGTTACCTTTCTGAAACAATTTCGTGTTGAACCTTTCCTCGCATAAGTTTATCGTTTAAATAAGCAAATTTATGTACCCTAATGCAGTGTTGGCAGCCCGAGCAAATCAACATTTGATTGTAAAATACGAACCCATGTCGGCAAATGCAATTTGCTCCACAGTAGTGGGTGGTGTTTTAATGGTGCCATTATACTTCTGAGGCAAATGTTGCTCAAGAAAATTACCGCCGCGTATAGATAAACACGTAGAGCGTATTTACAACAAAAATTAGAAGAATCGCGCTGATGAAGTAACAAAACATGCTCCGTGGGAGTTTGGAGTTTTTCGACGAATGTTTGAAAAAGATGTGTTCTTACAAATTAGACAGGTTAGCATGGAAGATGTAATTTTTAATCCAGTTGCTACAAAATTAATTTTGATAAAGGCTAAGGAAATTGGCTGGGTAGGTAATAAAACAAAAAAAACAATCGTTAAAATATTTTAAATACAAATGGAAACGAATGATTGAATAAAAATATAAACGAGTAAAATGTGACACGGAGGTAGAGTCACTATTAATCATAGTCAGTTTACAAAATACATCAAAAGAAAACCGACTACTAAACAGTATAATTATTGAATAATTATAATTGACTTTGATTTAACACTACCTAGGTATATAAAAGCAATGACTGTAAACAGGTCTCTTCATATAATTTTTCCTTATGCTATTTTACATCATTATTGAACTCAAGTCTAAAATGTACTTTTGAATTTAACAAATTTGGATGAATTTGGATCACTAGACGTTGAGTTATGGTTATCAAGTGTACTGCTTTCGTGTATTCCTGTATTGTGTAAGGTACCTTGAGGCAAGTTAGCAACGAACTCTGAACTCGCGAAACTCAAACCATGACATGTGAAAACAGAAAGTCTGCGCTGCAAATAGCAATAAATTTGGACCGGCCACGTTGACGAAGCGAAAATCGCGACGACTAACTCCGACGTTGAAACAACAAAAATAAAACATATATCTTTCTCTTTAAATTTTCCGCATAGGGTTTGTACTTTTATTTTCAATGCTCCTTAAAAAACACAAATCGGTATCATCTGTGATTCGGTTATTATTATTGGAAATCTACGTCAGGCCATTTTGAAATATATCTTTTTTTTTCTTGCAATAAAACTTGTTAAAACATTTTTTACCTCTCCAAACCATGATGAATAATTGGACCTGTTTCAGTTTTTTGTACGTGCTTTAGTGTTAAGGACCAAATGTAGATGTTATAAGGAAAATTATTAGCCACATTCAGAATTGGTATCAAAACATTTCATTATTGTAGGTACCATCATTAAAAGAATATCAAATCTTATTGATTAATTTCGATTTTGTTTTATTGCAGTTAATTTATGTTTTATAAATATTAGACACAAATATGTTTTTAACCTTAAGTTTGCCTTATGCTGGTGAAGCATTTGTGGTTTACATTTTTATGTAAGTTGCCTTTAAGAAAACGACAATAAAGAAAAGTTATCGAAAATTCTAATTAGTCCAAGAAATTTGAATGTGTAATTGTTCATGTACATTTGATCATGCATCGGAAATAACATCATTACCCGTGCCCCTATTTACCGCTTTCTGTATGGTGATTGGATCCTCAAAAACTCCGCTTGTTCTGCCCTTCTCGTAAACCCTCAGGTTGATTAGGTGTTTTAGCCGGGCAACTTTATTGTACAAGTTTGATTGGAAAGTAATGGAAGGCCGCGGGGGCATGAAACTAACGTTATCAGTTTGGCCTGAGTTACCAACAACACTTTTGTCGATTAAATCACAGGGGATGTTGTTTGCCTCAAACTTAGTTTTTGTTGTTGTATAAACTATTTTTGGTAAATATAACTTGTTGAATAATGATGAAAAGCTAACAGCTTCGTAAAATATGTTAATAGTTAATATCTTTTATAGATGTTCCAAAAACAAAGGCAATCTCAAAAGTCAATTTTATTATAGTAAGGGGTCTATTCTAGGATTTGATCGAAGTACTTATTAACTATAGTTGATACGATTTCGAACCTAAATGACTTATTCTACGAATAGACGATAAAGAAGGCCGTAAAAATCTATCTATAGATAGGGTCTTCTTAAAAAAAAATTACCTCTCAAAACGGCAAGTAGGTCAACTTTACTGTACCTAGCGTTATGGCCCCGAACGTTCCGTTTTCTCATTTCTGAACGGAACACTAAAAACGATAAAATTTACGACTGGCTTTTAAAAAGGACGACATTCGATCCCGGTTGCTTTCGAAAAGAAATTTCTCTTTTGTTAAAGCTACCGTTCCGTTTCTGCTTATTTTACCTCGCATCTCAGCTCCCTGATTTTATAGCGCGAGCATTACTGAAGCTCAGTTAAATCTGAACGATCGGTTTAATAGCTCATCTCCCTCTTTATCATTACACTTTTTTCCACTGTCCTCATTTCCCTTTTTTGCGCTCAAACTTAAGACAACAATACGTGCCATGCCAAACCAGTTTTTCTACAAACTAAAAACCGTGAATTTTTATGGCTAAAGCTAAAAGGCCTGAGCTTATTCCGGCTTTAAACTAAATCTGCTAAGTCGAGCGTGCATTATCGACAATGACCTTTGAAAGCTTATTTTTACTTCGTTCAATTGAAACCGGTTCTATTCATAGACTGGAGTGTACAGGCGGCCACACGTGAATATACCTCCTTTAAGAGCTTGACTTAGGAATATTGACTCTATTGTGAGAAGAGTAGGTCTTCAAATTACGCCTTTACAATTTCATTTTACCTGTAGTATACACAGGTAGGGTGCTGGACGCTTTCGTAAGCGTTGAAGAACTAAATAAAATAATAACAGCATAATATTAAGCTTTAAGCATTACATCAAATCTTGTGTTCATATTATTTTGTATTAAGTATAAAAACAAAAACCAAGAAACAGTTTTGATTGATGAAGTGATGATTACAGCTAATAAATAAATACCTTTTAAATAAATGAATAATAGATTCTTAGAACATGTCATAATTTGATCTAATACCGTATTAAGTAGCTTAAGCACTTTATGCTACAGACAGCACTGCAATTACAAATTTTGTTACTGAGAAAATACAGTATTTATCATACACACTATGCACAATATCGACAAACGAATTATTAGTTTTAATCTTACAAATCTTTTAAATTAACAATCAAGTCTAAATGTTGTTAGAATTTCCCTTTACAAACTGGCGCATTTTTTTCGCCAGGATAAAGTATTATTTGTCTACTTCACATCACAGACTTTCCGCCACAGAACCCAAGCAAGCAAACGAAATTCAGTTCGATCGTGGTCGTATGGTTGGGGAGCGTCGCGTAAAAGTTTTCCTGTTCTTTCAACTTCAGCGATATTCACTTGCGACTTTGCTAATCGTATTATTCGATTAACTTGTGAACAGGTACCTTTTATACAATTACCTTCTTATTGGCTTGGAAAAAATCCTTTCTAAGGTTTTTGTGCATTTAATCAAGTTTTTGCGTTAGACGAGTTAAATTTCACTGGCGCTAGTACTAGGTCAGTCGACTAGTTTCTGTATAATTAAGCGTTCCGTTGAATGACATTTTAATTGTACCATTAACATGCTGTAATTTCGGGCTATTGATTTTGTTTAGTTATAACGGCTTAAAACTGGTAACAGTAAAATTATTTAAGCCAAACATTCACCTTTAATACAATCTACACTTACTACGCTGGCTTCCGACGTCAAAGTTCACAATTTGATTCGTTTTTGTACCTACCTCTCCCATTCGTGCACGTTCAGTGTCTTGAGGACTTATCTGGGACAACCAACGGGACGCCGTCCTGTGGGTCGTCCGAGATATCGCTGGAGGGACAAAGTCGGAAAGGAGACTCTTTAGATGAAACCATTTATGAAGCCTTGTTACCTATACCCGTACATTATAATAACCCTTTAATATGATTATGTTGTATTTTGTAAGCTTGATCAAAAATATGAGGCTTCATACCAAAGAAGGGTTTTAAAGTTCAGAAAATGTAGCTGAATGCAAAGTAAAATATTCTAAATACTTTGAAGAAACAAACAAAGTAAACATAGAAAGCACGATCCCAACAGTCGTTAGTAACAGGCAAGTGACAACAGAATTCTTAGCACTTAGTTTTCGCGTGATAGAAGCCAACATTCCTGGCTCAACTTAAAATTTACATGGCAGGGACAAAAAAAAGCAAGGAATGGAGTACGGGGGTACACAGATGATTTACATCGGCAATCGCGTGACTACAGGAACGAACAGTAAATCCTTTAAATGCCAGCAAAATTAATCACTCGCCTCAAATTTCTCCTCGTGTAAAATTTTATGAAAATTCCATTATTGCAACAGCTAACTAAATGAACAGTGAGAACTAATGATGTGTTAGTACTTAAGAGGATACTAAAATGAAAATGCTTGAAGCTGTTGGAGCTTCATGTTGTTTAAGTAAATGAGATGAGAATAGAACTCACACTCAATAATAAAATATTAGTTGTAGTAACAGAGTAATGTGAGTGAAATCTAAGTTTCTACTACACCCCAATGTGAATATTGTATACTAAAAATTAACATAGTGTATGTACTCACAGTAACTATGTTAATTATAGTTTTAATTGTACAAAATACCTATCCAAGTATCTCATGAACTGAGTCAACTACCTATAAAATTTAAAGAAAAGGTCTATGGAATTGGAGACAAGTCGAAATGTAACAAATTGCCAATAAATCTTGTTTATCTCGCACACCCAATAAATCTTATGATCCTCGTGCAAATATAAAAGCATCCAATCCGAAACCGTAACATGAGCTTACTAGTCATCCGGAACGCAATCAAACACATGCTGTTAACGGCTCATCGGATAATCTCGTTCTTAATTGAACCCAATCCTTAACAAAATAAATAAGGGACTGCTTTCACAAACACGATTTACGAAACCAAAACGAAAATAAACATTTCAAACCAGCTTTCGCTTAGAGACTTAAAACTGATAATGATACTAAAATAAATTTTCTTATATTGCAATTTCTTATTCTTTTTTACGTTGAATACGTCTCAGAATCCTCAAAGCAAGATAAAAGAATTGATAAAACAAGTAGCTCAGCTCTAGACTTAAAGTGAAAAAGAAGACAATTTTCCAAGAGATAAGTAATTTTGTTAGATTCAAAAGGATACAAAACTTTTCCAACTTTAAACAACGCTCTCTTGATAGTATAGATATAGTTTGAATATACGTACTTTACAGAGAAGGTGCTTGGCTTACACAGGGAATAGAAAATGTCTTGTAGAAGACAAGATTAGCGAAATATTCCCGTAGATAAAGATAACAATCTTTCAAAAGCATTCAGTTACATTTAAAAATTAACAAAATTATATTAAGTTTTTCGAAACAATACTAATGAATTTTAATAAAATTGGTCACGTTGTTCAACTTACATGTGAAGTTAAATATTTTAATTAGATAAATGATATTTGAATATTTGTTGTTATAATAATTTTTCCCACTGATTCGTCGACTAGTTTCATATCAACTATAACTGGGCCATTAGCGACAAGCGTATTATCTAATGTAATGAGGACGTGTAATTTAATAATCATTAGTTAAATTTTGTTTTAATGTTATTTGTATTTGCAAGCTCCGTTTATTCTGGACCTTAGTGATCAAAGGAGGTTTGTTTTATTAAATTTAACTTCAAAACTTTCGTAATATAATCCCATCGGAGTTATTTAAATTATCCGCTGGTATAATGATGGGTTTCGAATAAAAGCAAAGTACTCTTTGGGAACTCATTAGTAACTTTTGTAATATCATTAAGCAGGTAAATGTTTTACACGAGTATGTTTAGCGGTGAGAAAGTCACATTTATAAACATCGTTCAAAATTAATATTGGACAGTTGGCCGTGATTTATTTTTTATGTTTAACCTATTCTAGCGACATATCCATTCACTTCTCTTTAATTATGTATAATATCATGTGAAGCATGAAAAAGTAACTATTGATTTATTTTAAGGAAAGACACCAAAATTTGAAGAAGATAATGGAAATATATTTAGTGTCCTTGTAGTATGGGTTACTAATCCTAGTATCGAGTGATTTAACTGCCCTAAAGACATTCCCGTTATTGAATTAAGATCTCTTAGCTGAGGACTTAACTTGGTCTATGAAGAAATACGGTGTAAACTAAATTAATAAGTGACGATTTCATTTTAATTGCTTCATTAAAAAGTAGTAAGAAACCAATAAGTAAAACAAGCTTTAAAAAAATACTCTAAAGAAGGTATTAACCTACCTAATGTTGCTATCTCCATCAACTACCGAGCAAAACTATTGTGAAAGGGATTCATATTCGACGCCCTATTCAAATTTTACTCCAATCAGTAATAGACCGGTTTTGATCGTACTGTCCGTATAATAAATAGTGTTGTAACACGGCTACTAATTTGAGTCGATGACTCAAAGACGAGAATTTAACACTTTTTTATTTATTTAGGTGGATAAGTTTGAATTTATCTGCTAACGTGAATGAAGAAAATAGTTTGTTTGTTTGTTTGAAAATAGTAATGAAATAAAAGCACTTGAAAATGTACATGTCCTACTTCAAAGGCGAAAATAGTCATCTCAAGTGTGAAAAGTCATGACAGTGCTTTAGATTGCAATTTTGAAATTACTTTTGGTGATATTTCACATCATGGCTTCCATAATTAGTACAAGAAACTAAATTGGTATTTTTTGTGTTTTGAATAGTCTTCGAATTAATAACAACAATTATTCAGAAGATGTTCCCTTTAATGAAAATAGTTGAGGTCATTTAAGTTTACACAGAACATTAAGTCCACTGGTTCAGTCACTTCATGCAGAGGAGATGTCATCAGAAAAAAAAACTCAGCAGTTACTATTTTCAAAGAACCTTTCTATCCAAACAAATGACTCGAGTTAAAAAGTCACTCGAGCCTACATCACTAACCGTACAATATTGAACTTGATCTAAACGTGCCTTCACCTTTACTTGAATCGTTCCGATTGTGATTGTAAGCATTGCCTAACAACACCATGAACCTTGGCATTTGTTATTTAACAATAGTTTAATCGACGATAATAATGCAAATGGGTACTGTTTGTTCTCTTACTAAAAGATTGCTATTTCAGGCAGCATTGAGGTTTTCGAAAAGACAATTTAGTTGGAGTTTAAATGGTAGGTTTTAGGGTTCAGGAATGTAAGCGAAAAAACGAAGCTCTAGGAACTTTGTAACTTTATATTCATCATCATCGTTTAAGTGTGTCTTTTCCAGTTGTTTCAAAAGTTTTGGCTTCAGGACCCGGGTATTCTTATTAAAGCCTGATCCAAAATTTGAGAAAATATTTAAAAGACAAACATTTGACCTCAATCACATCTGATTTAACTAAAGATGAGGTAAGCTATGGTAAGCCATTCCTGTCCTAGATAAAACTATTTACTCTTGCCTCTAAGATACACAAAACCGTCGTTTCACAGATCCAACTCGCACTTGACCAGCTTTTTATAATGTATATTGGTTTTCTAAGGTCACTTTGAAGCTGAAAGACTAGACGCCGAAATTATACGGTCGGTTTTTTCAGATTCAAAGTCGAAAGTAATGCTTGTCTTTTATTTATAAATGGTTTACTACATTATTCGTTATAATTATACTAGTTTTAACTATGAATTGACTTTCAGAAATGAAGATATGAATAAATTTCATTTAATTGTAACATCAAACATCATTATCTTTATGTAAAGTTCTGATAAACTGACCTTTTTTTATTTAATTTTTCCGCAGTATATAAAAGTCTTGTTCATTTTCCTATGGAGTTTCCATTTCATTGGCTTATAATTTCTTAACGTTAATGATGATTGCACTTAACTTCTAATTATGACCTATTAAATTCTATTTCACATCGTTGAGTCAGCAATCTTGTTAAGATCTCATGCTCATATATATTTATGAATACTTTTTGTTGATCGTATGAATATGAATCTCTATGATATAGCTGATAACATGGTAATTAATTGTCTGCTTGACTGGATATTCGATATTAAACCACAATTATCACCGTGTAATCTTATCTATTAATCTAAAAGACGTGTGTTTTCTGCAGTTCTGTTTTATTAGTGGCATGTTAGTTTAGTAAAATTTGTGTTAATTTATCTCGAAACGGGCACTCCTACAGAAGGTTTGTTCTTGTATCCAGTACTTATGTCTGTTTAATTTATTTGGTCAATTATATATTTTATATTAATTAAAATTTTCAACTTTTTGTCATTTTTATAATATAAATTATTTTCTGTATCGTCATTATCATTGTCCATTAGCCCATGGTCTTTGCCTTTCATATTCTTACCACATATACTCCTGTCATTAGTTGTTCGATTTTTTGCTTGCAATGTAGTGTTATTATTTATAAACGATTGATGTTTGATGTTAATGTCACCTGAACCAGTCTGATTCGATACGCGATACCAGATAAAAATCCTACGTTGCACTTTACATGAGAATGTTATATCTTCTTTGAATGTTAATCCTTCTTGTGACTTTTAATATATTTAGGTACAATAAAAATTAAATTGGAGTATCAGTTTAATAGTATGAAAAAAGCATTTATAATGTTTTAAATAAAAGTATTTTCAACAGAAATCACTCACACCGCCTTTAGCTCGTTTTGGTACTTGGTTGCCAGTTCCAATCTATGCCAATAGATGGCGTTGGGTGTAGCTTACATCACTCAGCCATTTTGTGTTACGTATATGAGTTATGGTAACTCTTTATAAGTAGTATAGCAGATAAATAGTAATCTATTCCTATTACTTCTAAACTATTACATCAAATTTATCTTAAGTTTCAGTATAAACTAGGACAATAACAAAAAGTCGGTATTAAAATACGAGTAATAATATCTATCGATACTTGAAATAGGTATCAAAATTGAAGACATCACGTATTTATGCCCAAAGTTCCGTAAACAATAAAATCTATAAATAAGAACTACTCCCAAACCCGCTTTGCATTTGATTCAGGGCCGTAAAAAAACAAACTTGTGCCTGCAACTTCGCGGCCATAAATAAAAGATGAGTTTTCCCATTAAATAATGAGCAACAGACCAAAAGTTCATTTGAAGTAAATTGTCTCCGACAACCGAAAGAAATTCCTCTCCGCCAATAAATTATAACATTTTCCTTGGAGAGGCGTAAATTTTCTCTCGTCAAGCAAATTATGAATGCATTAAATTCGCTCTTGTTATTTTGATATTGTGGCAACCTCTGGGATTTGGGAAGTGCAGTAGGTCAAAGAAATTAGGAAGTTTTTCCCATTAGATGGCTCACGTTTAAAATGTTAGACTGTTTCGTCTTAAATTCATAAATAGGAGAAAATGAACGGCGAAGAAAAAATGGAATATACACTGTTAAATTTTAATCGTTGTAATCCTGAATCAATTATAATAGGTAAAATGAAGCCCCTTCAGCATGTTAGATCATCGAAATAAGCCAAATAAAAATTAGCTATTCCATACATTATTGCCTGGTAATTTTGATGACCTAACATGCTAAAGGTTCTTTATTCGTGTTAGGTACCTATTTTGGGATTAAAATGACTTAAATTTAACGGCGTGTAACATAAAAACACTTAATTTTATTTTGATTATTAAAGCTAAGTTGATGAAGACGACAAATTGGACTTCAAAATCGTAGAAAGAAGGATTATTTATATACAATCCTTGAAGACACAGAAGTACTCGTAATTACTTTTTTAATCTATTTGCAAAAAACGTCCTTGCAAATCTTGTAGTTAGTAACAATAATGGTATCAACTGCATCAACAAATGAAATGCGAATTACCAAAACCCACTGCCACTCAAATCTAAACCTAACATAACTAGTTTTAAAGTTGCTGATGCAAAAGAAGCAAGACTCAAGGAAGCTAAAGAGCATGTATTTATAAATACAGTCTAACCTTGAACTTCGGCTGTTGTGGAGTCGTTCGCCTCTGCCGCTGCTCTTGCCTCAGGCACTCCGTATATGGTACGGGCTACTCTTTCAATATCAACTGGCGAGTTACTTTCAAAAGTCAGGATTTTAATGAGCATAAAAAAGCAGAGTTGATATCATAGACGCTTTAAATCGTTTTGTTTTGATCGTTTCTGTAAAATGTTGGCTTTATTTTGAAGCTGGAAATAAATTGAGTTTTCTTGCAGTCGTTACTACTGTAAGTAATATTAGTAATACTCGAAAGTTATTTGTATAATTATTGATAATACTTCTAAAGGGAAATATAACAAAACATAAATGCAGACAGGAAAAAAACTAATTATGCTTTACCTCTTAGTCTGTAGTATTTTGGTAATAATTGTGCAACAATAATATTTACTATACACATTGGCCATAATAACTAGTTTTCTGACTTTTTACACGGAAGGTATAAGTGTAGTAACGAGGTATAAAGTGTATTTTTTAAAGCATTTTGATTAATTTATGATATACTACAAAAAAAAAGATCAAAATGAATAGTTGAATAAAGGGTAAATATTTAATTCAAACTCTCGTTATTGCTATCATAAAATACAAGTCTGAGTCGTCAATTAGTACCAAGATTTGAACGCTCTCAACAGAATGTGTAATTAAGGCGAGAGGTTTCTTCATCGCTATTGAAAATTCAGTTTGTTTCAATCTCAGAATTACTTGTTATTATATTTAGTGAAACATCTTTCTCAGGATTTATGAGATTATTTATATCTCGATCATTACAGCTTGTATAAATTGTGTATCGTTTACATGATGATTTAATGATTTCATAATCATTTCCAAAATATCTTAATAACATTTTTAAATGAATTTAAAGATTGAATATGAATTATGAACTCATATTATAATAAATATGTCAATTTACTTTGCCATATTTTTTTACACATGTAGTCCTATCCATTAAGTAGTAAAAAATGTAACGTTACAACTGTCTCTTTGAAATTTCTTGCTACATGTTTCTACAAATATTTATTCCTTAGCTTCTTAGATGCTAATTTAGACACCTAGTATTTTTTTCTATCATATATTATAATATCTTTAGTTTTCTTCGATACAGGAAAATAAAAGGATCCATACAAAATCAACCTACTTTAGCTAACGAGGCTAGAAAAGCTTCCAGAATTTCACCCTCTGGATTTCCCTGCCATCACAAATTTGTCAAAGGTGGTGATTTGTACAACATTCCTGTCACTATAACGAGGTCTTGATGTAAATATAATGGAGGCCTTTCATTTTTCGGGGAAAATCAATATGCTGCTTACAGAACCTGACTTATTTAATAAAAGAGAGCATTGATTGTGAAATTGAAAATCATTTTAGGTAACGATTAAATTCTAAACAAAAACAAGTTACCTAGAATTGCTTGGCAATTCATTTTGATCTCAAAAAGGACATTTTCGTTACTGCAAATACTAGCTAACTATAAACAGAGGCGTCCCCAAGTACACTCAAACCAAAATAATCGAAAAAAGTTTAGGTTATTAAGGCGACTTAATATATTTGTTAGATAACTATTGCGCAACACACAAAAGATTTCAAAGAGTGATTACTAACAGACGATCTTAAGATAAAACTTACATGAAATAGAAATTAATAAGCAGCGCCAATTATAACAAAATGGTAAATTTAGTGTGCAAGTCTGAAACATCTCCTTTTAGTTGATTTAACACATTCCTAAATCAAGATAGCTGTATTAACATTTCAATAACATCCAAAATAAATCACCGCCGTCTGCTGCGAGCTCTATTTGCAAATTTATCTCTCATCTAAAGGGAGACACTAAAAAAAAGTTTCAATGAAAATGGTCTCGACGATGCCATATTTCGCTCAGCTTTCCTCATAAATCGCCAGCATCGAGTCTCCTCATCTACATATCTTGTAGATTGCCGGAATTCAACCAAAAGTTTCTTGCGACCTCTTTGCATTGCTCTGGTTGTTTACAGTTTGACAGTAATGTGATGAGGTGTTTGTTAATCAACGTCTTATTCATGGAAATGGGGCAAAAGTTTCAAAATTAACCAATATCATGTTTTACATTATTTTTTTATTGTTAGCACTCAGAGACGACATTTAACCTTTATGCTCAATAACTTAACTACGGATAGTCTTTATTTGTTGATTATATTTACTTAAGTGACAATTAAGGTTTCATTTCCGTCTTTAAGTGCGGCAGTTAGGTGCCTATTCTTTTATAAAAGAAGTCTTTAATGATATTGAAATCTTATGTCATTTTAAACATTTTAGATTAATCATTTATGTCACTATTTTGTTTAAAGCCTAAAAAGCAGTGAATGACGTAAAATTAAGATTTAAGCAAACTAGAAAATTATGCCAAAAATTCAAAAAACGCTAAAACGAAGTTCTCAAAACCCAAAACGTATTCGGCTCGAGCATATCGTAACATGATTAGGGTACACTCCCCTATTCCAGTCGCAGCCGAGTGCCCGAAGACTGCCTGTGTTTGTGCAGCGCCGTACCGAGTGATCCCTGGAGCCGAGCTGGGCAAATATTGACTGGTATTAGAACGTTGGTAACGAGTCACTTTGGACTGGTGCTTACATGGGACGGTTACCTTATTTTTTTACTTTTTTACGGCTCGTCTCGGAGTTGGTTTTTTGTAGCTGTATGTGACTTTTACTTTTTGTGGCAGTTGATACTTTTTTAAGACCTTATGATATAGGTACGGATATGATAAAATCAATTGCTATTTTCCTTTTACTCATTTTATTTTCAATCTATGCACTATTATTGTTCAATTTTGTTAACAGACATTAATTTATTGTAATAAAAAAATAGAAACACTTTTAAATAAGATTTCGGCTGTCAATAAATCAATACATTTTCGACTCGTAATTTTTAAATATAAAGTATGATTTTAAGCGATATCGATAACATTATTAAAAACATGATTACATACTAAATCGATATTTTTTTTGTATTGCTTTTTCATGGAAAATTCTAACAATTCACATTTGCATGTCATGACAGCCTATGAATAAGTAAACACTTAATTTCAAACTTGCGCTCACAAGGATAAATGTAACATGCTGCGGTCTTGTTAGTGTCCTAAATAAATAAAATAAATTACGAGTAAATATTAACTGCAATTAAGCAAAACATAACATACAAGTAAGATCACATGTTAGTAAATATAGGTACATTCACCCCGTAGGGCGAACGTAAGGTTAATGAATTAATAAATCATAATATATATGTCTTACCTGATACTAGTGTAAATTTTTTAAGGGTACCGAAGACCCTATTGGGGGAAAGGGGGTTAAAGATAGGCAGCGCACTTGTGACCTCTATTGTGTATGTCAGTGTATGTTTTCTTTAGATGGTATATTATTAAAAACTCAATTAATGAAAGAAAATTAGCTCAATCATCGACAAATTTCCTAAGCATCTGGCCTCTTTAACCATTTGACATTGGCAACATTACCTGTGTCCTGACACAATGCAGGCCACAAAAAAAAAATAAGATCTTAATATTAATCAATTATTTTACGTCACTAATCTGTAATGGTAATACGCCTTTACGTCAGAAATCGACCATCCAGTTCTAGCCGGTTATAACTGATTTGCAATCAGCTGTCTCGATCGTAATTGGTAAGCTTGCTATTAGAGCAATGAGCTCAATCTTATGGGATTATGGACCTATGTGGACCGTTAAAAAGGATGGGATTGGTAATTTGAGATAGGCTATATTTTTGCTAGTAATCAGTTTGCATTGCGTTTTGAACCTTGTTTCGATATTAGTTCCAAAATTAAGCAATAGATGGCGCTGTTACATAAAAAGAATTAGAGCTAAAAGGTACGAGAGTTTCCTGTAAGGTAGAAAACATTTTTATTTATGTGATAGATGGGAGACGAGCAGATAGATCACCTGATAGTAAGTAACTGCTGCTGCCCATTGATACCCGTAACAACTAGTGGAATCATAAGCCCTTCCCTTCCTGATTGGGCTTCTAGTACTCACTCATTCGGCGAAACACAACAGGCGCTGCTTCGCACCTGTCTTCTGAGGCCGTGGTATCACTCCAGTCAAACAGGCCCATTACGAGTCCGTGTGTAGTTTTTGAGCACGCCATTCATAAATTTAACATTTACAACGTCGGAAACACGAACTACTTTGTTGGGAATAAAAAGTTCAATTTCAACAACGAAACACTGGTCCTGGTTTATGTTCAGACGGATTGAGTCAGGGTTGTGAAATTGTAATCGATTGTGAAAATAAAACGAGTTATTTTTATCGATTCTTCTTCGCTAGGGTTGATATCACGTTCAATATTTTATTTCAAAACTAGTGGCCCGTCCTAACATCGTTACGGTATATCAGTTTCAAGCTGCCAATAGATGGCGCTCGCAGTCAATTATATCGCGCATACCTGTTTATAAATATAAATCATTAAAATATCGTAAATACAAAATTTGATACAAAACTTTATTTTTTATTTATGACGCAAACAGACGGGGTCAAATAAGTTGTACAAGTGATTTTTTATAGGTTTCTTTTATAAAATATTTAGCAGAAAGTCAATGAATATAATTTAAAAATAAGAAAACTTTTCTGGTTAAATATTGCTAACAGGTAAACAACTTAAAATGTGTGCAACTGATTTACCATGTAGAAACAATTTATACACATAATGAAGTTAGTACCTAATTTAAGGTAATGTAAGGATGCACAAAATTAACCTTTTTCAAATATATACACGTACGATAAAGAAAGCAGATGATTTGATATCCATTCAATCACCAAAAAGGTGACGACGTCAGACTCAGTGGTCGCCAACAAGTAGATTTGTGAATCGACTTTTTTTAACCATCACATCCCTAAATGCATCTGCGTCCGTTCCGAACTTATTGATTGGAAGCATCTGGCTCCCGGCATATGCCGATGCACCCGCGTCAAAATATCCAAATGGAAAGAGCTCTTCCGAAACTCGTCGACTTTCCAACCGCAAACTTTTGATTCGCTTTGAATATCGACGGAGCGTCGCTCCCTTCAAGCATCGACTTTCGTTCATTACCCGGATGATAACTGGAGAGACGTATCGGGACAAGATTGAAAAATTCAAAAAGAAAAGGTTTGTCATTATTTTTATTCCTTTCACTAGATCTTATATTTTGACAGGACTCTGTAACCTATGACTCTATCTGCCGCATTAATTAAACCTTAGTTGTTACAAGAAAAAATATTGACTCTTATTTTAATGGACATAAAGACTATCCATACTTAAGATAATGAGCATTTAGGTTAAATGTCATTTTGAGTGCAGCAGTATAACCTATATTTTGACTGAAAAGAAATCTATTCAATAAGGAACCGACTTCTCTTATAATGATATTTTTTTTTGCAGAAAGACTAGAAAGACCCTTTGAAGACTTCAATGGTTCAATATTTATTTGGTGTAACTGTTTTAATAAATTTCTATACTTAATTCCATAATGTTGTTACGTAATTGAATATAGTTAGTTGGGTGGACTTCGAAATGTTCTGCCTTGATTTAAATCTAACTAACCAATGTCTTTAAATTGGAAACGAAACCTTATCCCAAGTCCGGTTGTTAAACGCCTAGATCAATGTTTTTAAAATTCCTCCAGCATCCTAAACCAGAAGTTGGCAAAACGAGTTACGCTCTAAGCCCCGATCTTATTGACTGTTCCGTTCGGTTTATGCCAGACTCTATCGGCCCTGTAATATGTCCCGTTTCCCGAACACACCAGCTTTCGGGAATAAGAAAAGTTCTGACATCCTCGTCCAAGGAAATGAAAGAAAGAGGCCTTTCGAAGCAGCACTAAACTTAATATCTTTGATCTCCAAAAGTTAGAATTAACTCGAATACAAAGACAGTCATGGCCATCTGCTTAGGGGCCGAGAATTAAGTAACTAATTCCAAGTTTAATGAGAAACTCTCTTAGAGGGAATAATTCGATTGTGAATGCAGCAGCTTCGTTTGCAGCGTCGACCTTTTTGGCTGTTACTAAATTAAATTCCTCAAACACTCGTTTGATATCTTTAGTTTCATTAGCGACAGTATTGTCTAGTAACGATGAATCATCAGTGTTAATGCTATCTGCTCTTTTATTTTTTTGATCATTATAATTAATTGCTTGAACAAGAGCTATGTGAGTAGTAATTCCTCTGCAAGATGCCTATCCATCCGCATCGGTATCTAACTCAGTCGAGTCAGCATATCAAACAATTTACTTACAAGACGTCTATGATTTCTTTATTACGGGCCTCTTTACCCTTTTCGTAGACGGCGCCCATTTTCCTTTTAGTAAATTTCTTTCTGTTTCCACCAACATCTCGAGAGATGAGGAGATATTGAATTTTGTGGCATAACGTTCCCTTTTTTATCTCAATCCGGGATTTGTGTACATTCGCCGCGTAAATAACGGGTGATTTAGGCTCGCAGTCTATTACATAAATTGATATTCATGCTTGTTCGCGGAGTTCTTAAAGATTAAAGGGTACTCGTGGGGAATTCTCTTAAAACGCACCCGAGGAGCGGGCCCATTAAGTAAGAAAAAGAATTGTGTGCCAGTTCTCTCGTTGCGTACAGTATGCCACTTACCGTAATGCTTTTATAATTACGTTCCTATGTAGGTTTCGGTCGTGACAACCAGAACAGCGAAGCCTCAGTGTTTGTGAGTTCCATGTATATCCATTTGTAGCTATTATTGTAATGGTATGCTTACCCATGAAACTTTCAAACGAGAAACGAATGACTGTTCACAATTCTACATTGTACTTTGAGATGACAATGTGACTCCGCTATTTTGCGTTACGAAGGGCCATTATCTAAATAATTAAATCTATAAGTGTGAACGGAACGGCTTTTAGGTCTAGTAACTTTTATTGTGCGTTTTAAAATCGCTTCTAAAGCGGAGGAAATGTATTTCTGATTGTATCGTTTCTCGGATGTAATCGTAGGTTCTTGATGATTGGTGATTATTGCAAAAACTTGAGGTTCCAAGAATTGCAAACGTCAAAGGAAATTATATCCACCTACAACTGTGCTATTCTAAAATTTTACTTAGTCATCGTTTCTAAATAGCTAATGTTGCATTTAGAACCATCTCATATAATAATGACTGCGTTGCTAAATGACATAACAAACCAAAACCCATAGCAACACAAAATAAGTATACCTCCAGTATCAGCTATTCCAAACAAATATCTACTTGACAAAAATAATGGCAATATCAGGTTTTTTTTTGCATCATGTCGATATTTTTGACTATGCCTTCTTTCATATATTTCAGTTTCATTTTGCTAAGTATCTTTGTCAAATGTTTTCAAACCCTCCCACATACCGTTTATTTGGCAACAAAACCTTATAACACTAGTTAATTTCATGCCTAACAAGAAACAAATGTCCACTAAAGCCATTCCACACACCCATTATCTTAGTAATTAAATCCTTTACCGATGTTAACGGATATCTGTAGTCAGGGCGTGCAGTAATAAAATGCCATCACAACGTTCCCATGCACACTGCAGGGGAGATGCGTTTAGCTCCGTTAGAACAAATATAGTGCGTAGCTCTGAAATTATCTGTACTATACGGGGAAAATTACTGTATCCCCTCTGTTCCCATAGAGGTTATGATTTGTTAAAATTATAAGTCGAGTGCTGTGGGTGTGGTGTGGTAGTCGCTTGGATTATGTGTTATGCTGTGATTGATGTATATTATAGATTATTAGTAGACAATAGACATGGTTCGTTATGAATGTTGTATTAAATTAAACGAGTTTAAGAAAATCTTAAATGGAATGCTAACATTGGTCTAGCAAAAGCAGATTTACCTATTGAATTTAGGAAATTAGATAAATAAGTTCAATGTCTATTGAAGGTATTTAACCTTTTCTGATATTTAAGACAGCAATACCTTTATAGTGTATATTTCTTCAGTTCGTTTACTCACTATATTCGCACATTCTAAAACATTATAAAAATAATAAATATACCCAAAGGACTCTCAAAAGGATCCAAATCACCTTATATGAATTCCGATTTATTTTTGTAGTTTTCAAGAATCGCCACTCTAAGCAAACATAAGTATACTCAACTTATACTTGAAGATTTATTTGGGTACTGCTGTACCTTTGAACTCGTGAGAGGTAAATTTTTTTTGTAAGATGCTTAAACGAAAATAGAACAGACAACCTTTTACATTTTAGCAAGCTATACCTATTAGGATAGTATGACGTCATCGCCTTGAGATACAGCGTTATTTAGTAGAATTGCAGCGTTGTCCTTGGTTTCTATATTTGGTGCTTTTAATTAATCTAAACCCGTGTACTACCTAGTTTTGAAATTTATTGTTCTATGTTCATTACGAAACTGTTAGTTACTTATAGTTAAGACGAAAGCGTTTTTGAATGAAATACATTTATTTTCATGTAGTTTACGATCAATATTAACGTACATGTATTTAATTTTGATCGTAAACTACATACTAATTAAAAACAACTTTTTTTGGAAAATAGTTTTTTATCAGTTTTAATGGCGTACCTAGTGCTTTAACTGTATCTATCTCTGTCTTGACCTTCGCAACTTACGACACTTTTAATCTTGTTAAAGTTTATTAGTTTATTTCTGTCGACACATCTATAAGTAGTTTAATTAATTGCACATCTTGTGCCAATGTTGTATTTGATCAAATTGTAAGGGCAAGTGTTCATCACTATATAAAAAAATAACCTTTAGATAAACCGAAACAACAAAAAACTTCACTCAGTGCTACTATTGGTACTTATTTGAAACTAATAGAGTTCCGAAACGAAATGCAAACGACTAGTCGTCCATAAAACGCTTTAACTCTGTTAACTGAGAGTAAACCCTATTCTTAAATACGGTGAAAGTGTTGATGACTAAGAATACAAGAGCAAAACTTACACTTGGCTCCAAACGCTCTCAGAAATAGAACTTGGAGTTCTGAGGAAAGCTATACACGTGTTAAACACGATTTAGACTGTTCGGATCGACACGTGTTTACAAGGCACGGGGAAAATCGCACGTGTAAATCGCGTTGGTCCGCACTTAAACTCAGGGTTGGAAGATCAATCGGAAAGATGAGCACAGAAAACAGAACTTAAGGTATCTGAGTCTGACACATAATAGAAACTGGTACTCATGCGAGTTAACACTTTTTAATTTTGCGAATGGTAAACTGACATTATTAAAGTTAATGCGTGGCAGATTACCACTTGAAAAAAATATAGTGCCCAACTGGAACACATCATTAAAACACTGGTAAGATACAAGTCAGCTCATGGCGAGTTAAGCACTTACGAAATTTGTCGGCTTAGTAAGGGGTTCGGCTAGTATAATTGGTAGTACAGCCACCCGGACTGTGGAAGGTTGTGGGTTCGAGTCCCACCTGAACCCTCCGAGGATTTTTTTAAGTGCAATATTTACTTAAGAATAAATTGCAAAGAATTGCTACACCAAACATAAAGATACAAGTCGTCTTGTGTAAACGAACGAACCTACTACTCTGTCACCTATTACGCAGAAAGTACTGAATCGCCACAATTATAGCAACCGTTTATTTGCTTTCTACTCTTAGAGGATGATTACCAGTTTCAACCGATCGCAGTTTGCTTCAGTTTCAAATCGAATGGAGTAATATTTTAGATAACTTATTTAGAAACTCTTTAGGTGAACTTGAAACATAATTTTAAGCAATCATCAACAAAAACTTTGAGTTACATTTTTAGCTTAAAATTTTGTAGTCGTCTACTCGTGAATTAAAATGTTTTCTTTTTATTTTCAGGTAAACACATTGCAGATGTTATAAGCGGTACAATCTGGTAATTATTTGGATGATTAGTATTTAAAACGTCAGAAGTATTCCGTTTGAACGCTTTAAGAAATAACTGTACAAGTACGAGGGGAATGGAAGGCCTAATCCAGGAGGACTGGGGAGTCTAAAGTAAAGCATAACACTTATGATATTACATTTGATCTAAATATCCAGGGGCGGCGGCAATTACTTACCACTTCGCTCTAACATACCACTAAAAAGCGGTGCACTGTGCAGTTATACAAATAACTACTCTAAAGGAGAAATATCTCCATGATTGCATTCTCCTATATGTATACCCGGTCATTTACTTTTCATGTCAAAGGTTACGCCTCGTTCAGTCGTATCACGCTTGCTTGGTCATCTAATCGCATGTCGAGTGAGCTATGTGGCAGAAATCTATAATTGGCCTGACAGAGATGACTTGTATGGACAAGTATGAGTAGCGTTCATACATTTATTCAACCTATAATATGCAAAAATAGGTATAGGATCAGACAAGGCGCAGTGCGGCGAAGGTCGAGTTTTCCATACATATTTGGATCTGGCACCGATTTTGTCGTTTAGGCTTATCAAATAATCAAATTGGTGTGTTTACGATACTGTGCTGTTTTGTCTTTAGGTTAATCTAAAATTTACTTGCATAAGATGAAAACAAAATGTATCAAGGCCATCATAAGAATTTACATTAGCAAGCAACTAGTTAAAAAAATTACATCAATAAACTTTCTTGATTATAAGGCGATGACTTTAGGATCTTGGCAAAATTTGCTAAAAAATTACAAAGATAAACATTAACAAAAGATCTTTAAAAAGGTTTAAATCAATTTAGTATAAAATTTCCACCCACTACACAACTGCAGTAGTTTTAAGTAGGTACTACAAATTCAACATGCTATTTAGGGCTCAATGTTTAACTATCTCAAACATTTTATTTTAAGCTACCAGCAATGATTTTCACGAACTAACAGGCCAAAACACCATAGATACGAAGCTGACATTAACTGTCCTTAACTCTCTTACTTTAACTTGGTTCAATTTTCCATTCCCATCGCAGTCCAGCCAACTAATTGCAACATTAAAACGAATCTACGATAGTTTATCAGGGATTTTACGATTTCCCAGCTTTGTCTACATAAATATCACTTTTGGCACGGCTTGCGCGTATCGACGTACGATCGTGCTATTTCAACGAAAAGAACTATCCTTTACTAAGATAACGAGAAATTGGACGCAGAAAGAGTAATGGTACTCCGATTTGGAGGTTATGTGGTATCCTTTAGACTATTGGCGGAGTATTGGGAAGACATTTTATTAGCTGTTTCTGCGGCTAGTTTGAAGAGGGTAACTACAGAAAATATGCTGACTCTATCTTATCAAATCATACAGCATGAATGTATGAACGATAAATTAAAGGATCAAAGAATTTTGGCAGACTAGTGCCCCGCCCTCAGTTCGCTTCGGGATCTTAATTCAGAAATGAGCCAATGGATGGCGCTGTGTCCAATTACATCGCGCAAGCGTTTCGTGTTTTCGGTTTACCTATAAGCTTTGTCGTTGTCTATAGAAGTTATCTCTTTATAATAGTATAGAAGATAGATACGTAGAATATACTGAAAAATTACAAATACAAATAGAGACATAATTTATTTCTTTACTACATTTCTTCATGGTAATGCATTAATTTATCCGAGGCAAATTCTGTAACTTATTACTTAGAGGTTATTATCTATTTCACTAACTACCGCACTCAAAGACGTCATTTAAACTTAATATGCATTATCTTGATTATGGATAGCCTTTATACGTATCAAAATAAGTGTCAATATTTTCTTCTTAAGTGACATTTAAAGTTAAATGACGTCACTAAGTGCGGCAGTAAGTATAAGGAAACGCCTAGATAAGAAGTAAATGATTTAAGGGGCTATACGAATGAAACTAGCGCCGCCAACCTATTTACACTGATTGTGGCGAAAATATTATATTTGATCTAAATATCAGGGGCGGCGGCAATTACTTACCACTTCGCTCTAAGATACCACTAAAAAGCGGTGCACTGTGCAGTTATACAAATAACTACTCTAAAGGAGAAATATCTCCATGATTGCATTCTCCTATATGTATACCCGGTCATTTACTTTTCATGTCAAAGGTTACGCCTCGTTCAGTCGTATCACGCTTGCTTGGTCATCTAATCGCATGTCGAGTGAGCTATGTGGCAGAAATCTATAATTGGCTGACAGAGATGACTTGTATGGACAAGTATGAGTAGCGTTCATACATTTATTCAACCTATAATATGCAAAATAGGTATAGGATCAGACAAGGCGCAGTGCGGCGAAGGTCGAGTTTTCCATACATATTTGGATCTGGCACCGATTTTGTCGTTTAGGCTTATCAAATAATCAAATTGGTGTGTTTACGATACTGTGCTGTTTTGTCTTTAGGTTAATCTAAAATTTACTTGCATAAGATGAAAACAAAATGTATCAAGGCCATCATAAGAATTTACATTAGCAAGCAACTAGTTAAAAAAATTACTTCAATAAACTTTCTTGATTATAAGGCGATGACTTTAGGATCTTGGCAAAATTTGCTAGAAAATTACAAAGATAAACATTAACAAAAGATCTTTAAAAAGGTTTAAATCAATTTAGTATAAAATTTCCACCCACTACCCAACTGCAGTCGTTTTAAGTAGGTACTACAAATTCAAAATTTTATTTTAAGCTACCAGCAATGATTTTCACGAACTAACAGGCCAAAACACCATAGATACGAAGCTGACATTAACTGTCCTTAACTCTCTTACTTTAACTTGGTTCAATTTTCCATTCCCATCGCAGTCCAGCCAACTAATTGCAACATTTACAACGAATCTACGATAGTTTATCAGGGATTTTACGATTTCCCAGCTTGTCTACTAAATATCACTTTTGGCACGGCTGGGCGTATCGACGTACGATCGTTGCTATTTCAACGAAAAGAACTATCCTTTACTAAGATAACGAGAAATTGGACGCAGAAAGAGTAATGGTACTCCGATTTGGAGGTGTGGGTATCCTTTAGACTATTGGCGGAGTATTGGAAGACATTTTATTAGCTGTTTCTGCGGCTAGTTTGAAGAGGGTAACTACAGAAAATATGCTGACTATCTTATCACTTATGTACATCTTGATCGTGCTTATATATAATACTAGTGGCCCGCCCTCACTTCGCTTCGGGACCTTGATTCAGAAATGAGCCAATGGATGGCGCTGTGTCCAATTACATCGCGCAAGCGTTTCGTGTTTTCGGTTTACCTATAAGCTTTGTCGTTGTCTATAGAAGTTATCTCTTTATAACTAGTATAGAAGATAGATACGTAGAATATACTGAAAAATTACAAATACAAATAGAGACATAATTTATTTCTTTACTACATTTCTTCATGGTAATGCATTAATTTATCCGAGGCAAATTCTGTAACTTATTACTTAGAGATTATTATCTATTTCAGTAACTACTGCACTCAAAGACTTCATTTAAACTTAATATGCATTATCTTGATTATGGATAGCCTTTATACGTATCAAAATAAGTGTCAATATTTTCTTCTTAAGTGACATTTAAAGTTAAATGACGTCACTAAGTGCGGCAGTAAGTATAAGGAAACGCCTAGATAAGAAGTAAATGATTTAAGGGGCTATACGAATGAAACTAGCGCCGCCAACCTATTTACACTGATTGTGGCGAAAATATGATATTTTTGAAGAAAATAAAACATTACAGACTTAGATCCAAGTAAATTGTTAAACGGCCACTTTTAGCAATAATTGACATTATTGTTACTTGTCGCGTGTTTTATATATTACATCTTGAAAAATCCAATTTACTTTTATCTAAGTCTGTAATGTTTTGCTTTCTTAAAAAATATCGTATTTTCGCCACAATCAGTGTAAATAGGTTGGCGGCGCTAGTTTCATTCGTATAGCCCCTTAAGTGCTTTTAATGAATCTTGATCTTGAATATTTGTAAGATTTTAACGAATAGGGTATAAGCTCCCTCTTTAACAAATCTACCCATTCCTAAACATTCGTAACATATTTTACGGCCTTGTTTCTCTTTTAGTCTGCCATAGAAATGTAACCCTTATCAGTATATTCATAGAAGACATTGCGGAATGGAGTAAACCCTACGCTATATGGAATTACGCACCATTGCAGGAATTCAAAAGTAAAACACAAATGTTTATGTCTCCGTAGTATGTATGAGAAAACAAAGGTCAACCGTTACTCATTTCTGGAAGTATTCCCGTTTTATTAATTCCTTTAGTTAATTGTTTCAGTTCGGTTATTCAATGCAAATTAGATACTGGTTTTTAGGCTAGTGGGCTACTACGGCTTACGATATTCGTGACAAATCACCTTTCCTTTTCAAAGGCGAAGAAAACTGTATTTTAATCGTTAGAAAAGTTAATAACATTCAATTTTTAATCTTTCGAAGTATAATTTTTACTTATGTTATACAAAAGTGATCACCAGATTTAAACACATTTGATATCAATACTTTCATTGATTTTATAAGTGCTCCTTATATTTTTTTATCCTTGTAGTCATTATCCTTTTAAGTGACTTATTACTCATTAATAAGTTTCATTTAATGAACATCGATATATATTTCATTCAGTTAATAATTTTTGTAAATATCTCTAATTGAAAAATCGTAAAAACCATTATCATTATAAGATGGTAAGCATTTATATTATCTCATTTATACGTAATTAATTAGGTATGATATGAACACAAATTTCTAAATTTTAAACTTATAGTAACTTTAAATTACTTTTTATCAATGTTAAGACCAAAAAGTTTAATTAAGAAGATTTAACTCACTAAGACATTTATCTTCCCCGTGGATAGTTTAGAAGATATTGCAATGAACAGTAAAGCTTTGCACTATTATGGGTATTTAATGCCATGTCCAATAATTTATGCAATAACAAACGCCATGCATGCATATTCTATCTATAAAATTACTTAATACACGCGCCAAACACGGCAACGATCGCATTGAAATGATCTGCTAACAGTACACAATCCTTCCGTTTTGTGAAAAAAATTACCCGTTTTGTGAAAGAATTGTACCGTTTTGTAAAAATTGTTTCGTTTTCTGAAAAAAAAATACTATTTTGTAAAAATTCTTCCGTTTTGTGAAAACTTTTACCCTTTTTGGGAGCCGCTAGGACTCATCCCGATTTGATCCAAATAAAGTTTAGGCATACTATATGGATATAGTAACCTAACCATTGGTACCCATTGATAAGAGTTCTAATAAATAGTACAAAATCCACAATATCAATACGCAGTTACATCATTACACGCGCTTGCTCCTGCGTCGCGTTTATTAATAAACAAACACGTGTGCGGAATACGTGCGCTTGAGTTTGTAAGGGCGAAGACATGGTGATCGTCAATACTCGCAGGATTCTCGTCAAGACCTAGAACCTTGATTTTGTATATAAATCCTTTAAAATATTTTACTAAAGTTGGGCACGGCATGTCATTATAAAAATTTTCTTCTCTACCAGACACTTAATTATGAAAATGCTAACACTCCTTGACTAAAAAAAATACAATCTTTTTTTATTCAAACATCAATTTTGATGTGTTTCCTGGAAGTTCTAACTTACTATCTATTTATGTGAAGGGAATTAATTTAAAATTATAATATAAAAAATATCAAAATCACCTAAACTAAACGCACAGACTCTTGGCAGATGATATTATATCATTCATAAATAATGAATATAGTTTGTCAGTTGCGCTGTTTAAAATGGTCAGTAGATTATAAGGTAAGCAATTTTACTATGTTCAAGCCTCAAGACTCATGGCATTTGGAAATATGTTACATTTATAATTAATGAATAAAATATGACACCGTCTGCCGCAAGTCTTTGCGTCAAGTTTCGTTTCATTCCAAGCAATTATATGGCGCATAAATTAGCTAATTTTACTGCTTTTGCTATCTTTCTTAAGGAAAGTCGTTTAGTATCGTAAGACGAGACTAACTTTAATAGGATACATTTAATTATGCTGTAACTGAGACATCTAGTTAAATATCTTAGTATATTACTTTCCAGCCATTTTCTAGCAGCTAGTTTATTCGACGTCATTGCGTTGAAAACTTTAGTAATCACTAAAGATGTTATCAAATTCGCTCCCGCTAAACGTGTCTTACCAAACCCGCACCATTTTATGCACAGTCCATATCTCGTTCGCATATGTTAGATAGCAACATACGGACTCACTGTAACACGATATTATAGTAACACAGTTTCTCTATAGTGAACAGTGCATCACAGTTCCACGAGTCATCTGTTAGTTAGCATGTAGTTACGTAATCTATGGTAACTGTTAATAGGTGCTCAAGTTACTTGAAAGATAATCCGAGGAAAGTGAGATAGCGTTGATAACGATAGATAGTGATTGTTTTAGTATAATGACACATGCAATGTAAGTAAATGCGTAGACTGATTGATGATATATACTTATTGTGTTTGTAGTGGGTTGACATGAGTTTTAATAACGTCACTACAGTGGATGCGGAAGACCGTTCAAAGTATAGAAGACATTAGTAAAGAAGACACCTAGCACCAAATCGCCAGTTAATGAAACATTAAGATGATGGTAATATGTATCAAAGGGGATAATTAGGTTATATCTTTCAATTTTTTTGATACAATTCTCAAAATACTTGTCTTTGAAATAGAGAAGGATTAACTTTGGATCAAAATTGGAACAGAAAAAAGATAACAACAAAACAAAGTAGGTAATACGGATTGTTATAAACACATATTATTTAAAAGGATCAAGAATTGTTTAGCGTGTATACTATTATTAATGTTTTCTTCTTTGAGTTTAAGGTATTCAGGTTTTTCCCAGTAAGTAAACAAATAAACATTTGTGAACGTCAAAATATCGGTAAAGTTTTTTTCAAACAGATATTAAAGAGAGTAGGTATTAAAGAATTTTGCTATTGAATATCTAACAATATTGAAGTTAAGAAATTATGAATAATAGAGGATACATCTTACTTTGATTTGACGTATTAAGTAGAAGCAAATCAATTATGAAATGAGATGAATTATAAACTATTTACGATAAGACCACCTAGATTATACGAGCCATAGTTAAAGATTTGCTAACTTTGTGCAGTAAAGTCTACGTGTCTATCTTAAACGAAATAGTTTACCATTCCAATTGCCAATCTATAGAACGCTCTCTTGGTTTAATAAGCAAATATCTACAGTCAACAAGATATGTGTAAGTACAGAAATACCTTCTGTTATTATTAGTAGATACCAATGTACTCGTGCCGGTGTAACTGCTCAAGTGAAAACGTTAACATTGTTGTTGTTACATTTCCTAATCGTACACGTGCTGCTTTTTTATCTGCGACGTATGGCGTTGTATATGTGCAGTTTATTATGCGCAGGAGTGTAAATAATTTCGTAAAATTGCTCCTCAAAGGGTATAGCCGCAGCCCCATAGTGAAACTGCCCCTGGCTTAAATGTATACCTTTCTTAGAAGCGTTTATAGGTCTTATTATTATATACCATTTTACAAATTTTCAAGCCTGGAATCCCCTTGGTTTGGATAAAAAACAAAAAAAATAAAAAATCTTTTTTAATTTTTTTAAGCTAAATTAATGGTTCGATTTCTTTGAAATTCGGATTATACATGGTACTAATAGCGATACATTTGCAAAAAAATAATCAAGGTTGTAACTTATATACAAAGGCCTAAAAAAATATTTTTTTGTTTTTAAAAATTTTTTTTTACTATTTACAAGAGGGCGACAACCTCAATTTTAAGGTATGTAATGCACAATATAATATTGTATAAAATATATTTTTTTCATAGAAATCCATTTGTGGCAACATGGTAAAAAAAATAAAAATGTCTTACTAATGCAGGCCATTCGTCCTACCACCATTAGGAAGTTATGAGCGGTGGTAGCCTAGTGGTTTACAACGCGCCTTCCATGCTCCGGGTCCGGGTGCTTCCATGGTCCGGGTTCGACTCCTGGCATGCACCTCTGTGCGTATTTTTACCATTAGCTCGGCGGTGAGGGAAACCATAGTGAGGAAACCTGCACGTTTCGAATAGTTTCTGAAACGTGTAACCATGATTCAGTTGGTCTGGTTCACCTGTTAAATGGTTGCGAAGGTCAGACGGCAGTCGCTTCATTGTAATTACCAGACTTTCCAAATCCTGAATTATGGTCTAAGTGTACCCTGGATTCCAAAGCGACAGTTTTGGATGCAACCGGGAATAACACGCAAAGATGAAGATAAGATGAAGAGTAATACCTATAAATATTTGGATACAATTTTACACAAATTGAACTAGTCCTAGGCTAAGCAAAGCTTATTTTATGTACTAGGCGGAGGTAAATACTCATACATATATAGAAAAATGCATACATGCATAAATAAAATACATAAAAAACACCCACGACCAAAGAACACATAGCCATACTCATCACACAAAAGTTTGCCTTGGCCAGAATTTATTTTTAACCGACTTCATAAAGGTTCTCAATTCGACCCGTATGTTTTTTTTTGTAGTAATGTTACTCAATTTCTCCACCAATTATGAATTGATTTTAATGATTCTTTTTTGTTTAGTAGGCCATTATTCAGCGGTGGTCCCATAAACATTTTATCAAAATTGACTCGGTGGTTATTGAAAAACTACAAAAAATATATAGTGTCTGTAATCTTGAAGTCGGTTTTTTTTTTAAAATTACTGATTTAAATTATAACTAATCGGTACTAAACGTAATCAGCAGCTGGGCATTAAACATGTTTAAATAATATTTCAGCGTTACAATTGTTACATACATACACGCGTTGCAAATAGGCAACGCGTGTTCGAAATTCGAATTCAAAATAATAGGTAATGTTCGCATTAAAATTCAAATGTATCAAAATTCTGGCCAGGACAAACTTTTGTGTGATGAGTATGGCTAGTGTTCTTTGGTCTTGGGTGTTTTTTATGTATTTTATTTATGCATTTGTGATTTTTTCTATAATTATGTATGAGTACCTACCTTCACCTAGTACATAAAATAAGCTTTGCTTAGCCTAGGACTAGCTCAATTTGCGCAAAATTGTATCCAAATATTAATAGTTATTACTCTTCATCTTATCTTCATCTTTGCGTGTTATTCCAGGTTGCATCCAAAACTGTCGCTTTGGAACCCAGGGTGCGCTTAGACCATAATTCAGGATTTGGAAAGTCTGGTAATTACAATGAAGCGACTGCCGTCTGACCTTCGCAACCATTTAACAGGTGAACCAGACCAACTGAATCATGGTTACACGTTTCAGAAACTATTCGAAACGTGCAGGTTTCCTCACTATGGTTTCCCTCACCGCCGAGCTAATGGTAAAAATACGCACAGAGGTGCATGCCAGGAGTCGAACCCGGACCATGGAAGCACCCGGACCCGGAGCATGGAAGGCGCGTTGTAAACCACTAGGCTACCACCGCTCATAACTTCCTAATGGTGGTAGGACGAATGGCCTGCATTAGTAAGACATTTTTATTTTTTTTACCATGTTGCCACAAATGGATTTCTATGAAAAAAATATATTTTATACAATATTATATTGTGCATTACATACCTTAAAATTGAGGTTGTCGCCCTCTTGTAAATAGTAAAAAAAATTTTTAAAAACAAAAAAAATATTTTTTTAGGCCTTTGTATATAAGTTACAACCTTGATTATTTTTTTGCAAATGTATCGCTATTAGTACCATGTATAATCCGAATTTCAAAGAAATCGAACCATTAATTTAGCTTAAAAAAATTAAAAAAGATTTTTTATTTTTTTTGTTTTTTATCCAAACCAAGGGGATTCCAGGCTTGAAAATTTGTAAAATGGTATATAATAATAAGACCTATAAACGCTTCTAAGAAAGGTATACATTTCAGCCAGGGGCAGTTTCACTATGGGGCTGCGGCTATACCCTTTGATAAATGTGATTGCTTCTTGTGCCTCAATTAGTTTATTTTTGTTATTTATTTAGCAAATAGAAAGGGCATTTACTGGTGTTGCATGTGTCTACGGGCGGCGACATTCGCTTACCATCAGGTGATTTGTCTGCTCGTCTGCCACCTATCACATCTGAAAATAATATAAACACTATAATATTAGATTACAACCAGCCAATAATAATATTTTTGAAAAAAAAAACTGTTGAATGTGTTTTTTTCAATTTATTTATTTGTACATAACACTGCGGTGGTAACTATCTACCTACTTTTACAATAAAAAGGTTTGCATTTTTTAAATTTAAACGAAATACTATCAAAAGTCAGCACTCCAGCAAATTGATGAATTAAAATAAATGTTAACCGCCATCTTTTGACAAAGGAAATTGTTTACGGTCGAAAAGTTTTTTGCCACCGTGTCCACGATCATTACCATTTTTTTTTCTAAATCTCTCCGGAAATGACCCTTGGTTCAACACAAAAGATAACATTCAACTTGCTAATGTAAAGTAATGAGGTAATGACTGTGACTCTATTGTAGGGGACGAAAGTATTGTAGCTCTTACTAAAAATGCTGTTGATCTAACTTTAGTCCAGGTAGAAAGTTATTAGTGTGAGTTTAGACTAGTGCAGGTAGATTTGTGTATTAAGACGTTAACCTTCGGGATTGATGTATAAGTTTAAAAATTATTACTGATTTAGGGCTTGTTTCACATTGTAAAGATAAAGCTATGCAACACATAAATAATTGAGAGTAAAATTTGCGATTTTTTTCTGTCAAACACATGGATATTAGAACGCTATTTGACAGTCGTGGAACGCAAAAAATATGCTTATGGTTGCTACCATAAGCATAATTTAAATTTAACTTAAGCTGTAGCTTAAGTAGAACTTATTGGTATTTGTGAAACAGCCCTTGGGTATTTTCGGTAATGAATTTGATTTCAATCTGCGAGTCTATCTTTTTGATAAATGTTGCATGTTTTAATATGTTCCAAGAGCTCTATGCTATTGTTTATTAATTTTTCTAAAACATCATAAACATGCTTGTGTGTTTTAATGGGTATTTTTATCCATGTTACTTTTATAACCATTCAGTCATTTCCATGCAAAACAAGTGACGTAAATTAATTACCATATTTTGCTAGTTGTACTCACGTATTGTAGCCATCGTTCACGCCGGTCAAAGACCTAAATTTTAATTAAATTTGCACAATATATCATCGATTCTTATCGGCTGGCGTGCATTTTTAGGATAACTTTTATTGCAAAAATATAAAGTTACTACTGTCCCCCTTAATTGTCAAGGAACTCCATTTTGCTATTAGTTCCAAATTTTGACAATAGATGGCGCTTGGTATCGGTAACATCTCACAAGTCTTTCGTATTTAGAAGTTCTTTTTATAAATCCCATAGGATATATATCTACGGAAAAAAACGAAAATTTTTCACAGATCAAATTCTATAAAAGAGAAATGTTTATGAAATGCTAAAAATGATTCAGTAAAAAATTCCAATGTCAGATGATAGAGGAATCAATTTTGAAATACAATTTTTAAATTCCATAATATCGGAATGTAATAGATAAACTTGGAAAGATAATAAAAACGATGTTAAATTTTATATAGATATCTGATCATGAAAACCCCAGTAAAGCAATGACTTGATTTTATTGCATTCATTCCGCAGTGGGACGTAAATATTCGTCATCTGGTGAATTCCCAAGCTTGAAATTAAATCGGCATGCAATGAATATAAGTTTATTTATATTTGTTTTTTACTGCCATCGATGCGGGTCCTCTATGCCGCAATGGTATTTAATGACATCTTAAGTAATGGGACATAAGTTTTGATAATGTAGTAAATTGTCTAATTGTATTGAAAACAGCTGTTAATATACTCGATACGTTAGAAAAAATTGTGAAAATTTCTTACATTATGTCGACATTTTTTGCCACGCATCTCCTCATTGTTAACTTCCCGCAGCGGTATTTCCGAACCGGTACGACATTCAAATCTTCAAGAAACGAGGCTATACCTTGCTAAAAGGCCGGCAACGCATCCGCACTCTTTCTGGTGTAGCTGATGTCCATGGGCGGCAGTGTTCACTTACCATCAGGTTATAAGCTAAGCTACAAATTAATGTTGAGATTGGACTGGCGAATGTTACTTAATAGAGGCTTATCTCTAGTCAATTATAACAGACTGATGATAAAGCTACAATATCTGAGCTATGCAAAGCGTCTTTTATTAGACCACAAAATCTGTGTCTTGAATTATTTAGGTCATCAATTAATTTAGCGGCCGCTCTTCCTTTGAACTTCAACAAAGTATTCTATTAGTATAATTGAACAAAATTACAAAAACTTGATTATGTCAGTTAGTAGTTATATGCATATTTGATGCAAGATCGAGTGTGGGCGTTCCAACTACTAAAACTGTGTGGGTGCAGCCTTAACTATCAACAAATTACGTCATACTCGTTTCATGACTTTTCGACCCTTGTCATAGTTAGTAGAACTTTCCTGTAGTTCTATCTCTCACTATGATATAAATATTAGTCCACCCTTACTTTGATGCAGGATATAATTTTGTAATAAGTGTACCATGAGATGGCGCTGGGCGTCGAATACGTCGTCCTAGTGTTTCAACTACTCAATTTGTATATGTATAAGATCATACAACTAACGCTGTTTCAATCATGTATTCTATTTCTGTGCAATAAAGAATATCTATCTAACTAACGAATCCAATACATTTAAAAGGACATTTTACGATACGATACTTCATTCAAAATTCTTCGTGCTGAGTACTAACGTAATCCTAGCCTGGGCACGATACGTAACGTTTCGATTTCTTGAAAGGTTCGTGCTAGGCCTCTGGTAACATTATGTGATATGTCAACTGCCTTTATAAAACTTCATGTTGGCGAAGCATAAATTAACCGACACAGTTTTACTGGCCGTTCTAACGACTACAGTGTGGCAATGTCGTTTCGAACTTTTTTCGACTTTGAATTATGTCGGTTCGGCGTGGAGTGTGAATAGGTTTTGTTTGGGGTTGTTTTTTGAGTGGCCAGTGTAGGCTTGCGTGTAATTTTGAGTTTATGACGTTTTTGAGTATTAGCCTCAAAGTTATTGCTACTGCGATAGAGAAAAAACAGATTGTATTTATGGGTTCATTCTTTAAAGTGGATCTGCTCCTCTGGCGTGGAGTTAGGTTTGCCACTGAAATAGGTTTCCAAAATAAATTTATTGGCTTCATAATATATTATGACCCAGAATATTACTATACAAGAAAAAAGTTTCAATATACATAATACAATTAGTAGTTTCAAAATTAGCACCAATCAAACAGACAGACATAAAATATTACATTCAATCAATTTGATATGAGTTCTTAAATTCTTCACTATTTACTCCAAGATTTCCTTATCATTATCATTTAACTTAATAAAAATAATATTTCCAATTTTAATAAATTGTATTGAATATAGGTTCAAGGCCGAGAAAACAGCATAGAAATAAAACTATTGAACTCAAATACCGAACTGAATGACCCTATTCAACAATGCACTAGTTTCGTTCGAACACGCAATAACCTCTCCATTGCATACCACACCTATCTTATCGAAATTATTACTAGCGTCGCATACAGGAGTTGCATTGTATGCGCACATGACATGGAGGGGCTCGGGTGACCAGGCCTCTTCTACCTTTATGGTTAAAGTATCAGCTTAAATTGACCCACTGCAGGCCAAAGCCTCCAAAGAAATCAAGGCATCGCTACTTTGGTGGGATTAGGCTTGATCACCACGCTTGCATAATGCGTATTGGTGATCGAAGCCTGCTTGAGCAGGTAATGGAAACGAGACCACAAGATCTGCTTATACCACTAGATCAGACCAAAAGATGACACTAGTGAAATCTGTCGTTCGAAGATTCCTAGCAATCCCGTCCCTAACTATTCTAAGAATTTTGTGAATATCTTGAACCTGCATTTGCTCTGGCAACCCGTAAATCACTTGATGGTACGTGGTCACCCTATGGAGGGAACTTTCCCCGTGTGAACTATAATTTTCAGTTTTAATTGCTCCATATTACCATATGTTAAGGGAATACCGCAGGTAATGCCTCGCCTTTTGTTTTATATGTTTTGTTTTTGGAGTTACGGTTAGGGGCTGGGGACTTTATGGCTCTTGATGTCATAGTAATTATCTCTTTGTCATATATTACGACTTCGTTTTTGCATATTACTTCCTTTATGTAACATTTGTGGCACAGTAGGCTTTAACTACTTTTGTTATAGGTGATCATAATCAACGAAAAGCTGCAAACGTACTAATATAATAATTGGTAATAACAAACGGACAAAAGAACAACAAAACATTTGATCCTTTTCAAGTTTAAAACCCTAAAAAACAAGAATCAAAAAACTTTAAGGTATCTAATGATATATTTGACTTAAGTAAAAGGCACACAGCTAATAAGAAAAGCCAAGGAAGAGCAAACAGGGTTATCCTTGAGGAATTATCGAGTATTGCTATCTCGACATTAGCTTTGTATGAACAGATTAAATCAAGTGCCGGGTGATATCGATCGATGGCTAACTAACCACGGTTGAGGTTTAAGGTATAAGAAAAAAGCGTTTTAAAATGAAGCACTTAAGGAGGAGATTTGTTTGATAGCGTCACTATAAATTTGTTGAAAATTAATGGTTGGTCAAAGATTTGTGGTGAGATAGTAATATAAAAATATTATTTCACTTAGGTAAAATAAATTCATATTTCAAGCATCATTTTTTAGTTTTAAAAATTATTTTGACGCGCTTTTAAATAATGAAATAGATAAAATATTGTGTCATCTTTGACGGATTGAATTTAATTGGTGGACCCCAAATAATAAACAAATAAGTGCAATACATAATAAAAACTTAAGGAAGTTTAATTTTCTTCCTTAAGAGCCAGCAACGCATCTATGATGCCTCAAGTGTTGGAATTGTGCATAGACGGTGGTGATAATATGCCATCAAATGTGCCGTCTGCTCGTATCTTCGCTACAATGTAACAAAATATGTTTAAACAATTGAAGACCGGCTTGATCATGAAATCCACAAATCTTAGAGAACTAAACGCTTAATGCTAATATTTAAACCACTAAGTTACTCTACTAAGCATTATTTGCACGTAGATAAGCATTCAGCTCGCAAGGTTGTAAGTCTCAACACAAATGTTTGTTCAAACAATATTTTCTTTCGAGCCCCCACTTGATGTCGACATCAAATTAAACAAGTTTTAAACCAAGAAACCGCTTTCAGAGTAATCCTGATAAAGTTTACGACGGTGGCAGTAAACCGGGATACCGCCAGAACCTTTGATAAAATTAAGTAATACGTCCTCCTTGTAGGTTTTTAATCTCTAATTATTATTGTTACGGCTGTGGAGTCTTTTGTATCCACATGATATTCAGTAACGCGATTGTTAATGGGTCCCAAATCTTTATGGAGATCAATGTAAATCTGTTCGTTTATATCTTTATTGTCTTTTATTATCATTACTTTGGACATTGTTGGTGTTAACTTTATTAAAACGAATGGAAAATTGAGAATAAAACCGAAATTTTAAGTGAGTTTTAAGATAAAGAAACATTATTATTAAACGAACATATGCAATGAATTAAGTGTCAATAAAACTTTTATCTATGGGAAGGGAAATAAAACAATAGCGTATATTGAGACCCGATGTGAATCGATCGCAGAGACTCTTGCACCCGGTAAACTATTAACTGCAGCACCATTAAAATCATATGGCAAGAAGTCGTTAAACAACTACCATGCTTCAGAAATACTTGAAATTTTTCCACTTTAACGATGTTCAAATTATAAGTCATTACGCGAAGGGAAGTAAATTGTAGCCTGCGAAATTTTGACCACCTGACATGAATCGAAATATTTTTTGCACTTGAACAACTGAATGGTGCCATCTGTTCTGTTTCTCGACAGAATTCGGAACAGTTGTCAATTGTCGTAATGGTTCCGACTGTGTATATACACTTGAGTAAATTTTTGTTCGACCTCGATTTGGTAGTTCAATCAATTTCCTTGTTTGTGACAGAACTAGTATCATTTGCAATTTAGTCCGTGGAAGCTAATGTAATTTCCGTTCTTTCTAATCTAAGTAACTGCTAGTTACTTAGACCTACCCTTTCTAAATAGCGTAGGTTTGATTACTAGGACAATCTAGAACTCTTAGTAGTTTTGATGACGTTAAACGAGTAAGGCAAAAAAAAATGTTTTCTTTAAAAAGGTAAAAGTGAGAAGATAAATGACAATATAAAGCAAAAAATTCAAAGATTACTGGAGTAATGATTCCAGTCTATTAAAATGCAAAAGGAAGGAAAAGAAAATAAAAGTGTTCCTTTTTCGTGTGCATAAAATATTCATACCAAAATACTCCGTCTAAAGTTTATAAGTTAATTCAGAGTACAAAACATCTTAGAGCAACATAAGACGGTAGTTACATCCCAAGAGAATACTGAAGCAAGAGCATTCATACAGCAAACTTAAGCATAGACAAAAAAACCAATAGCGTACAACGCAGCGATAACTTTATACAACCTTATTCTATTATCGACCTTAAAGGATTGGGTTAAACAATATGTATGACTCTTTACACGCGACTGTACGACAAAATATATTTTACAAGGATAAGTCAAGGTAAATAAGGTGTTCAATCCAAAGCATTAAGATTTAATATTGTAGAGCATTTAGACAAAACACGATAGGGGCTGCGTACGCCGCAGGATCGTGGAGTAAAAAATGAAAGAACGAAAAATGTTTTTAACGAAAACATAGTAAAGGAGATAAGAGCACATTTTATTGTGGCTCGACATGGGGGCGATCGACAAACTAAAAAAGGACCCAATACAGGCTGTTTCGTATCTCGGCACTCGGAAATTCTGCTGCATTCAAGCCGTGTTCTGTGAGAAATAAAACGAAAAGATTTCATTGTTGATCTTTTAACTGAAGATTTGACATTTATTATAAGTGACTTAACATTCAACGTCTTAGCTAACAATAATTATATTCAATCTTAGCACAAAAGAACTCACCTAAAAATCTTCAAAGAATAAAGGTAAAAAAAATTAAAGAAAAATTTTAAGAAACGATTAAAATACCTACCCATAAAAAATAACTTGTATCTAATATCTTTACGAATAAGTTGAAAAAGATAGCTATATCAAGATGTACTGATCTATCTTTGAAGTCTAAAGCAGATCTGAAATAAAATTATTTAAAGATTTCTACAAAACCTTCTATTCAGAAATTTAATAATGATTCAAGGACTACAGACGTAGTCCTTTTATGGATAGTAAAAAAGCGATTGATAAAACATGTCTAGTCAGTGTTTTTGAAGATGTTTAAGATCAGAATTACGATATGATGAATCGTAAGTCAGTCATATATAAACATGGAGAATTTATTGCAATAGCAGGAGATACATCAGACAAAATCGTAAAACATTTTTACGCACGAAGCCGACGATATTAAGTGCATAGCGTGTCACTTACCGTAAACACAATATATCTTCATAATAAAATACGTGTTTTGCTAGCTTGTGACATATGATATGTATCTATCAGGACGATTCATCAAAACGCCCTGTACATATCTGATCCTGGAATGCTCTACTACCTGTCTTAATCAATAATGTTTTTTTTTTACCCTAACTTCTTTTACATCCTTGTCTAACAGCTGTGCAGCTTTGATGGATTCGTTTTAAATAGTCGGACTCGTAGGATTGGATTCTTATCCTATTTGATATGGTTCTTAATAAAGCTTGACAGCTTAAGGAATGTCTGACCTTTGTAATTGACTGTAACATTCGAAGATTTATCAAATGCATTGGTTAAGTTTTCATTTTATGTATATTATAATATCTCAAACGAATTGTGATTAGTACCAATCAAGTATGTTATTTTTGTTGTATTATTACCAATAGAAGATATTAATATGACCGACCGTCTTGAGATAGAAATTTGAAACCATTTCTTATGCAATAAAGATCCGTTTTGATTGTACTACTGATTAAAAATACTCTTGTATATGTAAATGGTGGATGGTTTTCAAAACTGGGTATATAATAATAAGTGACTTTATCTATGAATTCATTAAATTAAGTAAAAGTAGTTTTTTACATACTGTAGGCTAAAGCAATAGAAGATGCCTGTTTACTCCTGAATTAAAGTAAAGCATCAGCCTATAAACTATCTGCAGGGCAAAGGCCTCCGTCATAGAAATCAAGTCATCGCTACTATGGGGTTAAGTTTAATCAACACGCTTGAATTAAGGTGATTAAGGTAAGGTGAATAAAGAAAATTTATTCCGAACAAAACCGCGACACGAGGTTGTAAATTCACCGTGTTTAGATCGGTCTCAAGATAAAAATCTATTACGAATCCCAAGTAACAGATCCATTCGAAAAATTCGCGCCGCGTATTTCGGGATGGACGTTGGTAAAAAAAAACTCACAAGCTCCCGCGCCGCGGCAATCTCGATAAAATTGAATAAGAGGATTAAAAGATTTATTGTATAAGCCTCTTCAAAGGAAATTTTCGGGTGTCCCTGTTTTATTTTAGCCGTTTATTCTGCGTCTGAGCGTAGAGCGTGTTGTCGCATATTTTAGCAGGACGGCCGGCTTGTGCGTTTGTTTGTAGCTCATGTAATGTACTGAAAGAGTTTATTTTACTATGGTTGTATGTCTTGTTTGATCCTTTCTTACGAGACGTATCTTTATTCTCAACGATATCTTTTTAGCAAAGGTGACAATCAATCTTAATTACACGGTCTACTTAGGTATATACGACATTTAAAATTGCGCGTTGCATTACATAGATAATTATACAGATACCTACTTAAATGTGTAAATTTAATATCACCGTGTTAGTTCAGTTAATATTAATTATTTACATAACCTACTTCATGGAAATCATTACCGTTAATTAGAAACTAGTTATAGGTACAGGTAAATACTGTAAATTGTAACATAATCTTTCCTGACTCTTAAAGATTTCCTTACATCCCTACTTATTTATTTTGTCTAGTTCCTTTAATTAAAAAGACATTAATTCACACTTAAGTACCACTTAAAATCAACTTTTTAAACATACTCGAACATTAAGTATGAAACATTGTATTAATTATATATTTTCTTTTTACAGGTAAACGAGAAAAAACTTTATTGCACATAAAAGAATGATGGTAAGAAAATGACATGGCACATTACATTGTGACTACTATTTGAAGCTAGTTTTGGGTCCTGATGTCAATAAAATGTATGGTTGAATGGAAATTGAGTGTGTATAATCTTCAAAAGTTAGTTCACAGGACATTAGAACAAATAAGGAAATAACAATAAAATTACCTTAAAGGAGAATGATCCAGCCGGCAATCCTAATCATTATTAACCTACAAATATTTTAAAGCTAGAGTGAATAGGCTACAGCCAAAGGCAAGCCCATTTTCTATACTATTTATAAAGAGATAACTTCTATAGACAACGACAAGCCTTATAGGTAAACCGAAAACACGAAACGCTTGCGCGATGTAATTGGACACAGCGCCATCTATTGGCTCATTTCTGAATTACAGTCCCGAAGCGAAGTGAGGGCGGGCCACTAGTCAGTAATAAAAAAAACTTTTAACTAAACCCTTTAAAAATGTAGCATATTTTTGCTTTTTAACCAAATATTATAGAACTCTAAGAAATGCCTAAGCTATATGAGTGAATGTAGATCGATATAAATCTGTCAAAACAGAGTACACCAATATGTAACCTGTACACTTTAAGACACTATTAGATTAGTTTATAGGACGCATTCCCGAAACATCCCTTTGACCGTATTTTACCTTGATACCAGCTATATTTTATATCGAGTCCTTCACAAGTTACCTGGAAAAGGTATAGCGTTTCTTAACTGAACTATAACAATAAATTTGCAAGAACTTTGTTCATTCCACTACAGGGAATGTTAACAACTCATCCTTTACTGACTTGAAGTTACGAGACTCGTATAGAATATTTTTCATTAGAGAAATTTACAGCTGTAAGGGTATTACACTTGTAGGTGTGGCGGTAGTTTAAGTGTCGTTACGATCGATATAAGCAAGCATCGATATATGCAGCAAGTATGACAGCAATTATTAGAAGGCACTAGGTGGGTAAAACCAAAAACGAACAAGTTCGAATGGTGTTTTCGTTAGTTTTTTTATTATTTACATTATTTAGTAGCTAGGTTCTCATGTAAGTGTCTGTAATCTGTCTGTTTTATGGGAAAAAAAATCCTTTAACCAGAATTATACATGCATTTATCAAAAATTTTGACTTCGACTGGTCAGATGGCGCGTTTGGTAGTGACCCTGCCTCATGCGCTAAAGATCGTGGGTTTGATCCCCACCCTGAACAAACATTCGTGCGATGAATGCTTGTGTTTGTTCAATGATCTGGGTGTAAGATAAGTATTCAAGTATTAATTTGTGTTTCTTCTGCGTCTGATATTTGTGACACAAGTGCTTAAGCCACGTAAAACGGAGTCAGGTCAATGTATCAGATGTTGTGTGAAATACATTATCTAAAATGATATATAAAGTATCTGCTTATTTAAGGTTCTTGAAATTATCGATCTCATATTATAGATTTATCGATAATTTAGTTAATAAATTATCGATAATCTATATTAATGCAAACACAACACTAGATATAATCTATTATCTATTATTGCTACAGGCCTACTACTTTCTTTTCATCGCGTCCTGTACTTTCAGGAATCCCAGTTTCAGTCTTCATTCGTAAGATTCTTTTGAAAGTTAATAAAGTTTAATGCATAATGTACTATTCTTAAGGGATTATTTTAAGTTCTTACATAAACTGCATACTTGAAATTGACTTCTTAAACGAAACATTTATGCTTCTTACTGAATATCTTCAAAAAGTTTGCATTCGAAATCTTAATACTTTGACGGCGAAGTTGAAGAACCTTTTATTGAGTCAATTTAAAGTTTTATTACATTTGAGATAAATAAGACCTTTAGTTTTTTGTTTGATTTATTTCACTTTCTCTAACTAGTTTATGAAACTTTGAGAGGACATTATCAATAGATGGCGCTGACCGTCGATTGCTTCGCGAACGTGTTTAGTTTCCCAGATTACCTAAAAGCCTCGAATTATCTCTTTATAATATAGTATGCAGTATAGGTTTGCCTGTAAGAGTAATGATGACAGTTTTTTTATTTTTTAACTTACCTGTTCTTAAATAAGTAGAATCTATAGACAACGTCAAGGCTTATAGTGAAACCGGAACCTTTTGGGGTAAGCAACGAGAATGTAAAAAACATTTGTATCATCGTCCACCCAGAGTGTACAAACATAGGGTGTCTACCCTAGCGGGAAAAGTGAAACAAAAAAAAGTCTTGCGCGATGTATTTGACACCCGGCGCCATCTATGGCGTACGGCTTGAAACGAATGCCCCGAAACGAAAACGCGACAGCACCACTAGTTTTAAAATAGACAACAAGACAACAGTTAAATTTCAAATGTCAGTTGTGTAAGTACAAACTTATTTATGTGTCCAAAAGAATATTTCACAAAAAAATACAAGCTATCCAAGCTATTACCCTGTCACTGTTAAACAGTTACAACAGAAAACAGTTTCGCTCAAAATACGAACAAAAAACAAGGAATTTTGCACAAGTTAAGTTAAACCTCCACATAATTGATAATGTCTTAGTACAAAACTTCTTTAAAAGGTTACAAAGTGAATTGATCACGAGACTTTAAGTCCATTATTACTGCCATTATCAGCTAAGAAACTACTAACAGAAGGATAAACTTGTATAGCTTACTGCAAATAATTTTCTGTGAAACAGTTTTAAAAAAAAATCTATAATTTTATTTCACAATTTTCCTCAGACACTAGGGGAAAGAAGCAATTAAAAAGTTTGCTCGGTAGTCTGTGGAAGTTTCATAGAGAAACCACTGCTGTAGTATATAGTAGATTAATATCACAGTGGTAATTTAGCCAGTGGATTGGTATATGTTCTCTCTCACGGAATATGGCATCAATGCAGTGGCTGCTTGGGTTCAATTCCCGGGTCAAGCCAACAAATGTAGATACCAGGGCTTTTCTGTTAAGAAATTCCTCAATCAAATCAAGACATGTTAGTTTTGACACCCATTCAATCCACTGATTAGCTTGTTCGGTCGGTTTAGTACGGTTTTAAAATCATGAGTTTTGATACGTAACTAATCCTATTTTTCTGTAAGCTGTTGATTTGGATGCATGTGGACAGTGTCATAAAATTGATTGATACAGAAAGTTGGAACTAGGTGAACTTAAGATCAAAGAATTCATTGACAGTGTTAGCAGTATATGTGTGCGTATCCTGTGTGCTCGTGTATTTTAACGCTCTACATCTTAAGATTGCCGTTCTCTAATAGAATCAAAATATTTGGCTTTCTCCCTAGATAAGGCCATCATTTCTACCCTTAATATCTTTGGGAACTGTTTCCATGTCCTTATGTTTCCTTTTTTACTGGCAATCTTTATACTACGGCGCTGTATAGTATAGTAGATTAATATGAAGATCGCGTGTACCCCACACTTGGCTAGTTATCAGAACTATGCTTTTTACTTTATTTATAACTTAATGAAATGCAAGCCTTCGATTAACATTAACAATGCATGGTCATGCTCTAAATGTAGGGACTGAAACGTTTGTTTACAATTAACCTATTTTTTCATTTGGAATTTCTAGATGGCTGGAATAAAAGCTTTCAATCACACGAATGGTAGCAGCAGTATTCTTAAATAGAACTGAATCGATAGCATCATTATGTAAAATACTAGCGCGATTTATCGACACCCAACGACATCTGTTAGTACAGATTGGAACTAACAGCAAAATTACGTCTTGCAACTAAGCGAGGATGGGCTACTAATGATTTGATAAAAATGATACCACCATACAGCAACTGATTATCTTTATAAGTTGTAAAGGATTTTTAAAACTTTTCCTTAACTTAAAGAAGTCCTTAAACTTGATAATAAAAAAAAACCGTGATGAAGAATATTAAACATCAGCAATAGTAAATAAATAATACTTATCGTCCTCAAAGATAATATGAATGTCATAAATTCTAAGTCAGAATTTCTTATACGAGGGAAAATATTTTGAATGACATAGGTTATGGTGGATGCATGACATTTCTCCCTTCATTTTATTATCCCATTCTTATCCTTATATAGATCCCACTGACGAGAATGAACTACCAGTTTTACCCGTGACTTCATCTTTATGCGATTTGTATTCATATATTCCTTTATATGTAATAAATCAAAATCTAGTATAAACAATGTTTTTATAAGCATTTGATGAATATATTTTAGTAGAGACGGATTTTATAGGTTCCCGTCAGCCCTTGTTTGCAGAGAGATACCCTGAACAGTTTCGCCAAATTACCAAGTCTGCCCTTTGATAGAGTGGGAAGACTTCACTGCTGAACGTCTGTTCTGAACAAAAACGGTGTTGGAGAGCTTAGAAAAACATGAAGAAGCTTGGCCAAACCAACTTGCAGTAAAGCGTTTAGTACTAAAGATTGAAAACTCAAAACTTTAGTATTTTAATAACATTTCGAGTACCTAGTTACCTAGTATTTCTAAGTTAAAACATACCACAAGCATTTACCACATTTGAACAAAAAAATGTATGCTCGTATTTTTTTTACTGTAATCTTATTTGCATATTATTGTAGTCTATGAACAATTAAGTCGATTAAACATATACCAGTTCTCATACACTATGAGTAACAATAACAAAACCAAGGACGAAACTAATTTAGTAGGTTCATTCTATCAACGCTCATAGTCAGATTTCATCACAGCAACCAGCTCTAACAAGCACTAATCTAGGTTTAGCGTTAAAAATATTATCTGCTTCCTGCTCTGACTTTTTAAGCGTTCTAATTTGACGAGTCTAAGTAGTCACTTCCTCATTAACCATTTCGTTATTATTTATACCAGTACACCACTTAACTTCAGAAGCACCTCGATATTTTAATAGACCCGTTCATCTCTATTAGGTGGGCTATTTATGCCGCATCACCGTTGACATAGCCAAAATTTAACAGTAAGGCCACTTAATATTCAGTCACGTACATACATTTTAGAATTCAAATAGAAAAAATACAAATTTTACCAATTTTGTCTTTAAAAGTCAATTTTGCTATGAAATAAATGTCTATATTACTAACTTCTACCTACTATTTCTGCAGTTGAGATACTTTCATAATCGTCAATGTTTTAGAATACATTAAATACTTATTGCTGTTTTTCATTTAGATCAATTTGTCAATTAACTTGTTCTTCTCTCCTAATAATAACAATCCATGATAATACGTGACCACAAAAATAGGTCTTAGAAACTAGTTCCTAAGACCTATTTTTGTGTAACAAAGTGTAACCTATCTAATATCTTTACAACAGAACTGTGTACAATGCATTAATTTCGTGTGTAACTTTGCTATCCAGATTAATTTACGCGAAGAATTCAAAAGAAGTTTCCCACTAACCAAACGATGTTTCATCCCTTAGTCTGCTTGTGACCATAGTTGCAATGTAAATAACCACTTTATGTATATTGTTAGTCTCGTTAGTCTAAGCCTTAATTACAGTGCAACGCAAAGTTTCGAACACATTTAGTATTCCGTACGCTAAGCCAGCTAGTTCACTGTTATCCCTTGCACTGGGAAGTCGATGTCTGAAGCTCAAATAGTACCCCCGTTAATCCGAGCTCTGTACGATCAGTAAAACTGAGTAGAAATTTATCGCCAATTAGGTTTCAAGGCGATCGTGACGTACGGAAACTAGAGATACTCACAAGATTGGGTAGTAATATTAGCAAAGTGTACTAAAGTACAGGTTTAGTGTTGTTTTCAAAAGTTGATGAAACTAAGTTGAATCAAAAAGTAAAAACATTTACTTATTTGAAAAAAGTTTAAAGAATAGATAATACAGAATGCCATGCTGGTATTGTCTTATAAAATTACTAGAAGAATTATGTATGTGACAATATATTTCAAGGTATATTTCCAGTGCTATATTGCAGTTCTAAAATATGCTTTGCAAATGCTTACGTAAAATGATTTCATTTGCATAATAACCACTCTTAATGATGTCTTTATAAAAGCCTTTACTTGTATATAGTAATACTATACAATTTATAATCAAGCTTAGACTTATTGTGATGGAAGTATAAGTAATAATCACTCTTAAAGCAAAGCATAAATTATTCAAAGTCAACATCATGAATTTTAAATTTACAAACTTGGATAATATAATCTGTTATCGACGAACAACAATAAGAAACTTGTTTATATCAACCGGACAACAAAACACACGGAATTTCGTAATAGACTGACATTAATAATCTTTTGTTCATTATTAGAAAAGGCTATTGTCGTAGCTATCGAATTTTCATCAAAGTCTTGACAAATTGAAACAAACTGTAAACTTGCTGGAAAGAAGTGATGTGGCTTGTGTAAAGTTGTATTGACAAAAATATATTCGAGTAGAAATCGTCTCAACTCGATTGAAGTCTGAAAAAATTATCCGCTTGAGTTCAGTCAGATATAAGCTAAAACTAAGGAGGTTCTTAAATGCCAAACATTTCCATATGCACAGAATCGAGTGAATAGAGTTAACAATTTCATTGATTCAAATGTAAAATTTTCCTAAGAATCTCGAGTACTTTTGGAGTTTCAAGAGTTGGAAAATTTGTAATTGAGTCGCATCACTAATGAAAAGTTTGCAAGTAACCGTCTTCAAATAGGGGCAAATCCATTAATTCAAGCTAACTTGAATTAAATCAGTCCAGTCTTGGCTTGTTCGGTGTTTTAAAACCATTCTTCAGTACAAAACGAATTGTTTTTTCAAGTTATCAATTTATATGAAAATCTTAACAATTATCATCTAAATGAAGACTTTGTCTTGGTGACTGATATTGACCCAAATAAGATATCCAAGTGAAAAATGATCCAAAAACCAATTATAGCTTTAATCACATTCTAATTTAGAAATAAGTTTAATGCGTTGACAAGCTTACACATAAATTTACAAGAGCACTATTATGTAGACATTCAAGCAACAAATAAGGAGTAATATAAACTGGTTCTATTAATTTTACAACAGTTTCCTAGATTGTGTTTACGGAAATAAGTAACGGAAACTTACCAAAGATAAGGTGATATACTAAAATGGTTATTGCTTAGCATGTCTAATATGCCTTGCCCCATTGATCGTAAATTAAAAACAACAAAAGAAAAATGCCCCACCAGTTCAACCCTTTGGCGCTCAATTTTTTTCCCTCAAAAATTATGAAGTATAATGAACCAACGGGAAGTAAGTTAGCATTAAGTATTCGCATTTCCAGAGCTGTCTCTGTCGAGGCAGTTAAAATTTCACTTGGCTAAGCAAAATTTTCTGTCCGCTGCAAAAATCTTCCCCTTTCAGGGAGCGGGGAGCACCGAGCGAATTCTCGCATAAAATTTACATCGAGCGGTCCATACAAATTACCATTTCGCTTCTTACTCTGATTAAATGTTGTAGAAAAAATATTGCGCTCTAAATGGAAGCGAAAATTCTCGGTTTTTGACTCATTAAAATTGATGTTTTGTTTTTTCGGCTAACGTTTGGCTAAAGAGTGATTCGCTTAGTTTTTTATTTGGCTAAAGCTGTGGAAGTTTCTTCTGCTTAATTCAATCGGATTTAAGAAATAATCTCGAGCCAACATCGCTCTTAAAGTTATTTACAGCACCCGTATAGAAATTCCCCTCGCGACTTACCAAAGAGCAAGCTGCAAAAGGAAGGCGAACAACTGTCCAACAAAAACTGAACAAAACTTGGCAGTGGCCATTGCGAGTTGGTCCAAAAAAGGTGTACGTTACAGCATCTTTCACGCAAAGGGTGAGAAAACAGTAGAAGCGAACTGAAGATATTTGGCAGGCCTTTACAGGCTAATGATCCACTTGATTGCGGTTAAGTGTCGCCATAAAAATGTCTGAATGTTGCCAACTAGGAAAAAACAGTTGCCTCCTCTAAAGTGACTATTTTTCCTGGCAGCCTCCCGATATCATGAGACAATTGCCTTTAGGAGGACTTTAAGTGGTTGGGAATTGATGTTTTCCTTCCTCGCTTTTACAAACTTACCAAGTTTTTCATGTGGAATTGTATACGGGAGTATGGAGTAGTTTGCCTTCCTTTATTTGCTTTTGCATGTTTAATACTTACAGTCTGGGAATGTACTGACTGTTTGGGTATTTTTGCAAATTTTGCTTTGTACATTCCGTAAAAAGTCAAGGTTAGTATTTTAACAAGCATGCTCTTACATTTACTTTAATTAACGCAACGCATAGCACTAAATACTAATTTGGTGAAATGACTTCAAAAAGTTCTATCTTTTATTTTATTTATTCATTTGGAAAATACTTGAGGCACTAATGGTAAAATTAATTTAGATTCAACTAAAAATTCGTGGCAGAGAACAAACACTATTTATTTCACCATCTGTCGCTAGTATTTACGTGTAGAATAGTTTTTTTTAAGATTACTACTACTCTCATCTAATCCAAAGCCTTCGATGAAACTTAAAAGATGTTGACAGCGCACCATAATCGTAAGTTCTTTGAGAAATAATTTCGGGGCAACTTTATTAAAAGTTGATAAGGTACCGCCGTTCGCAAGTAATATAATACTTTTGTGCCGGCCCAATAGACGTTTCAATATTCGGGCGGTACATTAATCAAGGTAATTGACAGGCAGGGGACGGTGTCTACTTTTGCCCCCCACTCTTGCTCTTTTATTTTGTTTTTATTTTTGAATGTTACAATTTTTATACGATAATTTGCTTGGGGAGAAGAATAATTGTCATCGTTAGCAGTTGAGTTTTTGATGGAATTAAGATTTGTTAATGCTGTTAAGATTGCTCTGTTTAATTCGAGCGTTTCTTTAGGAATAATTTGTCATTTTGCTGGTATTGTTTGCTTTGTTTTGATTTTTTTTATTACTTTTAAATTATGCGTTTAACTTGAAGAAAATATTTGATATAACTAGTCGGATTTACACGTGTGCGTTTTAAGAACATTTGAACATTATAAGTTTAAGATGCAAATCATTTGAAATATGTGTAATTTTTTTCGCGAATACTTTTTTGGACTCAAAGCACATTAATGAAATTTATTGCTGAACATAAACTACTGGTGATTTTATGTCGAATGATGTTGTATCTTCCTTTAAAAGCATTGGACAGGAAATAAAACTGTATTTGAAACTGTAACTTTGATGACCTGGAAAATAAACTGACACAACGAAATTGCGTCCAAAACTTCCGTACTTCAAATTCTTTTTATCTTCGACTCGAAAACACATAAATAACCAAGGCCTTGAGAGACGTTCAATTAAAAAAGACTCCACCGTAATAAATTAACGGAAAAGGAAATAAATCACTATATAAACAAACCTCTTAATACCACAGTTTTGTTGCCAAAACGCGAAGTTGCTAATGATCTAAAGTTTTCTGTTTGATCGGTTATACTTCCCTAAACCATTATTATCGGAATGAGAATAGCCTCGGCGATTTAGGGAAAAATGAGAGCTCTTAACTTGCTATAATCTCCTATTATTTGAATTTGTTATCTTTAATCTCTATAGGAACTAACTATTATTTAATCATCTGCTTGATTTTTGTCTCTGTCATTACTGAGTTATAATGCAACGATGCTATTTCTGAAAAAATATAATATTTAGAAAGAGATTCTGTTTTGCAACTGTTGATACAAACGTACCAATCATCTTAAGCTACTGTAAAATATTAATTTGACATTTAAAGCTACCTTAACAACAATAGTCAGTTACGATCTGTGAGTTTGTCATTCATTGTGTAAATTGTAAATGTAGGGCTTTAAACTATAGAGACAATATAAGCAGTAACCCTAGTATTTGCTTATACACTGTCGTGCTTTATATTATGAACTTTTAACTCACCCCTCAGATTATCTACAGAGTTCGATGCTTCACCTACCGTGTAAAGAGCCCATAGATCATTAATGGGACATTCATCATAAATCAGGACATAAGACAACCCTGAACTATCGTTGTCTCTTTTCCACTTACATCTAGTGATGCGACCGATATACATTTTTTCCTCTCAAAGCTCTTGAGTCAGTTAACTTTTTTTAAATCTCATCATCATCAATAAACCACTGAACTCGATTGAGACACTTATGTATAAGCCTATAAACTGTAACTCTAATTGGCACCAATCACCTTGATATTTTAAAATCCAGAAGTTGTTTTTTCACCATTCTGGCACATTTTAATGCTCAAATGTACTTCATCATTAGCCTATCACAGTCCACTGCTGAAGCTCTCAAAATGATTGCCTCTTTGAAGTAATCTTTAATTACTTGTTTACAGCTCCTGCCATGCATCTTATGTAAATCCTTTAGACCAAAAGGCATAATATACTATTTTTACTACTGACACTTGTTTACTTCAACTAATGTTACAACGGGTGATGAGGTTCTTAACCTTTTTAATCGACTACAATTTCCGTAACATCACTCAAAAGACTCGAGTGACGTCTCTACTTACATCTCCATTCCCGACTAAATGGGGCTCCACAAGGATTTACTTGACAAATTACTTTTTCGCTTTTCTTGTTTATAGTAGGCAAGGGGGTTACTTTTTTCACAGTATCGGCACAGTATCGGTTTGTTTACGAGAAACTTTCCTACAGTCATTTGGGAACGATTTTTATTAACTTTCGAGAGGAGGAAACTTTAGCGTATTGCGTCTTTTTCGTTTAACTTTACGTTACGGAGGTTTTATGGTTGCGCACTCGGTTTTATCGCTTATTAAATTGACTATTGATTAAGTATTAAGAATGAGTTTGTTTTTTTTTTTCCATTCTTTGAAGACGAGTTTGACAAATTGGTAAAGTTTTCCCTTTTTGTTTTTTAACGCGGGAGTGCTTAAAAGAGATCGACAAAGTTGATGATAATTATGGCTAAATATTTTGGTATCTTGTGTTTTATTTGTATGGAGTTTGCACATTGATGTTGAATATTTTTTGCTTTAATTTCATCATAAATAATAACATTACTATTATCGGTAGAGTATTGGTATATCACTTTAGGGTCGAGTCGCATCAATTCATAATAAAAATTTATGTAAAATAAATTATTCATTATATTTCTTGCATATTTTGTAACCCCATCAATTATTTGACCTGCGTTGCTTAAGCTGTTACAAAACGCGTCAATCCTCGAAGTTCCAACCACCCACACATATCGTTGGAAGGTTTTAACAAGGCTAATGTGATGAAGAGATGAAATGTTGTATGTAACTTTTTACAAAAAAATAAGTTTATTTTAATCCTATAGGTTATTGCCGTCCGCTGAATGAAAATCATCCCTATAGAACGCTAACGATTCCGTCTTGTGCGTAGAATCTATATCAACAATATCATGCCACAGGCCATGAGTGAATTTCAAATGACAATAAAATGTTAGAAATGAAATTATGTAACCTTTAATAAATTGCTAGACCTTATTGTTGAGTGTGGACTAGTTTGCTAAAAGATCTGCTGCAGATGCAAAGTGGAAAAAATAATACGGGTACCAATCTCTGTTTTATTAATCAATTTATTAGGAACCAATGTTTACATTTACAACGATAAATTATTTATTCCCATTTCTACTGCGATATACTGTGCGTATCGAGATTATTTTATTATTATGGCCTGTTTTGTTACTAATTGGACAGTTTTGACCCTAATGTCATCTATTGTAGATAACAATGCGTTAACGGTGTAGCTTGTTTTGCTTTCACATTTGCGGGCACAGATTAACATACTGAATACAGAATGGAAATTGAACTGGTTGGAATAATGGCCATTGCTTTGACATCATCATCAGGTTTAATACTGCTGGGAAATCAAAAAATGACAAGACAATTTGTAATGGTTAGACAAGCTATTATAGTGAGTTGGCCAAGATTTTTATGATTTTGAAATTATTAATGCTTTGCTAATTGAATTATTATTTTACACTAAGTATTTCATCATCAGTAGTAAATTAATTAATCTTAATCCATTTAAGATAGGCAAAGGCCCTACCTTTCCTTTTGAAAAAAAAAAACGAATTGAAGGTCACTTTTGATATAGATATTCAAATTTAAGCTGATGAAGATTTTCAAATCATCATTAAATAATTTAAAGAGGATGTTGTTAATAACAAACGAGCAATTGAAGTTCAGTTTGATTTCCTAAACGATTTTTGCAACAATTTAATGAACACGATAACCTAACATAGTTAAATACTTAAATTATTTTGAGTAACGTTATAGTTTTGACCTACATGATTTAAGATCAACTTTTTCATTTAGATGTCAATGACACTGTGCTAAATTATATCAATAAACTCGGTTATATCAGTTACTATTGTTTGTTTTCGGTAAAGGCCTCAAATGTGACCGAAATTGAAGTAAATAAAACTAGAATCTAAAAACACGATAATAAGTTTTACATGCCTTGTAATAAGGATCAAAGCATGTGAAAACTTGTGGTGGTTTGAAGCCGAATCGTTTAACTTAATGCACATTATGGACGCAAATTTGACATTAATCGTCATATTAATTGTGGTTTTATGCGACACCACAGCCCAAGGTTTATTTATGCACGGATTGATTTGCAATACCAGTTTGCCCTTCGTCTTTAAACATTAACATATTTAAGCGAAATCACGCAGTATTACGTTATAAATTTTAACCAACCGTTTTGAAATTACGTCTATCTGCATTTTGATCAGTTGAAGTGTAACACTTTGAGATATTTGAACAAATTGGTTTATTAATATGAATTGCGTATCAAGAAGGACCTTCATCAGGATTCAATGGAAGGACTATAATAAATTATACTCAACTTCCAAATATAAAAACTTCATACAGTGGTGGAAATTGTGAGTAAATGTGTTCCTTATTGCATCTTTCATTAAAATTGTAAAGTTATGGACTTAAAATTGTAGCATTAAAGGTAATTACGGCATTCGCTGGTACTATTATGTTTAATTATTATTATAGTGTAACAGCTCAATTGAAAGTGAATATGACCTTTTGATAAAGGTCGTCAAATTTACTGTTAAATTTTCAATTTACTTTAAATAATGGATAGTGAAAATTAAGCTTTAATTTTTAGTATCTTTTCTGTATAAGTAAAATATATAAATGAGTTAATAAGGGGTTAACAAAATAATGTGTTATAATTGAAATAAAGATTGGAAAGGGTTATATGTATAATATCACTATTCCCAGATTCACTGGTCCGCTTCTTTGACTTCGTTATCTTTTTTTACAAATACATTTTCTACATCTTTATCATAATCAAAATCGGAGTCATAATCAAAATTAACATCTACAAATCCAATATCATCCTATGCATATACTTTGGCTAAGATAATTACAAGATCACAGAATTGCTTCGTATATATTCTGCATTGCGAGTAACCTCGAGTTACGAAACAGCTAAACCGCTCGCATGTCAGAGCTACGCGCTGGCAGTGTTGCTAGCGTTTTGGTAATTAGTCCCCGAAATATCACTGGAAATTTCGAATGAAAATTATATTGTTTTTATGAATGTTAAAAAACTAACATTTCTATTTTATCCTTAGAAACGTACACAAATCATTTTTAATCTCCTTTTGTTTTTACTTTAGTATATATTGAAAAAACCAAATTCCAAGCAAAGAACTTTATAGAGGGAAAAAAACCTAATCATTATCATGTATGAGATAGCAAAACAAAACTTAAAATTAAATGCTGCTTGAACACTTGCAAAAGCATGTTATGGTTATGTGCCAATACCTCCTATCTAACAAATTAATTAACATAAGAAAAATATAGTGTTATTAACATAACAATAACATTATTTTCTCTAAAAAACTATGTTAGATAGTGCTGTTAGATATTGGCCTTTACTGTCGACATTTTAAAAACATCCCGAATGCTACATAGCCCAGCCCGCTTCCCTGCTACACCTGCTCTACTTTGCACTGTTTTAAGCGCCTAAAACTCTTTAAATCTTCCTAAAACCAGTAAGTTTCCATTAAATTTGGCAACACTTTATTCAACGCGTTCATATTACGCTCTAACTCCTCATTATCAGGGCCGCGCGTAGCCTAAGAAACTTGACCTTACAACGTTTCTTCGCTTCAAAAAGTTAGAATTGAGTTCGGTACGTGATTCTGTTGCGTTTCAACGTGTTATTTGCATAAATTTATGGAGAGGATTGGAGTTGGTTTAGTTTTGTGTGATGTTTTACGGCTGATTTTGTAAGAAATGATGAAATGAATATAGGTGAATGTTTTAAGAAGGTCTCAGTCATTAGCAGAAAAAAGATCTTTAAAAGGTCTCAACAAAAAGTTAAAATAATTTACTCATATCTACAATCTAATCATTACTATCAAGATTAATGTATTCCCTAGTCTCAATAGTTTATATTTTTTGTCGAAAATCGTACACCAAATAGTCAACGAAACCAAAGGCCATTTAAAACTGATTTTATTTCTTGCTTTTGCTTTCGACAAACTTAACAAATTTATACTAAAAATATATATCAGACTCAGAAAATTGCTGAATATGTCATCGCTTCATATGCATATTATCACATTATGTATAGTACGTAGTAGTAAGGCTTACCGTGGTGTACTCGTAAGCCGTTTTATATCCAAGAAATTAATCTTAATTTTATTTACGCCACATTTCAAGATTAGCTTCCCAATGCTGCACCACTATTTCACAAGCGACCGCACACAGTCGAAAGATACGGTGCGTGTATGCATTCAGTGAGTGCAAGGTAACCATGGCAACTGGAGAGGTAACTAACCTCTCTCTCGCCTCTCCCAATATTATCAGCATAATGACCAATAAAAGTCAAGTATGCTCACCACACAAATTGTGTATGTGAGTAAGTAAGGTCTAAAAATAAATTGGATTTTTACAGCACAACTAGCAACTTGGCACGTGAATATAGTGCAGTGAGTTGCAAGGTTTTATCCAATGCTTGTAAGGTATATCTCAAATAACTTTTGCCTTTAGGAATTTGGTTAAAAAAACACATTTCGTATTAATTTGATCATCAGATATTTTGCAAGAGCATTAAACATTTAGTTATTACTTACAGAAAAAGTTGGTTAATACGGAATTGTTTGCGCGGATTATAAAAATTAAACCCCTTTATTAATATTTATGACTTAAAATGTTTTTATTCAACCTTTATAATAATAACGACTACCTGTATTTTTCTTATTAAAATATTGCACACGTTATTTTCAATACAAATTACAATACGCCTACAATTACGAATTGTAGAAAAGGAAATATCACTTCACATTTTTCGACAGTTGCTGTTGGATTTGAAGTAATAAGTAATTATGTAGATTTATGATAAAAAGAACATGGAACAACATCACACATTTTCTTACCTCTTTAGTTTTCGTAGTAATGGAGCTGTCTATTGCAAGTCACTCTTGAGAAATTCTATTTTGACACGTAGTAATTTTTACATTCCCCTTCAACTGTAATTTTGTTATCAAACCCAGAAACCTACTATTACAACTTTATAATAACCCAGACCTCTATCGCAACAACATCAAACTTTCTGTAATTTTCACGTTCCCAAAAACCACACCTTATTTTCTGTACACTATTTCATTTCCTGGACCTATTTCCGACATTTTCGAGCCCAACCCACACCGTGTAAAGAAATAACTTATTGTGACTGCTTCAAGCCCGACAGGTTACAAATTCACGGATACTTAGTTAAGGTTTATTCACATTGGTTTATTAAGAAATATGATTAGTATCACTTAAGGCATTACAAAGGACTTATCAAAGTTTGAAATCATCTACTCTAATAAAACTTCTTTAGGGTTTATGGTAGATACTGTTCTTGTTATTTAATTAACTTTTATTGAATTCATTGCACTAGCTCAATTACTAGACTATCCTGTATTATATACAGTATCTACTTATTAAGCTTTTTTGCCTAATAAATCATTAAATCGACCAATTTCTTCGTCTCTACTGTTTTTATTATGTTAAAGAAGATGACTGATTATACTAGATCACACTTTACGACCAAATGTGAACATAACTTTACCCAAATAGTATGTTTCAACATCTCAAAATTTGACGACTAAATCCCTGACGGCATAATTGCTGTTTACGCATTCGTTCTGACAATACCTTAAAGGCGACTATTTAAAAAAACCTCTAACAACAATCTTTATCTACACCTCAACTATACTCCGCTATTCGGCCAGTTAATAAGCTTTTCCAAATTTAGAACATGGAAGTGGCAACACGCGAGGCAGCTCAAGATTTTTATCTATTCAATGGATGGTTATATCGTTACGAAATGGTGTTTAAAAAATACGAATCTTTGAAGGTTGGTTAAGGCTGGTGTTTTAGAGTGGCGGAGCGATTTTGTTTTGTCAATGTCACAAATGTTGATCTTATTTTTGTTACAACAAGAGTTTCGTCAATTTTGTAAACTATTTGCTTCTATCCTTTTGTACATTATTACTTATTTTAGTATTTTAAAAATGGCTGACTGATGACTAGAGAGTTATTGCCGCGTCTCTTTTTAGCAAGCCACTAAGGCTCTTAAAGAGTACAAAACCATAATCATGTAATTTTAATGCAATTCAACTAAAATGTAAGAAACATTTGTAAATTGATTATTTTATATTTTGATTTATAAGTACAAAAAGTTTACCATTGTTTACCATTTAAGTTTAACTTCTAACCCCGAAGTTCTTACATTACTCAGTCCCCAGTCTCACTTCTGTGCAGTGCGTGATTTGCTTAATGAAGATCGCTCAAAAAATGCTGTATTTAGTAAAATTACGAGTAACAAATGTACAGACCAATTACTTTTATTATAATAGCTCATTTTACATGTGTGTTAGATCGTAGGAGCGTAGAGAAATAATGGGCTGTGAAATGGTTATTAGATTCGTATTTTTTTACTTTACCATTTATTTTCGTACTCTCATACTAATGTCTTAGCTAAAAGCATGCGAAATATTACTTTATCATGATTGATTTTATTACGTAAATCATTTAAATCTTCTTATTTTATAATAATCATCATCAGCCTGTTGCAGTCCACAGCTGGCCATAGGCCTATCCAAATGTTCGCCACTCCCATTGATCTTTGGCTTCTCGCCTTCAACTTCTGTAAGCCATTTTGCGCAACGATTGTCACTCCATCTAATAAGTCAACAATCAAACTTAGTTGAAGTATATATTTAGTTGAAATCACTTCTTATACAATTTTAAAACTTCCAACTGGTTTTCAATACTTACAGTTTTAAATTTTATTACGGAAATTGGAATAACGGAGCCAGGCAATGACACATTTTGTGACTAACAAACTGTCATAAAACACGAAAAGCTTGCGATAAATCTTTTTAAACTAGGTTGGCTCTCCTATTCGATGACCTACAAGTCTATGAGTTTAAGCTTAAGTTCGACAGGCACTGAAAAATACAACAATATACTTACTGAAACGGACTTAATTTACTTATAAATATGTTTACAAATGCTTAAAATATTCAAAATCAATGGATCAGGAATAAAGCATTGATTCAATCATGAATTGCTTTAGATCAGTAGATCACAATTGAATCACTTGATCTTCCATTTTGCTAATATTATAGCGAAGAAGTTAGATAATTATATATTCTTAAAGATCATCTCTTAGTTAGAAATCAAGGCAGGGGATGCTACTAATCCATTACAAATGAAATATGACACCAAATTCGATGTTTTGCCTCAAACAAAACACTTACTTCCCTTCAAACCTACTGGCCGGTTTGAAAAACTTAACTCTCATATAGGTATCATTATTATTAATGAACAAAATAGTCAAGCATCTGCCACGGATCTTAGCGTTTAGTATAATGTTGCTGAACCACTTTGAACCTCTTATTACTTTACTGCGGTAATAGATTCTGATACGATAATTTTGACCGAGACATGCGTCATGTTAAATCGGAAGTTAACACAAGACTGGTTTGCAAATTTCCGCAATGGACTCGACCGGTTTCAAACGAAGGTTGCCGAGTTTTCAAATATAACTTTTATTTAGTTGTTAAACACACATGAAGATGTAAATTACCTACAAATAGACATTGGTAATGAACATCAGAAATACAACGTGGGCGATTTTTGACCTTGTGCATGTGTTTAAATTAGAAATGTCTGATTAGCGCCTGATTTGGTCATAAATTGGTCATTATGTTGGTATATCTTTGCATAATGACTACTGTTTTTTAAATTATTTATCCATTTGCAGACTATTGTGAAAACGTTTCGTATCCTGAGATCTGATATAGGAGATCTTTAATAGTTTTTAAAGCTAGTAACGTTACACCATGGAAGAAAATAACCTTTTTTTATGCTAGATGTGACAAACAAGGAAGCCTGTCACCTGATGGTAAGTGATCACCACCATGATACCAGGTCGATAGTGATACCTAAATTTGAATACCAATTAATTATGTAACCTATAGATGCAATAAAGATATTGAACATTGAGTAAAAAGACATAGATTCAACAAAGCTTATTTATACTACGATCAAACCTCAACTAAAAACATGTTGAGGTTATGTTTACGAATCAAAGAAACAAAAAGACGAAAATAAATCTCAAAAAATTCTAAAGATCATTGTAACTTGAATCTTGTCCGGGGGCGTCCGCTAGTGACCAACAAATTGTAAAACCTACATCCAACGTCGGCTATCAACCGATACGTGAAACTCGGCCCAGTGAAGTGGAAGAAACGATTAGTGAATGGTACGAGGATCATATTTCGAAGACCTTACTTCGTTAGATCGCTGGGTCGATAGCATTTATATTGAATTTGGCTTTCACGGATGAGATTAATCGTGAACACTTTTTGATGTTTTTCTCCGGCTCTTTATGATCTATCGGCGTTCCAGTTGATTTTATTGTTTCTTAGTGTTCCGTAGCGGGATTGGGGAGCGGAGTGCTTATTGGATTGAATTTGTCTTCCTTATGTTTCACATCTTTTATATATTTTTCTGTAGCTTAACATTAAGAAGGTGCGTTTCTATCATAATTATATCTATATCTACGATATTATTAATAATACTCAGATTAGTCTAAAAAAAGATTACCTAGTAATTTTAACTGTAAAACTTTTCACACACTATTTCAACAAATTTTAAAAGCGTTGAAGAACCACTCAAAAGTCCAGTCACACTCGATCTTGACCATGATCTTTGAACCAGACCATATCATCTTATTCCGATCGATCTATTTTACCTCCATCAGGTTTCGTATCGGCGTGTTCTTGATTTTTATTAATCGATTCATTTCTAACTAATTGTTCAGTAGCCGAACCGGTTCGTAAAAAAGCGCTATTAGTTACTACTTCGAAAATTGTGTCGGAGTCATCAATTTTCTTGATAGATAAAGGCTTAAGAGTAATTATTATCTGTAGATCAAAGACTGGGCTGATTTTTTGACTAATTGTATTACGAAGGCCGGTCGGATCGTGAGTCGGCACTTTAAACTGGTCCGTTTCCTTCTCCTAAAATCACCTTGGTATCTAGTGATTTTGAAATTTCAAGTACAGAGAACTTAATCGCAGCAATTTCTGTACTAGCGCGGAAGCATTTGAATTTATTATTAGTTATAAATGTAAGGTCATTTTTTACGAGTATCAGTGACATTATAGGATTGCTATGGAGCATGCGATGATTGATCACCCTTAGTTGTTCTAATGGCACGTTGATTAATGCAGTTTAATTTCATGAAATCATAGTTAAGTCGGTTAGTTTTTGTGACTTTATTAATTGCCTGTCTGCGAATGGCACCTAAATAAAAGACCATAATTGGATCCAATAGTGATGAAACTAATCTGAGTATGAAACGTGAAAGATAATGCCAAGGCTGTCATTATTTTTAGTTTTGAATTCAAAGTCAATCCTGATTTACACAAGTAGAAGTTAAGTTCCTATTTGCACGCGTGCTAACAAGCAGATTACAACACTATCATTTACTCGTGTTCTACTTTATTCATCTGTAATTTATTATTTTTGCAAACTATTGTTTGTTTATCTAGACTGTTCGCAAAGAAACTCAACCTATGCTACATGAAGAAAATAATAGCTATGATTGCTACAGTTTCTATTACTGCTTTCTCAACGTCATCTATTAGTGTATGATTATCCAAATTGCACTACTTAACCAACGAAAAATATTACCTTTAAAAAATGAAACACATACATCATTATCAAGATTTTTCCTATTAAGGCCAACATTAGATTGTAGTAACACGTCCATTTAAATTTTGACATTCGCTATTACCAGTCGTTATGTGTTAAATAATGAACGTAGTTAATACTCCACCCACGGTCGGGCCTTAAAAAGGCATGTTTGACATCGCCCGGACTCGGACATGGTCAAAATTTGAGACGTTCATTATAAAATATTACCTCTTGATTGTTATGTACGGAAAGAAAACGTATTTTTATCGATACTTCATTATAAACTTTACCATATTTAGATGTTAGTAATTTCGATAAAAAGGTTAATTATGTTTATCATGTCATACCTGTAACTGTAAATGCCTGATATTCTACTATCAATTTTGGTTTTTGACATTTATTTTATAATTTAGTAAATGGATTATCAATTCTCATAAAAATATAACTTTTTGAGACCAATTTATTATTCAAACTTAGAGTAGATATTTTTTTTTATATTTTGAATAGCAATTAATATATATTAAAATTTGTTAAAATAGTTTTGTAAATTGGAAACCAAATGGTTCTCAAGTTTTAATACTTATCCTGACAAGATGTTTACAATTCAGTACCTTGTCTCAATAATATACTCTCCGTGGAAGAAAGTAGAAGTCAGATAACTAGCTATTATGAGAAGGCACTAAAGTGTGAATTCGACCGTATTCTTATACACGGATAAAATGAGGGACATATGATTTCCATCTTGAATCCACCTTTAGATAACTCGCGCGTATCATAATCATCCCAAATCTAAACCCATCAGATCTTATAATAAAACCAAAACACTTCCTCTGCAAAAAAATATTCTGAAGCAATGTTCTTTTATCGCTTCCGTCCCCAGGCGCCGTCTCTTGAAACTTGCAAATGTTTTCCCTTTTTTGTTATATGTATATTTTAACGGGAATTCTCGTAAATTCCTTAAATACTTCCTTACACAACCACAGTTTTGGAACGTTAGCTTTTGCTTTTCACTCCGTTGTTACGCAAAAATGTATGAACATCGTTCTTCAGTCGTTCGTCCCTCTCTGTAATATTGCTTATGTTCTGTTAAATATTGCTCGACGCGAGTTGAAAAATGAACAGGGACAACGAATGATTAGTTCGTAAAAGTAATCATAACTTTGCAGTCCCTATAGGCGTGAGTATTCGTTGGGTCGGATCACCTGCTGGTCCAGTAGAGTAATCATGAAAACAGATGTAACCCGCCCATCTATCTCACACAGGACACGTTTACAATTTTTTATTCTCAACATAAAACGGACGGAAATAGATCCAGTTTCTTTAGTCACGTTTTTATAAGCTTTAAACAGCGATCATAATAATCTCTAGGTTTACAATTCCATACTAAAACCGTTTTAAAAAGTGATGCCATTTCAACAGCGCTGTCATTAGTAGTTACTGCTTTAGATATTTTGATTCCGTAAATGCCGTCATGACATTTTATTTTCCACCCTAATCCATAGTAATTGATTTGAAATTCAAACGGCAGTAGTTTTACTGTCAGTATAATATTATTACTGGCAGCAAATAGTGCTCATTTGCAAATGGAGCCTTTATTCACTTTTATCGTTCACATTTAAACATAATTTTACGATGTTCTAGCGTTTTTGATTAAACAATGCTTTGAAATGGGAAACCAAAACTAATTAGGAAACATGAAACAGAATGTGAGAAGTGCTATTATTCAGATTTTCTTACTCAAAATCTTTGTGGGGCTGTACACATTTTCAATATACAAAGCGTATAAAGGTGAGGTAAGCGAAGCGCGATTCTATATTAGCGTCATACGTTCTGTTTTAGGTGAGCATCAGAGTAATTTAGAGCAACAGGGGATACAAGGCAAGTGGCCATAGGGGGAGCCACTGTTTGGGGTGGTAAAGGGGGGGAGGAAGCGAAGCATAGAATGGATACGGGAGAATCAACTGTATGTACTGTTAGCAGCACAAGTCACTATTTACTTCAGTGTTCTTAGAGTTGTTTAAACGTTCAAAAAGTTGTTGAGCGTCAACAAACGAGGCACAAACATTTTAACAGTAAAAAATCATTTATTTTTTGAGTAACAACCAAATCATTGATGAAGTTTACATTAAAGGATTCTCAGATGTTAATTATTTGACGAATAGATCCTATACGTAAAAATGACGACTTAGACGTCAATAATTATTATTTTGTGACGATCGAAATGTATATGTTTTCTTGGACACCTTGCTCGCTCAAGTAAATCTGCTGACTGTACCTACAAGGAGTAATATTATATTTTATGCTACTGCCAAATTGTATGATGCGATATTTTGTTAAAGGTCTAGCTTATTAATATTATGGGACATGTTTGAAATATTATTTTAATTTATATATTTTTTCAACTTACGAATTCATAATGGTCCAATTATATATTTTCAAGTTAGTAAAACATTATTTAACAATTTAAACTTTTATGCAGATTATACTAGGTAGTTCTAAAAATAGCGTAAAACTTTCTTACAACGACAGAAACACGTCATTTCGAGTCCCACCCGAAAATATGAAGCGTATATTTTAACATCGTAAAGTTAATAAAACCCGCTTATACGCGAGATGTGAAGATAATCACAATTTAAATATCTAGATCGGAAATATCAGAATACATGAATGATGTTCATGAGAAAAATAGACTTGAAGCATACGTGCTGACGGTAAACTATGAATAATGCAATAGCGATACATGATATTAACATTTTTTTACGTTTGAAATCTGGGTGGAGATTTAAAAATTTGGCCGGTCGTTCAACTTTGGAGGTTCAGTCACACAATGCAACGCGGGGTTTGTTTAAGTGCAAATCCGGATTTTTCGAAAAAATACTAAATTATCACACATCCGCAACAATTTGTTAAGATTCATACACTACAACGCAAGTAGCCATAATATTATTTTTTTAATTAATAAAAAATAAAGAAAAAGGCGCATGATGTGGCGCCTTCTCTATGTTTCGATGAGTGAGTGGAGATATCCTAGGCCCAATCGGGAAGAGAGTTAAAATTTTGCCAGCGCTTTTGTGATTTCACTGGTGTTACGAATATCGGCGGAATATCTTGTGATCCATCTGCAAATAAAAATACATTTTATATTTGTTTCATTACTTATTAAATTCATTATTCACAAATATAGATTACTAGTGGCCCGCCCTCACTTCGCTTCGGGACCGTAATTCAGAAATGAACTAATAGATGGCGCTGTGCAGAATTACATCGCGCAAGCGTTTCGTGTTTTCGGTTTAGCTATAAGCCTTGTCGTTGTCTATAGAAGTTATCTCTTTATAAATAGTATAGAATAGATAACTCCTTTTTAACACAGTTGTAACACATCTATCGTTGACCATACTTTCCGTCCATAGATTTATATTATTACGTTCTCAATTACTAACTGCTCTTTTTTTCTTTCAGGTAATAAACTCTAAACATCGAACTGGCTTCGACGTGCTAGCAATTATCAATCTGTAAGTAAACCCACAAATTCGAGACGCCCACAACTTCCCATCCAATTGATACTGTGGGAACGAACTTATGTGCCAATTTATATTTTGACACTTCCGAAACTACTGAGTAGGATTCATTAAGGCGATTTTTTTATATATTAAAAGCAGCAAACGAGCAAACGGGTCACCTGCTGGTAAGTAATCACTGCTGCCCATAAAGATCTGCAGGATCAGAGACGTCGCTGCTGATGCGTTGCCGGCCTTTTAAGAAGGAGTACGATCTTCTCTAAATTAGGTATTATTAAAAACGTACAGTCGAATGCAGTAAAATGTAAACCTAGACTCTTATGTCAGGACTATAAGGTTCATATTTTAATGAGGTTGTATACTTATTAGTGCACGTGACTGTACGTCATATTTTGCTTGTCACCAAATCTTAAAGTATGTAAGAAAACAAAATTTAAATGGCTCGAGTTTGTTATCAACAGTCCGCATTAGCCAAGCGTGGTGATTAAGTTTATCCCATCAGTAACGATATCTTAATTTCTATTATGTAGGCCCGTGTTCCGAAATGATTTATTATCAAAATGCATATGCATAATAACGCTGTAAATAGTTTTTAAGACATGTATTTCTTACCAACTTTACTTAGAAATATCTAAGAAAAGTAACATCTAAAATGTGAAGACTTTTGATGAAGATAATCAACATTTTTGCACTAAATCTAATTAAAATTCTAACAAGAAGTTACAATCTATTAAAATTTTATTAGCTTTCTTGTGCCTCGGAATTTAAATTACTTAAGTCGACAAAAAGTTAAGAATATAATCTTTTTAAGTTGCCAAGCAAAAGTTTTTTTTTCAAAAATAAGAACCGCCAAACTTACTACGCTGGCTCAGCGATCCCAAGGAGAATCTTGGCCTACGAATTCAAAGTTTGCCATTTTATTATGTGACAATACCAATTAATTTAAATCATGCCATTTGTGGCCAAATGACATGATGGTTTTGGAATGGAATTAAATAGAGAGCGGTGCAAGAATTTGGGGGAGGCCTTTGCCCAGCAGTGCGACAGCATAGGCTAAATAAAAAAAATATATTGCTATAAAAAAGTACAATTGACTTGATGCTTTACAAATTCGCCTTAACTATAACGTATTCGATCGTATCTTAATGCTTGGGTTCAATGGCCTCATTAGCCGAGTGTCGTGTATAATATATGGGACAATTTTTGGCATGTGAATCCACAAATGATTTCCATGTTGCGTCAGTGATTTAAATATGGTCCAGTATATTGCACGTCATATAGGGTCCAAAATAAGTTAAGGTGAAAGGTAAACAACCTTTGGCTGCGGTACTACGGACGATGCACTGTTTCGATCTTGGAGAAAACGGGATATGGGAATTAGGACCTTATAGACTTGTTTTATTCTACTGAATGTACTTAAACAAATTTGAGTAATATATCAACTAAGTTCTATTCTTAAGTATAATTTTGGAAAGGCTAATATAAATAAATAAATTCACACATTATCTCATACATTGACCTGACTCCGTACTAAGTAGCTTAAGCACTTGTATTACAGATCTCAGACTAAAGGAATCACAAATATAATAAGAACCCTATACAAATAAATATTTGGTCTACCTTTAGTAATTAGCACAATATTATTATACTTACGAAGTCATTTACCTAATATTTTATAAAGGGGGTTAAAAAGTTGGCAGCACGCTTGTGACTGTACTAGTGTTACGGGCGTAAGGGCAGCGGAAATCGCTTACCATCAGGTGGTCCGTCTGCTCGTCTGTTATTATGGCAGTCAGTACTACGTGATTGACGTTAAGGGTCATAATTCTTTCCACAATTCGTAAATAATACACCAGCTAAGTATAAAGAAACAGCCGAGGAGTCACGGGATTTTGTCAGATCTGTAGCGTCTCAGACGCTCGAGTGCACCAGACGCGGGCAAACAAAATGTTCGATGCACTAAGGTAACTCTCGTGCGTTGACATTTCGAAATGCGATTAGTATTATCATAAACCCTTATGCAGTACAGATTTAACGGATTCCGTATAAGGAAAAGTTAATTATCTTGTCGGAGCTGTCAACTAGAGGTTGAAGGTCAATGAACTCCAGACTTGTTTCAACTTGAGAGGCTAGCGTCTATACTTAAGCGACGATCGTCAGTTTTTATGCGCAGATTCAGTTTCGAAGTCACCGGCGTTTCAGATTATCTTGCGTTTAAGTATAAGTACCTACCTACTCGTATAAATCTCGTCTACTTGAAACATAACTTTTTGAACTGCCAAATTCGTTTTGTTTTTTGAATGATATCGGGATGTTTAATTGATTTATCAGTCTACTAGTGGCCCGCCCTCACTTCGCTTCGGGACCGTAATTCAGAAATGAGCCAATAGATGGCGCTGTGTCCAATTACATCGCGCAAGCGTTTCGTGTTTTCGGTTTACCTATAAGCCCTGTCGTTGTCTATAGAAGTTATCTCTTTATAAATAGTATAGAAGACTAGTGACATGAAATGAAATGAAGAAATTAAACTTTTATTTTACGTGATAGGTGGCAGACGAGCAGACAGATCACCTGATGGTGAGCGATTTCCGCCGCCCATAGACACCTGCAACACCCGTAGAGTCACAAGTGCGTCAAAACCTTTAACCCCATTTCCCCCAAATGAACCTCCGGTACCCTCACTCACTTGACGAAACACAGAGCAGGTACTTCACGCCTGTCTTCTATGAGGCTTGTATCACTCAGGTAGGACCGGCCTATGTATGCCGAAGCGTGGCTCTACCTAACTTAAAATAGAAAGAAAATTCTCGATCATTTACATTGAAAAGCTTATTACTATCAGTGTCCATTTTATTCACTACTGCTATGGTTCAATGACCTCGTTATCTTCGAGTATGTCAGTCGTTTAATGTAGTGAATGTTTAAACAGCTGTATCTGTTTTAGTTTGCAAAAAGATTTTTTTCGACTAATTGAAAACAATTTGTCAGAGACTACGCAACATTGTATAGGCTATTTTTTCGGCGCCGTTTTAAAAATAGCGTATTTTTGTATCGCTCGTTTTAAATATACGCTGATACTTCGCACTTCATTAATCTTGGATGTGTACTTATTGACAATGTGTTGGCAGATTTGACAAGAGATTTTATTATGTGATAGGCAAGTAACTACCACCCGGAGGCCCTTTAGGAATATTAGCGGAATCACAAGTGTGCTGCCAACTTTTGAAATGACTACTGTTGTTGCAGGTACTGTTGTTGCAAATGTCTCTGACATCAACAAACATTTTGTGTTAGTGGAAATCGAACCCACGACACTTGCCAATAGATAAATGAGGTACTAGATCACTAAAAAAACCTAGTCTGGTTGCATGTTTATGCTTTTATGAGTTATTTGAGCGACGTACTTAGTTTAATCTAGATTAGGTACCTCATTAAATAATTGTTCTTTATCACTGTATATTGTCTTCATGAGAACTTTTACTGACGTTTAAAAGACATTATATCTAAGCCACTAAATTTCATGATTTATGGTGCATTAAATCACAATAAAGCTCTTAAACGAATAGTAACTTTTGAATATTTCTTCGTCTTTTTCATTACTAAACCTCTTTTTAAAAGTTAATTATTGATATAATATTTTGGACCTCTATTGGCTGACTAAAGCAACTACAGCATATAAAATTCTAATGCGATTTACAGAAAACATCTATCAACTTACAAATTTTTCAGTAGTAGGTACAGTTTTTATAGTTTGGGTAAAAGATAGCGGTGACATATGGACAGATAGATCCCATCAAAAACAATACTTGTCAAAAAAACCAAGTCTCGCAACTACCGTAAAAAGTTGTGAGATCCATGTTTTGCCAAGTCGGTTATTCATTTATTGACTTGGCAATCGCATTAAACAACCGAATCAATTTAATGCATTACTTGTGAGATATGTTGTGTTTTAACAGAGAAGAGAATCTAAGTATGTATCAAGACGCGTTATCGAAAATTTATTCCGAACAAGTGTCAAAGACCTGTATGTAAAATATGTTATTTATATTACGCTTACAAATTACGGAATTTAAATTAGTAATACATTGTTACCGTACTTAAATACTCATTGTTTCGAAAACGTTGACAATTCAAACAACTTGTTAAATACTCTTTGATCAATTGGTCCAGATACCAAATTGTCGTGACACTTAAATTATTAAACATCAAGATATAGAATGATAATTAAAATTTTAATTGAATTGCGTTGTAATGGTTTTATAATTACTTAACGAGACTGTCGTTAACAGTAGTCTAAACAGATTATATATTTAAACAAAATGAGGACGTAAGATTTGAAGGAAATTATTGATAAAGATCTTTTTTTTACTGTTCTTTTATCTCTGTCATTTTTAGAATACGATATTTTTATAAGTTTTAATGTTTGACTATTATATACGCAAGTGTGCGTACAGCTAATAGGTAACCGGCCGTATTTAAAATAAGAAAGTATAGTTTTTTTCTTTTGAGTTGGCATTTTTAATTTAATATCAGAAACTAGTGGCAAGCCCTTTTTACGTTTTGAGACAATAGTTCCAAGCCGTACTCATAGATTGCGTTGGGCGTCGATCGCATCGCGCAAGTTGTTTCGCTTTATATATCCTGATAGTTGTCTAATAGATTAATCATCTTTATAAATAGTCATAGTCATAATATTTATTGCTTTCATGTAGTACAATAAGGTCTTAACATAAAATAGTTCTGAACATGAACCCCGCAGGGGCACTGGAATTTTAGTTAATGGTATAGATTTGGCCATGTTATATATTTTTTTACTTTAAAAATATATATCTGGCATTTCGTTAATAAACTCTACAAATTTAGTTACGACTTAATAAGAAACTATTTGTTATTTTCTGTCGATTAATTTATAGTTCGTAATCGATATTACAACTATCGTTTTTAGTTTCACCCCAATAATTTCGAGTGGTATCAGATACTTTTATTAATAGGTATCCATTTAGCTCCAGCGTGACCTACTTGCGCTATATTGCTATCATTATGACGTAGATAACTTGTACATGGGTTCAGTATTTTATCTTGATAACATACGTCTATCACTTTCTATTGCTTGTACATATTTCATTTGATACTAAACGCATTTTGCTACAATTCATGTTATTATTGACAATAAAGATAATGCCTTCCCCAATTGACCATTTTGAATAAATTCGAAAAGGTCCGATAGTTGGTCCAGATAAACTTAATAATAATTGTCGTTGATAAAATTGTATTCCACTGATCGATATGGGTTGCTTAAAATAATCAGTTTGGTGTACGTAATTTCGGGTTATTGATGGTGTATAATTTTCCGGCTGATTTCAATTTGGTTGATGCTACCTTATTGTATGGCTTACATTATAATAGCACATCAATAAAGTGCTATCGTTGGCATAGAAAATAATAAACCGTGTTGGTTAACATCAAAAATAACTTAAACCTAATGATAATCTGCACTTAATAGCATAGCAATAGAGACAGACCTTCTTGTTGCACTTGTTAATAAGGTTCATTTAAGAATACATATTTCAACCTTGAATACTTAGCTAGTTTCTCTGTTGAGTCTGTCGTCTGAGGTCTTACGTAGACCGTATTTATTTGTGTACTTACTCAAAACTGCTAGAATTATAAAAGCCACTGTGACAATTATAATGGATAGGTATTAAATGGAAAAGAGAGACGATAAAATAAAGAGTTAAGTAAAATAAGTTAGTTAAGATTATGCTGATAGGAAACATGAAATACTTTAATGAAATGTTAGTCCAGCTCCAAATTAAATATTTAATCTCGTAAGTATAGAGGTATTAAATATAAATAGCTTACGTGACTTTGGTTTGGTATGCTTCATATTTTAAAAAATATAAAAAAATATAATCATAAGGAATCGTATTTTTAAGTGGTTACACAAGTTTTACTGAAACTCAGAGAATTGACAGTTCTAATATCAGATGCCACTAGGTATTTGTTACGCCTAGTGATGTTCTAGGTTCTAGTTTGTCTAGATAATGATATATGTAAAGGTTTGATAACTCAGAGCGTTAAATTTTTCAAGTGACATGACATCAAAAATGTTGCAGCGTTATTTTTCACTCCTTTGACTTTCATCAACATTTTTCGCTTCTGCTCCAAAAATCTGCGAGGAAAAATTTAAAAATACTGTTGTATTACAAACGACGGATCAAACCCGACGGATTACGGCGACGTCGATGCAGCTTAATCCACGTTTATCGTCGGACAGCAGGCAGAATTCAGCGGCAACACCGATGGACAATATAATCCATGCGTTCAATACCAGACTCGGTTCGATGACGAAATTCCGGTTTTTTCGGGACACTTTTTCGTATGGTGTCTGAGATGTTGGACACATTTCTACTTGATCTGCTATAGTAGACACCGTTATTTTGTTTTTGTTTTAACGCCAAAACCCTTAACAGATGTTTAATATATTAGCCTAAAATTCAATTACGGCGATCAAAACAGAACTTGAATAAATTATTTTGTTTTTAACATTTTTGTCTGTCTTCGCGTTAATCTCTGAAGCTACTTCAATAAAACTGTTGGAAATTAATTGGTTTTATTTTCTGTTTTTTATTTTGTTGCCGTATTATTCTCATTAACTATGATAATTTGCATTTGTCAAACTAAAATAACACTTTCATCACAGTAGTTCCAGTAACGTACATACATTTTAGTAAAGCTTCCTCGCTCCGCTAAAACATTACAAATTTCTTCTCACGTGTGCAAGTTTCCACACCATGTTTACCTTTGCCGTGGCAAAAGATAAATTATGTATATAGGTTTCGGAAACTCATTGCTCCGTGTGGTAGAGACAGGATCCGACCCTCCCCCACGAAACACAATTTAGAGCTAGGTCATTAACCTTTAAGATACTTTCATTTATTTTCCTATTCGCTTCTTCAGCTCCAGTAAATTATGTACCTTACCAAAATTTATGTTTTCCGAGCTATTCTGTACCATCAATCCTCGAAATTACCTGAGCACCAAAACTAAAATTGACTCCTTACTCGATTTCGTCCTAGATTACGCAGTCGATGTTTAATCCCGTGTTATCGTTAGACACAGTCGGTCGCTCGATAAATGTCCTACACCCCTACAAAGATATATCTGCTGATAACTGTTCCATATTCCTCTGTATCACGTACAGCATAAAGTCCAATATAACTTCTTACTGTGACAAATTTAGTGGGGTCTGTCATTATTGGGGACGCAATAGATTGGCATTCTGATATTTCTGATCCCCGCTCTTGTGATATGTGTTTTATATTTTATAAACGCTCGTCTTTCAACTGCTGTCGACACAAACGGGCAAAGCTATCTTAAAAACATCAATTCCCGTATTTGTAAACGACGCAAAAATGTCTTGTTTAAATCGTGACCGGACAATCACGATGTGAAAATTTATTTCACAATCGATAAAAGCTTTCGACTTACCTGTATTACATTGTAGTGAGATATTTCCATCAGAGATTTATTATTACTTAAACAGTTGAGGAAGAACATTAATCTTCCGCGGCAATACTCCACTAAATTGTTTTAAGGAAGGCACGACTGACAATCCATTTAGAGGAGAGCTCTTTTCGGTAAATAAAAAACAAGTTATTGCTAATGAACCGTAAATAATCGGGAGAAAAAGCGTCGGGCAACTAATGTTTGGAATTTCAAGTGTTCAACCGATTTAACTCTCGAGAGCCATACCTAAATCCCCCCGAGTAATTCCTTCGCCTGGCAATATTTCAAAAGAGCACTTAACATTATTGACATTAGACGCGAGAAATGGAAGATACGGTGTGCAAAAGCAAAATTATAATTCAGCGATAACTTTGCCATCACGCCGCTTCATTATCGGAGCTATTACTTTGAAATAAGGCTTAAAGTCAATATCTGTTCTGTATATTATTTGTTTTGCTTCATATGAACATGGCACGGGCTTATGATCTGGTATTCTAGAAGGCCAGTGATTGATGTGGATTCATACTACATCTTTTCATAGGATTGACATACAAATGGCTGTTCAGTAACTTAATTGCTTTTTTATTTTGATTACTTAATTTCTCTCTTAACTTTATGCAGTGTAATTGTATATTTAATTTTAATTACATTTTTTTATAATTGATCGATTCAATCATATTATTTTGCATCATCATCCTTAATTATAGGTTATGTTACTCAAACGCGATGATTGTAATGATGAAATCATCTGAACATTTTCTTAGTAGACACTAATTGAAAGGGCTTTGTAATATGTTATTTGTTTTTCTATTTAATAGTTTAGATTCTTCACGTTTATTTATACCTAGAAGTAGTGTTAATTCGTACAGTGGTTTAGTGATACAGCTTGGATGACCGAGATAGGTATATATGACGTGGGATTGCCCTAATCCACTAGTTTCGATGGAACTCATGATGAGAAACATAATTACAGTCAGACACAAAATTGGAAATGGAATTCCAACTAAAAGCGATTTCTATTCACAGTTATTGCGTATCCAACACTAGATATGATCTCTCGCGGCAGTTCGTTGAAAATTCAGTTTTGCTCAGGATATATTTGTAGTAGACGCAAAAATGGGCGTACAATATTCAACTGCATTCGAATCGCGATCTCCAAAACCCCTATTTACGTTCGCAGGTATCGTAACACCGAGCGAAGTTTTTATGTGTGTGTTTTGTATTATTTCTCTGAAATTGGAGGTTGCACATCTGGTGCAGGCTGGTTGCCGAGGCCCGGCTTTATTGCCCTGTTATGACTGCAATTCGAATCGGAGCCCGCACTGTTTTTACTTATTTTATTTATTAACACGCTGCGTTCCGTTGCGGTAAATTAAATTTTTGTACTCGAGCGTGGGGTTTGTTTAAAATTTGATTGCGTGTCGATGTTCCTGCGCTGAAGGTACAATTCAGTTCTTTATTCCTTTATTGGGGAATTTCGTACAATTGCTTCATTTGCCATCTTTTGGATGGAATACCTAGTTAGTTTTAATTGCATTTACTTCTTGCTTGCATTTTGAATATTGCCTTCATTTCCTTAATCAAAACACCAAAATAATAGACAGAGAATGTCTGTTTTAGATGACATTAATATTGAAGTGGTCATTAGTCTACCTTGGCAGTATATGGTACCGTGTCTTTCCCACTCACATTCCCTATCGTATTTTATCTCTATCATTTGCGCCGAACTATACTAATATCACTATAAACGCGTAAGATCGCGATTTAGGCAGCAGGTGATATGTGTCTAATTATTTTGGTCTTATCTAACTCCCAAACTGGATGAACTGATTTTCATTTTGATTTGTAAGGATGTTCTTGTCTTTAAACTACTTCTATTTGCACAGTTCAACATTTTCAACATTAATCCGACGAACACATCTTCAGTTCAAAACTGAATTAAGTCGAAACGAGTTGTGAGCGCGTTGACAAAACTTTACGTTGCTTTACAAATCAAAAGAACAATCACGTTGGAATTAAATAAAGTGTTGCAGCTGAGTGTCTAGTCGGTTGATTCTCAAACTTTGCGTTGAGAGTAAGCACTGTTATGTTGTTTCCTTGATTTATGTGTCTTTTAAATTCAAACTTCTGTTACCTTCTGATAAATATCGGTGCTCACATTTTTAATAATGTCATAGGTGTTATTTTAAGAAGCTTTATGATGTTTTAGATCTATAACTCAATTTTGGGAGCGGTTCTTAAAATTGAGCAGCTGTTTTTCGTTTGGTATGCTTAAAATATCTGTCACTTTTTAATGGACATTATTAAGTACATAGAAGTATGCTTCGCTTATATCTGCTGCTCTTACTGATTATTTTCTTTCTTATTGCAATAGTATTTTTCAGAATTAAAAAAAATGACATATTTTACTGTCGGAAATACTTAATTACCTACCTTATTTCTTTTTCAATATTGTCAACAAGACTATGTTTAAGTATCAATGTAAAATGTTGTTTTATATCGAGACAGAAATCGAATATATTCTCCTGACATTAGTGCTAAATGGTTTTGTTAATATCGATTTGACGACATCACTTGCGTTTGGTGAATCGATTTAGCTATCGGTTTTGTTGATTTTTGCTCATCTCTGAACTAGTGTTTTGGTCTAAAAATAAACACTTTAACGATTAACGCGAGCGTTGATAGCAGCAAGGTTGACGGTTGAATGGCCTTTATGTATGAGTTATGAGTGGCACACGGACAGAGGCTCAGACAATGTGGCGTACAAATAAAATTGTAACGAATAATGCTGTGAACTTTGCGAATGTTCAATGAACGCGCCAGCTGAGATAATGATGCGCTTTACCTACGTAAACCTCAAAATATGAGTATTAAGAACTTTAAACTTAAAAAGGCTTATCTATACTATTTATAAAGTGCAAATTTTAAAAACGATGACAGCGCTTATCGTCGTAAAACCCAGACAGCAGACACAAATAGAACATCAATTGTTTTTGAATTTTAAATGGTTTTTGGGTCTTACGATCTTGTAGGCAAACAGAAAAAACGAGAAGCTTGCGTGATGTAATCAGCGCCTAACGCCATCTTATTGTACTGTTTGAAACGAATGTCCCGAAACGAAATGAGAGCGGCTCAGTAGGAAAAAAATGTAAACTAATTATCATAATCTCTAAATACCATAGTTACCATAAAATCGATTCGCTAACTCGGAACATTCTAGGTATATCTGTGTCACCCAAGCCACTGGTCCATTGCGGTTGGCGTACGATTATGACCGGTTCATTGTTTACAATTGCATTTTTTCTAGTGATCTCGCTTAAAGATGTCATCTTTTTCTTCTTTTTAGGACTCATTGGCTTTCGGTATCTTACAGTTTCTATACAGAGTCTATCTGTGAACATTAATCAAATAACAGAAAAAAAAATTGTCACGTTATAGTAATATCTTGGCAGAGAACTTTTAACTGTGGGAGAGCCACGCTTCGGCATGAATGGGCCGGCTCGACCGGAGTGATACCACTGCCTCACAGAAAACCGGCGTGAAGCAGCCCCTGTGCTGTGTTTCGCCGAGTGAGTGAGGGTACCGGAGGCCCACCGGGGGGGAAGGGGATAAAAGGTTGGCAGCGCACTTGTAACTCTACTGGTGTTGCATGTGTCCATGAGCGGCGGCATTGCTTACCATCAGGTGATCCGCCTGCTCGTCTGCTACCTATCACATAAAAAAAAAAAAGAGAATGCTGTTAGCTAGTTGTGTGTTTAGTTACTTTTGAAATAAAGGATATAACATTATACTAAACTAAAATAGATACTGTAGTTATGCTTTTACAATAGGGATAACCATTGGCATAAGTTTAACAGCTGCACAAAGAATCAAGTATCTGTACCAGACCTTGCAAAGTAGGTCATGTCATTTATAGTTTTCAGAACAACCCTGTATAACTACGGGCAGTATCATTGACTTCACGATTGCTTCGCTTACGCTCGCGCGATAAGTTTATAGGACATTACCCATTGCCAGAGTCGTGTTACTTGCATGATTTATCTCTTTTATGTACTGCGAAGTAGTGTTGTGCTGTATACAGCACTAGTTCATGTACTTTATACAGTATATGAACTAGTGTGACGTTACAACTTTGAAATATTACTGACGTTGGGAAATGATCGAATGGATCTGGGATGGCGGTCCACTACCGTGTGCCTTACTCGACAATTTCTGCCACGCACTTCTTCATCATGGAATTTGGCGGTATTTTCAGTGTGTACATTCAAATCTTTAAGAAACGAGCACTCCCTATTTGTAGTAGGCGGTGGAGATTACTTACAATTAGGTGACTCGCTTGCTCGTTTGCCTTCAAATTTTAATGAAATTTAACATTTTTAAATATGGAAGCACCATAACATAATCTCAAGCAAAGTGGAGGGAGGATGCACAAAATACGAGTTGTTCAACGAGTACCCAAATATTGATTAAAGTTACGAATAATATTTGGATCGCAAGAATCGATTCAATATTGCGAATACTTTTGGTATTTATGGACTATATGCTAGTGAAAATGAACTAGTACAACACTACGGTGAATATAGTACGAATGTAAAACGAAACTGCATCTGTCCTATTATCGATTCGATTGATATTTGGTTTCGTAGCTTTTATGGATGTGTTTTGAAATATCAAAATGTTTGAAATAAATCGTACTTATATGTCGGTTAGTTATTTGATCATGCAATAGCTGACAATTCAAATAAAAGTATTCGAGATTTTTTTAGAAATTATTTGATTTTAAAAATGACAGAAGTTGAGTTTGTACAAAACAGTCAAATAAATAATGATTTACATAAGACACGTACTGACGTTTGTTTTTATCCAAATGGCCGTAAATTAATGGAGAAAATGATTTAAAAGTTGGCAACTACGTAGAAGCTGCTTACATTACGCAAAAGTAAGTAATAAATTCATCAAAGTGTCGTTTACTATGTTTTGTTACATTAGTTTATGAGATGTTTTATTGGGACTCAGTCGAGATGATGATTTTTAAGATGAAAATTGATTTACGATCAGCACACCATCGGAACTAAGGATATGAATGATTAATTAATCAATAATTCAATGTACTTACTCGTTAATTTTTGAAACAATAATCGATATGAATCACAAGAAGCATGAAACGATAGTAAATAAATTAAAACAAATACTACAGGTTAAGGTTATTTTTGAATTTGAGGTTATGATACAAGAAACCTTTATGAGGTTAAATTTAATTCATTAAAATATTGCATACATTATTATACAAATGCATCTGTATTTATACAGATACAATCTGTCCTCTAGGAGGAAATATAAATATTGCAAAATAGTTCCTAGAGACATCCCTAAGATTAAGTTTAAGTTTACAGTATAATTGACATTGTAAACGCAAACAATTTTAGTCAATCAACATGCTACCGCAAGCAATAGTGGGCTTTTGATTACTCAAAATCTTCACTTTAGACAAATTGACTGTTTCACTGTTTGACAAATTGCTTGAAGATTATTAACTGTTATAAATGGTTACTATTTAAGAACACTTACTTTCTGCTTGCTATTTACACTTGTCTAAAATATTCTTTATATTGTAGGCATACTTACTTTTAAGTGCAAAATTTTAGTTGTAGTAAAGAAAACGTAGTTTTATAAATATTTATATACGTCCATTTACAAAATAGAAAAAATAGGAGTAGGTAAGTGATTTAAGTAGGTAAATATATAAGTATTAGAAAACAATACAGTCAAATTTAATTAAAAAAAATTCCTTATACTGCCTATATTTAAGCAATTTTAATAGATTAAGTTGATAAAAGCATCCTTTAGCAATTATCTATAATACATTTAGGAGAAATATCTCTTAGCGGACCTAATTATAATTCTTGTACAGAACATACAATTCTCATAGCCCCAATTTATCAGCATCTCAATAGCGCTAAACTTCAAAGCGAAACCCGCATACTAATTCACCCGAAGACGAAACCCCAAACGGACTTCTGAATCGAAATAATAATACCCCATGTCTGCATCTTATTCTAGTTCAATATAACGCTGCCCAAAGCAAAGCAGGTAGCTTAGCTTCGTTGAATAACGCTGACTGTCTGAAAGGGAGGGCAGCTCCCTCCAATATGGCAAATATTTTAGAAAGAGCCAATCCGCTGTGAAAAGGCATACCTATCTCGGGACGAACCAATTCACTTTGTGTGCGTCCACCCGCTAGCCTATTTTACTTGTCCATTTTATTAACAAACAGACAAACGGTATGCTTGCGAAGAATGACAGTGCTTCTCGCTCATATTTCACAATCCAAATTTGTTGTTTCAGCTCTAACACTGGAATTGAGACTGCTACATAACGCATTTATAAAGTCTAGACTGCAGATTTAGCATTCCATTTCTCGCATGCGAAAAAGTCTATCGAACTAAAATACATCAAGTCCATTAACGTAACACGGGGCGTGCAAACGGAATTTTATAATAGGAACATATTGAAAATAAACGAGTGAAGAGTGCAGAATCCTCTTACGGCCGAACAAAACGCATAGATGTATACAATTTTCCATTTGGAAATGCCTTGCCTTGCTTAGGCCACTATTATTTAATATTACACGAACTGCCTTGACTGTGTAGGGTGGGGCTTTACTCGGATTGCCAGAGTGAATAATTTGACTATGGAGATTGAGCGCAGACTGGGCGGGTGCATGCTGCGATGCTTCCTCGTGCAATTCATCTGCATCTAACAATCGGAAGATGCTTCGGGCAAATTAAATTATCATTGATTTCGCTCAAGATAAAACATCTTTGTCGTCGTGTAAATGCGGCTCTTTGAATCTCGAAAGGGATATTTTCATTCATAAAAGAAAATAAACACATGAGTTCGCGTAAATAGGTTAACAAAAGTAACGTTTATCTAGAATATTTTTTGCTCAAACTTTGGGGAAAACAAACAAACAGTGGCCTAAAACTGCTTCGCCCGTCTCCGGCCTTTCAAATTGGACCTTATGTGTACACTTTTAGGCGACTATTTGAATGTCACTTGTGGTTCCCTTCCAAAATTTACCTTTTCGCTTGCTGCTATCGAATTTTTTAACTTCACTGAAACATATTTAAATATTTTTTTATGAAAAACGACGGAGTGAAAACTACAATAGACCTAATCCATGTTGTTAATTTATTCCATTCTCCTTTGGTGATTTCATTATGAGCTCAGATCTAAAGATTACACGTTTATGCTTTTAAATCATACTAAGATGTTTTCGCTTCAGCGGTGGGGAGTCGTTTCAGGAGCCTTATAAGTCGATCCGTAAATTTGTTTGGCTTTCTTTAACAGTTAGTTGTTTGTCTAAAGTTCGGACAGCTTCGGGGTGGCTGAGATAAGCCCGGCCGGAGTTATCTTGTTAGCTCTGAATTTAAGTGAATTCCGCTAGTTAAGACGCCATTCACCTTTCTGGTGACATATTTTGTTATAATCCCAAGCTGGTTGATTAAAGTTTTGAGTCTCAAAAGTTTGAAATTTAATACGAAATTGCGGTGTGGTAATAAACTCTATCTGTTGTTTATGTGCGCCATCAAACGAAGATAACACCGACTTTACATCCCGGGTTTAAGTTAGTGTCATTGTTTTGTAACTTACAAGTCTAAGCGACATTTCACAACAGCGCTTTGCTTTAACATTCATGAATAACATTAAACCTCCCCCCGTTTTGAATATTGTGAACCTCTTTTGAAACGAACTTACCGAGTTGTGTTTATGCTTATTGCTTTTAAGGGAGACTATTTTTTGAGAGAATACTTTATGGAGGTCGTAATATTCGCGGGACCAGGACAAAGATCCGGCGTAAAGGAACGGGTGATATCAATGACCTTCTGTCCTATAAAGTTTACTCTTAAAACCAACTAGATAGCAGAAGATAATATGAGTGACGTAATCAAAAGGATCAAATACCATACCATCCATACAAAAAAGTACCATGAAAAACTAACAAGAAAAATAGTAAGTGCTTTGACACGCTGAGATGTGATGACAATGAGAACAACTCATGGTCCAATATAAATAAATAGCGAAAACAAATGACCTTAAAATCGCCTTGTCTGTACACAGTTGTCTAACCACGAAACTACTGCACTTGGCAAAAGCGTCTATTGGAAAAATAAAATGCAGGCAACAGTTAGTTGTCTGCCCACACAATGTAGATGCCCGTTCTATTGAAAAGAATTCGTTTGGAATATGTTTTCCGGGTAAGTTTCTTGAAATGCCTCCATTTGAGTGCAAGTAATATTGTCATTGGTAATAATAATGAATAGCATTCAGTGGAATTGCTATACGTTTATGCTGCTTTTGAAATAGTGATATGTGTTTTTATGTTGTGTTCTTTTGAGTTTTATTTTATAATGCTTTTGAAGATCTTTTTGAATTTAAGTAACTTTATTTGCCTATTACGTTATCTAATGTAAATAATGAGTGTTATGTAATACGTCAAACTAGTCCTCCAATTTCGGATGAGTCGGATTCTACTTTATATTAAAGACAAAAGTTTAGCCCGTGTTTTAAGCTTATGACCCAAAAATTTCCAAGGTAATGACGTCACTAGAAACCTAAATACGCTCAGTCAAATTAAAACGTAACTCAAAAACCCTGCGCTCCCAAAAATGTAGCTGCAAATTTTAATCAACAGTCAACTGGAAATCGTGCACAACTCAAAATTGAAACTTTCCCCGAAATCCCAACATATTTCAGCGCGCCGCACATCTAAATAAATTGGCCGTTTAACTCGATATTTGCTAAAATTCCAGAACCCCGACCCTCTGGGACAATTTTGACAAATAGTTGTTGGACTAATAAATTTTCATTGAAACCCTCGATAACTTTCCTCGCATCAGCTGAGCTTGAAATTGGGACATTTTAGAGAGTTACAGTCAACTTAATTAAGAGTTGAATTAGTCCTGACTTAAGTATGATTATAACTTCTTAGATAATGTTGTTCGGTGCTCTTTCGTGGTTATTTTCTATGACGTTTGAAACAGCCACTTATACAATACGTATACTTTTATTTTAATATGATTAATGATCAAACATTTTTTGCAACAAGGACATAATCACTCCCTTTCTATATTAAATCAAATATCTTAAGGTCAGATTCCTTAAATAGGTTTTCAATGTTAATGTTATTAATTGATGTTAATTAGTTCTTAGTTATTTTTTGCGCAATCACGGTGCGTTGAAAGATAATGTCCGTGATAACTTTTTGTAAGGAATTCAAATATTTTCTGTAAGTAATACCACTTTTGCCCTCATTCGAGGCTTTTTGAAAAAAGGTTTGCATAATTAAAATAGCTTGCTTACCTGCAGCTGTTCTTTGCGTGTCGCTGATTTTATCATTTGCCTGCATTTTTTTTTCAAACCTTAGCATTAGTTCAGGTACCCAATTATTAGGAGATTCAATCTTTGGTGGCACGCTCTCTTATGTAAATGATTTTTTGTTCTTTGCAGTCTCTTTTATCGTACTTTTAATAGCCTTGATTTCGCAATTAACGCAGAGCGAAGTCCGAAAAGTATTTTGATGCCAAAATGCGTGTTCAAAAATTTAAAAGCACAAAATTATCTCACCTACTTTTGTCAGGAACGAAACACTGAACTTATTTTCTTGGATAAGAATAACAAACAGAATCTGGATTCAACTACTTTTTCAGTTATGTTTTTCTTAATGTTTTGATCGTTTTATTTTCGAGTATTTTTTTAGTCTTTCGTTGCAATTTATCTTGGCAAAGAGATTCCTTTGAAATGTGCCACAAGACTAATGCACTTTTTGTGACAAAATGTCTCATGTGTGCTAATAATTTACTCTACGTCAAACTCAAGACCTTAAATCATTATTTTTTGGAATTCCAAAACTATTTTAAGTACTTTGTCACGTCATCACTCAAATAATTAAAAAAAAATCTCTTGACCAAATTGTTATGGCAAACAGTAAAAAGGCAAACTAGCAAGCGCTTAGTGTAAATCAAGTCTGGTAATTGCCGTCCGACCTTCTCTACTTTCAGACCAGGGAATTAGACCAATGGACCATCATGTTATTGAGTATCAGTTACTAAGGCCACATATTCTACGTAGTACGGTGAGCCAGTGGTTACCTCATTGTAATTACGAGACTCCTCAAATTCTGAATCAGCATCCAAAGCGATAGCTTTTGAACGCAATTACTGGCTAAGATGAGAAAGAGTATATTCTACCTCAACCCTTGCATAATGTTTATTCAGGTGGCAATCTTTAATACAAGTGTAAGGAGAACTTGCTCTCGGATCTCCGAACATTTTTGAATGCTTTCGCTCCTCCGTTACCTAACGCAGCCAACTTCAGTTGTTCCACTAAAATATTGTTATTGGAGGTGCCAGAAGCAACCCCGTTCAGTTCCGCGATTGCAGTAATTGAATTGTTTTTTGAATTTTCTCGGAGCTCGGCACGAGTTTTGTTGCTAGTTACGAGTCTAGTTATTACTTTATTATCTTAGGCCTGGTAACTTAGTGTTGTAGCTGTCGATTGTTTTATCTTCTATACTACGTAATTTCTGAAGAGGTCTTACCAACCATATGTACAAACCGAAAAGGTGTAACAATAGTGCGATGCAATCAATGCTCAGCGCCATCCATACGCCATTTCATGTTTATCTATAAGCATTAAAGTTGACTATGTGACATTAATTTAATTCTCTCTAGTAATTTGCAATACCTGCAAAAGGTTGCTAAGTCATAAGAACGTAATGTAAGCTACAAGGTAACGTTTACACTTAGTAGGTATCCAAATAAATTAGTAAGTACTTGATTGAAAGTGAAAAACTTGTCAATATTAGAATTATTAGTGAAAGTAAAAAGGTATAGACATTAGATTTTAGCACCAGTATGTTTTAGAATCGGATTATCGATAGTCATGTTCATCGATAGACTATCCACTATTGGACAACACTACTGGTAACTGCAACGCAGTTAGTCGCTTGGTTAGATTGTAGAAACTGGTTTGGCGCAAGCTGTATATACGGATGTTGTTTTGTGTTTAGGTTTTAGTCTTTGCTTCAAGCTGAACTGGATATTATACGCCCTAATACTCAATAGCTTCTTGAGAGTGATAGCAATTCAGTGGATAAGAACCCGCCTTCCATACTGAGATCGTGGTTCAAATCCGAGCATGGATTTTCCAAAATCGGATGATGATGCACGCTCACTAATGCACCATCAAGCAGGTCAAATAAGGACCTAAAATTTTCAAAGATGCCTTTAAAGTCTAAGAATTTGTTTGATATAATTCATATATTCTATTACGCTTTCTACTAGTCTTTAAAATCATACACCCGTGAAATAGGCTAGAAATACTTATAAAATGTATGTTTAATAATAAAATTATTATGTTAAGGTCAAGCAAAATGTCGGCTTTTGAAGTATTTTACCCTTTAATTACAAAGTTGACAACTTTGTCAAAGTCCACATAGAGAAAAGTTACAAAATATCCTTAAAATTGAAGCTGGAGAACTCGGCCTATTTCTGTATATTTATTCAGTCTTTAAAGTGAGGCGTTTGGGACGCGCTTTTTAAACTTTTATAATACCTACTGACTCAGGTTTCTGGTTGCAAAATTTCCAAGTTTTTACTCTGCAACTTGGGACATTGACAGGGAGAGAATTTACGAGTCTCCCTCCACCAATAACGGGGATGAGCTGAAAAATTTCAGTTACAGAATTGTATACTGAGTTTTGTAAATGTTTATTGACCCTTTTATCAGCAGTTGAGTTTGGGAAAGTTATGGAATCGGAAATTATATTTGGCGGTTGATTTTCTTGCTTGTCCATAACTCATTTTGTATTTTTCTTATCTGTTATTTTGATCAACTCTCAATAGGAGAGTGGCGCGCTTCACCCCTGTTTTTGAACGTGGTATCACTTTGCTTGTGCCGGCCTATTCATACCAAAGCGTTGGTCTTCCACGGTACACGTGCAATTAATTCAATGAAGTTTGCTTTATTTGACTTATAGAAAGCCTGGTATTATTTTCCATCAAACTTTGATTATTTTTTTTTCATTTTGCTGATTTAATTTCATGTTTGCCTCCACTTACCATTATAACTAAATCTCCTTTTTTGGTCCAATATTTTATTGACACCATGACAATTTCCATCAGTAGGATTCGTCACGTTGAATGTTACTATGGCGATACAATTTTATAGGCGTAGGAACATTTTTAAGCGTAGTTTTTGAAACGCCTCGCCAACTATTCGAGGTGTGAAGTTATTGAGAGATCCGCTTTTTTTCAAGTTATGTTCACCGTTTAAGATTTCTCACGATGAGTTTTGCTTGTCATGTAATCGGGTGTCGTGTTTAGTAGTAATGCGTAGGTTTTTAACTTACTATTAGAGTCAATATTAGTTAATGATTCGACAATATAATCGTTTGTGCTCTTAACTAGAATAATATACATGAGAGCTAAAGAAGGAACGCGCATTTTTAAGTTAGCTTAATTGAAATTCAAATAATCTTATGCTTAAGCCAATATTTTTTGTTAAATGAATGATGTTTAAAACTTTTGAAAAGGGAATGATGCTAAAACTGTAAAACTGTGAAACCAGCTGCCAGCGATGATGTTGACGAACAAATAAGAACTAGGGATCATCTTCCGGCAACGCATATGTTAAGCCTCAAGTGTCGCAGATGAGATCACTAACCATCAGGTGAGCCGTCAGCTCGTTGGTCCACTATTATGTAAAAAAATCTAGCCTCAAGACCTACAGTTCCTGAATCAAAAACTTTGATCATGAGATCGGCCCAAAGAATAAACAAAAGATGTAAAATAAAAAGCAGTAACAGACAACACTTAAAAGAGTCGTAACATATTTGCAGATAGCACCATCTTCTCATTACGAACACTCTCCAAAGTATTTACTAAGAGCACCCAGACAGAGATCAACAAAGTCTCACTGTTTTATGAGGTAGAAAATTTTAACTCCATCCCATACTGTGCTTTACGATAATAAAGCCATTTATTACACATGTAAAACTTGCAAAGTCTAGTTTCGTACTGGCAGGAACTTGCTACTCAGATGTTGGAGTAAAGAAAATAAAGATGGCGAGGAAGTGAGGAAGGTCTAGTTTTCTTGATTCGGTTCCAAATTAAAATAAAAGTTAAAATATGAAGAGGTTTAGATGGAAGGAGGGAACTACAAAAGTAAAAGCTTGTCATAATTTCTGTAGCACTTTGCGAGTTTGGGAGAAAACATGAATTGGATGGAAAACTTTTGTACTCACCCAAACTAGAATATTTGTTGGCTTAAAAAAATGTTCATCGGGGATATGTATATATTAAAACATAGAACGTTTTTGATAGTAGTATTTTGTTTGACAAATCAGATAAGCTTATTGTTTACGGGCGGCAAAAAAAAACGATTATCTGAAACCACTCTAAGTAGCAAATATCAACACATATTTTTGCGTGGTGCCTTCTTTCCTTATGCTACAGATCCTAAATTTGAACTGCTCAGACCCATTTCATTCTGACTTTAGCAAAACCAGACAGATGTACATGTACCATTAGCCAACAAATTTAAAATAATTTGGTTGCAAAGATAATTTATATAATATTTGCTAGGCTTAGACTAATGAAAACAGTATTCGTTGTGTTAGCCATGCTATTTATAGTAAACTTATCAATACTATTGTTTGCTTTGGCATAGATACGATTGGTGGCGTGACAGATTAACACAGTGTCGATATTGTTATCAAGAGTAAACAAACAAGTCAGAATATTCTAGGTCTCTAACCAACGCCTACTTTTATTATTGATTTTAAAATTAAATCCTCCAACCATACACAAACACAGTAAATATTAAAGCGTATTACATCAGCTATACAAATAAGAAACGACACATCATTATTTCTATTAAACTTCAAAATATCTAATTCAATTTAGATCCATACATACAGAGCACTTACGAATGGCAAATATTTATCACTGGTTCGAAATATAGTTTTTATCAGAAAGAGAAGATGTCTTAAAGTAGAAAAATACCATAAATAAACATATCATCCAGGTACGTCTAAAACCACAGTCTCTTCCAGTACATTAACGGTAGTTACCGCATTACCGTGTGTCGACATTCATACAACACAACCATTAAATATATCATGTTTTAGAATTGCCACCTCTAAATTCCAAACTTGCAACCAAGTCCCGGTGCACTGAAGATGTTTGTTTGCAACTGACGTTAATCTCAACGCCGCGTCTGTGGTAATGATATTGCAAATTGCATTACGACTGCAATGTTTGTTCTTTATATTCATAACTTTGGATTTATTGTGCCGTATAAATTTGTGGGAGCTCGAATAAATTCAGCTTTTTGTTATGAACTTTTGCTAGGAAGTTTAAGTTTGATATCTTCGCGTTGAAAATTTTAAAGGCGCATTCTGAAGGTGTGTTTGGTCATTGTTTCTTTTGTCTTTTAATAATGTGTGTTCTTCAAAGTTTTTTGTTATAGATGTCTTTTGAAACTTCCGTTTTTGTGGTATTTTCTAGTTTACAATTTTTCAACATCTTTTCATTTCTATGATGAAGACTTTTGCTCTGCAGTAGGACAGTATATAGGATACTTTACTTTTTTCTTTTCACATTTTCTACCAAAACGTATTACCAAGCCTTAAGTTAAATACGTTTGCTGTAAAGTAGTAAGTGAACAAATTATTTTTATAAAACATTAACGATACTCTATATTACATTGTTTACATTACCTTATTTAGTATGGATTTGTGTATAAGCTATAAAGCTGCATTTCAAAGCAGTATCAAATTCGATGAAATCTCATCTCAATATATAAAATTTGGCGCATATTCCATACAGACAGTTAACACAATAATAATACAAGACATTATTTGTATAGGAATCGATAAGAAACAGACGACGCAGCCAGACCAAAGGTGCATCGGACCCATAAAAGTGCAAGCCACGTAGGGCTGCCAACTGCACTTACTCAGCTATAAAATAAAGAGGACGTCACAGCGCGACGTAATGTTTGTATGAAGATTTTCTTCTGGTTCAGTTGAGTTTTGTTGCTGCAATATGACGACTAACTCATTTGACTCACTCAATAGCATTATTAAAGGGACTTTCTTTACTTCGATGACCAACAAAGAATTGCCTAGGCTAAGTATACTGGGATTACATTGATAAATAAGATGTATTTAAATTATCTAATGTAATGTTATGAGCGCACTTGTGACTCCTCTGATGTTGCGGGTGACCGTAGGCGGCGGTAATATCACAAACCATTTGGAGGTGATTCGTCTGTTCGTCTGTCCCCCATATCATAAAAAAAGATAAACCAAGTTTGAAGAGCTATCTTTTTGCACCATTATTTTTAATATTTTTAATATTATTTCTGTTCGACCTTTGCCATCTACAAAAGAAATAACGGGAAAAAATGTGTCGTATCATGGGTTATTGCAACCCTAAGATCCAGTATATTATTATTTTCTACGTAAATATAAAATGTAACTAAAAGAGACATAACACGTTGTCCAGGACAAATTCAATTTGGGGTGCAGAGTAAGCAGATACAGAAGTGACTTTGGAAAAAGTCCATCATTGTTTTCTCTTTCCAAATAAACGCATTTAGTAGAAAATAAAATAATAAAACATTGAATTGAAAAGATCCTTTGTTTTTCATCGGTTATAAATAGTATTAATCTTTCAAAAAAATTTAAGTAAGTTATATTCAATATCATGTTGTATGCTTTATATTTCATCTTTAATATTTGCATAAAAACTTTTTAAGTACACAAATCACTAGCTGCAATTAAGAACCCCGATGATAAATATTACAGAAATAACACATTTAGGAGTGAAATTAAATTTAAGCAAATTTAAACCTGCATGCAAAAAGCAAAGTAATTACTATTTATAATTTATTACACTATGCTTAACAAACTAGAAAAAGAAAGGAAACAAAAACAATTTCCTAATAAAAACTTGAATACTAAACTATTAATATTATGCATATCTGTTACGTTACATATTCATAACGAACGAGACACGCCTGCAATAGTTCCCAAGGGAAAAACGCTGACAAACTAGCTACAAGTCAAAAGAAAACTAGGATCTGTGAAGCAGAAGAAACTCAGTCGTTTCCAGTTGACATTGCCGATCAAGTCAAGTCGCATGGTTTGATCTACGCTGCGATAGAACATTCAATAAACATTGTCTGGTGGGGCATAAAAAACAACCATTGGTAGGCCGCGCGCATAGCCCTCCTTGTACGTGATTCGGACACAAATTAGTTTGACGCAGAATGGACTTTGATGGCTGAGGGCATGATGTGCCTAATGGTACTGGGGTTCGAAAAAGTCGAGATGAAAAGATAGCCATTTTGATGTAAAAATTTGAGGTTTTTTTAGAAGTAATTAATGATTGAATGCACTTGAATAATCAATTAACAAATTATGTTTCGATGAATTGTGGAGTTCCAACCCACGAATATTCAGTTTTTAGATCTAGTACCTAGGAAATAGAACATTTTAAGTGCAATAATAACCTGAAAAAATTCTTTAGAAAAATTATAATTCCTCTGGTAGGTACTATTGATCAGTAGTGCTCTTGATAACAGTCGTTTTAGTTGGATGCACGTATTTCTTAGAAAAACAATAATTATTTTTTGATTTAGTCAAAAATTATTACTTAGTGGTTTCTTAAATTAGATTATCATGATTCACACACTTACATTAACCCCTTCACGCTTTTCAAACCGTACAAGGATTGCATTTGAATATCTCCGTCCAAAACTGCAGTCGGAGCAGGATTCTAAAATTTTAAACTTGCCCATAAAGGTCATTACACAAAACGCTAAAGTTAGACACCAAGGAGCGTGCGCCCCGCAAATTCCTGCAAGCACCAGAACGTGCCGCGTTTAATGGATATGTCCGTTCTCTTTTTAGTATTCTATGACGAACTTCGAAGGCAAGAGCCGTCCCACTAGAATACATTATATTCAGGAAATCACGATCCAGTCTAGTATCCAATTTATCTTCCAAAATCATAAATTCTGCTGTAATGATATTTTGCATCCGCCATATCGATGTAAGTTTATTTAGAGCACTATTCTTAAGGCTCGGAGGGTGCGTAGCACATTTTGACCAGTCTTTCTTTGCCTGGTATTTGACTTTATAATGGGACAATATAAAGGTTATTTATAGATTTATTTGTTTGCGCGTAAAAACTGGCCATGTAAGGTTTTTATAGGGTTTGTTTATTTATAGGTGCGCGCGCATGTTTGTTTATTCTTTTTGACATTTTAAAGTTTTATTTAGTAGGATCGTATATTGAATTTATGCGTCTAAAATATTTTGCTTAATTTTTCCTTCTTATAATTCTCTGTATTTTTTTTTTACTCAGTCATCATTGTATTATATAGGTATATACGTATGTATATTTTAAGTAGAAATGTTTGGACCAGTAGCACCGCTATTTATTTTTTTAGTATTTGTGTTTTTTGAAACTTATTTCATTTATCTTATTTATGTCACAACCATAATAAGTTTTCATGGTTGTCATAATGTGTCCACTCACGAATTGGTTACTCTTAATTTTAATGTTTTAGTTCTTAAGTACCTTAAGAAGAGATTTAGGCTTAATCATGACGAAGCCTAAACCTTTACTCATGAGTTATCTTCGAAAAACTCGAAACTTATTTTTGTTCAGTCCAGGAATCAAGCCCAGGATCTCAAGAGCATGGCCCGATATTAAAACCACTAAACCAACGAAGTGTTTTTATATTACCAATATTCTAATACATAGGTATGTGTGAATAGAGAAAAGTGCGTTGAGAATCTAGTTTTATCATAAAGTTTCACCTCAAGCTAAGTGGTTAATAATCGATAATTGTCATGCTGCGAGTACGGTTCCCGGTCTAAGCACGTTTCTAACTTGACCTACTAAGAACTGGATTATACATGTACTTATTTCATAGTTCAAATAGGAGTTCTTGCTAACTCACTGCTAACACTATCGATTTTACCGGCTCGACTGGAGTGATACCATGGCCTCACATAAGACTTGCATGAAGCAGCAGCGCCTACGCTGTGTTTCGTCGAGTAAGTGAGGGTACTAGAGGCCCAATCGGATCTGGGGGCTAAATGTTTGGCAGAGCACTTGTACTCTACTGGTGTGGCAATCGCTTACCATCAGTTGATCGTCTGCTTTTTGCCGCTTATGACATAATCAAACAAACCAAGAGACTATGTTTGGATGTGGCTGGGCCACTACGCCACCATGGCGTTACAACTACTGTACCTACTGAACTGTATTTGTAATAATGTTATTATTAAGTTTGTTGTTGTATACTCTTGTTTAATGATTGTTTTTCTTTGTTTTAGGTAAGCTGAGGCCCTATTCCACAAGTATTTTAGACTCAGGTACCTAATTTGCCAAAATCGGCAATGGTAAGTTTTTTTTCTAAACACTGATTAATGCATCAACTTAGGCAGAAAGTGGTTTGCACTTTCGTGCGTAAGGACTTACTTTCAAATCTGTTTTGCTCTCCTGGTAATTTTATTAAGAAACTAGTGGCCCGCCCTCACTTCGTTTCGGAACATAGTTATGCCGTTAGCCAATAGATGGCGCAGGGTGTCGATTAAATCGCGCAAGTGTTTATGTCTTTTCGGGTTACATATAAGCCTTGAGGTTGTCAAAAGAAGCTGTATCTTATATAAATAGTATAGAAGATAATGGTAGGTATCTCACGAAAGGATTTATTTAATACGAAACATTCAAAGCAAAGGTTAGTTAGCCTAACTTTGCCATATTCAATAGAACAAAACAGACGATTTGAGTTTAGAAATTGTACAATGCCTAACTTCAGATTTAGATACAAAAGCTTTTTGACCTCCAATTATTCGTTTCATCATTGCTTAGCAAAGTTTGAGCTATTCTAATAGTGATGGGCACGCATTGGTAAATTTTATGGTATCGATTTGAGAAAACATGTCTAGTAGTACACTACAATAATAATGATGTTAATGATCAATAAAATGATAAATAATACAGCGTCGTGACCATACATTTAAATTTATATAAAAAAAATAAAAAGGGTATTACACAAAACAAGAGTTCTTGAATGATAATTAATGACAGCAGGTTGGACAAAACGTGCTAATAAAAAAAACTTTATTAATAATAACAACAAATGTATGTGCAGTAACAAATCATAATTAGGTAACTATTAATTGATGAAAGTAACTTTTAGTTTCTGATATCTAACGACATTCCTAACCAGCCTTCCTTCTGTATGTCTGTTTTCCTAAATTTAATGATTTTTTTTCATTGCAACATGCAAAATATGCCAACTTTATTAAGGCACAAGAAAATATAATTTATAGTTCTTCTATAAACTGATATTATTTATATGTCCAAGTAACACTGCCAGTGTGTGACATGAGTTGGATATTAAAACACGCTTGATGTCAGTGGCATCGTAAAAATAATACGGAAGTTCACGATTGTCATACTGTGATAGCAAAGTTAAAGGCATTTAACTATCAATATAACGAGAGTACTAAGAAGTATAAATTTTATAACACCATCATGTGTAGAAATGAAGATAAAAACTTTTTAATTCAGATATAAGTAGGTATTATTTCTTTTATCTCGGGATATCTATTACGAGTACTAGGTACTTATAAACTTCTTCAGACAACTTATATGTAACCCGAAAAGACTTGCAAGACTTGGTTTTATTGATTACTCGCACTGTTTTTATGGGATAAAATTGGTATGGATTCGATATCAATATCTGTTATTGAGACAATTTACGAACATTATAAATTTAGACATAGAACATGAAAATTATCGATATAATTTTATCTTAAACAACACTAACTGCTCAGTTACAATGCTTCAAGTTATTTTGCCTACGGGTTTTACATTAAACGAATTGAATATTAAGATAACAGCCCTCGAGTTTAGACGTCGTAATAATTTAGTCCGCGGGCTTGTTATTCTTTCGTTACCAAAAAAGAGGCATGTTTAATTGAATTAAGGAGTAAAAACTTTTTCATAATTGGATTTTTTAAGGACAAACTAAAATATTATATTGGGTTTAATGAAGAAAGATATTTCATAATCTATAAATTTTAAGGTAACTTTTTCGTTGTACGGTTAAGCCGAAAGCCTCGTTGTTTTCTACAGAAGTTATCATTCTATAAATCGTATAGAAGATAACTTTAAATTCGATTGGCCTCATCACTTAGTTATTGCATTGCGTCTTATTGACAACGTGTATCTTAAACATGTGGCAAGATGTCAAAAAGTGCCATTATCCCTTTAGCAAGCGCACGCGCAGAAACAAAAACGGCCCAAGATGGCCGAGTTTCTCAACCGCTGCAGGCTAACCACGCCCTAGCAGAGAGACCATTATACCTCATCAAAGGGCTCGTATAAAACGTCTGTTTAAAAAACTATTACGATATCCCTACATATTGATTTGTGACAGTTGTTGGTTTGGGGGAAGAGATGAGGCGGTTTAAAAAAGAAATTCTAGAGACGTCGACAAACCTTATATACAAACAGAAAAACTAAAACACGAACGTGATACAATCAACTCCCAGCACTATCTATTGGTAGAAAGAGAAGTACTGTCCCAAAATGAAGTGATGAGATAAGTGGCAGAGGCCAAACTCAAGTAGCCTAAAATCAATCAAAAGCCAGCGAATTTTTTGAGAAACATTATGTCCAACAGTCCACAAACTCCAAAACGAAGTAAGGGCGGGTTATTAGTGATAATATAAAACAAATACTTCGTGATACCAGTCATGAGCTTGTACCTTAAACCAAAACAAAAACCCATAATACACAAGTAGAAGTAACATAAATTACTATAACGCCTTCGGCGAAAGATAGACAGAACTGCCAAGGTCGAGACCCACTCTTGTTTAATAGTGGTATAAAATTTATAACTATCATACTTATAATTTTCAACCGGTACGCACATAGTAATGCGTTTGGTAAGGTTCACAGAACAAGTTTCATGACTAAAATATACAACAACATTTGGAACTTGTTTTCAATTTTGATAAAATATTTTAATTTCTCTAAAAAAATCTATGAATCTGAATTTTGTGATGTGGAAAAGAACATTGACGTTTTACTAAAGAACTTAGCAAAAAACATGACAGCAAAGAAGATTTTTCAAAGTAGTCCTAAATTAAATGATTCGTTAGTAGATACCACACTGGCTCACTCACTCAACTGACTTGACTTAACAAGTCTAGTGTTTGAAAATATTTAAAGTTACATTTGTATATCGATAGACTTTAGAGCCTAAACTATTGTAGCATTGCAGAAAAACGTTCACACCAGGGTGTAGCAACAGATGACAACAAAACCATAATCTCACAGCTAACTTTTCACTCAACGCATATCAGATCACCACAAATCGACATACGAAATGACCTTCAACATTGTGGGAAACATAAGTCATACAATGAACTATATTAAGAACATCTCATCCCACGTCTATTTTGCTAACGGTACTGACAGTAATCACGTGTGAGTGTAATCATTCCGTTTGGATTTTTTTCTCCATTCACTTGTGAGCAGACTGTTTGTAATGAAACCCTAGAATCGTGAGTGTTAGGGCATTGGTCAAAACAATATCGAATATCATTTTTCTGCCGCAAGCCGGATTCAAAAAGCCAGAGACGAATTTAACGCCTATTTAGAAGATTCTACGATATTGGCTAATGATTGAAAACATTGGAAGTTGGAATGGGAAGCCTTAGACCTTCAGTAACACAGTAAAAATAGTTCCAGGAAATATACGTGGGATGGGACAACCAATCTGTAAGGAGATAAGAACCTGTTTGAGTGTGAGTAAATCGAAAATTTGGGCCAAAAAATTAAGTGTTAAGTGTTGATAAAGTTGAGCGTATTTTACATGAAACCTTTGACTAAGGTCAATAAACAAAACCAGTGTCAATATTAAAGGTACCTATTAGAAGATTGTCAGTTATTTTTAAGCTAAAGTATCCCTTAAGAAACAGGAAAACCTGCCGCAGCAACAAAATAATTTTCTCAAGCAAAGATTTCTTCTTGCAAGTCGGCTTAAATATTGAACTCCAAACTTAAGTGGACTAAGACCTTCTGATTCATGAGTCGAAATAAATCAACTTCCCCGAAATTGTACAATCGAAATTTACCAAAAATATTATTTACTTCTGTTGTTGTTCCAGTGATTTGTATTTGTAACCTCTTGACGTTGATTCATTCCACCTTTACGGTTTATGTGTAATATCTCTGGGTTATTGTCTACTTCACTCAATATTGCTTCACTGCCTGATGTCGAAAAAGGTAATATTGTGAGAGAGATGGTCAAAGTAATTTAGTACTGTTAGCTTTTAATCATTTTCTTAAATCTGATTTTAATACTGGGACAAAAAAAGGTAAACTTTTTTTTGAATGCGTAAATAATGCACAGTATGTTTTTTGGATAAAATTGCTAAATTTTGAAGAATAAAAATAAGTCTTAGAATTTTGGAGAAATGAAATTTTCTGAAACTTTACTTTGAAACATGGAATCTTTTTTACTAGCCTACTTAAAAGATACGTAATCTCAAATTATAGTTTTGGCGGAGCTCTCATGTTAAATATTAACAACGTCGTTGATTCAGCGGTAAAACCCTGCTATTATAAATGTATGTGCATTAGTGACGCTCTCACCTTTGTAGGGTAAGCCAATATTTAAGTTAAATAAATAACTATACTTTCCGGGTTGTTTTCCGACTTTATTCAGAATGTTTCTCCTCATATATATTTGACCCAACCAGAATCAATAATTCCGACAAAATCTTAAAAATATTGGAGAGAAGAAGTTTTGTGTTGAAAATTTATAAGAATAATGAAGAAAATTTTATTAACACGTATATTTTGCTGCATTCACAGGTATTTTGTTATATTTTAGAGCTATTTCGTTCGTTAGATTGGCCAAAATGTTATTTTCTTTTCTTTCGACCTAATTTTCTTTAGCAGTTCTTTCGAACAAACATTAGCATTGATTGGACAGTAACTGCATTAAAGTGAAAATAGAGAGCTCTTTAAATTGTAGGAAATGGGTATTGCAGTTGTTCAAAATGATTGCAAAGTAGTTTAAAATGCAATGACCTCAAGTTACTTTCAACTATTATTTGCGTTTGGGTACATCAAATATAATTATCCTCTTGCAAAGATCGTTCTTTGAAGACAAAAGTGTAATTTAGTATAAGCTTGAACTAAAGGGAAATAGGTACTAAAACTACTACTTATTCTTGTTGTAAATATAAAGGCATTTTACTATTCGAAATATTTTATTGTTGTTTTGGTTAAGTAACCAGTTTCAATCCGCAAATTATTTTAATTTTAAATCTCTTTGGCTACTTATCAATTTAAGTTTCAGATAAACGTGCCTTATAAAATTATGCATATATTGAGTGTTTCGCTAAATATGATATAAATGTTACTGGTTGTAAAATTCAGAACAGAATCATCTGGGTCACAAATCGGTTCGGTTAAAAAAGAAAACTCGACCCAGGAATGAACTAAATGACCCATGAGTAAGTTCGTTGTTAACCACAACCAATAAACTATTTCGGTAAACCGTCAAGTTCGAAATTTTTCGAGTCCGCTTAACCGCAGTACGTGAGGTCACACTCATTCCCACAACAATAGCACACTGATTTATTTTTTATATTGTTCTTGTAATAATCAAAATTTTAAGTTTACCTTTGAAATCATAGAGCGAAACAATCGGGCCAAGGCTCTTGGGTATGTAACATCACGTATTCTTTGCTTAAGGATTTTTTACGTTTCTTGTTATAAATCTTGTGAACATTTTGTATTCTGTCTGAGTACAGTTTCAATAAAGGATATTGAATGAATTACCTGTTTAGAATCAATCCAACATCAGCAAGAACAAAACCACTTAGTCTTTTACAGAGTGGTTTTGCTTGTTTTTCTTACAACATTTATTGGACCATAAAGTTTGAGACTTCATAAGAATTACTCAATATGAGTTGACGATTATAAAGAAAAAAAATACAATACAACAGAACCGATCATTTCAAATGTACTTCGATATTTTTTACTTTACTATACGTATTTGAATAATTTCATAAACATTATAAGGAATTATAACGTTTTTTAGCAAAATTTGAGAATACAATATATTCGAGTACTTAATCTGTTTTATAGTAGAGTTTAACCATCTTGTTTATGCCCCTTATTCAAGAAAAATCATTATTCGGAATTCGTAATGTGTTCAAAGTGTTGAATCTATGTTAATTCATTCTTGGGTTATATTAGCTGTATTGTTTATACCTACTTACCTACGTGACTGCATAAGCGTTTGTTTCTGAGAACCGACTTACTTCATTATTATATCACTTACCTACTAGTTTTGATGCATTCTAAATAGAAACTTAACAGTCGATTTTAATTGAGATTTCAATGTTATTTGCATATGTAATATAATTTTTATGATATATATGATAATGTATTATGCTTTCAAATGTATTATAAATTAGGTGAGTATTAAAAGAAATAATACTGGTGTGCCTAGTGTGTGTGTAGAATATTTTTTGAAGCTCGGTTTCCAATCTACGAATATCGTAAATTTCACTCATAACCTACATGTCAAATGAACAAGCACGCAAAGGGAAACCATCAATTTAGCATGGCAAGTCAGATAGTGTTTATAAAGGCAATCCACATCTATTTTATCAATGTCACTGTTCGCTCCCGATGGGGCAGAGACCTCCCCCAATTGAATAGGAAGTGTGGACCATTAACTCACCACAAAAGCAGAAACCACGACCTGATATTGTGTACCTAGATGATGTATTTATTGCCTCGAAGTTCTTCATCAACATTTAGTTTTCCTTTGAACACTCAAATGTGTGATCTAAAAATGGTGTCGGCCATAATAGTTAACCGCAGACGCCACGCACTCTATAAATTATTGATCATATATCATCGAGTACCACTATTGTAAATGCAGGCTGCTTTATCAGCGTACAACTGAATCCTTATTTTGTTAAGCATAAAGATTAAAATTGAATAAGCAGCTGTAATGGCACACATGTTTAGGCGAAACAATAATAATCCAATGCCGGATTTGGTGATCCCAAATTTGTATACAACTATAGAATTGGTTATCGACCAACCTATAATGTCATCGTTAGGAACATAGTAATGTATATGATAATTTTAGTGTGTCAGTAATTAATATCAAATGGAAGTTTGTTTTAATTTGTTGTAGGTTAATGGGTGTATTTTATTTATTGCTTTTCAATTAAAAGTTTTTATTAATAATACTTTGAAATATCTTTTAGTTTATATTTTTTACTTGTTAGGATAATTTCACTACTAATCTTCAAGTAAATAAAGCTGATGTATTACTTGTTATATACTTAAATTAAAATTTGCATATTTCTGCTGAATAAAAAAAAACTACTGAGTGCTAAAAAACTACAAAACTTAAAGCAATTTTTTTCCTTTATAGGTAGGTACCTAGACAAAAGATTTTGACTTTTGATATAAATAAAGTACTGCTTTAAACTTTTTCGTTGACAGTAGAAACTTAGTCAGTAACGTATGAATAGTAATATAGGTTAGTTAAAATTCAGGTCATGTGCGTGTGTGAGTATACGATTATGGGGAAAAGGGGTCAAAATGGTCGTATCTTTAGAAAAGGTCGTACTGTTCACCGTAGTCGTGACTGTGGCTTGGCTATAAGGCACAAGGATAGGCACGTGGAAACTATCGACTGTTGGACTCGATAATATTTGGACGACTTTTTTACGTAGCTTTTTTGTTAAAACGTTGACATTTCTTAACTTCAGAGTTGTTCAACAACACCTATAAAAATAAGCGTACAATTTCTCTTTATTCATTTGACATTGGCAGAATTAAAGTGCCCAAGAGCACAATCCACGCCACAAAAAAAATCACACACAATCACAATTTCATGACGATAGTAATTGTATATGTTGCAGTTGGTGATGCAGGTGTCTATATACCATGAGTTGATCCATCTGTTTATTTGCAAAAAAAATACAGCAAAAAATGAGCGAAGTTTTTTTAGTTTGTAACAAGACAGTTGGGTATTCAAAAATATAATCATGATCACAAGTAAATATTTTCCTGCAAAATTTTTATACAAACCATAAAATGTATGCAGTATGTAAAAACAACTTGTTATTCGTAAGTTATCGTAACATAAACATTACAAAATCTCCTCCCAAGAATGCTTGAATAAACATATCCAGCAATAAAATCAGTAAACAAGTAATAAAATGAATCTAGAATTTACCCGCACATCCCTACTGTCGCAAAATCCTTGACTTATACGCAATTTATATTCACTTCCTTATGCCAGTATAAGCTACAGCCTTTTCTCTAGGCTCCTACTTAGCATATAGCGCGTCAACACTTCAAGACATTTAAATTTTACACAACCCCATACTTTCTGATCCCGTATCCTTTTATATTTTTCGCTTCGCACCTTCAGTTGTCATTTTTATTTTAAAAGTTCAAATATCTGATTTAAAAAGTACAACTCACATCATTCTTATGAATAGGAATGAAGATATTTTCGAAAAGATATAAACAACAAGGTAATATAAGAAAAACCATCGCAAATGACACTTTCGCAAGAAAATGGCGTGTCATACATATCACATCAACTAATGGATGTCTAATGGACAACACATCAATCTATGAACTAGAATAATAAACCATCCATTTTCATATTTAAACCCCAATATGTTTTTTGTTTCACTCCATTGGAGATACTGAAGAAAATGTTAAGTAATTATTTAAAGATCCAATATTGGAAAGAGAGGCAAACAATCTCGATGACACTGAGGCACCACACCTAGAACTCAATTTACGATAAGTTAATATTAACAGAAATTTCTCACAAAGGCCCGGAGACCGACTTAATAAAGCGCAAGATGTCGACGAAAAATTCCAATATCTATTTTCAAACGAACCCGATCAAATTGCTTCAGTAATAAGGGTCTGTTTTAATAAAAAAAAAGTTTCATTTCGACAATTGTTACTCATTATCTCCAAACACAAAAGGTACCAACTTCATCTAGCAGGCCTCACTTGGATATCACAAAGAGCGAAGCCATAATCGTCTGCCCGAATATAATCTTTTGTTCCCCATTAAAAGGCTTGGAAATGTCCAACATCTTCATTAATATTTCCTCTCTTTCAGCCAGAGTTTTGTATGTTGAGGAATAAACACCTTTTATAGCTTTGAGTTTATTAAGAAGTCTTTTGAGATCTGTTGATTATAATATTTACTCATTCTTCATTCAAAAAACTACTACAATTTATTAATATTCTTTTCTATTACATGTCAAACAAAAATTTATGTGAGTCTGTATCTTAAGCCGAGTAATAATAATTTGTTACGCTTGAAGTGTTTCAAGTAAAATATACGGAAACAACATCCATATTAAACTTAATAAAACAAGTTTTTTTGATGTCTAGTTCAGTTCTTTATCTAGTGTCTAAATCTTTTAAAACTTGATAGAAATTCATAGTCAAAGTGTACATGATAAAGTTTCTTGTTTGTTCCTCTTTCACGGATGAACTACTTCAACCGACAAGAGTTATGAAATTTTGTACACACGTAGATACAGTCTTAGTTTGCAGGTATTTAGGCTTCAAACTTTAGTGCGAGTACTTTGAACTTATAATACGGACGTATGTCTAATACTTTGGTTAATTTAAAGTCTGTTGGTGGCACGATCAAGCGAAAACTGCGTTTAGGGCCGGATCAATATTTTTATCTTCAGTTCTTAAGTTACAAAACTTTCGGTATCATCCCGGACCTGCGGACTATGTACCCTGGTGCCTTGGAAACTACGATAAGCCATTAGCCTTGCGCCCAATCCCTCTACAGCCATGTCACACTAGTGTCCCATCAATATGAGGGTAGGATATATAGGGTACATACCTATACACATAGAGTGCACTATTATTATGTCCAGGGTTGTATGTGACTGTCACAGTCAAAATATAAAGCATATTTTATTATTCGGAGTCAAACATTAGAATTGATTTTAAATGTTCCAATAATGAATGTGTGTGGGAACGCGGGGCAAACATTTAAAATGTAAAATAATAGGCTACTAGTTCTAGGAAAGCATTTTGATGATAGTCGATGTAGCAGACATAGTCTGTAACCCCTAATTTGTGCAGTAATACGAGTATTTATAAGCCAAGGCTACTGTGACAGTTATCATCATTGGAACGATTAAAGCTTTGCTGGTACATTTTCTATGTAATTTAATTGAGAAACAAAACAAATCATTGGATCCGTCTATTTCATGTCATGCAATGATAACGATGAATGACGATGAGGTCTAGGATGAAACGCGTTTGCGTTAAAGATACCTGCTCACTCTTGCATTAAAGATAGTAATTATAAAGATTTTTTTTTCTATTTAAGTGTTAAATATTAGAGAATAACGTCTAACAAAAACACTATTCATTTATTACAAACGAACTATGCACACGAATTCAAACTTTACCGCATCGACGCTAGAGCTTCTCGCTTCTTCTCAAACTTTCATCTAAGTGACCTTTGTGCTTCGTAAATCGTAAGTTGCATAACCCAACTGTAGGTTTTCATAATAAATCAACATCATAATGTCGTATGTACGCACTTTAATAGGAACACAACATATCGATACAAGCCAAGGTCACAATATGTTTCCGTGTACGATGCTCGCATCAGCACGAATCCGGAATTTTGCAAGTCAAATAAAATTGAGGTCGCAGCCAAGATAAGGTTTTTTAAAAGATGATTTACTAACAACTTCCTTTGAGGAAACGCGTTTTATAAATAGCTTAATAAATTTACTAAAAAAACTGTAGGCATGAGCCTACTTTATGATCTTAAAGATGGTAATTTATCTGCAATTTGGTTGAATCAATTAGTTGCCTGAAACATGAGTTCCTGGTTATTTTAAACCATGCCAATTTGCAATTAGCTATCACTTTAAGACCTGTTATTGTTATTAATATTTATATTAAATTTGTTAATTCATTATATTAAAACTAATCCGTGCACCTATATTTTTGTCAGGGCAATAATTTGCATCATTGCATAAATTTTGCATCACATTTTTTAGTGATTCATCAATATGGATTATTAGATGATTCATTTATTACAATTTATTTACTGATTGGACTATTACGGTTATATTAACATTCAATTTAGATCTGCTTTAATTTTTATTTTTGGTAGTTTTTTAGCTTTAGTCTAAACTTGAACATTGATTAACAAAAAACACACATCTCCTTCATAGATTAATTTAGATTCCAAATCATTAATATGTTTTTCATTGTATGTACCAACTATAGGTACTTCAAGCAAAACATGTAATTTTATAATGCATTGTTTTATCAAACCATGCACACGTATCCATACGTGTTCAGAACATTCTATGGTGTTTTTCTAACCTTCCTTTTAAGGCATAGTAGACAAAAGATTATTATGATCGGTGCGTCGCAAGCAAGCACGAACAAGGGCGTCCACTTTATTTCCTAGATATATATTAGATATAGCTTAGTTGATTGTTATAGCAGTTAATTTTAGGTAGTTTTATTGGGAAAAGAATACATTTCAAAACTTTTGATTCATGAGTTAGTATTTTTTGTTTAAGTTACATTTTGGGTTTTTAATTTACCAAAAAATTAAGAACAATCAGTTTCTTTTCATCTAGCTAAATTGTTATTACACTATCGCTGGCTGTATGTAGAATGTCTTTAATTTTTATTATAATATTTCCATTTCTACACAATCACATAAAACACGATTTCATATTTCATAACCGTTAACAGATCGTGTGACATTCAGATACATAATACACACATACATACAACTAGATACTTTCATATCCTAATAAATATATGCCATGCTCAGACGTTTCCGAGATATTACACCTGTGATTTTCACGTATAAGTGCGTTTTATGACATCTGCTTGACTTATATGCTCCCTTTTATCTCCATACTAGATATTTACTGAGCCTTTGGATTTTCTATTTTATGAGCACTTTCAAAGGTCCTTGTTTGAACAAGCTCTTCTGAATCCGTAATTATATATTCACGACGCGAATATACGATTTTAGATATAATATTTTTTACTGCTACAGAAATGTGGTAGTTGCTATGAGGAAGCGTTTTTACGGTAGACGTTTATTAAATAGCCTACGGTCTTAAATGAATCACGCTAAATAATACCGGTTTCAGCTAAAAAATATTGTCTATTTTGGTGTTGGCTAACAATCATACTTAATTTATATCTTCACTCAATAGTTTTAGTGTAATTAGTAGTCTTACCGAAATTCTGATCATAGGTCTTTGGAGATCAAGCTTACTCTTTAAAATGGCTTTAGGACGTAACCGGGAATACAGGCAGATGAGCAGACGGATCACCTGATGGTAACCGATTGCCATCAACCATAGACACCTGTATTACCTCCTTTCCCCTCGATTGGGCCTCCGATACCCTCACACAGCTTAACGCAGGCGCTTAGTAAAAATCTTAAGTAATCAATTCTGTAAATTTTTTTCGGCTTCCTAGAAATACTAGCAAACATAATAAAAAAGTATCATCGAGTTGATAAATAGTCTCAATATAAATATAGTTAGCACTAAGTGCTAACACTAAGAAGGTGACTTTGATTCCTCACCCGATGCACGTAGCAACAAAATTTATTAGTCATGCAAAAAACTACACACGACATGTGATTAATCGAGACGACCGGTGCAGTCTAGATAGTACTCCAAAACAAATTGGACTAGCAAAAAGCTTATAATAATAACTTTGGTAACCTGGATACGTTTCGTGGCTGCAAAAAACTGCCTACCTCTATTTGGTTCACCTTGAGCGCACTGTGGGCGTTCCGAACTTGATTTAGTCGCCATCTGACAAACCCTTTTTTTGTCCTGAATATAAATAAGACGAACAAAAAATATAAAGTCGAGTGTGGATTTTTTCCACCCGGCTTCCATTGGGACCGGAGGAGTGGAGTTTAGCGAAAGTAAGATTTGAATAATGAAGGAGAATATTTGCCTATGGTCTTACTGTGTGTTGTTTTTATGTTTCGACGTAAAGCGGCACGGGAGATAGTGGGACATAAACATCCTTTTGGACCACGGGAATATACAGGGTGTATCTGTGAACATTTACATCCCTTTAACCACGTGTTGTAACTGCCATTCTGAACAACATTTGTTCAACAACTTTCCGAATTTCATCGAAAATTTTTTCGACACCCCATACAAAATGACCAAGTCACATGACAGACTTGGTATGGAAAGATGATTTTTTTTTTTGTGCGAATTTTCAAAAGTCATAGAACAAATGTTGTTCAGAATGGTTGGTAGAACACGTGGTTAAAGGGATGTCAAACGTTCACAGATACACCCTGTTTATGCTTTCCATTTAGATGTAGGGACTTATCTATAATCCTCGATTTAGTCTGTCTTGAGGATAACTGCTGTATGACCTAGTATGGGCGATATCGTCCTTTACGCTTCCTATATGATTTGATAATGACTTCCTGTGTCCTTAAACATCCTCATTAGTCAATGTTGTACGACACAACATTCGGAAACGCGGAAGTGTGGAGTACATACTCTCGAGGAGTACTCGTTAATCAGGGTTCGACACAAAAAAATAAATACCTTTTTCTCAAAAAAGCGTTCAGGTATTCAACTGAAAATTGGTGTAGTCTTTTGGAGAAGTAAGTCCTAAAGTCATCGCAATTAAAGAAAACGACTCGTTTGTGCACCGTTTCTGACACTACCTTATTTGGGTTTTTACATATTCGGATGCTTTAGGTAAATAAGTAATGTAAACTTGATGGGCGTGTTAACCTGACGCATCGGTTTAGTATGAGACAAACCAAATTTGGTGGAGTGTATGAGAATATGCAATACAATAATGGAGCAAATTTGTTTTCTATAGTCGTAACAGAAATTTAGGCCGAATGTTTAAAGTGATACTTGCTATTCTTGGTTCTTGTACACTATGTTTTTATTGAACTGATACTACAAAAACTACATAAAATTATCTACGTATTGATACAGAACCTTCTGTTAACGAGTACGCGTCATATTCAACAGTTTTTTTAACAGCATCGAACATATACGAATTGGGTCATGAACTGTACAAACTGAGTTATCCAATTACAGCGCATTATGAATCCAACCTACGCCAGTATTATAAAATTTTCCGCAATCAAACTACCATAGTTTCTATATAATATAATTCGACTTGTTTGTAATAATAATTCCTATGATAACAATATCATTAATAGTAAGGCCGCAGACTTAATGGTGCAATGTCATGCATACTAATTCAATAAGGCAAGCTCTTTGCCAGGGCCCGCGGCAAATCGGACATGTCTGAAATAATAATCGCCCTCTCCACAATTAAACAGATAACACTGATTTTCTGTCTCAGACATAAATCTATTTTATAGTCCGCCAATAAAATTTAATCGGTCCTTAATGCAGTCTTAAATAACGCAATCCTTTTGTTTGTTCGCAGACGAAGAAGAATAACCCAAACCACATCAAGAGGCCAATGAACGCATTCATGGTCTGGTCGCAAATTGAGCGCAGGAAAATATGCGAACAGACGCCAGACATGCACAATGCGGAAATATCGAAAAACCTGGGCCGCGTCTGGAAGACGCTCAACGACGAGGAACGCCAACCCTTCATTGACGAGGCGGAAAGGCTTCGACAACTACACATGCGCGAGTACCCCGACTACAAGTACAGGCCTCGCAAGAAGACGGCCAAGCCAGCGCAAAGAACCGGCGCGGTCACCAAACAGAAACGCAAGCAGAAAGCGGACTCGAATAACAACAGAGGCGTCTCAAGGCGGCGAACGCGGCCCACACCGCCGACGGTCCCCAGCGTTCCTGTGGAAACGCCCGCCCCTCCGCCCCTGCCAGCTTCCCCAGCCGGCTCCCCTGACTCCCCTGAATCCGCGTGCTTATACGAAGACAGCACACGTCGCGAGCAATCAGACCTGACGGATCTGTACTCGATCACGGATCTCCTCCCTCTCCCCGCGGACTGCGAGGTCGACCTAGACGCGTTGACGACGGACATGGAATCCTTCGAGACGGCGTCGTCCTCATCGGGCTCCCATTTCGAGTTCTCCTGCACGCCCGACGTTTCGGACATGCTCAGCGAGATCGGCGTGGCCGGCGACTGGGTGGACAATGACACGTTCTCTTCGTATCTAACGTCTTAGAGCGGTGCTCAGGTCGCCACGGCCGCTGAGGGCCTGTTCCACTGATCTCATACGGTCGGCCCTGCGCCGCCACACGGAGGCCGACGACGCGGCGCCTGCACGCCGCCCCGCCTAGAGAGTGCCTACATCCAAAATGACGTGTCGACATTTGGATTCAATGTACAAAGTTATTTAATAAGGGTCGAGGGAGATAATTATGTTTATTGTCAACCGGCCGCACGGTCGCATTCTCCTTCAGTTCTGGTTTCTTAATTTTAGTTTTTGTAGATTGTTCTGTTAATAGGCGACGCTTCAACGTCATGTTCAGAAGTGCATCAGGTTTCAAAGTAAAGGCTGTGAGTCGGTTCTTTTGTCGTGTTGCTTTAGTTGAAATTTACGTTTGTAAATTGTGGGTGTTTTCCAAACGGCACGTCTCAGATGCATCTCAGTAAATAAATCCGTCTACACTCCGTCGCCTGATTAATAAGCCACGGGTCAGTTAGGAGGCCGACGTTGCCGATCTTCGTCTTGAATTTGGCTCGATCAGACATGTATATATTGACGACTCGATGAGAACCCTGACCATCAAACTCCTGACGAGCATCGGCAATGCCAGGTCTATGTCGCTCGCCGCACCGCGTCGCGTCCGTCTTCTGTATTACTTGACTTGGCTTCTAGTACGTTTAAAAATAGTAAGTTTGCAATTTCTATGACACACCATTTATTTTATTAACATTCGTACTTTAAGCGTGACCATTTACCTTTTACTTTCGGACTCGTTAGATGAAATATGTATCATTCGTGTAATAGAAAAATAAGACTAGGTTATAGTCATCTTGCGTTTACTGTACGTAAGTTCACTTTATACTTTGATGCACATGTAGAGGATAGTACGACGATTTAAGTTTATTAAAATCTAATCAGTATGCCATTGGATGAAGTAAAAAATGCGGAATTTGAGAAAGTTTCGGTGTGACGATGGATTTGGAGGAATCCTTACCATGTTGGTGAGTAGATGGAATGAGTAGCGCATATGCCTGCCCTTCTGTCTTCAGTCTCGACATATGCGTACCTTGTTCATGGAGAAATTATAGGATGTCATGGTAGGGGTTAAAATTTTGATGTTTCGCGTTGGATGTCTTGCTGTAATGTATGCTAGAATGTTTAAGGTAAGGATAATCTTCAGTGGATAGGTACGGACATTTAAATGTATAATTCGACGGCACTTATGGATCATTGCGAAGGGACACTTCAAGTTTTCTATTTACTTTCTCTGTTTCACGCTAACGTTTCAATACGGAAATTCTATAGAAAGATACATATCAGTAATGGGAATGAGTTATTGCGGGACGGTGGAGGTAAAATTCAGGATCGGCATACAATCGTTCGTTTTCACTCAGATTTTTGCTATTTTAAACACTGTGATTATTTACTTTATGGATTTTCTAAATTTTAAGGTTCTAGTGGAGACTGATATCGCATAGATTAGTTTTAGCAGCGCTAGCTTCAGTAACTTTTTTAATTTTTAAAACTGGGCATAATTGCATTATATTGTGGAAATCATTAAACCTATTTTTGATACTTTGTGTTGCTGTGGAAAGTGGGAAATAGTATTAGTCATTATGATAAATCCACTGTAATATTTCATGAACATTAATCGTGAATGGTATATTATTAAGTAAATTGCTGGCTAAATGTAGATTGGAACTATTTCGAGGTGTTTGTTGTGCTATAATAAAAAATCTGTCCATTTCAAATCTATGCTTTCCACAGTAGCTCATAGCTAAATGAATTGTAAAAAAAATGCTAAACCCTGTCAATTCAGTGAAAATGATGTCAGTTAGGGAGTCCGTATTCGTACAAACGGAACTCCATTCATTTATAAGATAGATAATCTTCTACTAAATAAACTGTTTCAGATTGTAAAATCAATATTTCTAGATATCCTGTGTCCCTAAATATATAATGTAAATTTAAGGGATCCGTTGTACTCTAAATGATAAGAAAGAAAATGCTTTACCTATATTATTATATTCTTATAAATATATATGTACAAACAAGTTCATGTATTACTTAGTAAGTGTCTACGAAATCCAATTATTGTGAAAAAAAAAACAAAAATTACATGTTATTATCTATATATTATTGCAAATCGTAAGTTACACTCTCTTGTGTGTTGTAGAATTATATAATTATTATATTGATATATGTAATAAAGAGGGGGAAGAAAAATAAATTTGTGCCTAATAAACTACTCGGGATTCTTCTAATACTTATATTTTAGTAATGCTCAAGGTATTTTAAGCGGTAGTTGTTATTAGATGCTGTTGCTTAGTGGAGAAAAAGGGAGTGAAAATGTTTATTTTCTCATCGCCAGTTCATGCATTGGATTTAACTTCGCTAGCATATGAGTTCTGATGAGATTGCAGTAAGTTTTCTTTCAATATCAGTTTTGGTGCAATCAAAAATGTCCTTGAAATCATCATGAAGATTCAGTGCAACAAGAATATTTTGGCGTTGCAAATTTCCTGTAAAGAAATATCAACATCAGAATCGTTTATGATATTTCAACTTAGAACACCACATTAATTTGGACATTTGCAATCCACCAAAGCAATCTTCAAGCACACGCCTATGTAAATCCCTCCATAATTTCTAACTTTGACAATAAAATGTCATTTTTGCTTCGGTAAATGAAAGCATTCTTGCAAAACTTTTTGTATCGCATTTTATTAAATCTACATTGTAATATGCTTGCGCTTCAAATAATGTTTCTTTATATACGTATCTATGTATTATATCTTGATTTCTATAATAAAACCTGAATTCAACGATCAAAAGCAATATGACGGTAACAGCGAAGCTCAAATTAGTCTAAAAATCTCCTTTACTAATAAAAATTTGAAATTTGAATCAAAATCTCACAGCTTTACTATAAGCTAATAGCATCTATCACGCTAGCTATATTACATTTGTGTCTTTTAATTTCAGATCTGGTATTGTACTTATTATCATTATTTTTATTAGTAAGGAGAATTATAACCCCAAAAGTATTTATATTAAAAGCAACATCGAATTTATAATGTTGTATAGTAGCGCTTGTTGTTGTGGCGTTTCAATATTTGGAATTATCAGGGTTTAAAGTTTCATTTAATGTTTAGGTGTATAATAAATACTTTGGAGAAGTAACTCAACATGCCTTTAAATGTTCTTCTATCTCTTTTGCAGACACATGCTTTCTTCCTTGTAGCGTTTTCTTTTACAAAATCCATTGAAGTAAGGTAAAATTTAATGGTATGTGTATAAGTATTAAAACTGTTTATAATAATGAAGTCAAAATAAAGCGATACTGTGAGAAAAAATTAGAAGTTATATATAAACGTCTCAAAGGAATAAATATCATAGAGGACGTAGTTAGTTGTTGTAGGTTATTATATTAATACTTATATTAAAAAAAAAACAATTGTTGTCTTCATTCTATTGAAATCGCATGGATGCTTAAGACCTTGCTTGCCATCCAGTAGTTCTAACATTTCTGAAAAAGATATAGCGACAGATAGGATGTAACCTTGCTATATGAGTAACGTAAACATATACAATTGTAAAATTAGTTATAAAGAATGCGATTCAATTGGATACGTTAGTGATTCATTCACAGAACTGAAAAGTTGAATATTCTCGTTATGTTGTTTGAAAAAAAATTGAACGTAATTTTATCTCTTTGTATATATCTATTCCTATTGTTGATTTAATTGGTAAGCGTCTTCTACTAAGGTGTATTATGATTTTCTACTCCTACAAAACTTTGAGACACAACGAAGCTTTTTTTCTATCACATTTCTCCAGCACTTTTAATGTATTACGTATAAATATGATATTTAATTGGTGTCTATAAGAAGGTAAGATTATAAACAGTATGAAAATTAATACCCCATTATATTGTATGTCAAGATGAAGCTGTAGTGGATTCATATATAATAATAATCCAATTCGTTGTTGACGTAGCTGTCATTAATAATAAAATTGGTAATGATAAAGTTAATGATAATTACTAAACAAAGAAAAATTCGCACAATCAAAGAAAGTAAGTAGGCGTAACAATAATAGTTTGTAAAATGGTAATTTCTAAGAAAGTGAAGATAGGTAGGTGTGATAGGAATAAAAATGAAATTTAATTTGCTTTTGACAGAATTTTCGACTTTTTTGTACGCTCATATTTTACAGTTAAAATCCTGATTATACATAAGCTAAATTGCAGATTTCTACTGCTGTGTTGTCACTGACATCAGATTCATTACTCCATTTGTGAATACTTACGTATGATTTTAATGTTTAGACTGTATCATAACCTGGGTTGTAGCATCAGAATTTTGAAATGAAAGTTGTTGAAGTTTGAATTTTGAAGTTATTTCAATTTTTTTACTGTAAATAATATGTTGATCAATTTTTTTAGGAACAAAAATATAAGAATGGTCCATTTATAGATTTTAATATAGGGTATTAGTAGTGCAGCATATGTATACTTATAAAATAATGCCTCATTGCATTACATACATTTCTTCGAGTGAAATGCCAAACTTTTCCTACATTTGAAGCTAAAGCATGGCTTTAACACTAAGAATTGGACTGAACTAATATTTTCACGCTTTCCACGTTTCATTGGACATTGTAAATATCTTGTTGATAATAACTTCTAGGCCACAATTTTTTAGGATCCTCGGGGTTCCGTATTCTGCCAAGTGTTCCGAATGATTCTAGTCTTTGAAAGGTTTTGTTTTTGGGACTTCTCGCTATTCCTCACGGTCGTGTTTGACAGCTTAAGTCTGTTTACCAACGTCCTCGTTCGTAGTGGCCTTCGCATCATTGATACCTGACTTTTTAGTTTTGTTTATTCAATTTATACCAAAAAAAATATGTTGCTTTTACAAACTGTTACCGATGGATCTCTTATTTGTAGCACTTACAGTTATTTCGAGAATTCGGCTAACCAAATAAGGAAAACGATTGTTTTCGACTTTTTTTTTAATTGGTTCTAAAGTGTTGTACATATTAGATCAGGTTTGTTTATAGGTGGGAACAGAAACACACGATCCTCCAAATGAATCAAAATTGCGACCCTGCGAAGGGTTTATTTTATTAAAATCTTTTTTCTGGTAATAGTTTAAGATTTTTTTAATTTGTATCGATAAGTTTTCGTATTTTGAGGAGAGTGTAGTTTGGAAGATAATGGTTTTTCCGTCGTTCGTTGTATAAATTATTGATATTATGTATTTTTTAAGATACTTACTCTAACTGCATATAATGTACGTAGACATTTAAATTGTTAAGTATGAAATAATAATATTGTAGCTACCTATGGATTTAAGAAGAACGTGTACATTTTGTAACGTAATTTGTTCAATAATGAATATATATTATAACGCATTGGTAAAAATAAATCATTCAGTTTTTAAAAAATAACCTGATTTTCATTGAAACCTTCAAAATCTACATCATACACATTTTTATACCTCCTGTATCAATTATATGGCTTGCATTTCGTATTAATTAATGATAAGTATTTTCATCAAACTACCGCAATATGTATAAAAAATATAAAAGTCATAAATAAGATACAGAAGGTACAAATATGTTGGTATGATTCATGTTCAAATAAAAGAAAAGTAGATTTCATGAACGAAACATCTACAGAAAAGTACTTTTAGTAAGTATTTGAAGAAAAATAGAATTATGTAATAATAAACAGTAGCTATTTCGTTCATGAAAAGGAAACTGGAGCTCAAATAAAGTCATTGAAGAACGAAATACTCGACCTGAGCTGCTTGGCATAACCATTCATAAAAAAATATATCAATGAGTATTTTCGCAAATGAAAAATCCTATAGATAAGCTGACATAGGCGACTAGTCCAATAAATATGGATGGGTTACATTTTGACGTATCTCTACTGTTTAAAGCACTGTTAACTGCCGCACTCAAAGACGTCAATTAACTTTAATTGTTACTTGAGACAAAAATATTGACACTAATTTTAACAAGTATCGTACCCATAATTAATAATGATCATTTAGGTTAATTCACGACTCAGAGTACGGCAGTTGCTTAGTTGAACCTGAGGTCTACGTCACGCCATCTAACGGATCATATTTGACAAAAATCCTTACCTAAGAACTCGTATCGTAAGGGGAGTCAAAGGCAACCTGAAATGAAGGAATACGAGTATGCTCATGCGCCGAGCTTCGCAGTAATATAACTCTTCCAATCATTAATGATTATTATAAGTAAGTATAAAAAAAATCAAAATGTGAGGGTGTCCGAAGATTCGCTGCCGGGCCCTAGCAGACGACGCCGTGCACCGCCAGTCCGCTTGTGACCACGGCTGCTGCAACGTAGCCGAAACGTCAAGCAGTAAGTGCATACTATGAACTTAAAACGTGTGTTAATAACGCCTCATTGGTTAGTGGTCTTGGGTTCCTTTCCTGGGTTCAATTCCCAAGTCGAACAAAAGTTTGTTTCAAATTCTTATCTCGGGCAGCGCTCGTGTATCCAGTATAATATTGTATCCAAAATGTACCGATAATTCTACCTTGTAGGTGAAACCACAGGGCGCTGCCCATAAAAGAGCCATATAGAATTTTAAAAATAATACATTACTTACGAGACCTTCTCAAGAAAATTTCTAAAGATTGTAATTTTACGCCAGCTCTCATAAAATAAAGAAAATACGGTGCCAAAATTTAAATTTCATCTGACATAAAAGTGCCTAATACTAAAGAACGTAATTTCAACACCATAATAATTTGAGGACATGAAATTGCGAGATAACGTGATGGCATCATCAAAAATGAGTAATGAAACCCCTAATATAAGGAAAAGCATATAAAATTAAAGTAATAAATTTGAATAATAGCAGAGAGCTGCGGGTGTCTTATTTGCGAGTTGCCTTAATGAAATGATCTTGGGTCACTAAGGCACGATGTAAGGACTCGTGGAATGGCAGTAAGGAAACTGTATACAGCCAGCCAATCATCAGGTTACCACAAGCTGTCAAATTTATGTCAACTTAATGTGTGTGACACTGTAAGATGAGAGTCGATTGAAGAAATTTGACAGGTGCGAACCATCATCACTTCGAGACTTTACAATAGATAGAATACCGTTAAGAGCGGAATTATATCATAATATCTATCTATACCATTTATATAGAGATAATTTCTATAGACAACGACGAAGGCTTATAGGTAAACCGAAAACATGAAAACGTTCGCGCGATGTAATTGAGTACAGCGCCATCTATTAGTTCACTTCTGAATTACGGTCCCGAAGCGAAGTGAGGGCGGGCCACTAGTAATTGATAAAGTCTTTATTCCGTATTACTACGTTAATACGCCAATAACCTGAGAAAAATCCCGAAATGGTGATCTAAGCCAGTCATTTGATGTCAGTTCAATGTCGTATGTTCCTGAGCCATGACATTTTTCACTTTCCAAAAAGTGTCTACCAGCAGTTTATCCCATCATGAGAGTCTGGAGAAGGTGTATCGTGGATATAGCTATAACTAAATCCAGTTTAGCAGCTTTTAAAATCAATTGACTAGTGCCTCTTATCCATTGCCTTAATTCATTTTCAAGTTTTGCATCCGATCAAATAAGAGGACAATAAACTCTTACTGTCTATTCTTACTACACTGTGCCCCAGGCTTCAGCGTGTACTATCTATTACTTATGTTTATTGCCACTCGTCTTAACTGCTTTATTAGATTGAGCCAGGTCAAAATATGGTCAATTGGGTCTAAAAATAGCTGGCAAACATCTGTAGATTTATCTCGTTAAGAGTGAACGGCACAATTATAGTGTAACAAGACTCAAATTACATACTTTTAAAGGGTCGACACAAAGATATCATCGCGAGGTAAGTAAAAAATTTTTCAACCATGAGAGAGCCGTTTTTTATGTCATAGGTGGAAGACGAGCAGAGGAATCACCTGATGGTAAACGATTGCCGCCGCCCATAGACATTTACACAAACTAGTAGAGTCCCAAGTGTGAGCTGCCAACTTTTAACCCGTTTCCCCCCAATTGAGCGTCCGCTACACTCACTCACTCGACGAAACACAGCACAAGGCGCTGCTTCACGCCAGTCTTCTGTGAAGCCGTGGTATCACTCTGGTTAAACCAGCCCAATCGTGGTGCTCTCTCAGTTGAGATATAGGTAGATAGATAGATCGACCATTGGACTGGTAACACCCTAATAGAGGTTAGTGGTTGGAAGGATTTCAAGACACTCTTCCTACGTTTACGAATACAAACACCCACACATCAGATCACCACAACCTGCCAATTTCCTCAATTGATATACAACTTAATGCACTTGACAGAAAGATGAAAATCCATTGAAGAAATTTGACAGTTTTATATACTTTGAAGTGTGGCTGTACGTGTCTGCAAGCCAAGGAATTAGACCTGAAACCCTAGCCAAAATCCCCAAGGCCATCAATATTCAATACTGTACATAATATAAATCAAGGATAATAACTCGTTGAGTTATAGCCTCCTCTAAGTTATTAGGTGCTGTGTATGCGATAGCTCAGTCGATGTGACGCCCACATACGATGGAGTGCATTCGTAACCCGTTAGGGTCATTTAACATTGAACTTATGTTGTCTTTTTGCATTTTTATGACCCTAATGGAATAGGTACTACGTCTATATAGCGAGCAATATTTCTTCGTTACTGCCGGCGAAAGAAAAAAAAGAGGTTATAGACCCTAAAATTTTAGCCGTTTTAATTCCGAAGTCCTCATAAGTGACACGCATAAAGCCCCTTTTAACATGTTAGATCATGATACTATCTAAGTGAAATAAAAATCAACTGTTCCATACAAAAAATAAAAAAAAATCAGCAAGCAATGTAAATAACAATTATGTTTATTTTTTAATATTTGCTTATTTTGATGTTCATGTTAAAAGGGCTTTATTAGCGGCACCTATTATAGGGGCTTCGCGATGAAAATGATTAAAATTTAACGGTGTCTATTTTTCAAATGGTGTCGGTCACATATTTTATATCATTCTTCTTGTATTGGACATAACTTGTGATTCCAGTAGGCGTTGCATGTGTCTATGGGCGGTGGAAATCACATTAATATCAGGTAATCCATCTAATCGTCTCTTACTAATTAGTACTATATTAATTTAAAAAATCTAACCCTAAGGGTACAAAAACAGGAGTTGATTCATTATTACATCACTGTCATTGCAGCATGTGTAGGTATTGTTAATGATCATGATTTGATTGAAAATGTATATTTTTACAGAGTAGGTAGTTTGAGTTTAGTATGCATGTAAATAACAGGTAAATAGTTCATTGTAGTCACAAAAAAACAAAAACTTATCTTGTATTTTTAGAGTTTATAAACCAATAATATAGTAAAATGAATAAATCGTCCTCGATTGACCTTAATTGATAGATATATAACATTTATTGGCTATAAACACAGTATACAGGACAATAAAAATAACAAAATAAAGTAGGACATAATAATATAACATTGAGGTTTGTAGGCAATAATGCGCAGCCTCAGCATTTTTTAAGCTAAGTTCTGGGCGACAAATGTGCACACCTATATTTTAGGTTAGGACGGAAAACAATAATAATAAAGTAAAGTATCATACTGTTCCACTGCAGGAAAAACGTAGCACTGCTGGACGTAGGCCTCTCCAAATGCTCGCCACTTTGATCTATCTTCGGCTAGTCGCATCCAGCTCGAGCCAGCCCTCTTGCGCAGATCGTCACTCCATCTGGCCTGAGGCCGTCCTACACTACGTTTACCAAGACGCGGTCTCCACTCCAGAACTCGTTTACCCCTACGATTGTCAGTTCTGTGGATATGGCCAGTGGATACTGCCACTTCAGCTTACTAATCCTGTGAGCTATGTCGATAGCTTTGGATCTTTGGGTAATTAAGTGTATCGTATGTAATTACTGTAACGAATTCCGTCTGAATATTGAAATCCTAAAACAGGGAAAGCAGATCTACAGTTTCATGTTTACAGGATCAGAATCATTGTTTCAACAGATAAAGTTGTAAACCAAATAAATAGTTCATTTATTTAGTTCTAGTGTTAAATTGTAGCTCGTAAAATTAGTTGTATCATTTTGAATTACTATCAGAAACGTGCAGAATTTCATGGTGCTTTGCTAAATTAGTTATTACAGAGATAAAAAAGAAATGGAAATAGTTAAGTTAAATTTCCCTTATCAGGTGATCCGTCTGTTCGTCTGCCACCTATTGCGACATATTGCGACATATTAGATTAAAAAAAAACCCCTAACTGCCACTGACCACAATATATGCCGTTAGCATTTGTTATGTCTAGAAATAACTACATTGTTATGGTTAGAAAGAGATAAAGCAACAACATCAGGCCATCCTCTTTAAATGGAGTAAGCAAATTCCAGACCTAGATTGGTGAATCAACTAAATACAATTTTATCGTTTCCTGTCAACCATTTAGGTACTTTATGTAAGTTATTGTTTTATTGCGAAATTATTGAGCAATATGAACCGTTTATGTATATTTCAAGACAAGGGATAAGGTAAGATTGTGTTGTGTTATTTTTTTCGAATAGAGTCACTGTGCAATTCTGGATTTAAAAAAAATACACAACAATGAAACACTCTTTTTGCTCGAGATCTCGGCCCGGTATTTTAACCACTAGACCAACGGGGCGTTTTATTCGTTTGTATTCGAGTCATTTTTAAAATGATTCGAATATATCTGGTACCTTTTGACATCACTATTCGTAATGGCACACAATGTCCCCCAAATGCAGAATTAACTCGCCTACTTAGCATTCATTTAGTATTCGATACGTCGTGCGAATTAATCGTATTGGACCGTGTAATCGGATGTGAACTGATGAAGAATCTGATAAGCTGGTGACCTCGGTGCTGGTTTGATCATGGACATGCCAATGGTTTTGTATTATGTCAGTTTTTTTTCTTTTTTATGTGATACCTAGGTGGCAGACAAGCTGACGAATTACCTTATGATAAGCGATATACTGTCCCACTAAAGGGCAAAGGCCTCTATCATAGAGACAAAGTTATCGCTACTGTGATGGGATTAGGCTTAATAACAATGCTTGCCTAATGCGGATTAGTAATCATATCGTCGTAAGGCCCAGACAGCAGACACAATTGAAAATCAATTGTTTTATGCCATTTAAAAGGCTTTTGGGTCTTACGACGTTAAAGCAATGTTCAAAAAATTCATAACTGCCTGGGAATCGCACCCAAGATCCCGAGATCTCTTAGAATATTTTTTTTTTACTAGAGGCGGCAAACGAGCAAGCGGGTCACCTGCTGGTAAGTAATCACCGCTGCCCATGAACATCCGCGAGATCAGACAGGTCGCTGACGCGTTGCCGGCCTTTTAAGAAGGACTACGCTCGTTTCTTGAAGGTCCCTAAGTCATAGCCGTCAGGAAATACTGCCGCAGCTAAACTATTCCACAAGACTGAGGTTCGCGGGAGAAAATTCCTCGAAAAACGCACAGTGCTAGATCGCCAACCATCAAGATGATGAGGATGGAATGACAGTCGCTTGCGTGTGGTTCGATGTAAGAATTCAGCCGCAGGAAGTAGATCGAACAATTCCTCGGAGCACTCCCCGATTTAATCTCCATCCAAATTTTTAGTTCGACTCAGAATCTGTAAGTGAACAGCTTTCTCCTAAAAACATATGTCGAAATATGTCCTTTTTTTACTTTTCATACTTATTAATCAAACTGATAACACGATCGATATAGTACCTATGGGAAGTTCACATTTTTTTTTGTCGTATTTCGACAAATCTCGGGGCACAGCAGTGCCCCCACCAAGTCGAGCAAAAAAGCGGCACGGCCGTACCATCCTTTTCTCGAAGCAATTCAGGCCATTTTCGACCCCCTGTAACTTCGTTGTGGATAAAACTAGAAGACTGAATTTTCAGTAACCATGCAGGCATTGTAAAGACACGGTATATTTCAAATTTCAATCAATTTGAACCAGTAGTTTAGGAATTATAACGGGCCAAAGTTCACTGACTGACTCACTGACTCACCGATCATCAAAATTCTAAGGCACTTCTAGCATACAAGAACCTTCAAATTTGGAATATAAGTAGTGTTTGGTGTAATGAATCAAGGAAAAACTAAAATATTTTTAAATTTTGATGTTTCTTACAGATTCTGAGTCGAGCTTAACAATTTGGATAGTGATTAAAAATCCACTTTGTATAACGAGCAGAAAAATATTACACGAAATTATTGCCGGCTTAAAGATTTAGTGATAATGTTATCACCATTTCCCTATTTATCGATTCGAGTTCAACGACCGCGTCTTTGTCACGACATTGTTGTATATTTTTGATAAATATCGATTATTATTCACACGAAATGTTTACGATGAAAACACGTTTTAACAACATTTAAATTAGCAAGGTCGTGTGTTATACATATACAACCTAAGGATTTGAAGGTGAAAATGTGAATTAGTTTTCTAAATCTGTGATTTATATGAATTGAAAATTAAGATGTGTTTTCTCATTTAATTTAAAGAAACTGAATTTGCAAATGACGACTGGCCGGATGGCGCATTTGGTAGTGACCCTGCCTCATACGCCAAAGGTCATGGGTTGGATCCCCATCTTGGACAAACATTTGTGTTTCAGGGTCTGGGTGTAATATATTATGTATTTAAGTATTATTTTTTGTGATTCCTCTGTTATCTAACACTAGCGGCCGCCCGCGACTTCGTCCGCGTGGAAAAATTTTCCCCGTTTTTTACACATTTACCGCTCTCTCTTTGCTCCTATTGGTCATAGCGTAATGTTATTTAGCATATAGCCTTCCTCGATAAATGGACTATCCAACAAAAAAAGAATTATTCAAATCGCACCAGTAGTTTCGGAGATTAGCGCGTTCAAACAAACAAACAAACAAACAAACTCTTCAGCTTTATTATATTAGTATAGATTTGTAACACAAGAAGAGTTGTTTTGTAAGAATGTCAGAATTTCGGCGATAATCTTGGCTTCGTTACTTTCGCGTTAAGAAAATTTATATAAAAAAATAAGGTAAATAGACCCGTGACACCACGTTGAACTAGTGGTTTAAGTACCGGACCGTGATGTCGGTGTCCCGGGTTCGATTCCCGGGTCGAGCAAAAGTATGTTTCGAATTTTTCGAACATAGCTCGGGTTTGTGATCACTAATCCGCATTAGGCAAGCGTGGTGATTAAGCTTTATCCCATCATTGTAGTTTGAACTTGATTTTTATGATGGATGCCTTTGCCCTGCAGTGAGACAGTATACCTACTAAGCTGATACTTACTTACTTACATAAATTAATTGTGGGAGAGCCATGCTTCGGCATGAATGGGCCGACTCGACCGAAGTGATACCATTGCCTCACAGAAAACCGGCGTGAAGCAGCTCCTGTGCTGTGTTTCGCCGAGTGAGTGAGGGTACCGGAGGCCCATCGGGGGGGAAGGGGATAAAAGGTAGCAGCGCACTTGTGACTCCACTGGTGCTGCATGTGTCCATAGGCAGTGGCAATTGCTTACCATCAGGTGATCCGCCTGCTCGTCTGCTACCTATCACATAAAAAAAAATGAATTCTTACATCGAACCACACGCAAGCGGCTGTCATTCCATCCTCATCATCTTGATGGTTGGCGATCTAGCACTGTGCGTTTTTCGAGGTATGTTTCTCCCGCGAACCTCAGTCTTGTGGAATAGTTTAGCTGCGGCAGTATTTCCTGACGGCAATGACTTAGGGACCTTCAAGAAACGAGCGTACTCCTTCTTAAAAGACCGGCAACGCATCAGCGACCTCTCTGATCTCGCAGATGTACATGGGCAGCGGTGATTACTTACCAACAAGTGACCCGCTTGCTCGTTTGATGCCTCTAGTATAAAAAAAAAGTAAAAAACTAAAACCCAACTACGACAAAAAACGACGCTGAAAAAGTATAAAACAAGCCTTCGTTGTCAATTTACAATAATGTCATACAATATTATTCTGAAGTATGAAATATTCACTATGTAGAGATAAATTTTCATGTTTGGAAATCCGCAGTCACACGTTGTCAAAGTGCTACGGTAGGTAGGTAGGTATATAAACGTGTGACTACGCCTTTCCAAACATGAAAATTTATCTCTACATAGTGAATATTGCATACTTCAGAATAATATTGTATGACATTATTGTAAATTGACAACGAAGGCTTGTTTTATACTTTTTCAGCGTCGTTTTTTGTCGTAGTTGGGTTTTAGTTTTTTACTTTTTTTTTATTTGTACTATTTTGGTGTCCAAATGCTAGTAATATATATATATATTCACAATGTACAAGTCAAGCGCTTTCAAATGATATCAAACATGGGATATTTATCATAACTTTATTTTTTTACTCTATATGTTTTGTCCGCTAGAGGGCGCCACATTAGATTTGTAAAACTTCATATCTATACTAATATAATAAAGCTGAAGAGTTGTTGTTTGTTTGTTTGTTTGTTTGTTTGTTTGTTTGTTTGAACGCGCTAATCTCCGAAACTACTGGTGCGATTTGAATAATTCTTTTTTTGTTGGATAGTCCATTTATCGAGGAAGGCTATAGGCTAAATAACATTACGCTATGACCAATAGGAGCAAAGACAGAGCAGTAAATGTGTAAAAAACGGGGAAAATTTTTCCACGCGGACGAAGTCGCGGGCGGCCGCTAGTAGCCTATAACCAGCGGACAATTAAGACGCTTATAATGATATGCCATTTGTCGAATTCTGATAAGTAGTTTAGAAGTTACGTGGAAACAGATGACCATACATACATACATACATACATACATACATACATACATAGCCTGTCAAAATCATAACCCTCCTTTTGCTTTGCCGTAGTCGGGTTAAAAAAATAGATAATAAAAGATCCGCCAAAAACTAACGGACACAAACAGATCATTCTTCTCTCTCAGATACCACCGAATACGGATACAGCACATCACTAATACATGTAACTTTCATACAAGACTAAAAATAACAATGACAGTATGTATTCCACTACCGTATCTTATCTGAGCGTCAGATTGTCTGGCGGGCGAGATTAGTTGCAATAGAATAGGTTGGGAAAATCGTACTGACAACTATGAATATATAGCGGATTGTGGAGGGAGACAGCATGTGTCACCTATCAGAGACGTGATTGAGTTTCGGGAGATACTGAGATAAACGGAGCAATGTAGCTCAGAGTTTTAACTGTGGGAGAGCCACGCTTCGGCATGAATGGGCCGGCTCGACCGGAGTGATACCACTGCCTCACAGAAAACCGGCGTGAAGCGTGAAGCAGCCCCTGTGTTGTGTTTCGCCGAGTGAGTGAGGGTACCGGAGGCCCACCCGGGGGGAAGGGGATAAAAGGTTGGCAGCGCACTTGTAACTCCACTGGTGTTGCAAGTGTCCATGAGCGGCGGCAATTGCTTACCATCAGGTGATCCGCCTGCTCGTCTGCTACCTATCACATAAAAAAAAAGAGTTTTTTTATAAGTGGGAGAGTAGACGGATGACCTGATGGTAAGCGATGGCCGCCGCCTATAGACACCAGCAACAGGAGCAGAGTCACAAATAGCGAATCTCCTTTGGCGACAGCTGAAAATCAGTGATTTGCTCGTTCAATAACGAGCAAACAATAAGTGATAGGTGGCAGACGAGCAGGCGAATCACCTGATGGTCAGCAATTGCCGCCGCCGGATACCTGTAACACCAGTGGCGTCACAAGCGCGCTACCAACCGTTTATCCCCTTCCCTCCGGGTTGGGCCTCCGGTACCCTCACTCACTCGGCGAAACACAGCACAAGTGCTGCTTCACGCTTGACTTCTGTGAGGCAGTGGTATCACTCCGGTCGAGCCGGCCCATTCATGCCGAAGCGCGGCTCTCTCCACAGTTCAATGCAAATAAATTGATTATCTATCTATCTTATCTATCTAAATGCCAACCTTTCACCCCCTTTCGCCCAATTGGGCCTCAGCTCCGGTACCAATGTACCTCACTCGCTCGGTGAAACACAGCGTAGGCGCTGCTTCACGCCGGTCTTCTGTGAGGGGTATCATTCCGGTTGAGCCGGCCCATTAATGCCGAAGTGTGGCACTCCCACGGTTTTTTGTGGCAGACGAGCAAACAGATTACTAGGATGCGACTGTCTGGCGGCAACCTCACCAGTGGAGCCACAAAAGCGCGGCCAACTTTTTAACCCCCTTTCCCTCAGAGGGCCTCCGGTACAGAGTGAGTGATAACTCAGTGAAACTCACCGCAAGCATTTAAGCCGGTTTTCTTTGAGGCGGTGGTATCACTTAGGTCGAGCAGGCTCATATATGTCGAAGCGTAACCAGGCTTAGAATCTACCACGGTAAAACGTGAAAGAATACGTAAAAAAAGTATCAGCCTATATACTGTCCCACTACAGGGCAAAGGCCTCCATCATAGAAATCAAGTTATCGCTACTATGATGGGATTAGGCTTAATCACCACGCTTGCCTAATGCGGATTGGTGATCACAAACCGAGCTATGTTTGAAAAATTTCGAAACATACTTTTGCTCGACCCGGGAATCCGAACCGGGACCCCGAGATCACGGCCCGGTACTTAAACCACTAGACCAACGGGGCGTTAAGAAAGAATACGTAAGGGAAAATATATTTTTGTAGCTGACTATCGCACTTAGAGACTTTAATTGAACCTTAATTGTCATATAAATAAAACATTGACCTAAAGAAAAAAAAGTAAAGGTAGACTATCCATACTTAAGATAATGAGCATTAAGGTTAATAACGTCTCTGAGAGCGGCAGATACAGTTCTACCATTTCTACCAAATCACTACAAACCCGCAAGTTAATGGTCCGAATTATTGAATAAAAAAATTACCCGATTACGAAGTATGACGACATGGCGGTATTAAAATCAAATAAACAACTAGTTTATCGTTTATCTTATATCAAGGATAATGACGAAGTCTATTCTTTCAACCTTGGATAGAAATGGGTTGTTGACCTGAAGGTCGTAGGAAAATTATACAGTAAAGCAGTAAAGAATCAGCCTATATACTGTCCCACTGCAGGGCAAAGGCCTCCATCATAGAAATCAAGTCATCGCTACTATGATGGGATTAGGCGTAATCACCACGCTTGCCTTATGCGGATTGGACCGGGGTGATACCACGGCCTCACAAAAGCAGCGCCTGCGCTGTGTTTCGCCGAGTGAGTGAGGGTACCGGAGGCCCAATTGAGGGGAAAAGGGTTTAAAGGTTGGCAGCGCACTTGTGACTCTACTTGTGTTGCAGGTGTCTATGGGCGGTAATCACTTACCATCAGGTGATCCGTCTGCTCGTCTGCCACCTTTCACATAAAAACATACATGATACTTTTTTTCATGTCTTTTTTAGAGTTCCGTAGCCAAAATCAAAAAGCGGAACTCATATATCCGTATGTCACAGCTACTTTCTCCCGAAACTATAATAACAGTACTGAAAAATCTTGGTGAGTAGGTACAGGTACATTGTGATTTGTAATAAGATAAAAAAGGGGAAGTCCCCAATACTTAGAACTGAAACTCATTTTGTTTATATAAAAAAAATGTGTTTTAGTTCTTGGAAGTACTTGAAGTTCCAAAATTGGGGACACAAAATATACATGAAATACACGCCCTAACTATCTAATTTTCTCATTACCACATTTTTCATTGAAGTCAAATATCAAAATAAACGCCCATTTTCCTTATTTGAACTACGTCATCTTTTCTCGTTCATTGACCTTTTTCATGGAAACAGATTACACGCAATAAACTCTAAAATAAATTCATATGAGCACAGTTTACAGTGGGAGAGACACGCTTTGGCGCATGAGGCAGGGTCACTATAGCTGGAGGCACGAAAGTATAGCGATGACCGTTATTTTGCGCACTTTTAAAAAAGAAGACTCTCTATCAAAATTGGTTTCTGCGCACTCAAGGTCATAACTACACTTTCTTGCCTCGGACCAACTGCACCATCCGGCCTATCAGATACCTACCTGTCAGTACCTACACAGATGTAAACTCTGATTTTCAATCAATGTGGAGTAAACTGAAAGATGCAAATGTCAAGTTTCTATACATTTTGCATCTGTCAAATTAAGTGATAATGTATGGAGATGACACACTGACATCTGTCAGTTTACTCCACATGATTAAAAATCAGAGTATAGGCACAAAATAATTACACACAGAAGTTAGACTCAGCCTGATTTTGAATTTAGATGAGTTCGTTGACATATGCTAGGGTTGTTGCCCGGCATGAGTACATAAGCGCACGGCCTCTACCACAGACCTCGACAGTTTGACAATCTTATGTCATAGGCTAGGATTTAATGTGGTCGAAAAGGCGTATTTCCCCGTTAGTGCGTGAGTACATGACACGTTTTTAGCTCTTAGTGGGCAGCCTCCTTTCTGTGTGTAATTATTTTGTGGTATAGGTATGTGTATGACGATCACTGCATCATTCAATCATCAAGTCAGTCAAAATAACGTTTTCTCATCTACGGAAACATTTCCTGTCAGAATCACTGATGCGCGTGAAAAAATTGTTTACCCAAAAAATCTCTTCTCGGTTCAACGACTTCCTCAAGCATGTCCTTCTATAATTCGTACTTCGATGACCTTTCTGAATGACAGTAGGTACACGATCCATCATGGCGTGACGAGTGAGTCACAGGTCCTTAATCACCTTCGATTTATGCGCTCTGTTGACAATACCTCTTTCCTCTTAACGTGTTACTCCCTGTTGCGACGAAACTGTGACTCTATAAGCTGTTGGGTATTTGACTAATCTCGATATAGTAAAAAATATTGATACTCTATCAAAATATTGGTAAATAAGAACCAATGGCCAACATTTTCATTTAAAAATATAACGTCTAGCTGGTTTTGTGAGCATTCAAAGTTTCATGGGCAAGTCCATTTTTAAAGTATAAAATAAAAATAAAAAATTATATCATTGAACTACCCGTACATTTTCCACCAACATTTATTATAAAACCATTTACTGAAACGAAACATTTGATATAGCTACCAAACAAAATTTACTAGACGCGCATACAGAAGTTTGAGTTGTGACGTCACAATTCAATAGCCATTTGTATAGAGCGTTTTTGGGCTTGCCCAAAATATGTGCTCTTAAAGTTGTGATATCTCAGGTAATTCAAATGAGAATCAAGTGATTCTTTCACCGATGTTTCTTAAATTGAGGCGTCTTTTGATTAAAAACATTAAAAAAATTTAGTCAAATACACAATTGGGTAGCACTTTCCTCCTCAAGTGAGCGGCGAAAACTGACGTGAACCGATCTTGAATTAAACTCAGACGCGGAAAGAGATAGCTGGTCTTGTTTTAGCGTCGTAAGACCCAAAAGCCTTTTAAAAGGCATAAAACAATTGATTTTCTATTGTTTCTGTTGTCCTTAAGACGTTAAAGCATTTTTTTGCGTTAGGGGAATGCCACCGGCCCGATGTGCAATGAGCCGATGTCCTTATGCATACCCCTCTGCTGGGTGGTGAACGGGTTATGACGGGCTCTCCTCCGGTAGACTGAAGGTCTACCGATGAAACCCCCAACGACGCTTCCTTCGTCGGAGTGGGAAGGAGAAATGTGTACTAGTTAATGTCAAAGTTCATTAAGGAACGTACAAACGTAAGGAACGTGTAGTCAAAGTTCATTGCTGGCCGTACAAGTTGCCTTAGACGCTGGGGTACGCTTAGACGCTGCTTCTGTGAGGCCGTGATGTCCCTAAATTTGAGCCCATTTATTCAAAGCATTGCACAACTTGTTGTGGTAGACAACTGGTTTCTAAACTCAGTTGCCAACGCGATCGGAAGAAAACCACTGCGCATGATGCGTCATATTTCTATTTGTTCAATTATTAATCATTTACGTTAATAATCAACGTCTAATACTGGAGTATTACGGCCTTCTTTAGAACAATGACCTGAATTGTAATAATTTTGCACCAATTAAATACTAATGTGGTGCTTAACATTGAAATCTGCTGCACGATCTACCAAGGGCAGATACCAAACAGTATCATGTAGGTACTGACTCACTTTTAGATAAACTGCAAGGTCTGATTAGTATGACTGGGTAAACTAGATCCTTAAGGTAAGTAAATATAAATAATCCTCTAACTGATATTCGACGACGGCGGCCAGTCTTAATAATAGCCACGTACGCAGGATATACAAGGTGTATCTGTGAACATGTAAATCCATTTACTAACGTGTTCTATCAACCATTCTGAACAACATTTTGTTCTATGACTTTAAAAAAATGTTTCATTTGTAAGTATTTTATAGAAAACAGGCTTATTAAATTTTCTATTTCAACTGTCGCTTGATAATTATTTTTACTATAGATAACTATATTTTCTAATTCCTGCTACTGCACCTAAAAGGTTGTTATTTTGTTACTATATAGGTATTTTCAAATAATAATGCTGTCACTTTTTGTTTTTTCTTGTTTTCTTTTCCAATTCAAGGACATTCTGAGAAAATATAATTACAATATGTGTCACAGGTAGTTATCCTATTTACATATTTTTTCATTAATATTTAAACAAAGAAAACTTCAATCACCATTGTTGCTAGTTGTTGGACACAAAGGTGTGACTTTGATGGGTATTAACATTAATACATTCTCGTTGAAACATCTACTTTCTAATATTCCTGATCTCCTGCTACTTTCAAAAATATTTTAAAGCTGTACTTGTTTTTATGTATGTTTCCGCATTGACTATTTTAACTTAATTCCTACTTCCTTCGCACTTAGATAAACTAATGGAATATGAATATTCAAATCTAACTCTATAGATTCCGACAAACTTTATACACAAACCTAAAAGTTCGTCTTACTAGCGCGATGCACTCAACGCCCAGCGCAATCTATTGGTAGACAGTTGAACTACTTTCCTGAAACAAAATGAGAGCGCCACTAGTCTAGAATAAACATCCTATTAGATTTTAAGCATGGACCACTAAAGACATCGTTATTCTCATGCACTCGACATTGAAGTCGAATTTAGAGATTATACATTCGTCTTTACAAATTTATTAGTAGTTCTCATAGTCCATCGAAATTTGCTGCACCCTCAGGTCAGGTTGAGCGTTTGCCTGTTGTAAGTTGTAAACCTAATCAAACATGTTCAGTTCGTTCTTGGAAAGAGTAACACACGACCTGTATGAAAAAAGAAAAAGTCCACAGTTTAACCCGTCTTTATTTCGTAGTACACGCGACTGACTCACACCACCTCTTAAGTATTTATAATGAACTTGTCGCTCGCCCTCACTTCGTTTTGGGACATAGACCAAGAGATGGCGCTGGGAGTCGATTAAATCGCGCTAGTGTTTTGATTCTCTAGTTCACTTATAGCGTTGATGCGATTAACCCAATTTTTCTAGTCTGCAGTTCAACCTATTTACTAAAAGTATATATTTATTAATTGTAGATACTACGTTTAAATCTGACTTCCTATCTACTAATATAATTTGGTTTCATATCCATATGGATAGTATTATAAATGCGAAAGTAACTCTGTCTGTCTGTCCTGTCTGTCCTGTCTGTTACTCTTTCACGCACCAAAACTACTGACCGGATTTTAAATGAAATTTGGTATACAGATGATCTAGACCTTATGAAAGGGACATAGGGCTACTTTTATTGACAGACCAAAAGGGGTTGTAAGGGTTTAAAAGGGGGGTAAAAAGTTACTTTTCCCACGCGGACGAAGTCGCGGGCGGCCGCTAGTATCTCTCATATTTTTAATTACATACCTACCGTTTAATCCCCTTTTTATCCAACTACGGCAAAGCAAAAGGAGGGTTATGATTTTGACAGGCTATGTATGTATGTATGTATGTTCATCTGTTTCCACGTAACTTCTTAACTACTTATCAGAATTCGACAAATGGCATATCATTATAAGCATCTTAACTGTCCGCTGGTCATAGGCTATATGAAATTTGGCAAAATCTAATGTAGCGCCCTCTAGCGGACAAAACATACAGAGTAAAAAAATAAAGTTATGATAAATATGCCGTGTTTGGTATCATTTGAAAGCGCTTGAATTGTACATTTTGAATATATATTACTAGCACTTGGACACCAAAATAGTACAAATAAAAAAAAGTAAGAAAACTAAAACCCAACTACGACAAAAAACGACGCTGAAAAAGTATAAAACAAGCCTTCGTTGTCAATTTACAATAATTCGTACATAAAGGCGTAGTCACACGTTCATAATACCTACCTACCTACCGTAGCACTTTGACAACGAAAAAAAAAAGGACTTTTTTCAGCGTCGTTTTTTGTCGTAGTTGGGTTTTAGTTTTCCATGTATGCGGATGTCTACGGGCGGCAGTCGCTAACCATCAGGTGATCCGTCTGCTCGCCTGCCACATAAAACAAAATAGTAAAGACAAAAAGTTCACAGTTTACTCGTCTAGATTACAAAGTGCACGCGACTGAATCACTATGCTTCCTACATAATTTATAATTTCACGGCGATGCATGGCTGCCCCAATTGCGGCGTGAATCATACGTAAATGGTACGATTTTGACGCCTTGCAAGGTCGTGGATTATTATGATTTGATTGGCTTAAGATGAAGATGCGCTAGTTTTTTACATGGACTATTAGGTACGCTAAGTTTTTTAGTCAGAGTTTTTTAGTCTGGTCACCTTAATTTGTGTATGGTACCAGTTGCATCTGAGAGATGTTTTTTTTTATTTCAATTTTTATTTCAATTATTTTATGAATGACTAACTAACTTATTGAAGTATTTATTTTTTGGTATTTTTTTGTTGCATGCTGGTCTTTCAAAATGTAGGTAAAGATAAAGCGTTACATTTACATAGCTATGCAAAACATAAATTATTTTGAGGATAAACGTTGCAATTAATTATGATGCAGCTTGGCTCCAAATCGATAGATTTGGACGCAACTAGGAATAAGGCTGATAAAAGATGTGATTACAATTTAACCCCAAGTCTTATATCTTGCCATTAAGAGTCAGTTTAAGATAATTATGTGATTATTTCAATTAGGTCAATATACAAGATGTGTGATTTTTTTATTGTAATGCAGAACGATATTGCGTTAATCTTATCAAATTACAAAGTAAAACTGACCTTTAAATAAATTCACACAACATCTCATACATTGACCTGACTCCGTACTAAGTAGCTTAAGCACTTGTGTTACAGATATCAGTCAACAGAGGATCACAAATACAATACTTAAATACATATTATAACACCCAGACACTGAATAAACACAAGTAGTTCATCACACGAATGTTTGTCCAGGGTGGGGATCGAACCCACGACCTTTGGCGCATGAGGCAGGGTCACTACCAAATGCGCCAGTCACCTTTAAGTCTAACCAACTCCTTCGTTGTTTGGATCACGTTATCTTCGCTTCACAAGCGGTTTATTTCCTTATGCTTTGGCTAGTGCACACTCGTCCAAGCTTAGACTTGTCGAGACATGTTTGGTACGTGGCCGTACCTACTAAGTAGGTACATAATTTATCGACCGATATCAGAAGTGCGGTATCAAGCATTTTTATGTATGAAAGGTCAGCAATACCTAATTATTGTAACTAGGTTACTTAAATTCTCGGTCATAAGTCACTGGGTATCTAAATTTGTAACTCTTACAAAAAAAGATCTACAATATTAATTGTTGACGTTGGACTGTAGGTCGCTGGGTGCCAAAAAAAAGCACTAATATTGACAAAACTTATTATATTTTTAAATGCACGTATCATTCAAGGCACTGACAAGAAGTCAGTTAAAACAAAAATATATCAAAATACTAAAAAACATAAACAATATAAAAGGAGGCTGGTCCAACCGTCGATCCTGAACATAAATGTAGGATCGATGAACATCCATTTACCGAACCGACCCAAGTTAGGTAGAGAGGGGGAGAAGTTGGCATAAGTAAGGATCTTTAATAATGACAGGATCTATTGGTAAAATAAAATTTTCAAATTATATCATTTTCTTTTCATTTATTAGTGTAATAAGTTTAAAAACATTTTTTTTATATTAAAAAAAAGAAGGGTTCCTTTAAGTAAAATGCTTAAGGATTTAGAGTACGTTTATTTGATGTCGCAGTCTTAAGACACCCTTTGTAATAAAGAGTGTATCTGTAGACACTTGCATCCCTTTAACTACATCTTTTAGCAACCATCATTCTGAAAACCATTTTGCCAACGACTTTTGGAAGTTTGATGAAAAATACAAAATGACCATGGTGACAACAAAATTACAAAATGACTTTGTGTGACAATTTTTTTTTATTTGAATTTCTAATAGTAATCGACCTGATGATGATGATGTTCGTTAGAAGGGTTAACAGAACACATGGTCCAAATTCTGTACATGTTTTCCAAGATACCCTATATAAAAAACACAGCTTTATTTTGTCATACGCTGTAGCAAAAATAAAATTCACACGCTATTCACAAAATGTTCCAACACAGCTCCTTTAATATTCAAGTATAAAACAAACATTAACACCTATCGTGCTACCCCGCAAACTCTAACACGCGATCATGCTATGCTATAGTGATCTCATTTCCTAAAGTATGCATTTCGGGTCATTGTCGCAGCCTTGCTAATGTTATGTTATAAGGTTGTTTGCATTTTTCATGTGCATTTAACGCCCCTGACATACAGCGATTTCCTGGTCTAAACTGGAGTATCTTGTTAAGGCTTCGAACAGTAGCGACGCCAATACATTGTTATCTGACTACGGCAAAGCAAAACGACGGTTATGATTTTGACAGGCTATGTATGAATGTTCAGCTGCTTCCACGTAACTTCTAAATTACTAATCAGAATACGACAAATGACATATCATTATAAGCGTCTTAATTGTCCGCTGGTTATAGGCTGGTTATATGAGGTTTCACAAAGTCTAACGTGGCGCCCTCTAGCGGACAAAACATACAGAGTAAAAAAATAAAGTTATGAAACAACTTCAGAACAGTATTGTATGACATTATTGTAAAGTGATAACGAAGGCTTGTTTTTTACTTTTTCAGCGTCGTTTTTTGTCGTTGTTGGGTTTTAGTTTTTTTTTGTAGTGGTTAATTTAATTTAATTAGAAAATGCAACTATAAAATCCCAACCAGTTGTCATAAGCATGCTTTCTATCGCTACTATGATGAGATAAGGCTTAATCACCACGAATTCCTAACGCAAATTGGTGATCACAAACCCGAGCTAAAACAAACTTGTCAACATAACTGTGTAGGAAACAAAAAAAAAGTTGTTTTTTTGTCTGTTTTTTTTTTCAACATACCAGGTAAGTGGAAATGCCCTCATAAAACTGAAGGAACCGATATAGCTGAGAAAATTAGCGCTTAAACCGAAGGCCGTAAAGGTCACAGCTGATAACCGATGGAGCGACGCCCTGGTGAAGGTTGTACGTGGTCATTGCCATACTGTGAGTATACTCATAGTTGAATACATAGATAATTATTGTTTGTGAAGCTGTGCAAAACTAGTGCAATGCCAGTATGACATACTTATGTTATTCCCGGTTGCGTTGCTGTCGCTTTGGAGCCCAAAATACTGGTAGAGAGACGGAGAGGACAGAAGATAAAAACTAGTGTAATGCCAGGATAACAAATTTAGCGTAGCGTGTTAGCCCCGGTTGTGTTGCTGTTACTTTTTGAGCATGAAATACTGCTAGACTACTACTAGTAGGAGAGGACAGAGGACAGAAAATAAAAAGGAAGAGAAAAACTAGCGCAATACCAAAATGATATACTTAGCGTAGCGTGTTATTCCCGGTAGTGTTGCTATCGCTTTGGAGCTCGGAGTACTGTTAGACTACTACTAGTAGGAGAGGAGAGAGGACAGAAAATAAAAAGAAAGAGAAAAACTAGTGCAATGCCATAATCACTTACTTAGCGTAGCGTGTTATTCCCAGTTGTGTTGTTGTCGCTTTGTAGTCCTAAGTACTGCTAGACTACTTCTAGTAGGAGAGGAGATAGCACAGAAGATAAAAACGAATGCAATGCCAGAATGATATACTAGCGAAGCGTGTTCTTCCTGGTTATGTACAAATTTGTCGCTTTGGAGCCCAAATTACTACTAATAGAAAAGGAGAGAGGAGAGAAAATCATAAGGAAGAAAATAATGAGAAGAGTCGACTCGTCTGCCAGTTATCACAAAAAATAATGAAAACAAGGTAGGTCAGTTAACGTTTTTTTCCTGTTTTCCTTGACAAAGAGTAGATCAAAAAAACATAAAATAAATTACCTTAGTTAATACTTAACTAATTATTCCAAAATTCAAAACAGGTAGAAATTAGTAGTACATAAAAACTGCAGTTACCGATATAAATGAGAAAATTAGCAATTTAAACCAATCGGAAGGCCGAACAGTAGTGATGGGAAAATTAAAAAAAACATGTTGAATAAATATAATCACCATAAATAGGTATATTATTTTAAAACTGTGGTAAAATTAATTTAGGACATAAAAATAATGAACTTGGTACTATGAATATACAGCAATGTTTACAAAAATATATATAAATAATTTATAAATATATGCACCGTCATAACAGAGGTGATAACATGATTTTCTATGATAGAGGCCTTTGTCCTGCAGTGGGCTTGTCCTGACCTGACCGACTTTGTATGAAAAGTTGTAATTTTTGTAAGCAAATTGCCAACCGTTTACAGAATCAGAATGCTTACATATACCCTGCATACCTATCGAAATTTTTTTAAAGTTTTTTTATGTTTTTGGTGGCAGACAAGCAGACAGATCACTTGATGGTAAGCGATAAGACACCTATCTGTAACTGCAGAAGAGTCACAAGTGCGCTGCCAACATTTGACCCATTTCCCCCAATTGGGCCGGTACCCTCACTTACTCGACGAAATAGTGCAGGCGCTGCGTCACACCGGTCTTCTATGAGGCAGTGCTACCGCTCCGGTCGAGCTGACCCGTTCATGCAAGGCTCTCCTACGGTTAAAGTAACATCGATACATCGATATTTTTTACCCAAGCCTACCGAGCAGATAAGCAATGGCGTCGACCGGCTGAAGGTTGTGATGGAAGAAGCAACGGCCTGTTCAATGCTTAACGGATTATTTTATTAACGTGTTATCTTTGTAAACAAAATACAATGTCATTTTTTGCAACATTTACCGGCTTTTCTGTTTATTACACTTGTGAAAATGTTTTGGGAAACAAGGTAATGCGTCATAAATTTGTACCACAATTATAATACTGTCCACACTTACCTATATAATATATTATTTTGGTTTAATGTCGTAAGACATTAAACCAAAATAATTTGGTTTAATGTGGCCGAACCAAATATAATGGGCGAGACAAAGTCAGCAAGGCTGCGCTGGCTCGGTCACTTAGAGAGAATGGAGTCAGATCGTGCGGCCAAGCGAGCTTACCTGGGTCGATCTACCGGGAAGCGCCCAGTGGGGCGCCCCAGATACCGCTGGATGGACCAGGTCAAGAAGGATCTTGGTCACCTTCAAAAGCCGGATTGGCAAAAGGTGGCTGAGAATAGAGCGGAGTGGCGAATTCTCGTGTCGGAGGCCAAGATCCACTTCGGGTCGCTGAGCCAGCGTAGTAAGTAAGTAAGTAAGTAATGTCGTAAGACCCAAAAGCCTCATAGGCAAAAACAATTGATTTTCTATTGTCTGCTGTCTGGGTCTTACGACGTTAATGAGGGTTTTTGTCAATGCAATATCCGATAGATGGCGTTACGTTGACGTCAGGTCCAACTTTGACGACATTGGATGTTTCATAACATAACTTCTTAATTTTGTCATGATACTTCAAAATGTAACCAATCCACTCGTTGTTGGACCTGACGTCAACGTTACGCCATCTATCGGATTTTGCATTTTCAAAAATCCTCGTTGTAAAGTATCAGCCTATAATACTATCCCATTGCAGGGCAAAAACCTTCATCATAGAAATCAAGTCATCGCCTATGATGTCATCATCATCATTTCAGCCAATAGACGTCCACAGCTGGACATAGGCCTCCCCCAAAGTTCTCCACACAGATCGGTCCTGTGCCACCCGCATCCAATGGACTCCCGCGACCTTCACCAGATCGTCGGTCCACCTGGTGGGAGGCCTATGATGTGATTAGGCTTAATCACCATGTTCGGAAAATTCGAGACACTTTTTGATGGACATCATCAACGTGTCTCGAATTTTTCGACCAATATTATTCCACCTTGTATCACATTCATGAAACGCAAAAAATGCTGTGATTTTGACTTTGCTCGACTCGGAAATCGAGCCCGGGATCCCGAGATCATGGCCCGGTGTTTGAACCACTAGACCTACAGGGCGTGTTTTATTGGTCAAAGTAATACCTATTCATATTTAGCAAAAATACTGGAAAATGTACCACTCGAGTGCTATAATACGATAGTGGGTCGTTGATCGCATTATCTCGACACTATCTTCATTTAAATGAAATAGATATAATGTTTCTAGTCTATTTGTTTGGGGCAATGACCGTCTGTTTATTTAGAAAAATATGCGTCGATAGTTATTTTTTTTTATATTCACCTACTTAGGAAAATTTTACTTTATTAGTATCTTTTGAACCGATATTTACTATGGTGGCCAAGCTCAACTCATCTCGCGACTCAACTCAAAACAACGCAGACTCAACTCAACTCAACTTTTTATTCCCGTACCCTTGTCGCACCTTGGGAACAAACTCAGAACCTCAAGCACAGTAGGCAATTGCCGCCGCTCACAACCACACCAGTGGAGTCAGAACTACAGTCAACAGCAAAAGTAGATGATCAAAATCAAAAACTCTATACTCACCATTATGATGTCAAATTCATACAGTTTTGACGCAAACTCCGTATAGCCTCAAAGTGATTCATGCAGTTCTGAACGCGAACTCCACATACTAGTGAGGATAGAGTTTTTAATTTCGGTCATCTACTTTTGCTATTGACTATACAATACCAAATTATATCAGCTTTCTTTCTCCTTGATTGTAATTTCGTTTCCCTTATTTACTCAGTATTTCATTCCAGTTTTCTGTGAGGTCATGATATCATTCTAGTTTGTTCGATGCGTGGCTCTTTCACGGTAGAAAATTGGAAAAAAATGTATTAACAACAACATAAGCCATCCATATTTTACTGCGCGATAAGTCTGTTTTGGCCGGTAATGACATTGAAAGAGGGCGTCTTATCGACTGTTTTCTATAAAGAAATGTATGAAACCGTGTTACGATTTGGAAACTTGAGAAATATAAGAGACTAATAAACTTAAAAATATAATTATGATGACGTATAATTACCATAAAAATTACCAATGAAAAATGGTTTAAATACAAATTAATTAGTTTTTTTAATACGTCATAAATCGTAAAACAGAATAAAATTGTCCTTCATTCAACTCAGATATGAAAATAGAATGTTACCTGCTATGGAACTCTTATGGGCTAGTCCAAATTACACTTGACTGGTTTTTATTGAAAAAAAAACACTGGCGTTAACTTATTGTTTTGATGTGAATGGAACATAAACTGTTTGCTATCAGAGAATTAGTGACTTAGTTAGTCTGGTTCCTCTGTTAAAGGGTTGCGAAGGTCAGACGGCAGTCGCTTCATTGTAATAACCAGATACCCTAAATTCTGAATCATGGTTAAAAAGCGTTTACCAGTACCTGTACCGTTACGATATTCAAGTCTTTGACAAACGAGCTTATGCGTCCCTAAAAGGCCGGCAACGCATCCGCACTCTTTCTGGTGTAGCTGATGTCCATGGGCAGCGGTGATGACTTACCATTAGGTAAGTCTCTAGGACTAGGATTGCCCATACCACAGGTAGCTTTCGATTTACCCAGAAATTACACTCTGAGATGAAGAGGATTCTAAACCCAAACCACTCCAAAGAAGTATAACCATAAACTTGAAACTCCAAGTCCTAACATATCCGAGTTTACATAACCAGTTTCCATAAAACCACCCTCAACATCATACACAAACATGTTGACAATGCGAAAGTATATTTGATAAGGTATCTAGCCCCGGTCGTCTGATAAAGGTCGATAAACCTAGATTACGTTCCTTATCACGATGTCACCTTGCGATATTGTATTTTTAACTACCTTTCACCGGCAATCGGCCACGTGGAATGGAACGTGGGAGATACGGAGACATTTCATAATAATATTTTGTTAGTTTCGGTATTTAGATTTTAAAACATTTAGGTTTAGGCCCGATGTTGATTAAGAAGATTAATTTGTTAATTCCGTGATTATTTTTCCACTAGCGGCCGCCCGCGACTTCGTCCGCGTGGAAAAATTTTCCCCGTTTTTTACACATTTACCGCTCTGTCTTTGCTCCTATTGGTCATAGCGTAATGTTATTTAGCCTATAGCCTTCCTCGATAAATGGACTATCCAACAAAAAAAGAATTATTCAAATCGCACCAGTAGTTTCGGAGATTAGCGCGTTCAAACAAACAAACAAACAAACAAACAAACAAACTCTTCAGCTTTATTATATTAGTATAGATAGTAACTTAGGCACTAATTTAACACCTTCTGTGTTAAGAGCTAATCCAATAGTGCGCAAGAGAATTTAGACAATTAAACAAAATGCCATAGTTAGAAGTCGAAAATCAAAATGTAATATTTGATTTTCGCCCAATAATTTTATTTAAAAACTCCTAAAATACTACATAGCGCAATTTCAACAGTCGGACAGTGCTACTACAAATGGGGGTGATACCACGGCCTCACAGAAGACCGGCGTGAAGCAGAGTCTGCGCTGTTTTGTCGAGTGAGGATACCAGAGGCCCAATTAGGGGAAAGGGGTTAAAGGTTGACAACGCACTTGAGACTCTACGGGTGTTATAGGTGTTTATGAGCGGCGGCAATGGCTTACCATCAGGTGATCCGTCTGCTCGTCTGCCACCTATCACGTAAAAAAAGCGTTAATTGGGAATGGGGCCTTCATTAGCGGCGACACTTTCCACACTGTATTTTTTTTACATTATAGCGGACAAACGAGCAGACGGCTCACCTGATGGTAAATGATCACCGCCGCCCATAGACACTTGCAATGTCAGAGGCATCACAAATGCGTACCTGATAGAAAAGACTAAAACATAAGGCCATTTCTTTTATTATATTTGGTACCAATTCTATCACAAAACAAATAGATCTACAAACACGAGGCAATAAAATATGTATGTTTGTTTACCCATTTGTCCTATTATTACGTACGATCAACTTTTATCTGTAGCCCCGGCTGCCACAGTTATGGCCCGCGACCACGAAGGACTGAGTTTGATTGACATTAGTTACTTATTCATTCGTATGCCCTTCCAAAGGGTTGGGTTCGGCCTAGCCCTTTACTAGAGGTACTCGAATCTGTTTGTTTCGAGAAGAGACAGGCCTGTTAGGCCTTCTTCTTCTTTGAGTGCCATCTTCTAATGAAGGTTGGCGATCATAATGGCGACTTGAAGCCTTGACACAGCTGCTCTAAACAGATAACGGGTGCTTTTATTGTACCACTGGCGCAGATTTTTAAGCCAAGAAGTTCTTCTTCTCCCTGGGCTCCTCTTTCCTTGGATCTTGCCTTGTATTATAAGTTGCAATAGGTCATACTTCGGACCACGCATTAGAATTCTGCCTACCGCGACAAAATTTTGTCGACTCTCATTCGCGAGAGCGCATCCTTCTATCCCGCTCATCGCTCAGTCAGGTGAGCGAGAAGCAACTTGCGCCGACACACGAAAGTCAACAAAAATATCTCGTGACGCGCATGTTAGCCCGGGTGGTAAACGAAGTGTAGGATGGCCTCACGCCAGATGGAGTGACGATCGGAGCAAGAGGGCTGGAGCTGGATGCGAGTAGCCGAAGATCGATCAAAGTGGCGAGCATTTGTTGAGTGCTATGTCCAGCAGGACTGGAACAGGCTGATGATGATGATGATTATGAAGAGAAAGTGTTCACTCTCATAGTTAACACCAGTGATCGGATACAGCTGTAGATTTTTTTATGTGATAGGTGGCAGACGAGCAGACGGATCACCTGATGCTAAGCGATTGCCGCCACAAATAGGCACCTGCAACATCAATAGAGTCACAAGTGCGCTGCCCACCTTTAACTCACATACACTTGACGAAACACTGCGCAGACGCTGCTTCACGGCGATTCTTCTGTAAAAAAAAAATCTCTAATCAGAAATTAAAAATAAAACAATGACTAAGGCAAGCAAAACTTAAAGTTAGTATGAATAACTTTAATCAAACTTGTACCTAACCCATTAATACGCACCGTCAGCATGTCAATAGATATCGTATATATCTATGTATCTATCTAAATCCAATCACCGCTTAACAACATGTATGACATAATATGTCATATATTATTTAGGTACGAGTACAAATCATATGAACACCGCAGATCAAATTGCCAAATCAATTGATTAATTCGTACAAATACTTACATGACCTATTTAAAATCTGACCTAGATAAAATGACGTATATTGTGATCGTATTTCTAGGAATCTGACCCACATACCGTGCCCTGAATCATTCGATCTCTAGCCGATCAAAGTCAAAATCAACTAAGCTATCTGAACCTATACAGAATACTACATAGTCCTCATTGTTATTGCGGTCCTATTACAGATGTCTAGATACACTATTCCATACTAAAAAAGTTTTAAAGTTGCATTATGGATAGGTGATCAAAAATGATATTGAGGTTTCTTAACTATTGGTATAGTTTCAAGAATGAAGCGACCCTGTCAGACTCTTCGTTTTGCGATTAGACCCTATGTTCCTCGGGGAAAAAATGATCGTTTTCATAAGTATAATACCGTCGAGCAGTGAGTAACACGGTTTAAAGCACGGTGTATAATGTTTCCAACTTTATATAAATTTAACTTTAGCTATTAGTATAAAATTTTATATCTACAGATTTTATGATAGAAGTGCGTATCGCCAAAATAAGAAACAATAGTAGGAGGTTTCCATCCGTCCTTTAAATACAAACGCCGGCGCCCGCCCATGTTTATGAGTGTACCATTCACATCCACAGGACTGGCTGAGTTTATTTTATATTTGCACAGTATGATTGTTCCCAGTATAAGGTAAAGTATCAGCCTATATACTACCACTGCAGAGCAAAGGCCTCCATCGTAGAAATCAAGCAATCGCTACTATGACGGGATTAGGTTAAATTCCCAGCATGGAGAAACCAAATCCAGAAAATAGGCGACACGTTTGGGATCGATAACGTTTGATAAACTTCTTAAGATGAAGACAATAAGTGTTGCCAAAAAAGGTCGCCTATGCAGGCTTACCAATCAACCAACAGCAGATGGCGCTCATTTGACTGTTCAATACAAGATTCAAATTCTCATGAGATTCTACATCGCAAAAGCAAAGTTAGCATGTCTACTTAGAATATGATGATACACTGGACATTGATGCCCGAGACAACCTGGGTTGGTAGAAATCTTCCCTTTTCCAAAAATTAAAATCGTTAGATATGCCCTTAAACCTGTGTCAATATTTGATGACTAAGGCGGGTAGCACACTGCAAGAGTCGAGGCGGAGTCAAGGCACAGTCGAGGCGGTGGTGTGATATAAGAGTCGAGGCGGAGGTGCAGAGCATCGTTTACACCCATTCAATATGTCGTCGTCAGAAGACGATGACAAAATGGCGGCGGGGTCGTGGCGGCAGCGTGCCGTGCGCCCGCGCCGCGTCGCCGACTCGACCCTGCACCTCCGCCGCCTCGACTGCGCCGCGACTCTGGTAGTATGCGTTGACATATTTGATTGTATAGAAAAGTCAGAGGCGGTGCGCCTCGACTCTTGAGTGTGTGTGCGACACGCCTTAACGTGTGCGTGTCAACTAATGTCACTCTTCAATTCGAAAGGACGCCAATGGGACGTTAAAATAAAATAATGCAATAAGTACATACATTTAAGACACCTTTTCATTAAAACAATCACCGTGTTCAAAAGACAACTGATCCCAGTTGAGTGCAATAGCTCATTATTGGTGCGGTCAAAGTATGGTAAGGGCAAATCTAACGATTTAAATATTTCCCTTTTCATGGGGAACATTCCACTCCCAGCCAGGGTTTTGTGTTTCAACCTGTAACAATAGGGTATTTTACGACTTTTTTTTTATTTATTTATTGTAAAGTTTTTGAAGTATAAATCACAGCTCCCTTTTTATTTTTTATCTATCATCATTAGTTCCAAAGATATAGAGTTGCAAAGTTCCCTATCAGAAAAGGAGAGCGATACGCTATTAATGACGTCACTAGGCTAGTGCTTCCTACAAGCGCAGTACAAAATTTTGTTTAAGAAAGAGACAGGTATATCAAAAGTTTGTTGCTCTATAACTTTTTTGTATTTAAACTTTTTAAAAATGTTTCTTCAGTAATCGTACAGTTATACAGTAAATTATCGAGTCTAGGTATCGGATGTCGATATTTCAACGACAGTAAAATACCCTATTGAACTGGTAATATTTCTACTGTGTCACGTGCGTCCATAGGGAGCTTCTTTATTTGTTGGCCCATTTGCCCGGAGACTTATTTACCTTGCCCTTTTAAAGTATTGAAGGTATTCCGTTACCTATTTTCAGGGCTCATTTGTGAGTCTGTGACGGTATTTTTTGATGAAATTGGATATTTGTACGGGTATGTTGAAAATAACGATGGTGTTTGGAACACAATTTTCAAAACAAAATCCGAAAATTTTCAAGTGGAATATTTTTTGTTCATTTTGAATTCACACATTACTTCATTTAGTATGTTACAGTACAATTAGCATCTTTATTCATCTGAAAAGTAAAGTATCACCCTATACAGGGTGGAAAAAAACGTTTAGTGTAAACTAAGCTTAGATACCTACTTAAGTTAGCAGTTTTTACTAAAACAAAACATTCTTTATTTTTAAAGGAAATAAAGTTTTTTTTAATCTAGCTTTTTTCATTCGGGAATCGAACTGTAAAAAAATCTAAAAATTAAGATTGCCATTTTATTTCCAATAAACCAATCGATAAAGCCACTACTAAACAGAACATTTATCCAAAAACCTTTTTAAGACTTAATTATTTCCTGAAAGACATCCATACAAAAATTAATAGACAAACAGACTTATTCACATACAATTTAAAGTAGTTAGTACCCAAAGGGGAAACTAACTCTAAAAGGTATCTTTCACTCCCTAGCTGAAACTTCATAACAATATAGCTCACATCCCTATAGCCTATGTACTTAGATAAAAAAGGTATCAACGTTAGATAAACAAACCCCAGTACCTACACTCCCTGCTCACTTATACACTAACGACGTCTGAACCTGCGGCCCTTCGAGGGAAAACCTGAGGGAGCGAACATGCTCAGAATAATATCACGCGAGAGAAAAAAGTCGTGCTTTGAGTCTATTGCAAATGCGGGGTCGCTTGCCACACAGGGAGACGTGATTTTAGAAGAAAAGAATAAAGACTAAGTATATTCATCTTCATCATCATCAGCCTGTTGCAGTCCACAGCCCGACATAGGCCTCTCCAAATGCTCGTCACTTTGATCGATCTTCGCCTACTCACATCCCGCTCCAGTCAGCCCTCTTGCGCAGATCATCATTCCATCTGGCCTGAGGTCGTCCTACACTGAAAAACAAAGCAAAGACTTATTGTTTTAACACAATAACAAAAAATATACAACAATCTAAAAAAACAAATGAAACCGTTTCCGTGACGTATTGCCAAAATGGCTTCCACTGAGCTGCTCTGCCGTGGCAGATACATACAACGAACTTATTTTTCTATCATAGCCAGACATTTGACCACGATCTCACCTGATGGTAAGTGAAGATGTGATTTAACAATTCAGATCCAAACTTATGCTATTCTTGTTTCGGATTCTTGATTCGGCGTGAATATTAATGTGTGCGAATGTGAATGTGTGTTACAAAAGCAAAAAACAACATTTAAAAAAAACATTTTTTTTATGTGTTAGGTGGCAGACAAGCAAACGTATCAACTGATGGTAAGTGATTGCCGTTGCCCATAAACACCCGCTACACCAGTGGAGTCATAAGTGCACTGTTGGCAGAAGGCCCAATCAGAATCTAACTCGGTGAAACACAGGACCAGCGCTGCTTCACGCCATTTTTTTGAGTTGAGCCGGCTCATTGATGCCGAAGCGTGGCTCTCCCACTAAAAGAGTGCTAGTAGGTAAGGAGCCCCGTGCATTCCAGAGCAGTCCGCAACAAGGGTGAGTGACGGGTTGGACCCACATCGACGCGTGACATGCGCGCGCGACGCAGCCCTCGGCGATGTTTACCCGAAGGGGTACGCGCTGTGTACTAACGTTCACTTGACTTAGGAATACTTGGGGACTGTATAGTGCGACGATAATGTTTTGGCCAACAAATTACATAGTTGATATTTTTAAAAGTAGGAGCAGTGGCGTGCATTAGGGGAGACTTATGTCCAGCAGTGGACGAGTGTGGGTTGCTGATGATGACGACATTAAAATCTTCAAGTAACGAGCCTATACCTTCCTAAAAGGCTGGCAACGCATCCGCACTCCTTCTGGTGTAGCTGATGTCCATGTCCAATGTTGCCCATTGAGTTACAGATATAAGACAATCCTTACCATCAGGCGATCCTTCTGCTCGTCTGCCACCTATAACAAAAAAAAACGATGGAACCAGGCTGAGTGAATCATGGTTACATGTTTCTGGATAAATCCAAAACGTGCAGGTTTCCTCTGTTTTCCGCCGAGCTACTTCACTCTATAAATTATTAAAACGGGAATTAACGCGACGTTTATTTTTAAGTACATTGTATGTACTTACTTAGGTGGTCAGCAGGAAGTCGAACAATATATGGTACCTACACTTAAATTCGATCCACCCGAAAATAAAGTTTACCTACGAGATGGAAAGGGACCGATCATTGGCATTCCTGGATGTGCAGATTAGAGTGAAAGAAGACGGTACACTTTCACATTCTGTTTACCGGAAACCCACGCATACGGACCGATACCTACACGCCTCCTCGCATCATCATCCTCGGCATTTGCAAGCAGTTATATCATCGTTAACTAATAGAGCTCATAACCTCTGCGACCCTGAACATCTCCAGTCTGAGCTTGCGCATGTTCAGGAGGTACTTCGACGAAATGGATATAATATGCCGAAGTTGTTGAGAAGGCAAAAGAGGAAGGAAAGACATCCAGAGGTGAACCGCCAGGCAGCATTTTTACCCTATATTAAAGGCATAACGGATAAAATTGGAACAGTACTGAAGAATTTCTCCATTAAGACTGTATATACTCCGTTATGTCAAATATCTAAACAACTGCGGTCACCAAAAGATTTTATACCGTTTCAGACTCCGGGTGTTTATAAAATCGATTGTAGTTGCGGTAGTTCTTACATTGGACAAACGAAGCGGACTATTGCAGAACGTGTCAAGGAACATATCGCAGCTATATAAAATCGAACAGGCGAACAAATCGGCCATAGCTGAACATCTATTGGAAATGGGAGTTAATCACTGGATGGAACTGCATGACCCGAAAATCCTCTCCACAGATCGTCATTATCATACCAGGATGGTGCGTGAAGCAATTGAAATTAAGAAGTATAATACTTTCAATCGGGAAGACGGATTTAAAATATCATCTACATGGAATCCAGTGATTAACAAGTGCAAACCCCGTGCTAGGCCGTTAGCAACGCAAACAAACACCGATACGGTTAGTGTAGTGTGTCGGAGTAGCTTCACTGACAGTACAACTAGTGGCGATTTAATATCAAAAAAACCGGCCAAGTGCGAGTCGGGCTCGCGCACAAAGGGTTCCGTAGCAGCAAATACCAAAATTACAGTTAAATCAACCTAGGTATCTCAAAAACTATAGAGATACTTTGATCAAACCAAAAATCGTTGAAAGAGTTAATTAGCATGCATCACCTCTATTTTTTTAGAATTTTATACTCCGTAGTTATAAAAATAGAGGGGGGGGGGACATACTTTTTACGACTTTGAGAGCTGATATCTCAAAAACCGTTCACTTAAGAAAAATGTTTTTTAGAAAACTTTATATCATTTTAAAAGACCTTTCCATTGATACCCCACACGGGTATGTACATCGAAAAAAAAAAAAATCATCCCTCAGTTACATGTATGGGGGGCCCCACCCCCAATTCTTTTTTTACTATTTAGTGTCATATTTTTGTAGCGGTTCATACAACACATATTCCCATCAAATTTCATCACTGTAGTACTTATAGTTTCCGAGTAAATCGGCTGTGACAGACGGACAGACGGACAGACGGACAGACGGACAGACGGACATGACGAAACTATAAGGGTTCCGTTTTTGCCATTTTGGCTACGGAACCCTAAAAATGTGAGGGTGTCCGAAGATTCGTTGCCGGGCCCTAGCAGACGACGCCGTGCACCGCCAGTTCGCTTGTGACCACGGCTGCTGCAACGTAGCCGAAACGTCAAGCAGTAAGTACATACAATGTACTTAAAAATAAACGTCGCGTTAATTCCCGTTTTAATAATTTATAGTTATAATGCAACGCGAAAATCTAAAAAACTACTTCACTCTAGATAGATACCTACTCTATATTGCACAAAATATTACAGAGCTAATGGTAGAAATACGCACATAGATTTGAAAATAAATCCAAATGTGCATTTTGCTGCGGCATGCGCGTTTTTCCATCGAACAACTATAGCTTTAAACATTAAGAGCGTGCACGGGAAAAATTCGGGAAATGACGTTTTTGTGAATTTTTCAAAGGTCATATCACGACCATTATACAATATTTTGATGAAATAATATATTTTTCCGGTAGATCTACTCTTTGACCAGTGAGCTGCAGCCTTAATGATGTTCAAACAAAAGGACATTGAGTTTGCGAGCTCTCAGGGTCGTAAATCAAGCTAAGGTCGTTACACCCTAAACCACTACTAAAGCCCAACAAAAGACACGTGGAAATGTCAGGATGTCACGAGACCTCGATCAGTCAAGGAGAGGTGATAAGGAAACGCGGAACCAACAGGTCCGTATGTTTTCCGTATAGACAAGGTTTAGTGCTACTTGGAATGTTAGGTTTGTGTGTTTAACCGTTTATCTAATAAATCTTTTTGCACTGGGTGTATCTGTGAACATTTACATTTTTTTTATATGATAGATGGCAGACGAGCAGACGGATCACCTGATGGTAAGCGATTACCGCCGTCCATAGACACCTGCACCAGCAGAGTCACAAGTGTGCTGACGACTTTCTACCCCATTTCCTCCCAATTGAACCTTTGGTACCCTTCGGCGTGAAGCAATGTCTGCGCTGTGTTTCGCCGAGTTAGTGAGGGTTGACGTGTGACGGTTATCGGTTACCATCCAGTTATCCGTCTGCTCATTTGCCACCTATCTCATTGAAAAATAGCTGTAACTAAATAAGATAGCGCTAATTTATTGGAATCAGTCTTTCAAACGCTTTCAGAATGAGTTGCGGATCTAAAGATTAATGTATACCTTCCTAAGAGGCCGGCAACGCATCCCCACTCCTTCTGTAGCACTACCATGAGTTTGAAATACTACCCTCGCTATCCAAAACTATTGCTCTGTCTCTTTCAAATGCATCACAATGAAAGCGATAGTTTTCGATAGCGAGGATAGTATTTCAAACTCATGGTAGTGCTACTGGTGTAGCTGATGTCCATGGGCGGCGGTGTTCACTTACCATCAGGTGACCCGCTTGCTTGTTTGCCTCCTACCTCCTTCATTAAAAAAAATGGAAGTACTCGTGTACCGTTTGTTAGCCGCACACTCAAATCCACTCAGCTTTCATCGCTCATTAAATTATCATAGCGAAACAATACAAAACCATCCATCTTTCCTAAAAAAACTAAATGATATTTCAGAATAAAACATGGCATTATCACCTTTACCAATAATAATTATCGATGGCGCCGCGAAGCAATTTACATTTCAAACTTTCAATTAGAGACCAATCGAAACAGTTTTTAATTATTATTTGTGAGACGTTAAATTGGAGGCGAAAGTTTGTTTACAGAATTTTATCGATAACGATGCAACGTCACTAGTATCGACTAAGCGTTTTTTGTTGTGTTTTGTTGGAATGATGCCTTTAGTTTTTAAAAATAAATTATACATTATTCAAAATTAAACTATATAATGCTTAGTTATTTTATATTTAACTACACTAATATCTTGGTATACTACTTTGACATATAATGTAATAAAATTCATGTCATTGACATAAATAATTATATTAAAAAAATACTTTATCGACGAAAGATAAATACTATCTTAATAAACACTATAAACGACTAATAGCTATTTCGCTATCTTATTATTTAGATGTTCAGCCAAAAATTTGGCTACCATACCTGCTCCTATTGAGCAGGAAAACCTGACATGTGTAATCAGACATTGGAATTAGTTCCAAGTAATTTAAATGTGATTTTGAGACAATAGAGAATACCTCTTGCAAATTAGATTTAGGGACAAAGGGGAAGTCTAATAATTTAAATATTATTCATCAAAATATACAGGGCTTCTCCGGTAAAGAACTGGAATTGGAACTTTTTTTAAATAAAATGAATATACATGTCCTCTGTGTAACTGAAACACTGGTTGAGGGCAACATGAACTTATTATTAATATTGATAATTATATGGTCATAAGTGCGTTCACAAGAAAGTCGGCTATTAGAGGTGGGTCACTTATTTTGTTGCACAATACATTAAAAGCAAAGGAACGTAAAGATATAGTCGCACTTTCAACTGAACGAACTATTGAACTATCCTGTGTAGAGATTGAACGGTTTATCATTATTTGTGTATACAGACCTCCTTCTGGTAACTATCATAATTTGAATCTGCCATGGAAGATGTATTGAGGAAAGTAACTAATTGCAACAAGCAAGTAATTGTATGTGGGGATTTCAATATTAACTTATTAGAAAAACAGTCAAAGCTCGGGTATGATTCTAAATCTATTTAAATCTTTTAATTTGCGCCACCTTTTTGTTGAACCTACACGCGTTACCACCCCACTTCAGCTACTTGCATTGATAATATTTTTGTAACTGTAAGGTAATTGAAAAATCAATAATTAATTTTGTCAATTTCTGACCATACGGGACAGATAGCTGTTTTTGAACACCGTCATGCAACTGCTCCCACCGTTTTTGTCCATAGGCCAATCACCACCAGTCGTGTGGAAAAATTAAGGGAAATGTTGAAAAACAAGGTTTCCCTGATGCAAGCTGGTAAGAACAGTAATATTGATGAGCTGTACAATACTTTATTTAATGTCATTCAAAAGGAATTTGAAGTAATTTTTACAAAGAAAAAAGTCCAAGTAGATAACACTAAAACTAAATTTAGTGATTGGGCTACCAAAGGCATCTTTAAAAGTAGACGCACTTTAATTTAAATTATATGATACTAAAGCAAACACGAATGATCCTCAAATAATTGAATATGTTAGAAACTATTCTAAACTATTTAAAAAAAGTCTGTGCAATTGCAAAGTCTAATTACTTAAAAGAAAAAATTAGAAATTCTAGTAATAAAAATAAAGACCACTTGGAATATGATTAATAAAGAGACTTGTAAAAAACACTACTCAAGATCACAAGTACTCTCTAAAAATTGATAATAAACAACTTAATGAGGATGTTTGAAGTGGCAAAGGCGTTTTGAATCTTTCTTCTCTACTGTACCCCTTATTACTACTAGTCATTTAAATTCTAGCCCTCAGCTTGCTTATTGTCATCTTCGATCGAGTGTAGATGAGTGTTTAACTTCTTTTAGTTTCCACCACATCAACTCGGAAACTATACTTAAAACTTTTAAAGATATAAATATAAAGAGAACAGAAGATTTGTGGGGTATATCAGTAGAAATATTAAGAAATATAATAAACATTATTGCCCCTTATTTAGCTGTAATATTTAATGAATGCGTAGATATCGGTCAATTTCCAAATTTGATGAAATATAGCAAGGTTCTACCACTGTTCAAATCAGGTGATAGAAGTGACCCATCTAATATAGACCGATATCCATCCTACCAGCCCTTAGTAAAAATATTTGAAAAAATTATATTCAATCAATTATTGGGTCATTTTAATCTCAATAAATTATTACATAATAAACAATTTGGATTTACTAAGGGCAGATCTACTACTGATGCAGGAGTTGCACTCATCAAGCACATTTTTGATGCATGGCAAAATAAGCAAGATGCTGTAGGTATATTTTGCGACCTTTCTAAAGCATTTGACTGCGTTAATCACCAAACATTATTAATGAAGCTACAGCATTACGGTCTCACAGACAGCTCTTTGAGCTTAATACGGTCATATCTAAGTGATAGAATTCAAAAGTCAATGTTAATGGAATTGACTCTTCCGGTGCCCTCTTACACATGGGAGTGCCCCAGGGCTCGATCATTAGGGCCCTTACTGTTTATTTATATATGTAAATGACCTTCCTTACTTACTAAAGACTTGTGTGACATAGTATTATTTGCAGATGATACCTCTTAATTTTAAAACTAATAGACAGAAAGATAACTTTGACCGATGTAAATAATGCTCTCACCCAAGTGCTAAATTGGTTCACTGTAAACAATTGCTTCTAAACGCTAAAAAAACTAAATGTTGTTAAATTTACATTGCCCAACGTAAGACAGGTCAGCACTAGGATCAATATGAACAATGAAGATGTTGAAGTTATTAATTCTACCGTATTTCTGGGCATTAGGTTAGACTCAAATTACAATGGGGCCCTCATATTGCAGCTCTGGCTGGAAGACTCAGTTCAGCTGCATATGCAGTCAGAAAAATAAGACAACTGACCGATATTGAAGCAGCAAGACTTGTATTTTTAGTTATTTCCATAGCGTCATGTCTTATGGTCTACTCTTGTGGGGAACTGCGGCTGACATTCAAGCTATATTTGTGCTACAGAAGCGAGCCGTCAGAGCCATATACGGACTTAGACCACGAGACTCGCTTAGAAATTTGTTCAAAGAAATCAACATCTTAACATTAGCATCACAGTATATTTTTGACTGTATAATGTATGTTTATAAGAATCTCAATTTATTACCGAAGAAATCTGATAAGCATAGCCTAAACACCAGAAATAAACACAAACTTGCTGTTCCAAATCTCAGACTTCATAAAATTGGTAATTCATTTGTCGGAATGAGCATTAAATTTTTTAACAAATTACCACAAACCCTTGTTGATTTGCCTATGCATAAATTTAAATCTCAAGTTAAATCTTATTTGATGGCAAATGCCTATTATACAATTGAAGAATACCTAAATGACAAGAATTTGTGGAAATGATAAACTGTTCACCTACACAGTGTTATGTATTATGAAATTAAAATTTTATTTAATTCTTTAAAAAATGTATGATAACAGATTTGAAAAGATTAAGTTCTACTGAGTTTCTTGCTGATTCTTCTCGGTAGAAATTGACCTTCCGAATCAGCAGTAGATTATAAAATTTGACATTCATAAATGTTCTGTAAAGGACTTAAATTGAATAAAGAGATTTTGATTTGATTTGATTTGATTTGTATGGCCACCGACATAGTCTACCGAATTGGCAAACTGAAGTGCCTGGGTTGGTTACGTTAGCCGCAGAACTGACAACCGGAGTCGTAAAGTCCTTGAGTGGAGACCGCGACTCGGTAAGCGTAGTGTTGGACGCCCTGCGACAAGATAAGATGATGACATTTGAAGGCTGGCTGGTGTGGACTGGATGAGAGTGGCCGAAGATTGGGAGCGGTGGCGTGCATTAGGGGAGGTTGTGTAGTGTATGTAGGTTGCTAATGATGTCGTAAAGAAAACTTGAAATTCTCGGACGAGTTGTCTCATAACCCGTTGACTCGTCAGTACGTCATGTCAAGCCTAATTCCACTGTGAGAACTACTTACATTCACGGAACTTCCAGCTAATATGCGTGACTGTCTCAGAAGTGACCGCTTTATTCGCTCACGGTTATGGGTTCGAATACCGTAGAACAATGGGTAGCCCTTGTCTAATAGTTAATTCACTTGGTGCTCGATCGAGCGTCGTGTTACGATGAGTGCGTAAGCGCCCTTTGAAGTACAGCGTGATGATTTTAAATCGGAATTTTAATTATTATTTTTTTGTACATGGCCAATTGGCCAGACATTAATATTTCACTACATCACATACATTGATCTGACTCTGAGATAGGTAGCTCAAGCACCTGTGTTACAGATATCAGAACCAACAGTGGGATTACAAATATATACATATAATACTTTTCTTTTGTAAATACATACTTATAATACATAGAAAACACCCAGACCAATACAAACAGACATGTTCATGCACACAAATGTTTGTACTGTGCGGGGATCGAACCCGCAACCCTTGGCCCAGACGCAGCATTCACTACCACTGAACCAACCGGGTATCATTAGGCCGCAATCTCACCTGGTGATAAGTTATGATGTGGCCGAGGGTGCAGCATGTCTCTCTAGCAACAGCCAATTCACACTTCTCTTAAAAACTCCCAAATCATAGCGCTCAGGGAACACTTCAGCTGGTAAAGAATTCCACGTCCAAGTCTTGACAGTAAGTTTTATCCATAGGAGAGTCACGCTTTGGCATAAATGGGCCGGCTGGACCGGAGTGATACCATGGCCTCACATACTACTGTCGTGAAGCAGCGTCTGCGTTGTGTTTCATCTATTGAGTGAGGGTACCGGAGGCCTGATTGAGGGAAAATGGGTTAAAGGTAGGTAACTTGTATCTCTACTGGTGTTGCAGGTATCTATGGGCGACGGTAATCGTTTACCATCAGGTGGTCCGTCTACTGGTCTGCCACCTATCACAAAAAATTCGATAAATCAAATAAAAAATCGTCTTGACAGTAACTGGAAGATCGAAAACACCGCTTAAAAACGGCGTTGCTAAGATTTAAACTGACTTGACAGTCAAATTATGTTGTAGTTCCGTATAAAAACCGCATCCTGTATATCGATATTTTTTACCTACTAATTTTCTTAAAAGGGAAGCCGTTATTGTGGGGCTGACTGTTTGAACATTTGAAAAAATACAATTTGGGTGTGATGGGAGCTGCCATAATATACCAGCAAAGATTCTAATAGATTGATTGGAAATATACTTATACATTTATTGTATAGATAAATATTACATGGAAACAAAATGAATCTACCTTAAAAAAGTCCGTCAAGTCCTTGAGTGGAAAATGTGACTCAGTAATAAGCGTAGTGTTGGACGCCCTCCGACAACATGGGATGGTGATATTCAAATGCTGACTGTGTGGGCTGGATGAGAGTGGCCGAAAACCAGGAAACCCTTTGACGTAAAAGGGACACCACTGTCCCTAAATATAATTTGTGTTTATTTCTAAACAAATGATTATCGAACCTAATTTAAATGTATGCTATTGTTTCCGAACCTATTTTGTTTTTTTTTCTGTGGTTGGTGCTCTGCGCGCGGAAAAAAAACAAAACAAAAACGTCACATTACTTTTGAGTAGTTTGCCGCGCTTCTGTGACTTTTTCTGAAGTAATAAAAATACATTTTTGCTCCATTCAGAGACTGTTTAGTGAATAATTTATAAGAATGGTAAGTATTAATTATGTTTGTATTAGTAGTTATCGTATTAGTAACATTTTAGTTACTAAAATATGAAATTATAAGTAGGGGACGCATTTGTCCCCAATATGCGTAAAAGGCCAATTTTATTAATATTTTACCCTACGTTTTATGCATGTTCTGTGATTGTACATACGGTCTAAACACTCAATTTATTTCTTTTAGGCACGCAAAGGAAATAGGATTTTCCGTTTGACTGATTACGAAGTCGAGGAATATCTTATGGCTGAAAACTAGTGACACTGAAGATGCACTCACTTTAGATGACGAAGACCAGTCATTTTTATTAGAGGGACATGCAAGCTGGATTTTCTGAAGCTATAATTGAGCCACCTGGTTCATTAGGATCTACTCAAAATCCAGGTCTGTCTTCAGACTCATCAGAAAGTCAGAAATCCAAAGGCAAAGACTGTCAGGAATTCCGTATGCTGGAAACTTGCTAAGAAGGCCGTCATGCCACACCCTATCGAAGGCATTGGAGATATCCAGCGAGACTGCAAGAGCCTCGCCGTGCTTCTCCAATGCCTCCCCCCAGATATGAGTAGCGTACGCAAGAAGATCCCCAGTAGATCGGCCCTGGCGGAAGCCGTACTGCCGATCACTGAGGAGGTCATTGTCTTCTAGGTAGCTCAAAATTTTCGGTAGTTGAAGGGATCGGCACGAATTCCTTTCTTGGGTACTGGGTGGACATTAGCAAGAAATCCAAGAAATAACAGCTTTTATTGGCATGAATTATGCAACCACCGTTGGGGTGGAAAGGGTGGAAAGTCCTTGAGTGGAAGCCACGCGCAGGAGGCCGCAGCCGTGGCAGGCCTCCCACCAGGTGGCGGGAGTCCATTGGATGCGGGTGGCACAGGACCGATCTGTGTGGAGAACTTAGGGGGAGGCCTATGTCCAGCAGTGGACGTCTATTGGCTGAAATTATGATGATGATGATGCAACATCGCATAAAGGGGCATTTGCTCTCATCACTTGAATACCGGCAAGGTGGCTAGGGCTATGATTGGCAATTTTTCTATCCGTAAACATGCTTTGCAACAACCACTTCCATGACCAAAATTGTTTTGCTGGGTTCCATTCATAAAATCTTTAATTAAATTGTCATTCTTTTACTGAATTCTGTTTTTTATTATCAGAAAAAACTTGATTTTGCTGTAATTGTTAGCACCTCAGAAAATTATAAATAATGCCCTTTGTCGCATATTGGGACACATTTGTCCCAAGTAATTTCCTAAAATCTATAATATTTTTTTTTATTTTTCATCCTGCACATACTTAAATTACCTTGTAAAAGACTAAATAACGTAGTCATAAATATAAAAACGTATGTGTCCTTATTTTGTGCGTCAAAGGGTTAAAAAAGTCCGTCAAGTCCTTGAGTGGAAAATGTGACTCAGTAATAAGCGTAGTGTTGGACGCCCTCCGACAACATGGGATGGTGATATTCAAATGCTGACTGGTGTGGGCTGGATGAGAGTGGCCGAAAACCAGGAGCGGTGGCGCGCATTAGGGGAGACCTATGTCCAGCAGTGAACGAGTTTGGGTTGCTGATGATGATGATGATGAAAATGTACCTACCAATTGTTTTGTGATACTTAGGTACTTACGTTACCTACCACTTAATCCTGAATCATGGTATACTTATACCCAAGGTTCTGAAGATACAGCTTTAAATGCAACGGGAACTTATGTACTGCCGCACTCAGAGACATGACACAAGAAAATATTGACACTTCTTTTTCATACGGTGTCTCTGTAGGTACTATGAGTACCAGATGACGATAATTAACTAGGGGCGACAAACCAGATCACCTCGAGTCCCAGACTAAAGAAAACTTATAAAATGGAGTTTTATTTTTTTATGTGATAGGTAGCAGACGAGCAGTCGGATCACCTGATGGTAAGCAATTGCCGCCGCTCATGGACAGCTGCAACACCAGTGGAGTTACAAGTGCGCTGCCAACCTTTTATCCCCTTCCCCCCGGGTGGGCCTACGGTACCCTCACTCATTCGGCGAAACACAGCACAGGGGCTGCTTCACGCCGGTTTTCTTTGAGTTTCTTAAATTGGCTTGACCAGGAATCGAACCCGGGACCTTTCGCGCTTCGGGCAAACCCTGGCCACTGCGCTATCGAGGCCGTCAATGAGATATGGGAGTGAGAGTTTATTTAGCCTCTCAAAATTTTATCATCCAATTTTTGTATACAAAAATTCAATCATCTAAAAATATCGTTCACAAAATATTTTGAAGGGTGAAAGTACAAATAAATACGAGTATACACTCGTCTGGAGATAGTCGATCTTCGTTTAAAAAACTCGTAAAGCGTCCTGCGAAATTGTTTTGACACCGCTTCTATAATGTAATAAGGAGTGTATTCATTGGACGGTGAGAGTTTTTTACCCGACTACGGCAAAGCAAAAGGAGGGTTATGATTTTGACAGGCTATGTATTTCTGTACGTATGTTCATCTGTTTCCACGTAACTTCTAAACTACTTATCAGAATCCTATAAATGTCATATCATTATAAGCGTCTTTATTGTCCGCTGGTTAAAGGCTATATGAGGTTTCACAAAATCTAATGTGGCGCCCTCTAGCGGACAAAACATACAAAGTACAAAAAAATTATGATAAATATGCCGTGTTTGGTATCTTAGCTACATATACCTAGCTACCTACCGTAGCACTTTGACAACGTGTGACTGCGGATTTCCAAACATGAAAATTTATCTGGTGTTGCAGGTGACTATGGGCGGTGGTAATCGCTTACCATCAGGTGATCCGTCTGCTCGTGCCACCTTTCACATAAAAAAACCTTTTTTAACAGTCAGACAAAGATAGCCATAAACTTATCAAGTTTGCTCAGTCACTGGGTCCGTCATATCAATTGGGGGAAAAAGGGAGTTGAAAGTTGGCAGCGCACTTGTGACTCTACTAGTATTGCAGGTGTGTAAAAAATTACCATCAGATTCCGTCTGCTCGAGCCACCTAGCACATAAAAAAACCTTTTTTAACAGTCAGACAAAGAAAGCCCCATAAAAACTTATCAAGTGTGTTCTGTCCCCGGATCCGTTATATCCTCGTCATATCATTTGAAGAAAAAGGGAGTTGAAGGTTGGCAGCGCACTTGTGACTCTACTGGTGTTGCAGGTGTCTATGGGCGGCGGTAATAGCTTACCATCAGGTGATCCGTCTGCTCGTGCCACCTTTCACATAAAAAAAACCTTTTTTAACAGTCAGACAAAGATAGCCCCATAAAAACTTATCAAGTGTGCTCTGTCCCCTGGTCCGTCATCCCCGGGTTTTTTACGATCGTCCCCAACGTGGGGATGATCAAGCACCCGGTTCTGCCCAGTTTTAATTAAATGTGATTACGCGCTTTTATTCCTCTGTTAAGATTTTATGACTTCGACTTTTAGATGTAGGGATATGGAAGTACAATTTCGGTTCAGTCGTATATTGGATGCTGTTTTATTTTTTTGTATCCGTTTGATATTTTATATTTAGTCGTAAAAAAAAATTGGATTAAAAGTGAAAAAGTACATTTAAGTTAATCTACAAAACACTTTATATTCCTCTTGAGCATCGTGTTAGACCGCTAATAGAAACAATCGTAAAAAAAATAACGATTAATATTTTGAACACAGACACGAAATGTGAAATCGAAGATACAAGTTTAGGTATATAAGAAAGGGCAAAGGCTTGTGCAACACATTGTAAATATATTTCATATTTTTTTTATCGTCGTAACGCCCAGACAGCAGACACAATGGAAAATCAATTGTTATATGCGTTTTAAAAGGCTTATGGGCCTTACGACCTTACTTATGTAGGTACATTGAAAAATACCAAATAAAACTTGAAAAAATATGATTTTTTTATAAGTCAAACAACTAATTTATCTATATACGAACTGAACCTTTTGTATGCGAGTCTAACGTATTTTTTCGGAGACCGTATTTTAAAATGACTAATTGTTGTCCTCTCATCAAGAACGTGCCATCACTACTTCAGGGCGACTTAAAAAACTGTACTCATTAAAATTCACCTTCATTATACTTTGCACCATTTTTATCATCAATAAACACTTGTTAGAAAAGCGGCAGTCATTCCAAGAATCTGGTGCCTGGTATCCCAGGTTTTAGGGTTCCGTTGAGAAAGGGTAAAAACGGGACCCTAATTTACTAAGCGAGGTCAAGTACTGATACTGATAAGTCAAGGAGGCAGTGTAGCTTATGATATAGAAATAAACCGTGCCGCGACTCCAGTATTTTTTTTATTATGTGATAGGTAGCAGACAAGCAGAGGGACTACCTGATGGTTAGCGATTGCCACCACTCATAGACATCCTCAACACCAGTAAGTTACAAGGGCGCTGCCAACCTTTTAACCCCTTTTTTCCGTCTTCAGGGACTCGGGTATCTTTACTCACTCGAAACACAGCGCAGGCGCCTACTTCAACGCCTGGTACTTCTATTTATCGGCCCGTGGTATCCTTCCGGTCAAGGCGTGCTCATACACTATCCGACGTTTGCCCTTCCCACGATTTAAAACACATGATAAATACATATATAACGTCAGGTCAATTGCATGAGATGTGGTGTGAAATAAAAAAGTAAGCTTAATAGAGAATCAAATCAAATCAAATCAAAATATCTTTATTCAATTTAAGTCCTTTACAGAACATTATGAATATCAAATGGTATAATCTACTGCTGATTCGGAAGGTCAATTGTCTACCGAGAAGAATCAGCAAGGAAACTCAGTAGAACTTAATCTTTTCGAATTTATCATAATCATAAATTTTTAAAGAAATAATGGTGCAGAACTCTTCGGGCGTGAGTGCGACTCTTGCTTGGCCGGTTTTTTAATCCGCCGCGATAATAACGAAGAAAAGAGATTACGAAGGGAAAAAGATTAGCATTCCTGTCATAGTTGCCGTGAAAGATTGGGAAAGGAACAGAGAAGAAGGGTTGGTAAGTTTACATTGTAATTTTGAACCTTATTTCGTGTGGGGTAAAGCGGATGATAAAGCATGTTCAATGAAGGTTTTATTAAGCAATATCTAAAGGTAAACCTAGGACGTAAATCCTGATGTATTGTTAACAAGGTTTAAGCTTCTAGTTTTACTAAATCCAATTCATAATAATACTAGCGGCCGCCCGCGACTTCGTCCGCGTGGAAAAGTAACTTTTTATCAACCTTTTAACCCCTTACAACCCCCTTTTCGCAATAAAAAGTAGTATATGTCCTTTCTCAGGGTCTAGATTATCTGTATACCAAATCTCATTTAAATCCGTTCAGTAGTATTGGCGTAAAAGAGTAACAGACAGACAGACAGACAGAGTTACTTTCGCATTTATAATATTAGTATGGATGGATGACCCGCCCTCACTTCGCATCGGGAACGTAATTCAGAAATAAACCAATAGATGGCGCTGTGTCCAATTACATCGCGCAATCGTTACGTCTTTTCGGTTTACCTAAGCCTTTTGTCGTTGCCTATAAGAAATTATCTCTTTATAAATAGTATAGATAGAAGATAGATAAATAAATTCATTTAGTAATAAAGCACTTGTGTTTCACATAATCCACAGCAGTGTAAGCACAAATATAATATTTAAATTCATAATATTACACCCAGACACTGAACGAACAGAAATGTCACACGAATGTTCATCCAGGGTGGGGATCGAACCCACTACGTTTGGCGTATGTGCTATCGGCCTAGTAGGTTAGGTTAGGTTAGTACTAAGTTATACTATTAGTTCCAATCTTTGCCAATAGATGGCGGTGGTGGTCGATTACATCGCACAAGTGTTTTGACTTTTCGGGTTACAAATAAACCTTGTCTACTAGAATCTCCTTATAAATGGGTTAGACTTCTTTCCCCTGTGCACTATTTACCCTATTACCTTGTTCAAGTGTCCTTTACCCAAAGGTTACCTGGAAGAGATTGCTCATAGTGATAAGGCCGACTTTGTTGTACATTACTCCTGTAATTATCTAGTTTTTAGTTTTATGCTTCTGTTTTGGGTGCAATAAAAAGTTTATTCATTCATTCATTCATTATTGAAGTTACTTTAAAACGATCTATAAATCCGCTGTAGAGAAATACCCCTCATACTTTCGCAAGAATGCAACATTAGCATACTAATTCAACAGATGTCGCTGTAGCGGGAAATACTCGGCATTTCGCTATAATGTTCTGTCTGGTGGGTATTTATGTCAGGCTGTAGGCCAATTGCGTGGAAATAGTATTCACCCTGTGCAGCAACATGGCTGTTACGACAGAAAAAAGAAAGAGAGTTGTACTTAGTTTTGTTTACGACATGAGTCCTAGAATGCTAAATGATAGGATCTGAGCTCTTTTTGGAACTCAGTTCTATTAAGGACTCAAGTCCTTGCAGCAGTCTAGGGTTTGAAGCAGCGCCTTCGCAGTATTCGAGTGGGTGAGGATACCGGAGGCTTAATTTGGGGGAAAGGGGGTTAAGGTTGGCAGCGCACTTATAACTCTACTGGGGCTGCAGGCGTCTATGGGCGGCGGTAATTGCTTACTAGGTAATCCGTCGGCTCGTCTGCTACCTATTCCATAAAAAAGTCAGGGACCCAGAATTAATTCTGTTTTATTTTTACCTAATAATTTATCTAAAAAACTCAAATGACTCTAAAGGCTCGGAAGGACTTAAATGACTCATACTGATTTTAATTATCCAAATAACTACACATTAAAACACAAACCCTGAGCTGTGTTTCGCCGAGTGAGTGAGGGTACCGGAGGCCCACCCGGGGGGGATGGGGATAAAAGGTTGGCATCGCACTTGTAACCCTACTGGTGTTGCAGGTGTCCATGAGCGGCGGCATTGCTTACCATCAGGTGATCCGCCTGCTCGTCTGCTACCTATCACATAAAAAAAAACATAACTGACATACAAGGCCGATTTCAGCTGATCTTATGGTTCGTTTTACCTTCCATATTCCGTATTTATATCTTACCATCTCAAGCAATTTGTTTATCCAAGAAGACGGTAACCGCTTCACCGCACCGGATTCCTTCAGAAAGCTACAAAGAAATCACTTAACTTTTAACAAGATAAAATTCCGTCAATCACTTTAAGGTTGGCTACATCACCTAAACTGCATTGTGCAAACTTCAGCCGATAGAAATTTTAAAGTATTGAATACCGTTAACTAAATATTTACAGCTTTAAGTCCTCTCTTGTGAAAGAATCGTACTAGGGCATGAATAGACCGGCTCATATAATTAGGACGCCGCCCGATAAAAGACCAAAAAGTGAGAAAGAGCAGACGCCATCTCATGGACACTGCCAATGTCAAAAAGAGACAGATGATAATGTGCCGTGTCAACAATTTATCACCACATTTGTACCTATCATCCGACCTGAAATTTGTGAACACTTTTTTCGTATAAAGATTTGTATTAAAAGTATTTATGTTTGGTATAAATAGAGCCATAGGATCAGCATATGAGTGGTTTTGATGTAACTTTTATTTCCCAATTTTTCATAACTATACTATAAGCAGAAATTTTGATGTTTTTTTTTTATTTTGAACGTAGAAATCTAAGAAGGTGTTGCTAATTTAATTGATCCTGCCACTAAAATTGCTGATTATTACGAGTATACTCTTCACAACCTCACATTGTCCATGTCAACAAAAATGCAAGCACCTTTACTCTTAACAAATACATACATAGCAACATTCAACCAACAACTTCCTAAGACCGACCAAAAATGGTCAAAGCGAAGTCTGGAGCATATTCTAATATTGCAGATGCTTCGTCTAAATACCGGGTCTTGCTAGGGCCGTGATGCAACTAGAGTAAAATTGTGCAACTCGATTTAAGAAAATTTCTAGAGCTACAGCTACAGCTTGCAAACGAATCAAATACTCACTTAGTACTCCGCTGGCTCAGCCATCCAGAGTCTCTGAAAAAATAGATGGCTACTTCGTTCGGTTTTGCACCTACTACCAAACGAAAAACCAAACTATGGCCGACCAAAATGGGCTGACGACCAGTTGCACTACATAGGCGTCTCTGTAAAATTGATATTTGCAAGCTCCAGGACAAAAACAGACAAGAAACTAATAATATGATAGAGGCGACAAAAGAAGATGATGTGTCTTGAGGGTAAGTAAGTCAACACTGCCATTAACATCTTTGACTAAATCTTACTGATGCGATGTTAGCCTCTAAAGGAGTACGTTCGGGTATGCATAAGGACTTTGGCCCAATGCACATTGGGCCGGCAGTATTCCCCCACGTGGCTTCAAAAGATTGTTGTCGATTTTTTCACTCGAATACTTCATCGATGTCGCTGGCTTACGTCGTGGTCTCAGTTGCATCCCTTAAACCGCACGGTAGGGTCGCTTGTCCACGTAACCGGAAAACCGGAAAAATACGGGAACGTTCACAGAAACCGGAATTCTAGTGGTGGTGAGTGTGCTTAGAATTTTAAGGAATCCGCCCGAGGTCAGGCTCGAATATCTCAATGAATTCGTAGGTAATCGTTGGAAAAGGTACTCGTTCTTGAGCTCTCGTTTGTGGACCTTTCGGTTTTGGATCATAAGACAATTAAAGTAGAATAACATTAAAAAATATAATGTTATGATCTAGATACCGTGGCTCCGGCTGAGGACCAGAGTGATACCACCGCCTCGCAGAAGACCGGCGTGAAGCAGCGCCTACGCTTTTTCGTTCAGTGAGTGAGGGAAGGCCCAATTGAGTGGAAAGAGGGTTCATGGATGGCAGCGCACTTATGATTCTACTAGTGTTGCAGATATGTATGGGCGGCAGGCAATCGTTTACCATCAGTTGATCTATCTGCTTGTCTGCCACCTATCACAGAAAATAGCACATTCATGATGACGGCAATCGCTTACCATCGAGTATCGCGTCTTGTCGACTTCTATCTTTTTAAATATCGGCAGATGACCAGATAGCCACCCATAGATGCCTGCAACATTAGTAGAGTCACAAGTGATCTACCAACCTTAGCCCCCTTCACAAAAAAGAGACAGACAAAATATTCATTTCCTGAAAGACTTTCAACACATCACTACCTTTCTATCGAATAAGTTCAGCTTTGAGCTGATGGCTTACTGCGAGGGTTTGCATTATTCTGAGTGGTACACCAGGTGCCTTGCCGGCTGAATTAAGTCTTCTTGTCAGAACCCTGGTGTAGACCAATTTTCTAAAATGCTTTGAATAAAGCTAGTGTGGTAAAGCAGAATGCATATTTGTGTTTGGTAAACATAAAAAAAATATTCAATTATTACAAAGTGCATCTGTGAATATTTATATCTACCAATTTAGCCATAATGCCTTCGACCGAACATTCCGAACAACATTTTGTTCAATGACTTTTAAAAGTTCGACGAAAATACAAAACGAACACTTGTCACTTTGTAAACAAGTTGTTTTTTTATACAAAGACATGTTAAGTAGGGTGGTGGTGGTGGTTAAAGGGATGTAAATGTTCACAGATACACCCGGCATTCGTATATACGTACAACCACACATCAAAGTATATAAAACTGTAAAATTTACTCATCTTACTGTCATACACATTAGGTTGACCTAATATGTGATTCTTTTTCATTTTCTTGTTCTTTTAATTTTTGAGTAGCATTATAACTATTAATTTCCGTTCCATTTTTCTCGTTAATTCCCGTCTATAATAATAATAACCTAATGAGTGGCTGACTGTACCTACAAGTTTTTAAAAAAATATAGGGGAGACCTAGGAGGGTTGTGACAATTTTTACTTCAGAGGCCATATCTCGATAAAGAAACATTTAACAGTTATGACCTATATAAATAAATTTAGCGTCATTCCTTCTCTTTTTAAAACAATTACCAAAATTAACTTAAATGTACTGGTTTCTGAGAAAATCAACGAAATCAAGGACCACTCCCTCTGTCACAACTCTCCTACCACCGAGGTAAGTTGTGACAGGCACCGAGGTAAGTTGTGACAGCATTGTATATAATATTTTATTTGATATATAAATAGCATTGGGCTTAAATTAAATAAATCAAACATGCTTTTTTACCAAAATAATATTTAATCAACTTTTAGAACCAAATTAACTTAAAATTCCCGTAACAAGTAATAATGTAACAAGTAATAAAAATTATGGACTAACAACAAAAGAAACAAGGGCCATTGCATATAAGTTAGTTAGTTAGTTAGTTAGTAAGGCAAAAAATATAAAAAATAATATGTTTCTTTTGTTGTTAGTCCATAGTTACTTGCTGCACATATTAGTAATTCTCCTCTTCTGCAGTAAAAATTGTCGGGATGGAATAACTCATAGACGGAGCTTGGCTTTCCGGGGTCGATTGGTAAGCTTCTTTCTTCTTAATGTACCTTGACAAAGACATGTAGTTTTAAATTGTAAGAGGACGCAGCATATCTCAGACATTTACCTCTTAATTTAACCTCTTCTTAGGCCAGATCGTAGATTTCAACACTAGCAGTGCCTCTATCCGTTTCCCGTGCATATTTATTCGGCATTCTGATGTGCAGCAAGCCATTATATAAATTATTTACCAACTAACAACAAACAAACACTTAAAATCAGTTAAAAAAGATTGTGGTGATAACTCAACAGAAAAATGAAGTAAGATAGGAGAGTTGTGACAGGCTGTCACAACTCGCCTAGGTGTATAAAATGACGACTAGGGCCGAATAATAATTCATATTTTGGAAACACGATGCGCAAACAAAATATTAGTACCACCGTTCGAGACCTGAATACCCGTGCAAATTAAGAAAAAACAACACAAGGATGCACTTATACTCAGACATTAAATAAATTCTTACAAAATTTTGAAGAAAAACTTACTTTTCGCATTTTTTTGTGCACAGACGTCAGATCAACGAAATCACGCCTCGTGAGCCGCCGGCAGGTTCTGACTGGAGTAGCACGCCTGGATGGCGATAAACACGCATTGTTGCTATCTCGCTAACTCTTATAGGTAGAAAGAAATCGTCATTGTCACAACTCACCTCTGTCACAACCCTCCTAGGTCTCCCCTACAAATCATTATTTAAAATGCCTATAAAGACAACGCCTTGCTCCAATCTCCAGAGAAAGAACTCTAAAAACCCCTTTTCGTTGGGTAAAAAATCCTGGGCTAAGCTGCAATCCATGCATCCCTACTTGCATCCGCTCCAAAGGGAAAATTGAACTGTTGTTTTCGAAATGTATTAGCGCATTTATTCGTGGAGCGAGACACGCTCGCTTCGATCCGGCACGATAATATTTTAACTTTATCTCGGATACTGTAACGAGAATTCCTCTGTGTAGGTCCACAGTGTAGAAAGATGTGCAAGAGTTGCAAAAGAACGAAACGTATTTAGATGACATAGTTTTGTTATCTTATAAAATCTATATTGTAAAGAGATAACTTCTATAGACAACGATAAGGCTTATAGGTAAACCGAAAACACGAAACGCTTGCGCGATGTAATTGAGCACAGCGCCATCTATTGGTTCGTTTCTGAATTTCGGTCCCGAAGCGAAGTGAGGGCGGGCCACTAGTGTTAAAATAAACCTGTAAGATAAAACCATGATGATCATTCAGACCAACTAGTAAACTGTAAGCCAAATCCATTTTTGAAAGTAAAGTATCAGCACAGTATACATACTGTCTCACTGCAGGGCAAAGTTCTCCATTCTAGAAATCATAAGTCCTCGCTATTATGATAGTAATCACCATGCTTGCCTAATGCGAATTGGCGAACACAAACCCGAGCTATGTTCGAAAAATTCGAAACATACTTTTTCCTCGACCTGAGATTGAGACCGCGAAATCATGGCCTGGTAAATCAACAGGGCGTTAGATGTATACATTAATATATTATTATGCTCTCTATTGCACAAAATATTACAGAACTTAATGCTAGTAACTTACCATCAGGTGAGCCGTGTGCTCGTTTGTCCGCTATAATGTAAAAAAAAATTGTATGGTCATTTACAAATACAATCTTGGCTTATCGCTAATAGACAACCTTGGGGTACAGGAAAAATTCAGCGAATTAACAAGGGGTAAGGGGGGAGGGAGTTATTTGGAAGATTTTTTTTTATGTGATAGGTAGCAGACGAGCAGGCGGATCACCTGATGGTAAGCAATTGCCACCCCCCATGGACCCTTGCAACACCAGTAGAGTTACAAGTGCGCTGCCAGCCTTTTATCAACATCCCCCCCCCCAGGGTGGGCCTCCGGTACCCTCACTCACTCGGCGAAACACAGCACAGGGGCTGCTTCACGCCGGTTTTCTGTGAGGCAGTGGTCATCATCATAGGCCTTCGCATCTTTAACAGATGATTTAAGCAGCATCACGCGGTGTGACTTACAGTCGCTCGTGATTAAGTACTATGCGGAGTAAACCATACGTCCACATTTGCAGCAGGGGAACGAGCGCCGCTGTGGGTGGGTTGTGGCGGGCGCTTAGCACGGCGTTAGTCACTAGCTTCCGGAGCCGCCGCAGGTTTAGCCAGCGCTTAATCGCGCTTTACCTAGCCCTCCGGGACCGTTCTCCTCGGGTGGCGTGCAGAAGACGAAATCTCATTACTCGCCAAAGGCAGTGGTATCTATAAAAATAAAATTAAGAATCTGGCATACATCATTTCTAGACTGCGTCTGTCGCAGGAAGGATACACGCGCAGCAACCCAGGCATGTTTATATCCGTACCGAATGCACAAAAACTGCACTCTTTAACATAATAATAGATTTTTGTGCGCGAACGATTTATAGTAGACTAGTTTCCAGCCGATAAGTATGGAATGTTTAACTAGCAGGGAAAGCGGATAGCGGAAACAGGAATGGGTGAAATGAAAAATTAATCTTTCGTTAACGATGTCTGCATTCGTATGCGTTGTGAGGTCGATTGCTTTCATATAAAGACTTCGTGATAGTTGCAATTTAGATGTCAATTTATACTGTATCTGTGAACATTATTACTTTAACCATGTTTTATACCAACCATTCTGATCTACATTTGTGCCATGACGTTTAAAAATTCGTTTTAAAAAGAAATTATATATCTGAATATTATAAACATGCATTATTATGCCTTTTGTTCTTTGAATATTATTAAAAATATAGAAAAAATATTTATACTAAGGCGTTCTATCTATCTACGCATTTTTCAGAGACCCTCTTTATTTATGTTTAAACTTTCGCTAATAAGCTAAGAGCTCTCTCTCATATTGTAGTGCTCTTACAGGGTCTATAGTGGTTGCTATTATGTTAAGATTTTACCACCTACTGTAATTACAATATGGATGCAATAAAGATATTAAGTATAAGTTAATCGAAAATGTCGAAAATCGTATTCAAAGATGCACAAGGGGGGCGTAGCAGACGACTTCGTGCGCCTCCAGTCCGCTTGTGACCACGGCCATTGTAACGCAGTCGAAATGTCAAGCAGTAAGTGCTATTATAATCTTTACTTTTTCTAAATAGGTAAATAATATGGGCACCGACAGACCTTATTTACAAACCGGAAAGGCGAAACACTAGCGAGAATCAATTGGCACCCAGCGCCATCTATTGGTACGGAGTGGAACTAAAGTCCCGAAACAAAGTGAGGACGGGCCACCAGTGTAAGTAATATTTAAACATCCTCGCGTTTAGTCCCATTTATATCAAGTACCTACCCTCTTTACGTAATTGCATGTTTTACAAACAAGACTATTCAAAGTAATTGTTCCACGTCATAACTTACTTAACTCACTTTATCGTTCAAAAAGCACCAAATTACAAACCACAAATTAGGAATTTAAATATTTTATTCAAAGTTTTTAACACTATACACGCGAGCTATTCTCAAGCACGGCGTACCGTCGTACCGTTAGGTACATGTTATTTATTTATTTAAACTTTATTGCACAAAATTTGTAACAATAGGCGAACTTAATGCCCAGGGGCATTCTCTACCAGTTAACCTTTGGGTCGTGCAGTAAAGACAGTATAGACATATTATGAGGGCTTCAGGAATAAAAAGACTAAAATTTAACAGTGTATAAGTAAATCATATTTGTGACCCATCAAAAATAGTTAGGGAATAGAGAGTGATCCTGTGTTTGGGCACACCTATAAGCACTATAATATTATAGCCTGCGTACGTGGCTGATTGTTAAGATCGGCCGCCGTAGCCAAATCGGTTGGAAAATATTATTTAAGTATTAAACTCCAACATCCTACACGCCACCTTTCAACCAATGATTTACTTTAAAATGCCTGCCTAGGTCTGCTTTTCCCGGCCACTACAATCTTTATGGCAAGAGAGATAAGACATCTTCTAGGCTATATAACATAACTTTCCATCACATGCGATTGTGGTCAAACGTTGGCCTTTAGTTTAATAAAAAAAAACGAATTTATTTCTAGAATGACGGTTCTAAAAGGTAACACCATGATTTAAACCAGGAAAATCCTTCCTTTTCCTCACATTTTTCTTATGCCACTTTTAATTAAAAATCCTTATTTCACAACACAACAAAGATGTCTCATTACGGACACAATCGCGCCCTCTGGTGTCTAAGCTCACTAACGCCTCTGCCAGGATTATCTCCCAAAATACCAAGCACAAAAGGGGGATCTAGAAAAAAAGATTTAATAGCACCCCTTGGGCGAGTCTATTTGGCTTGGAGTCATAACTTGGGCCCGGGGGTAAGGATGCGTCACGTGTTGTTGGTTTGTCCCGTTGGGGACAAAATGTTATGAATACAAAAAAAAACATGTAGAAAATACAAATTAAATTGCTATTTTATAAACTTACTTGTTATGAATAAGAATAGTTAATAAATGATTTTTTTTCTATAATAATATGTACTCCCTACATATTATTACAGAAAAAAAACATTTTACATCCCTTTTAACATTCAGAACAACATTTGTTTTATAACTTTTGAACATTCGCATAAAAAAAATCTACGTTTTATACAAAGTCGGTCACGTGACTTGTCAATTTTTATAGGGAAATGACAATTTATTTGACGAATTTTCAAAAGACGAATAAACCCAATTAGGTAGGTATGTTGTTTAGAATGGTCCGTAGAAGTTACAGATACACCCTGTACCATAAAAATACTAGCAAACATTAATTTACCTACTTACTTAACTTTACAATGCATTTTATAGGTAGTCGTCAAATTTCATTGAAAATAAGTTTAAAGTCGTAAGACCCAAAAGCCTTTTAAAAGGCATGAAACAATTGATTTTCCATCGTGTCTGCTGTCTGGACCTTACGACGAAGTTAAATATTGATAACGCATTTTTAACTCTAACTGATAACTAACATCTGTCATCTTTTACATTAAACAAAAACACGAGTTGTAGTCATAGCGATGTTCCTTATTTAGATTCGTCCCAAAAGTGGGACGACATGCATCGTTGTGTACACGTCACTCGTAAGAAATAAGGCGGGGTACGTACGAAGAAACAATCATAAAAATAATAAATCCCCTTCAAAGCCTGCTGACAGACGCGAAACTATTCGCCGACGATTCTAGGGTGACAATCCGACGAGCTTCTGTTTAGGGTGTATTGTTTATTTTGAAAACGTTTTCCTTACTGCATACTGCGGACTATTATTCATAGTTTTTATTCTAATAGAAAGAAAGAAGAAAGAATCAAAGAAAATGCATTTTTTTTATGTAATAGGTAGCAGACGACCTGATGGTCACCTGATGGTAAGCAATTGCCGCCGCCCATGAACACATGCAAGAAGTGCACTGCTAACCTTTTATCCCTTTCCCCCGGATGGGCCTCCGGTACCCTCACTCACTCGGCGAAACAAAGCACAGGAGCTGCTTCACGCCGGTTTTCAGTGTGGCAGTGGTATCACTCCGGTCGAGCCGGCCCATTCATGGCGAAGAATTGTGGGAGAGCCACAATTCTCTATTATACTTTCTCTCCCACATTATTTATTATACTTTTAAGGTAATTTTTAGACTAATCAATTTATAGAACTGGGAGCTAGAAGACTTGGTGGGCGAGCCTAATACCATCGGCGAAATTTCTGTGTTTCGCCGAGTGAGTAAGGGTACCGGAGGCCCATCGGGGGGGAAGGGGATAAAAGGTTAGCAGCGCACTTGTTGCATGTGTTCATGGGCGGCGGCAATTGCTTACCATCAGGTGATCCGCCTGCTCGTCTGCTACCTATCACATAAAAAAAAAAAAAAGTTTGCTGGGTCGGCCACCTAGAGAATGGGACAAGATCGGGACGGCGATGGTTGATGTCGCCCAGGTACTTTTAAATCAAATAATCCTTTCCCCTCCCAGACATCTGTCTAGCTAGGCTTCCTCTCCTAGAGTAGGTACACGTGCTACCACCAGTGGCATGAGAAGCAGCTCGGGCAAAAGGATTACCCTGTTTTGACTGGCCGGTTGGCGCAATGGTAGTGACCCTGCCTCATAAGCCAAAGGTCGTGGGTCCGATCCCCACCCTGGACAACCATTCGTGTGATGAACACTTGTGTTTGTTCAGTGTCTGGGTGTTATATATGTATTTCAGTATTATATTTGTGATCCTCTGTTGTCTGATATCTGTAACACAAGTGCATAAGCTAGGTACTTAGTACGGAGCCAGGTCAATGTATGAGATGTTGTGTGAATTTATCCCGTACGCCCGGACCGCATGCAAGTGCGAAATAATCGTATCAGATCAATTAATCCTTCTAAACTTCCTTTCTATAGGCACCCTACCCAAATCCCACCACCTCTACAAATCCTAAAGAATATGCGAGAAAATTTTGTTTTACACGCGAAAATGGAAAATTTCTCCATTCAACAGCAACGGTAGACTGGCACAATTGAAACGGCCGATGACAGCTCTGCAATTGACTGTTCACAGGTTCGACTCCGTTCCTAGATTTAGGTGTCTTTCAATAGTTTTGTCACAAACTTGAAGCGGTTTCGTTTGTTGGGGTTCTATTTGTTGGTTAAAAGTAAAACAGGGCATTTCAACTGCATCATCTTTTCAGATCACTAGCAGTTCCATTTCGAGTCAATAGATGGCGCTGGGCATCGATTGCATCGTACTAGTGCCTTTGTGTATAATTAGATTTGTCAATATTCATCTCTTAACAAATAAGTATGATAGATTAGAACGGGGATCAACGACAATGGGAAAAGTTCGTTTTTTTTAGCATGAAGAGGCCGGCTCGACCGGAGTGATACCACCACGGCTTCAAAGAAAACCGGCGTGAAGCAGCGGCTGAAGCCGAAATATCAGTTTAAAAGACTTTTTTTATACAGGGTGTATCTGTGAACATTTACATTCCTTTAGCCGCGTGTTCTACCAACCATTCTGAACAACATTTGTTCTATGACTTTTGAAAATTCGCATGAAAATTTTTCATCTTTCTATACAAAGTCGGTCAAGTGACTTGGTAATTTTGTATGGGGAGTCAAAAAATTTTTCGAAGAATTTAGAAAAGTTGTTGAACAAATGTTGTTCAGAATGGTTGATAGAACACGGTGGTTATATGGTATATTATAACACGGTGGTGGTATTTATTTATTTTATGGAACCGTAAAGCACCAACTTTTCATAGAAAAAGACTTCAATACAGAAGGCAATTTCTCTTGACCCTAAAAACTGCACCGAACTCCGCGGAACAAGTTGAGATCAGTAACTTAACTTGAAACGACTTTATTAAAATTCAAACTAGAGGTAACTTGTTATTGTAGCCTTTTTAGGGTTCTCCTCCGTTTCTGTCAAAGCCAACGCTTTGGCATGAATGGACAGACTTCACAAGAGTAATACCACAAAATAATTACACACAGAAAGTAGGCTGCCCACTAAGAGCTAAAAACGTGTCATGTACACGCATGCGCACTAATGGGGAAATACGCCTTTTCGACCACATTAATCCTAGCCTATGACATAAGATTGTCAAACTGTCGAGGTCTGTGGTAGAGGCCACGCGCTTATGTACTCATGCCGGGCAACAACCCTAGCATATGTCAACGAACTCTTCTAAATTCAAAATCAGGCTGAGTCTACCTTCTGTGTGTAATTATTTTGTGGTAATACTTTGACCTGTTTCTACGGGAGAACCTTGCTTTAGTACGAATGGGCAGACTTGACAAAAGTGATATCTCGACCTTACGGGAAACCGTGTACCTACAAATCCTGTGGTTTATTTCAATTTGGGGTCCATAGGTGGCGGCTATTAAACTGAAATTATCAGGCTATATACTGTCCCACTACAGGGCAAAGGCCTTCATTATTATGAAGGCCTTTGCCCTGTAGTCTATTGAAATTTTCTATTGAAATCAAGTCATCGCTACATGATGGGATTAGGCTTAATCACCAGGCTTGCTTATTGGGGATTGGTGATCACAAATCCGAGCTATGTTCGGAAAATTTGATACATACTTTATGCTCGACCCTATTGCTTAACATCAGAAAAACTCTCCTGAAAAAGTTTATTTTTTTATATGATAGGTGGCAAGCAGACCTTGCGATTTCTGCTGCATAAAGAGATCCTCAACTCCAGTAGATAAAGCAAAAAAAAACGATACTTTTTTTAGTAAATGTCTTGAAAGTAACTAGAATTTGTTTCTCACGGAACTCATTCCGTCGCGCAAATCCAACTCGCACTTGGTCAGATTTTTTTTGTAATTTTAAACTTAAGAGGTTTTTTGCATCACAGTCTTGCAGCTTACAAATTGTTAAAGAATGAAAGGTGACTTGGGCGGTTGTAGTTTTTCTTTCTTCGTTGGAGTTGTAAAGTTGCTTTGATTTTCTTCAATTAGAGTAAGCGATGGTAACTTAACCAGTTCCTCACGGCCGAGCTAATGGTAGAAATATGCACATAAACTTTAGGCTGGTACGGCTATGTCCTGCGAAAAACGTGTTTAACTGTCGGAGAGCCACGCTTTGGCATGAATGGGCCGACTAGACCGAAATGATACGACCTCACAGAAGACCGGCGTGAAGCAGCGCCTGCGTTGTATTTCTTCGAGTGCGTGAGGGCACCGGGGCACAAAATAATTACACACAGAAGGTAGACTCAGCCTAATTTTGAATTAAGAAGTGTTCGTTGACATATGCTAGGGTTGTTGCCCTACATGAGTACATAAGCGCGCGGCCTCTACCACAGACTTCGACAGTTTAACAATCTTATGTCATAGGCTAGGATTAATGTAGTCGAAAAGGCGTATTTCCCCGTTAGTGCGCATGCGTGAGTACATGGCACGTTTTTAGCTCTTAGTGGGCAGCCTACTTTCTGTGTGTAATTATTTTGTGACCGGGGGCCCAAATGGAGGATTGGTGATCGAAGTTTGGCAGCGCACTTGTGTCACTACTGGTGTTGCAGGTGTCCATGGGCGGCGGCAATCGCTTACCATCAGGTGGTGCCACCTATCACATAAAAAAATACTACCATAAAATTTACAGTCATTATAAAATATCTCCCTTCAGTTTTCCCTCAACTCACCCCTTCGTCTCTACTTAAAAATGGCGACGAAAAAAAACTTTGCCTACCGACGACTCGCATAGTTGTCCACCGTCGAACGAAGAAGAAAAAACCCGCTCAGTACATAATTGAAAATGCCTAAAATAACGACGATGGTGTTGCCAAGTATGAGTGTTCTGCTAAAGTAATATCATTAGAACCATTTACCACGCACTTTAAAAATATTTTAAACAAAATGATGAAGAAATGAACAATTTGTACAATTATAAGTATTTATTGTTAGGACTTTATAAAAATAAAAAAGTTTCTTGAAAATGGTGTGTTGAGTATTTTTATTTAACTTATAAATTCCAATGACCTGAATTTAGTATCAAATGGTTGACCACTATGCAGAAAATATTAATGAATTGATATTTTTTTACGTAATACAGTATAAAAGCCCCGTTGTCTAGTTGTTTAAGTATCGATCAATGATCTTCGGGTCCCAGGTTCGAATTCAGAGACGAGCAAAAAGACGTTGCGATTTTTTCGAATAAAGCCCGAGTTTGTGATCACCAATCCGCATTAGGCAAGCGTGGTGATTAAACCTAATCCCATCATATTAGCGATGACTTGATTTCCATGATGGAGGCCTTTGCATACAGGCTGATATTTTATTTTCTTTCCTTTTTTATTAAAAGTAACAAAACTTAGAAAAAGACTTCGTTTTTATTTTGCTTTAAATTAGTAATATATTTCAAGGTTAAACCTGGCAACACTTAACGACGCCGTACTGGCATTTCCCAGATTAAACTTTTGTCTAACAATTCAGATAATTTTCTTTTGCAATATTGTCATTTTTACTCCGTCGCGTCGTCTCGATACCGGTGATATTGCATTTTTACCTTTTACCTTGATCTACTTGTAATTGGATTCTTGTACTTTGCAAATAATAGTAATAGCACAAGGGCATAGATTTGAATTAGGCTTTAAGAGTCTGGTAACATATTATATTGTAAAAGTGGCCGTTTTTAGCAATAATGAACTTTATTGTTCCTTGTCAGGTGGAAAAATTAATTGTTTTGCATCTCAAAAAAATCGATTTACTCGTACTTGCATCTATGTCTGTATCTAATGTTTTACTTTTTTTTTTATATCATCATATCTTCGCCGCAATCAGTGTAAATTGGTTGGCGGCGCTAGTGTCGTCATTATAGCCTCTTGACTTAAATTTGCAGACATTTTAGCTGGGGACCAAGACCAATTGAAACAATCTATCTTCTATACAACGACAAGGCTTTAGGTAAACCGAAAATACAAAACGCTTGCGCGATGTATTTGGACACAGAGCCATCAATTGGTTCATTTCTGAATTACGGTCCCGAAGCGAAGTGAGGGCGGGCCACTAGTAAATAAATAAATAAACATGGTTCATCATCATCATCATATTTTCAGCCAATAGACATCCTGGAGATAGGCCAACGTCTGTCCACCTTGTGGTGGCCTGCCACCAGCTGCCAGATTAAAAAAATCCTGAGGTGTATACTCTCTAACCTCGTAGTCATAGTTATTTAAGCTTTATATCCTACACTATGTTGTATTGGATTATTATTGACGGCCTGTTCGCCCGATGTGCGAAAGGTCCCTGGTTCGATTCCTCTTCAAATCAATTTAAGAAACACATTTTTTAAGTTGTCTTGCGTCTGCGTAAGTATTCTGGGTTGACGCTCCCAGTTAAATATCGTCATCTGGTATTCATAGTACAGGGGTTGCCCTAGTTTTAGACTAGGTTGATCCGTGTGATTGTCTGGCGGATTTATTTAACCGATGTTCCTTTTTATCTGTAAGTTAGGTTTGTATCTTCATTTTCCCAAGTATTTTATTACTTACTTTATTTATGTTTTAAAAATTTCGCGTTGGATTATACAAATACTTTATATAAACGGGACTAAACGCGACGAAAATTAATAAGTACATTCTAGCACTTACTCGCTTCGCTTTCGCTTCGCTTGTGACCACGGCTGTTGTAACGCAGTCGAAACGTCAAGCAGTAAGGCTAGAATGTAGAGGTACTTATTAACTTTCGTCGCGTTTAGTCTCGTTTATATGAAGTACTTACGTTACTTACTTACATCCCGAAAAAAAACTTTATTTAATCAAAAAGAATACGTCTTTAATTTTAAATTGTCCCAAACGTCAGGGGTAGTCAGTCCCACGGGGCCTCAAACACGGGCCGCTCCGTCTTAGACGTAATTTTGCTTTATGACGTCATTTAGCGTAATTTCACGGGGAATTTGACGCCTATTTATGCATATTTCTCATCGCTAATAGTGACAAATTCTTCGTAGTAATAGATGTTAATGCAGTACCTATTTGATGTCTTATTTAAAGAGCAATGGAAGGTTGTTGGCAGACTGGCCCAATGGCTCTTTATTAGTGATCCTCCCTTATAAGCTAAATATCGTGGGCTCGATTCTGACCAACCCTGGACAAACATTCTTGTGATGAATACTTGTGTTGGTTCAGAGTCTGGGTGTAATAAATGTATTTAATATTATATTTGGAACATTAAATTGGAACGCCCCGTTGGTCTAGTGGTTTATTTAGTATTCTGTGGTACCGGTCCGTGATCTCGGGGTTTCGGGTTCGATTCCCAGGTCGAGCAAAAGTATGTTTCCCTTTCCTCCCGATTTCCTCCCCACTATTCGAAATACGACGCTGCTTCAAGTTGGTTTCCTATGAGGCCCTGGTATTACTCCGGTCGAGCCAGACATTCATGCCGAAGCGTGGCTCTCCCACGGTTGTAATGGAATTGGATTTTGTTATGAGAGTTTTTCAAAGAAACGTGCGATATGTTTTCTTACCTTATCTCAAAAATGAAAAATAAAATGAAATGTGAAAAGCCTCACCTACGAGTCAAAAACACGGGCCGTTCCACTTTAGAGGTAATTTTGCTTTATGAGGACATTTAGCGTAATCTCACAACGAATTTGACGCCTCGTTTGTGAAAATTCATCGGCGAGGGACTCTTACACTAGTGATGTATCTATGGACTCGAGTTACTTACTCGGTAAGGATAAAAAAAGTAAAGTGTCGGCCTATATTCTGTCACTGTACAGCAAAGACGCATAAAACCAAAGATCATCATCATTAAATATAAAGATCATAGTAAACCAATCATAGCTGATAATATGGATCATCGTAGGATATCAATCTATAGTTGATCAGTTGATCACAAACCCGTGTTAATTATGTTAAAAAAAAATTAAACCTACATGCTCGATCTGGGGAACAATTCTCGTACACTGAACATTGAAGTAAAAATAAGAGAATTCATACATTCGTCCATACTAATCTCTATTTTGACTGCTATGTTCTACTGAGTTTCTTGCTGATTCTTCTCGGTAGAAATTGACCTTCCGAATCAGCAGTAGATTATAAAATTTGACATTCATAAATGTTCTGTAAAGGACTTAAATTGAATAAAGATATTTTGATTTGATTTGATTTGATTTTATGTCGAGTGCACGCCCTTGTCCCTTGGAAATCGAAAAGGTATGAAACATTTTGATTGCAATAATAATGTACTTACTCCTAACTGGCATTTTGGTTATCGTGACAAGTCTCAATAAATCAGTCCCCTTTTTGACTAAGACCCCTCCTTATATTCGCCACTACAGTTTTTTTGCTACTCGCATCCAGTTCTTGCCAGTCATTCTGAGTAGATCGTCACTCCATCTGGCCTGAGTGAGTCCTGCATTACGTTTACCGAAACTGATGACGTTATCGATACTGATAACCAATCGATATTAAGACAAGCCTACTCGAGCCAGTGTATACTTACATCTCAAATCCGCACATCTCTCGTTTATACGTGAGGTGACGGGGAATGGTGTTGAATTGACGTAGTGGCGGAAAAAGCCAAGATGGGAAGTTATTTGACGGGGGGCCTGTTTGCCTCTCTAATTTAGGAAGGAAATAGGGAAAAGAGGTGGGACATAGTAAAGATCGCGGAAATTCCTTAGATGCATGTTATACAGGACCGAGGGGGAGGCCTATGTCCAGCAGTGAACATCTAATTAACTGGGAAGATTGTGATGATGATGATGATATGGAAAATTAATAAGAATAAGTGGATTTTTACAATATCGAACCACACACACAACCGCACAGCACTGTGCGTTTCTCGCTGAATTTTCTCCTTGGAACCACAGTTTTGTGAAACGGTTTAGCCGTGACAGTATTTACTGATGGCTATTAACTTAGGGACCATCAAGAGAAGAACGTACTCTTTGTTAAAGGCAACGCATCAGCGAAATATCTGATCTCGCAAATGTTCATGAGCGACGGTGATTACTTACCAGCAGGTGACTCGTTTGCCACATTTTATTCCAAATTTTATTACAAGTCTTTATTAACACCATACGCCCTTATTCCTTATTGATTGATTATTAAGCTAGACCGTTATAGCTATATATCGGTAAGAGAACATTACAAGTATTATTATTCACATGGAGAGTCTAAAAAATAAAAACCAAAATAGCCCAGTTCATTCCTACCGAAGAAAGGCATCGAAAGAATTGAAACGACTGTCAATGAAAAAGTTTATAAAGTATTCACACAAGCCTTAAAAGTAGATAGCCTACGTGCCAATTGGAGTTCTAAATAGACATAATCCAAAGGTTTAAAGGAAAGCCTTTGGAAATAGTGATGGGACTCACTCCAATTTGGACACTTCATTTCTTTTTATTTGAGTAAGTATAATTCAACATTTCGATGGAGCACCTTTTCCTACATATTCAAATTATTGAGATGTTACACGGCAGACGAGTGTAAGGCCTAAATATGATTTATAATGACTGGATCTATTGACGGAATAAAATGACTAATCTCAATAAGTTGATTTCTTTCTATTTAGAATCAAAATTGAAAAAAAAAATTGAAAAAATTTATAGCAATAAAGATATTCTATTCTATTCTATAATGCAGTTTTGTTTCTTAAAGAAAAAATGTATCTGTAAACATTTACATCCCTTTGACCACGTGTTCTATCAACAATTCTGAACAACATTTGTTCAACAACTTCTCTAAGTTCTTCGAAAAAATTTTCGGCCCCCCATACAAAAGGACCAAGTCAAGTGACCGACTTTGTATGGAAGGAGAATTTTTTTCTATGCGAATTTTCAAAAGTCATAGAACAACATTTGTTTAGAATGGTTGGTAGAACACGTGGTTTAAGGGATGTAAATGTTCACAGATACACCCTGTATATATCATCTAAAAAAATAAGTAATAGTAATAAGTATTTAAGGTAGTTTTTGTTCAGGGCCCAATGTCCAGCGGCTACCTTAGAACATATTGCGATAAGTGGCAACCATTTTGGTAGCATACCTATCACAGAAAGTATTTTTATTTTGTATTTACTTTTATTTCTATTCTCCGAGATAAGTTTTGTGTTTACTAAATGAATTACTATTCTATTCTATTCCTCTGCTAAATTCTGCTTCCATTATTTTAAGTCCTGTATAATTCGATACCTTAAATCTCAAAGGGCGTAAGCACCATTTTGGCCAAAATGACTTTTGAATGCTATCTTACTCCATTTTTTTTTCTCTATCGATCTGTATTATCAAAGTTTAAAAAATTCGCAAAAAAGTGGTGATTACAGCCCACGTGTTTACCGTCGATAATGCAAGAATTTTAGTCGTAAATACCTTTAAAAATATCATTATTAAGGTTTCGGTCGATACACCAGTTAAAATTATAATGATGTGAAAAATACTGACTATCGAATGAGGCGTACAGGACAGATATGTGTAACAGTGGCGTTTACGACTCGAGTTACTTTAAGAATTTAAACAAAATAAATAAAGTAAGTGGTAGTAATACTGCGTAATAAATATCGCGTTTAGTCCGGTTTCTATACATTCTAAAATAAAAACGCTCAGACATGCAATTAGCAAGTACTTTTACTACCCATACGTAAGAAGAATTACTCTAATGTCAGTATCCTAGACGAAAATGAGGAAATACGAAAATGAGCAGAATATACCACTCATTTCCCCTCGTCGAACCGAATCGTATCGATGTCTGTGATTAAATTCTTGTTAATATAGTGAAGTTGACGTCTTTTATTTCTTTTGCCCAACAGTACTCCTATTAAAGATTGTTAATAGCACGCAAAACCTGAAACATAAACAAAGTGGCGGGAGTTTTGCTAGCGCTTAAATCTTATGTAGATCAATCCTAGCTTTAACATTTTTAAAAATAAACGTTTGTTTTACTTCTTTGCACAGTACTGGTAGAAGACTTATTAAAATTTAAGCTCTAAGTAAAACTCCTGTCGATGCAGATATTGTTTATACTAATTTAAAAACAAAACAAAATGATAGAAATCAATAACTTTCGTTTGAATTTCAAACTAAAATGATCGCGTTTGCATAATTGAAATAATAAAATCGTTTTCATTTCTGTACTTGCTATAAATTTTGTAATAATGAAACTACCCGTATTTGTCTCTTAATTTGTATCTTCCTCGAAGTGTTTTTACTTATAAAAAACCGAAAATAGCCTTTTAAAATGCATTTTCTATAAGTTAACTAGGCTGTTACACCATAGCATAGAGCAGAATAGCCTTTTTTTCAAGTCGTAAACGCCATTATACCATAACTTATTGCAGAACAGCCTTTTTTTAGGTCGTAAATGCCAAGTTGTCAATATTTTTTTGGCGTAATCACAAATCAGTTTGGCAAACATTGGTTGTATTTTGAATACCATATAACTGTGTAATAAAGCTCTCGATACTCGATAATTACATCCAAATTTCATTTATATGGCATTATTAATTTAAAAGTAATGAATTTAATTCTTAGATTTTTTTTTGTTTCGGCTCTCCTGAAAAGTGATGATTTGGTGATTACGCCCTTTGAGATTTAAGGTATCGATATGTCACTCGAGTGACGTAACTAGTCACATCCCTCGGAAGGGTTGAGTTCATTTATCCGCCTGCAATAAAGATGGTGCTTAGCTCCAGATAAAACGAATTACAATCCGATGTTCCACCGCAGTGTAAAAACAAACAATCTTCTGTCCTTCGCATAAAGTTCATTGCACGATACGGGGTGCTACCGCATCGGTCTAAGTTAGAAGATGAAGCGGTTTTGTAAATTATGTGTTAATGGTAAGGTTTCTACTGGTGTTGCGGGTATCGGGTAGGTATACCATCAGGAGACTCGTCTACTTGTCTGTCAGCTATCACATAAAAAGGAGGATTTTTGGATGAAGAAGGAAGGGAAGGTTCCCTTTTCAGATAGCTCGTTACGTTTATAAGACTTACCCTCTCCTTATTATAATCCTACTACTATTATAAAGGCGAAAGTTTGTAAGTATGGATGTATGGATGTTTGTTACTCTTTCACGTAAAAACTACTGAATGGATTTGAATGAAACTTTACCGCAATATAGCTTATACATCAGAATAACACGTAGCCTACAATTTTTGAGGTTTCTACGAACCTGAAGTCCACACGAACGAAGTCGCGGGCAAAAGCTAGTGTCTCATATTTTACAATTTCACTTTGGAAGTGGTACTTTGTTCGGCTTCGTTACGTCTTGCACCATAACTTAATTACACATTTTGTGCTTGCACCTTCCTCCATCTTACATCAATTAGGTAACTTTAATTGTCACTCAAGAGAAAAAATCACGTATAGTATCAGAAATCAAATTTAACGGTGTATGTTACTCGATTGAGTTGACATAAGTCGCATGATCGCATCCCTGGTAAAGGGTTAAGATTATTAAACTACAATAATAATTAAGTTGGTGTATAGCATTCATCTTGTTACTAGGCAATCGATGATGGGGTAATACTGCGACAAGCTTCTAATAAACGCGGACGTAGCAAGACGGAGCGTACGCGCGGTCGTTTCATAAACGCCATCAGCTTATAACTTGCACCACGTGTAAAGATAAGGCGCCTGATAGCGCGATATCTCGATAAGCTGTCAAGGTGCGAGCTTGCAGACACAGAGACGACAAAACATGGATAAGAACTGTTTGATTTTTTTCGTAACTACGACGGCTGTCTGGGGATTCTAATGAAGCGACGAGGATAGAATTGTAGGGGTTTTCAGAGTTTTGTATATGTAATGGAAAAAACACTGGTAAGCCGTCGTGACTGCGATGCGGCGTATGGGGTAGAGAGTATGGGGTTTTTAATGATGGGGTGTCTTAAGGAGATATGGTAGTCTTTAAGAGGTTGCCCACAGTCGAGGTGGCGAAGATGCGTACGAGTATGACTTAGAAATAAACCGTATCTCGACTCCAGTAGTATATAGAGAATAAATTTCGCTTTTTCGGTTTACCTGTCTATATAAGCTATGAAAGTGGCCCGCCTTCACTTTGTCTCAGTTGTAATTTGACCATTAGTTCGAATCTTAACCAACAGATGCCGCTGGGTGTCGATTGCATCGCGCTGGTGTTTCGTATTTATAATTAGTATTTACTTCTTAGTGATAGATTGTAGGAATGAAAAATAGATTAGGTAATAGTCTGTAGATGTCCTATTCCAGTTGTCCCTTTTTTTTAGATGACCCAGGGGAAATGCATACCCGTCCATTGGGGGGTGGTGGGTTATGTCGGACTCCCTCCGCTGAAGGCGGGGGTTTACCGACTAAAACCCCTAGGACTCTCCCTCATCGTCATCTTGGAAGATGTCACGGATCCGTGGCACGGAGCCTAGCACCACGACATCTTCCGGATTCCAGTTGTCCATATACAAGAATGGCCAAATGACTACTAATCATGAAGATCAGATTAAAGAAGGGAGTTGCCAAAATTATATCAGAATTAATGCACACCATAAAAACAAACGTCCGAGCCTTAAACCAGGGCAGAAACAACCTTCATTAAACACTCTCATCGAACCAACTTGTATTTTAATTCCAGCTCTTAAGATACACAATCGTGTGAATGTGCGTTACATGACATATTGGGGTACGTAAGGAATTTAGGAAAAACAATTTCACGTTTCGTTTGATTCGCGTTCCAGTTGATGTCGGCAATAAAGTGTGACTCCCTGAGATATTGTGGCTGATATGTGAGGTATAGAGGGAGATGGCGCTAAGCTATATCTGTGTGAGGGCTGATAACCTTGGCGAGAATTTCATCTATACAGTATTGGGAAATATTAACATTCGTATAACTATTTTTTGTAAAATCCGAAATGAGGTTATCCGACAAAAGACTAAAGTGACCGAGACCGACATATTTTATCGAATCAACATGCTGAAGTGGCAATGGGCTGGCCATATCTGTCGAAGAACTGACAACCGTCGGGGTGGAAAAGTTCTTGAGTGGAGACCGCGACTCGGAAAGCGTAGTGTTGGACGGCCTTCAGCTAGATAGAGTGACGATCTGCGAAAGGAAATTGGTATAGAGTGGATGCGTCTAGCCGAAAACAGGATGAAACGGTGAATATTAGGGGAGGCCTATGTCTAGCAGTGGACTGAAACAAGCTAATGATGAATTATTTTTTGTACCAACCATTTTGATCCACATGTTTGCAACGACTTGAAAAAAGTAAAATATATACTGTCCCACTGCAGAGAAAAGATTGGGCTTAATCACCACGATGAGATTAGGCTTAATCACCACGCTTGCCTAATGCGATGGATTGGTACCACACCCGACCAATCTTAGATATAGAAATTCGAAACATCTTGTTTTGCTCGACCTGGGAATCGAACCTAAGACTTCTACTTAAACCACTAGACCAACGGAGTCAGACTCCGACCGTGGTATTCAGAAGCTGTTGCCCTACCCGTCCCGCCGATAGAGTTAGGGTGTCCGAGGCTTAATAAATAAAAAAATATCTTCTACTAGCGGCCGCCCGCGACTTCGTCCGCGTGGAAAAGTAACTTTTTACCCCCCTTTTAACCCCTTACAACCCCCTTAATATTATTATGTTGATAGCCTATAGCCTTCCTCGATAAATGGACTATCCAACAAAAAAAGAATTATTCAAATCGCACCAGTAGTTTCGGAGATTAGCGCGTTCAAACAAACAAACAAACTCTTCAGCTTTATTATATTAGTATAGATACTATTTATAAAGAGATAACTTCTATAGACAACGACAAGGCTTATAGGTAAACCGAAAACACGAAACGCTTGCGCGATGTAATTGAGCACAGCGCCATCTATTGGTTCGATTCTGAATTACGGTCCCGAAGCGAAGTGAGGGCGGGCCACTAGTCAACCTATAATTTGACAGTGACCAAGTAAATAATAGATTAATTCATTTTCAAACAACTTTAACGTCGTGAGACCTAAAAGCCTTTTAAAAGGCATAAAACAATTGATTTTCTATTGTGGCTGCTGTCTGAGCCTTACGACTTTAAGCAATTTTATCATATACTAGTGGCCCGCCCTCACTTCGCTTCGGGACCGTAATTCAGAAATGAGTCAATAGATGGCGCTGTGTCCAATTACATCGCGCAAGCGTTTTGTGTTTTCGGTTTACCTATAAGCCTTGTCGTTGTCTACGGAAGTTATCTCTTTATAAATAGTATAGATAGAAGATACTGATGTGCAGTGCTATGAGGGAGAGCGCATTTTCCCTGATTTGATACGGAGCAAAATAAAATTCAAGCCATATTACTGAGCTGCATTGTAATAAAAATTCCTAGAAAACATCATTACAATCAAGGCATAAAACGAACTAATCATTTCAAATTTAAAAGGATTTCAATAACAAAATGGCTTTTTGCTATATACCCAATACGAAATTGGAGGCAGAGTTCCAACTGCGTAAATAATTCGACATGCGAAAATTACGCTTATTGACGGAACCGGTTCAATCCAGATATCGGAAACCAAATGAGGTTTTTAACCGAACAAGGTCATTAGAAACTGGTGTAAACTGGATATGCAACCGGAATATAACGTTATAATCCAAAAATAAGAATGTTTTCAATTTCAGTTTTTTTTTTTGTGATAAATGTGACGAGCTGAGGAATCACACCTGATGGTAAACTATAAGCGATAGTGGTACAGATGTTGTGTGAATTTATATTATTATTTAGTCTACACTCATGTTATTACCTATTAACAATGCTATCATCATCTGTAAAAAACCGGACAAGACAGACAACTGCATGTCATAAGTTGGTCGAGTTGTATTTATAAAAAAAAAGCCGGCCAAGAGCGTGTCGGACACGCACATGAAAGGGTTCCGTAGCCATGAGATGGGCTGACCTTATTTTTATAGTTTGTAGGTAGTTATTTCCGTACATTACCATTTAGTTAGGGCAACTGCACGTCATTAGTTGGTCGAGTTGTATTAAAAAAACTATATATGAGACAGAGTCCGCTATAGTTTTCGTTGAAAGTACTTACTTGGAGGTATTCAGCACATTTTTTTCAGAATTATTGAAATATAGTATTTTATAAGTTGAGGGGGGGGCGGGGGGGGACGCTCTAATTTTAACTGTTTTAATATATCTCGAGACTGGGGGGTTTGATCCACATGATTTCAAGGCAATTTGTTTTGTATTTAAAGATACCTTTTTACACACGATGAGCTTGATCGATTTTTTTTCGAATTCGGTGCAGAAACGGCGGAGAACGAGCCAGGACAGTCAGACGGACAGACATGACGAAACCATAAGGGTTGTTCTTAGAAGACTACGGAACGGAAAATATTGAAAGCTCAAATAAAATTAGCAACATTACTTAAATCTCACTTAACTCAAAACATTCACGTACCTATACATATTTGTATAGTCTGCCGCAAGAAAGTGTAGTCATGACCTTGAGTGCGCAGAAACCAATTTGCATAGAAAGTCTTTTTTTTACAAGTGCGCAAAATAACGGTCATCGTTATACTTTCGTGCCTCTATAGTAACGAGGGTTTGCAAATACTTAAAAAAAAGTCCAGCCTCAACAAACAGGGCTACTATTAAAATCAATTGCTTACAAAGTGACTGTATTAGGAGTACTTTCTATCGCAACAATATTTGTTGAGTTTCATCTTAATCCCTCCGTCTGTCTGAAGCAATAAATATTTATTGCCACTAAACGTAGAATGGTTGGGCGCAAGTGACTAGCGAGCGGATTTGTACTGTTTGGTTCATATTAGTCCGTTGCGTTGCGTTGCGTTGTGTTGCATTGCATTGCGTCGTCCCGTATAAAAATATATTAAGCAAATAGAATGGTTGGGGGCAAGTGACTAGCGAGCGGATTTGTTCCATTTAGTAGACCATATTAGTCCGTTGCGTTGCATTGCGTTTCGTTGCGTTGTGTTGCATCGTCCCATATAAAGAGATGTGAAAACATGACGCAGCGACGACGTTGCGCTGAAAAACGCACTAAGCGTGTGCGCCCATTAGTGCGTTGCTCAGAGTTGCGTCACGAAGTCGCATATAAAATATTGGAAAATAACGCACCATCACACTAATTATGGGACTTCATACTTTTGGTGAGGCTCATTATGGTCCTAAGACCTAACAGCCTTTTAAAGGGCATAAAACAATTGATTTTCCATCGTGTCTTCTGTCTGGGCCTTATGACGTTAAACTATTTGTTGCTAAGGTTAAAAGCGAGCGTATTCCTTCATAGAGGTCGGCAGCACACTTGTGACGCGTCTGGTGTTGCGGGTCCCATCAGGTGATCCGTATGTTAGTCTGTTCTCTAAACCATGAAAAAAGGCCTATGTCCAGCAGTGGATTGAGACAAGCCAATGATGATGAAAGATTTTGTAATATCGATGATTATTTTAAACTAACCCAGCGATATCGACTGCTTTGGAGGTTAAGAGCACGAATTCGTTGTTATGTCTGGTTTATATCAGTCTGGATTTAGATGTAATACTTTGGCAGTATTCGGGACATCCGATAACGTTTAGATAGTAATTTTAATAACGCAATCGATAGTATTCTTGGCAATAGGTCATGCGATAGACTGTTTGCGTCAAATACTTAATAATCTATACTAATTATATTTTATAAACGATTGAAAGCGTTTGAAAAGTGATCACTACAGCGCTGTCGAAGTGTAGTTTTAAGGTCGAAAATGTCGTATTTTACTTTCGACTGTAGTCTATAAATATGTAGTAGGTAAAGTAAAGTCAGCTAATACTGTCCCACTGCAGGGCATAGGCCTCCAACATTGAAATCAAGTCATCGCTACTAAGATGGGACTAGGCTTTATCACCAAGCTTTTTTTTTATATCATAGGTAGCAGACGGGCAGGCGGATCACCTGATGGTAAGCAGTTGCCGCCGCCCATAGATACCTGCAACACCAGTGGGGTCACAAGTGCGCTGCCAACCTTTTATCCCCTTCCCCCCGGTGGGCCTCCGGTACCCTCACTAACTCGGCGAAACACAGTACAGGAGCTGCTTCACGCCGGTTTTCTGTGAGGCAGTGGTATCACTCCGGTCGAGCCGGCCCATTCATGCCGAAGCGTGGCTCTCCCACAATTCTTGCCTAATACGGATTAGTGATCACAATAGAATAGAAAGAATAGAAAAAAAACTTTATTCAAGTTAGGTCCATACAGAACACTTATGAATGTAAAAACATATAACCTACCACTGGTTCGGAACGTTGATTTCTACTGATAATTTTGGGCTATGGTGGAAAATTTTAGGTACTTTTGCTCGACCTGGGAATCGAACCATCGGGAAGTTCTACCTACAGTCAGGCCTGTCCCATTCCGCGTGTAGGTATCGAACTTGCAAGTACATGCGGCGTCCCCTCCGGAGGGGCAAATTAGTAGAAAATCACGAACGAGCGGCGACGCACGCGCGACAGTTGCTTGCGATAGAAAGAGAACGCACTTCTAGGTATGAATAATGGTAGGCATTGAACGATGGGCGGTCGGAATTTCAACGTTATGTTATGGTAGCCTGAGTCTTCATTTCCATAAACGGTTTTTAGGAGTGGGCTTTCTGTACATGTACTATTAAGTATTCTGTGCTACAGTGTATTATTTTATTGGTGTATCTTGCAGCATCCCTACACTTGCACCACCGAAAACTATTGAGATATAAAATCTATTTGTATGGTACATTGTTGATTTATCTTAAGATTGCATAGTAATTGCCCAGGCCCCTTCTGATCTTATCGGGTAATGGAGGTGGACTTCTTATCTTTGGATGTCTGATTGACTAACTTTCATTAATTGTTTCGTGTACGCGGCTTTTAGTTTATTACAGTTGATTTGAAAAGATGGTAGGTTAAGTTCGGAAAAGAACGTGCCTTCCGTTGGGTAGGTTTGAATCTGAGTTGCACTACTGGATGTAACAAATCTATATGCATATTCCAATGGTGATGAGGGAAACAATTGCAAGGAAATCCTCACCATTCAAACAAACAAACAATAAATAATATTTCGAATATTTTTTGTGATAGGTGCGATTGCCGCAGACTATAGACACAAACACCAGAGTCACAAGTGCGCGCCTGCTGGCAGGCTGGATACCATAACTACAAGATACCATTTGTAACACCATGTATCAATGTGTATTTTAGAAAATAAATAAATGTTTTATGTTTTTATGCACTGCCACCTTTTAACCCCCTTTTCCCCCGATTGGCCATCCGGTACCCTGACACACTGGGCGAAGCACAGCGTAGACGCTGCTTCACGCCGTTTTTCTGTGAGGCCGCGGTATCACTCCGGTTGAGGCGGCCCGGTATCAGTAAACATTTACATCCCTTTAACCACGTGTTTTACTAACCATTTTGAACAACATTAGTCCAATGAATTTCGGAACTTCGCATAAAATCCAACTTTTCATACAAAGCGCTCTTGTGACTCCACTGGTGTTGCTGGTGTCTATCCGTCTGCTCGTCTGCCACCTATCGAATAAAAAAAACAATAAATAAAGTCAATTTGTGTAAGTCGAAAAAAATTTCGACGAATTTTGTTAAGCTAGTAGAACAAATGTTGTTCAGAATGGTTATAAAAAGGCACGTACATGCCAACAGATACGATCAAAATGAGTATACCCACTCTACATTAACATCAAAGTATATAAAATCATTTATAAACTCTTAATTTATTCATAGTAAATGCAGTTTTTGTGCTAGATCATCAATCATATCTGGCCAGAATGAGCAAAAGATCAAGGGAAGGTCACCTCTAGCCGATGAAGTATTATTTGAAACTATATTATTAGGTTGCCTGATGATATTAGTACAACGAATGCATTAATGTTCATGTGCCGTCCTTATACCTGTATATTTAACCATCCTAACTAATATTATAAATGCGCAAGTAACTATGTCTGTCTGTCTGTTACTCTTTCACGCCAAAACTATAAAACGGATTTGAATGTAATTTGGTATACAGATGGTATATACCCTGAGGATGGACATAGGCTACTTTTTATTGCGAAATGGGGGTTGTGATGGGTTTAAAGAAGGGGGGGGGGTGAAAATAACTATAACTAATATAATATATTCAGTAAATCTATGGTATAAGAATGTTATATAAGGTTTGCGGGTTCAATTCCCGCACCGACACAAATGTTTGTTGATGAAACAGATATTTGTGTTGGGTCTGGGTGTTTGTGGTGGTTGTTTCTGGTTTCCATAGCACAAGGGAAAACCTTAGTTTGGGACCAGGACAATGTATGTGATGTTGTCTCAATTTATTTATTTATTTCATACGAATCTTAGTGTACTGAGAGTACCATCTCGATGCGGCAGATGACCTAACAGATCACCTGATGGTTGAATTGCCGCCACCCATTCTCATCTACAACACTACGCTCATAAGATGCTACATAGACGTAACTTCAAAAATCGTGAAAATGACTTATAAGCGCCATTACATTTAAAAAGTGATATTTTTTATGATGAAACAAAGACGCATAATCATTTCCTTATTTTTGGGGTAGATGGCGCGAGTTGTCTTTGTAGCTTTACCGTAAAATTGCACAATACTTGGTGCGACAGTGACCGATCAGTCAGTTGCGCGGGGGGGCCCGTTGAGTGTGGACATCGCTTGGACATAGTTCGTCGTAAGTGTAAGTTATGCCATTTGTTGTATTTGTTTACTGGAGAAACAATGGCGTAACTGTATACAGGAGTAAGTACGACATGAGAGTTCAACATGAGTTTCGTCTTGTCCATGTTCATTTTGAGACCCACTTGTTGAGAGACTCTACTGAGGTCGTCGAGCATTCTGCTTAGGTCTTCCAAGGTCTCAGCCATGACTACGACATCATCGGCAAATCGAAGGTGCGTCATGTACTCGCCATTTATATTGATGCCATGTCCACCCCATTCCCATTGCAGAAGCTTAAAAATAACGTCCTCCAACAAAGTTGTGAACAGTTTCGGCGATATGACGTCACCCTGTCTCACACCTCGCTGGAGTGGTATAGGCTTAGACTTCTGGTCTTGAAGACGGACTGACATGGAGGCGTTTGCGTACAGGGACTGCAACACTTGTATGTACCGGTAGTCAATTCGGCACCTTTGGAGAGACGGCCCAAATCTCGACAGAATCAAAAGTTTTCTCATAGTCCACAAACGCTAAGCACAATGGCAGATTGTACTCCTCGGACTTCTGTACAACCTGCCGCAGCGTATGAATGTGGTCTATGGTGCTAAAGCCTTTGCGGAATCCGGCTTGTTCAGGAGGCTGAAAGTCGTCCAACCTACGTGCGAGACGGTTCGTCATAACTCTCGAAAACAGCTTGTATATGTGACTCAGCAGCGTGAAGGGCCTGTAGTCCTTCAATTGGGATTTATCTCCTTTCTTGAAGAAAAGCCTCACCTCGCCAGTATGCCACGCTTTGGTCATCTTTCCCTCGATGATGACGAAGTTAAATAGCTTCTGAAGGGCTTTCAGGACCGTTCGTCCACCTGCCTTCAGAAGCTCCGCTGTGACTCCGTCATCATCCGGTGCCTTGCCGTTCTTAAGCTATTTGAGAGCTATGCTAATCTCGTACAGGCTGACGTCCGGGATATCTTCGGTGTAGTGCCGGGTTAATTTGTTATTTCAGCCAATAGACGTCCACTGCTGGACCTAGGCCTCCCCCAAAGTTCTCCACACAGATCGGTCCTGTGCCACCCGCATCCAATGGACTCCCGCGACCTTCACCTGGTGGGAGGTCTGCCACGGCTGCGGCCTCCTGCGCGTGGCCTCCACTCAAGGACCTTTCCACCCCAATGGCCGTCTGTTCTCGCAATGTGCCCTGCCCATTGCCACTTCAGCCACGCTAATAATTAGTAATTTGGCCTGATTGGAAACAATTTAATTCCCAGCTACTATGCAAGATTTAATGAGGGACTTTTTAGAAGTGACGTGAAGTAAGTTTGCCAAAGCTACTTGTTACTTAATTATCTTCTGATTAACTAATATTTAAAATAGCAATTGAAAGGGCTATGCTCGAAGTATCTTTGAAGGACCGCATCAGAAATGATGTAATCCGACAGAGACCCAGAGTCCACCGACAAAGCCCACCGAATTAGCAAAATGAAGTGGCAGTGGGCTGGTCAAATTAGCCGCAGAACTGACAACCGTTGGAGCCATAAAGTCCTTGAGTGGAGGACCCACGCTCGGCAAACGTAGTGTTGGACGCCCTGCTACAAGATGGGATGACGACATTCGAAGTGCTGGCTAGAGTTAAGCTGGATGAGAGTGGCCGAAAATCGGGAGCGGTGGCTTGCATTGGGGGAGACCTATGTCCCGCAGGGATGAGCGCGGGTTGCTAATGATGAAAATAGCCATTAACAAGGATTTTTGCTGTAAACTCGTGATCATTGCGGGCTAACAAAGTATTTTTAATTACTACTATATAGTATTAAGTGCAAAAGACGCATGGTCCGTGCTACAAAGACACATCTGTGGCAACTCCTAAAGTTTGATAAGTTACTGTTTATATTTTTTTTGGTGTTTGATTTTTGTAGTCGTGTACTTGAAATAAAAGCAATAAACGATACAAATTGTTTTATATAATAATTTGGAGCTATCGATTAAAACAGTGAAGTTACTGTCTCCAAATGGAAGTCCATTTGGAGAAACAGTGACGACTGGTTCCCAGAATTTCTTTAATATGTGTTTGTTTTGTAAATAAGTTACGAGACACTATCTTCTTTTGATATGACTTTATTCATTGAAACATAATAATATGCCACTGAGTGTGATACGTCATCTGGATTTTTTTTTTATGCGAATTTCCAAAAGTCACAGATAAAATGTTGTTGGAGTTGGTAAAAGACCTTATTAACGGGATGTGAATGTTCATAACACACCCTGTATATCAGTTAGTTTTAAATCTCACCATAGAGCTTTTAATAGCTCATTCTACATTCTTAGAAACCGCTTTGAACGAACTCCAGTCGCCTTTCGTTCGTTCATTTTTTTCAAAGAAACGGTTTCTCCATTTTTTTTTTGTCAAGAATTTTTGAACGATACGAAAAATTCCAAATAATCTAGCGCTTATTGTTTCGGAGAAGCTGGTGTTTTGATGTCGAAGCTAGTACAAATCGGGGCAGCTTTTAAGTTCCAGGAAAGCTCTAAAGCTCAGAAGATCGATGGTGTTATTGGCTGACGGTTTAATACGTCCACTTACGAATAGCTTTCGTTTGTGTTTTTATTATTTTTAACTTTTAATTATGTGGCGTCGTCGTGAATGGTTCAGAGAAAGTCGTTTTCGTAAATTAGTTCGTTTTATTTATTATAATAGTTTTATAACTCAAGTTTTTGTTACTCTAAACTAATGACTGGTTCCCAGAATTTCTTTAATATGTGTTTGTTTTGTAAATAAGTTACGAGACACTATCTTCTTTTGATATGACTTTATTCATTGAAACATAATAATATGCCACTGAGTGTAATACGTCATCTGGATTTTTTTTTAAGTTACAACAGACAAACTTTTGATCTGAATAATTATTATAATATTACTTGACTTCAATCAGTTTGGCTTGTTTGACTACGAGTATTATTGTAATTTTTATTTTTTTATGCGAGTTTCCAAAAGTCACAGATAAAATGTTGTTGGAGTTGGTAAAAGACCTTATTAACGGGATGTGAATGTTCAAATATACACTCTGTATATCAGTTAGTTTTAAATCTCACCATGGAGCTTTTAATAGCTCATTCTACATTCTTAGAAACCGCTTTGAACGAACTCCAGTCGCCTTTCGTTCGTTCATTTTTTTCAAAGAAACGGTTTCTCCATTTTTTTTTGTCAAGAATTTTTGAACGATACGAAAAATTCCAAATAATCTAGCGCTTATTGTTTCGGAGAAGCTGGTGTTTTGATGTCGAAGCTAGTACAAATCGGGGCAGCTTTTAAGTTCCAGGAAAGCTCTAAAGCTCAGAAGATCGATGGTGTTATTGGCTGACGGTTTAATACGTCCACTTACGAATAGCTTTCGTTTGTGTTTTTATTATTTTTAACTTTTAATTATGTGGCGTCGTCGTGAATGGTTCAGAGAAAGTCGTTTTCGTAAATTAGTTCGTTTTATTTATTATAATAGTTTTATAACTCAAGTTTTTGTTACTCTAAACTAATGACTGGTTCCCAGAATTTCTTTAATATGTGTTTGTTTTGTAAATAAGTTACGAGACACTATCTTCTTTTGATATGACTTTATTCATTGAAACATAATAATATGCCACTGAGTGTAATACGTCATCTGGATTTTTTTTTAAGTTACAACAGACAAACTTTTGATCTGAATAATTATTATAATATTACTTGACTTCAATCAGTTTGGCTTGTTTGACTACGAGTATTATTGTAATTTTTATTTTTTTATGCGAATTTCCAAAAGTCACAGATAAAATGTTGTTGGGGTTGGTAGATGACCTTGTTAACGGGATATAAAAGTTCATAACTACACCCTGTATATCAGTTAGTTTTAAATCTCACCATAGAGCTTTTAATAGCTCATTCTACATTCTTAGAAACCGCTTTGAACGAACTCCAGTCGCCTTTCGTTCGTTCATTTTTTTCAAAGAAACGGTTTCTCCATTTTTTTTTTGTCAAGAATTTTTGAACGATACGAAAAATTCCAAATAATCTAGCGCTTATTGTTTCGGAGAAGCTGGTGTTTTGATGTCGAAGCTAGTACAAATCGGGGCAGCTTTTAAGTTCCAGGAAAGCTCTAAAGCTCAGAAGATCGATGGTGTTATTGGCTGACGGTTTAATACGTCCACTTACGAATAGCTTTCGTTTGTGTTTTTATTATTTTTAACTTTTAATTATGTGGCGTCGTCGTGAATGGTTCAGAGAAAGTCGTTTTCGTAAATAGTCCGTTTTATTTATTATAATAGTTTTATAACTCAAGTTTTTGTTACTCTAAACTAATGACTGTTCCCAGAATTTCTTTAATATGTGTTTGTTTTGTAAATAAGTTACGAGACACTGTCTTCTTTTGATATGACTTTATTCATCGAAACATAATAATATGCCACTGAGTGTGATACGTCATCTGGATTTTTTTAAAATTGCAACAGACAAACTTTTGATCTGAATAATTATTATAATAATTTACTTGACTCCAATCAGTTTGGCTAGTTTGACTACGAGTATTATTGTAATTTTTATTTATTTCAGTAAGTAATTTATTGTTTATGTTTATCCTATTTATTCTATTCATTGTATTCTGATTTAATTATTAATTATGCTTGTTTTGGTGATAAGCATTCTGATGCTTTGGTTCTTACTGCAAGCATGTACAACTGAATTAAATGAATAAAAAAATAATCTTTTTTTTTTGAGACAACATCACACACATTGTCCTGGTCCCAAACTATATGGTTTTCCCTTGTACTATGGAAACCAAAAACAACGAAGGAACCACAAACACCCAGACCCAACACAAATATCTGTTGCATCAACAAACATTTGTGTTGGTGCGGGAAGCGAACCCGCGACCTTTCGCGCTTCGGGCGAATACCTTAGCCACTGCGCTATCAAGCGTCGAGGTAATAGTTTCATGGTGCATTTTTTACACTCATCACGTCACAAGCTTTCTGTGCTTGTAAAAGCTCGTAGTTACAAATTCAAAGACACGCTTCAGCAATATTTTCAGCTGAGTCACTAACCAATAATTTTCAGAACCCACTTCATTGAATATGACTCGAAGCAGGACTTAAGCTTCTTAAAACTTTGACTCAATGGAACTTTGCAATCAAATTTCAGTATAAGCTAATTGAACTTTGGACGAGTGAAAAAGCTTTGAGCGATTTAAGCTCCGTTTATAAGTTTGAGAGCTGTGTGTGTTTGAGTGGACTTTTTGCGAGCTTTTTTGGTTTTTATCGGTTGAGGTTGAAAGGTATGGTAAAGTTATTTTTCCAAGGATGTGATTGGTTAGAACGTTAGACATAGAAAAGTCATAGATTTGAATCTAAGCCTTCACCTATGGATTTTCAAATCCATGTGTCTACCATTACCGCTACAGTAAGAAAAAACTTTGTAAAAAAGAAACTTGTTCAGTTGACTCCAAAAATATGCATACACTTAGGACCTTGTCACAATACATAAGTAGGTATAATAAAGTGAAAATAGTTCTACTTTCTTATATTATCTATGTATTGTGACAAGGTCCTAAAGTGATTACATATTTTTGGGAATTCGGATAGTTTCTAAATTTTCAAAGTAACTACGATTAACTAGCCTTGTCCCTCACAAGGATTGCAAAGGTCGGCAGTCGTTTCATGGTAATAGCAGCTAGCATGTAACATGTTACATCATCAAAATAAAAAACAGGTGATCCTTACATTAGGTATCGCTTTTTTTATGTTATAGGTAGCAGACGAGCAGGCGGATCACCTGATGGTAAGCAATTTCCGCCGCTCATGGACACTTGCATCACCAGTGGAGTTACAAGTGCGTTGCCAACCTTTTATCCCCTTCCCCCCGGGTGGGCCTCCGGTACCCTCACTCATTCGGCGAAACACAGCGCACACACAGCACAGCAGCTTGAGGTGAATACTCTGTTTTGTATCTGAAAAAATTTTAACGGTGTAGCCTATAATATATATATATATATATATATATATATATATATATATATATATATATATCGTTTTGAAGCGATTCTGATTCGGTAGCAAGTTTTGTCTCAATCAAAATTGGACTGTAAATGTAGACGTTTACGGTTGGTTTTTAACTGGTGAGTGATGGAAGTTAAGCCATGTGTAGACTAGTTAGCGACCGACATTGGATAAAGGGCGAACCATTAATCGTGCAAAGATAATATCGGTTTGGTAATCGTGGATTACTAAGCGATCGGTTAGTACACTGGACTGGTGGCGGTGCTCGGCCGATGATCAGCAGATTGAATTGAAAATTAGGCAAAAGTCTAACACTACTAGAATCGTTTGAAACGGAATCCGCTCCGTGTTTAAGGTGACCCACCGTTGATTTCAATTCATTGGGTATTTGCCTAATCTCGATATAGTAAAAAATATTGATACTCTATCAAAATATTGGTAAATAAGAACCAATGGCCAACATTTTCAGTTAAAAATATAACGTCTAGCTGGTTTTGTGAGCATTCAAAGTTTTATGGGCAAGTCCATTTTTAAAGTATACAATTTTAAGAAAATATTATATCATTGAACTACCCGTACATTTTCCACCAACTTTTATTATAAAACCATTAACTTTAACGAAACATTTGATTTAGCTACCAAACAAAATTTACTAGACACGCACACAGAAGTTTGAGTTGTGACGTCACAATTCAACCCAGAACACCCAGACCCAAGAAAACTTAGAAAATGTGTTTTTCTAAGTAGACTTGACCGGGAATCGAACCCGGGACCTTTCGCGCTTCGGGCGAATACCTTAGCCACTGCGCTATCAAGCGTCGAGGTAATAGTTTCATGGTGCATTTTTTACACTCATCACGTCACAAGCTTTTGTGCTTGTAAAAGCTCGTAGTTACAAATTCAAAGACACGCTTCAGCAATATTTTCAGCTGAGTCACTAGCCAATAATTTTCAGTACCCACTTCATTGAATATGACTCGAAGCAGGACTTAAGCTTCTTAAAACTTTGACTCAATGGAACTTTGCAATCAAATTTCAGTATAAGCTAATTGAACTTTGGACGAGTGAAAAAGCTTTGAGCGATTTAAGCTCCGTTTATAAGTTTGAGAGCTGTGTGTGTTTGAGTGGACTTTTTGCGAGCTTTTTTGGTTTTTATCGGTTGAGGTTGAAAGGTATGGTAAGTTATTTTTCCAAGGATGTGGATTGGTTAGATCGTTAGACATAGAAAAGTCATAGATTTGAATCTAAGCCTTCACCTATGGATTTTCAATCCATGTGTCTACCATTACCGCTACAGTAAGAAAAACTTTGTAAAAAAGAAAACTTGTTCAGTTGACTCCAAAAATATGCATACACTTAAGGACCTTGTCACAATACATAAGTAGGTATAATAAAGTGAAAATCGTTCTACTTTCTTATATTATCTATGTATTGTGACAAGGTCCTAAAGTGTTTACATATTTTTGGAATCGATGTACATTCGGAGAGTTTCTAAATCGTCAAAGTAACTATGATTGACTAGTCTTGTCCCCCTCAAAGGATTGCAAAGGTCGGCAGTCGTTTCATGGTAATAGCAGCTAGCATGTAACATGTTACATCATCAAAATAAAAAACAGGTGATCCTTACATTATCGCTTGGTGAATACTCTGTTTTGTATCTGAAAAAAATTTAACGGTGTACGCCTATAATATATTTTAAAACTGTTTTTATAATTCACCTAACATCGACCTAAAAGGTAGTACAGTCGAGTTCAAAAATATGTTACACTTCAGGACCTTTGTCACAATACATATTTATATGAAAGTGGATGGCGTTTTGTTATACATATGTACTGTAACAAGGTCCTAAAGTGTATACATATTTTTGAACTCGACTGTACGTACAAACAAAGTATGCACCACCAGTTCACTACTCAACGTCATTGCATTTTTAAAAAGCATGCAATTTCTTTAAAAAGCACACCCCCATTTTATTTAACTTGCAATGTAACGAGCATTTACAGTTTTATTTATCAAAAACCTTTTGTTGCTAATATTTTATACGGAGCACTCCCAAATATTAAATTCGTAATATAAGGAAAAGCTGAAAAGCTACAAGTGAACCCGAACGGCTTTTTCTTTCAGACGTACAGGGTGTTTGTTTTTTCGCGGCGAATAATGCGATTTCAGTGTTCGAACTAATTGCACTGGCGAGCTGGTTTTGGGTCCGTTGTTTGTGGTGGAGGTACAGGGATGACGTTTTTGTGGACAGTAGCAACTACAATTCTGTCTGACTAGCCCACCCTCACTTCGCTACGGGACCGTAATTCAGATAATGAACCAATAGATGGCGCTGTGTCCAATTACATCGCGCAAGCGTTTCGTGTTTTCGGTTTACCTATAAGCCTTGTCGTTGTCTATAGAAGCTATCTCTTCATAAATAGTATAGAAATGATGAGATCTGCAGGAGATCTAAGGTGGCAGATATAGCAACGGGGACAGCATATTTTGAGGAGAACAGACGGTCGTCGAGCCTCCAGTGCCCGCACTCACACGCCAAAACACAGCATAGGCTGTTTCACACGTCAGTTTTCTGAAAGGTTGTGGTATTCACTCTGGTCGAGCCAGCCCATTCTTTTCGAACCCGTGCATCCGCACTCCTTCTGGTGTAGCTAATGTCAATGGGCGACGGTGATCCATCCGGTGACTTGCTTGCTCGTTTGCCTTGGTCCTTTATCACAAAAACTACGTACTTACTCCGATAGCTCAGCGACCCAAAGTGTGTCATGGCCTCCGATACAAAACTCCGCTACTGTGTACCTGGTTTCATAAAAAAATCTAAATCTTGTTTAGATACAAGTCGTTAGATAAGTTAATCTTTTCTTCAAAATTCTTACAATACGGCAATGCATTATCATTTTGTTAGGTTATCTTGTATTAATGTAAGCCTTGTTAGTGATCTAATAAATAAATTAAACAATTATAAACTTGAATACACCCTGTATATGAGGTGGAACAGTCGCCACCTGCGACAATGGACTTCAAAGTGTAAAAACAAACAAAACTCAATACGGGACTGAACTATCGCGCCCGTCCCTCCACACAATGGACATAGCTTAAATTCTAGATTGAATCTTGGGAAAGTTTAAAAAAGCTTTCCAATTTATACTTTTGTTGAAAAAATGGTTTTGTGTGCAAGGAATGAGACTGATTTGAGTTTTATTTTTTTAATTTATTATTAATTAAAAATACATTTAGGTCTTGTAAAACACGTTAAGCTGTCCTGCTCTGAGTCCATCTATGGTTTATTAGAATATAATAAATCTTTATTGCTAAAATTGTGTACAACATAAATGACGGTAATCTAATTATCAACAAGCTAGGTATCAACAGTTACACTTACTGCAATGTTTTAGCTTATACCTAGAAAATGTATTAACAAATGAGGCATATAAAATCAAAAGCAGCAGGACATTGCTGCTTTTGTTTCAAAATGCCTCAATTATTAAACACATCATTGCACCCAAATATTCATTAAAATAATAAAAAACATTCTCATTTCAGTCTATTATTACTTTTTTATAGAAATTCGATTCAAAATCCGACCTAATATACAACCTAGGTAAGTTAAATTTATAAAAATATCGTAACATAAATCAGAAACTCCCATTTTTTCTCCACAACTTCGTTTGAAAGAGCTTAAAGTGGAGCTTAGTGCACTGAAGGAATTACCTCGGTAGGTGCTTGAGACTATTTTTTCTTTTCAATTTCTGCCTTTAGCTTGTTAAAGAACTTAAAAATAACAAAGAACCCCCATCAATCAGGTGGCTTGTACAGTTAACAGCAAAAGTAGATGATCAAAATCAAAAACTCTATACTCACTATTGAGCGTATAGCATCAAAGTGATTTTACAGATCTGACGCAAACTCAGGTTATAGTGAGTAAAGAATTTTTGATTTTATCATCTACTTTTAAATCCGACAGAGAACCAGAGTCACCGACATAGCCCACCAGAATTAGCAAACTGAAGTGGCAGTGGGCTGGTCACATTAGCCGCAGAACTGACAACCGTTGGAGCCATAAGTCCTTGAGTGGAGACCGCGACTCGGCAAAAACGAGTGTTTGGACGCCCTGCTACAAGATGGGATGACGACATTCGAAGGCTGGCTGGAGTGAGCTGGATGAGAGGTGGACCGAAGATAGGGAGCAGTGGCGTGGATTGGGGGAGGCCTATGTCACTCTTTATCATAAGTCTGTAATGTTTTGTTTTTTAAAAATATCGTAACATAAATCAGAAACTCCCATTTTTTCTCCACAACTTCGTTTGAAAGAGCTTAAAGTGGAGCTTAGTGCACTGAAGGAATTACCTCGGTAGGTGCTTGAGACTATTTTTTCTTTTCAATTTCTGCCTTTAGCTTGTTAAAGAACTTAAAAATAACAAAGAACCCCCATCAATCAGGTGGCTTGTACAGTCAGAAGCAAAAGTAGATGATCAAAATCAAAAACTCTATACTCACTATTGAGCGTATAGCATCAAAGTGATTCATACAGTTCTGACGCAAACTCAGGTTATAGTGAGTAAAGAATTTTTGATTTTATCATCTACTTTTAATCCGACAGAGAACCAGAGTCACCGACATAGCCCACCGAATTAGCAAACTGAAGTGGCAGTGGGCTGGTCACATTAGCCGCAGAACTGACAACCGTTGGAGCCATAAAGTCCTTGAGTGGAGACCGCGACTCGGCAAACGTAGTGTTGGACGCCCTGCTACAAGATGGGATGACGACATTCGAAGGCTGGCTGGAGTGAGCTGGATGAGAGTGGCCGAAGATCGGGAGCAGTGGCGTGGATTGGGGGAGGCCTATGTCACTTTTATCTAAGTCTGTAATGTTTTGTTTTTTAAAAAATATCGTAACATAAATCAGAAACTCCCATTTTTTCTCCACAACTTCGTTTGAAAGAGCTTAAAGTGGAGCTTAGTGCACTGAAGGAATTACCTCGGTAGGTGCTTGAGACTATTTTTTCTTTTCAATTTCTGCCTTTAGCTTGTTAAAGAACTTAAAAATAACAAAGAACCCCCATCAATCAGGTGGCTTGTACAGTCAGAAGCAAAAGTAGATGATCAAAATCAAAAACTCTATACTCACTATTGAGCGTATAGCATCAAAGTGATTCATACAGTTCTGACGCAAACTCAGGTCTATAGTGAGTAAAGAATTTTTGATTTTATCATCTACTTTTAATCCGACAGAGAACCAGAGTCACCGACATAGCCCACCGAATTAGCAAACTGAAGTGGCAGTGGGCTGGTCACATTAGCCGCAGAACTGACAACCGTTGGAGCCATAAAGTCCTTGAGTGGAGACCGCGACTCGGCAAACGTAGTGTTGGACGCCCTGCTACAAGATGGGATGACGACATTCGAAGGCTGGCTGGAGTGAGCTGGATGAGAGTGGCCGAAGATCGGGAGCAGTGGCGTGGATTGGGGGAGACCTATGTCACTTTTATCTAAGTCTGTAATGTTTTGTTTTTTAAAAAATATCGTAACATAAATCAGAAACTCCCATTTTTTCTCCACAACTTCGTTTGAAAGAGCTTAAAGTGGAGCTTAGTGCACTGAAGGAATTACCTCGGTAGGTGCTTGAGACTATTTTTTCTTTTCAATTTCTGCCTTTAGCTTGTTAAAGAACTTAAAAATAACAAAGAACCCCCATCAATCAGGTGGCTTGTACAGTTAACAGCAAAAGTAGATGATCAAAATCAAAAACTCTATACTCACTATTGAGCGTATAGCATCAAAGTGATTTATACAGTTCTGACGCAAACTTAGGTCTATAGTAAGTAAAGAATTTTTGATTTTATCATCTACTTTTAATCCGACAGAGAACCAGAGTCACCGACATAGCCCACCGAATTAGCAAACTGAAGTGGCAGTGGGCTGGTCACATTAGCCGCAGAACTGACAACCGTTGGAGCCATAAAGTCCTTGAGTGGAGACCGCGACTCGGCAAACGTAGTGTTGGACGCCCTGCTACAAGATGGGATGACGACATTCGAAGGCTGGCTGGAGTGAGCTGGATGAGAGTGGCCGAAGATCGGGAGCAGTGGCGTGCATTGGGGGAGACCTATGTCCAGCAGTGGACGAGCGTGGGTTGCTAATGATGATGATGATGATGGAATCCAGGATTAACTAATAATAATGAGGGTACTTACATTTTCTGAAGCTAGCTTTTGTAGAGAGCCACAAGGCTTAATTATGTAGGCAGCGCCATCTATTGTCAAATAATCGAAGTAGGTACTAGGAAAGGAAAGGGTTCGCCTTTCCCCACAATTGGGCCTCCGGTACCCTCACTCACTCTGTGAGGCCGTGGTATCACTCCAGTCGAGCCGGCCCATTCATGCCGAAGCGTGGCTCTCCCTCCCACGTTGTGCAGCAGCGGTGAACAAACTAGTACCAGCCGAGGCTCTAGTGATCCTCTTAAAATATAATTTGCAAATCACGCCGCCAGGGCATCGAACCCAGACCTTCGTCTTGTCCGTCCGTGACCTATGCCAACAACCGATCACGAGATGAGAAATGTGTCGAATTTTATTTCGCTACTGAGAATCGCTACTTAAACTGTAATATCAGAAGAGAGTAAGCGGCGTTTTCACAAGTTAATGTTTAGATTAAATATTTTTAAACGGTTTTATTATAAATTTTTAGTAATTTAATGAAATAAAAAACCGGCCAAGTGCGAGTCGGGCTCGCGCACAAAGGGTTCCGTAGCAGCAAATATAATTATATTTTTTGATCTATCTTATAAGGTTCAGCCATCGTTTTCAGTGTAAGCACAATAACTTAACCAAAATTACAGTTAAATCAACCTATCTCAAAAACTATAAGAGATACTTTGATCAAACCAAAAATCGTTGAAAGAGTTAATTAGCATGCATCACCTCTATTTTTTTTAGAATTTATACCCCGTAGTTATAAAAATAGAGGGGGGGGACATACTTTTTACGACTTAAGAGCTGATATCTCAAAAACCGTTCACTTTAAGAAAAATGTTTTTTAGAAAACTTTATCATTTTAAAAGACCTTTCCATTGATACCCCACACGGGTATGTACATCGAAAAAAAAAATTTCATCCCTCAGTTACATGTATGGGGGGCCCCACCCCCAATTCTTTTTTTTACTATTTAGTGTCATATTTTTGTAGCGGTTCATGCAACACATATTCCCATCAAATTTCATCACTGTAGTACTTATAGTTTCCGAGTAAATCGGCTGTGACAGACGGACAGACGGACAGACGGACAGACGGACAGACGGACAGACGGACAGACGGACAGACGGACAGACGGACAGACGGACAGACGGACAGACGGACAGACGGACAGACGGACAGACGGACAGACGGACAGACGGACAGACGGACAGACGGACAGACGGACAGACGGACAGACGGACAGACGGACAGACGGACAGACGGACAGACGGACAGACGGACAGACGGACAGACGGACAGACGGACAGACGGACAGACGGACAGACGGACAGACGGACAGACGGACAGACGGACAGACGGACAGACGGACAGACGGACAGACGGACAGACGGACAGACGGACAGACGGACAGACGGACAGACGGACAGACGGACAGACGGACAGACGGACAGACGGACAGACGGACAGACGGACAGACGGACAGACGGACAGACGGACAGACGGACAGACGGACAGACGGACAGACGGACAGACGGACAGACGGACAGACGGACAGACGGACAGACGGACAGACGGACAGACGGACAGACGGACAGACGGACAGACGGACAGACGGACAGACGGACAGACGGACAGACGGACAGACGGACAGACGGACAGACGGACAGACGGACAGACGGACAGACGGACAGACGGACAGACGGACAGACGGACAGACGGACAGACGGACAGACGGACAGACGGACAGACGGACAGACGGACAGACGGACAGACGGACAGACGGACAGACGGACAGACGGACAGACGGACAGACGGACAGACGGACAGACGGACAGACGGACAGACGGACAGACTGTGACCATTTACATCCCTTTAACCACGTGATCTACCAACTTTTCTGAACAACATTTGTTCTATGACTTTTGAAAATTCCAATAAAAAAAAATCATCTTTCCATACAAAGTCGGTTACGTGACTTGGTAATTTTGTATGGGGAGTCGAAAAATTTTTCGAAGAATTTGGAAAAGTGGTTGAACAAATGTTGTTCAGAATGGCTGATAGAAAACGTGGTAAAAGGGATGTAAATATTCACAGATACACCCTGTAATGGAAGAGACACGCTTTCGCATAAATGGGCTGGCTCGACCGGAGTGATACCACAGCCTCACAGGTAACTAGCGTGAAGCCTTCCTGTGCTTATTGTAGTGAATATGGGTACCGGAGGCTCAAATCAAAGCTCACATCAAGTTTAAAGGTTGGCAACCAACTTTTTCTCAAACTGGTGTTGCCACCCCATGGCAGCAATCGCTTACCATCAGGCGATCCGTTTCCTCGTTTGCCACCTGTCTGAAAAATAATTGAGTCAGCATTATCATACATTATCTGAAACCGTACCTAAAGAATCCTGAATACCCTTATACTTATGGAATCCTTGAAGTATGAAGTCCTTGAGTGGAGACCGCGACTCGGTAAACGTAGTGTTGGACGCCCTGCTACAAGATGGGATGACGACATTCGAAGGCTGGCTGGAGTGAGCTGGATGAGAGTGGCCGAAAATCGGGAGCGGTGGCGTGAATTGAGTGAGACCTATGTCCAGCTGTGGACGAGCGTGGGTTGCTAATGATGATGATGATGATGGAATCCAGGATTAACTAATAATAATAATGAGGGTACTTACATTTTCTGAAGCTAGCTTTTGTAGAAAGCCACAAGCTTAATTATGTAGGCAGCGCCATCTATTGTCAAATAATCGAAATACTAGGAAAGGAAAGGGTTCGCCTTTCCCCACAATTGGGCCTCCGTTACCCTCACTCACTCGACAAAACACAGCGCTGGCGCTGCTTCACGCCGGTCTTCTGTGAGGCCGTGGTATCACTCCAGTCGAGCCGGCCCATTCATGCCGAAGCGTGGCTCCCTCCCACGGTGTGCAGCAGCGGTGAACAAACTAGTACCAGCCGAGGCTCTAGTGATCCTCTTAAAATATAATTTGCAAATCACGCCGCCAGGGCATCGAACCCAGACCTTCGTCTTGTCCGTCCGTGACCTATGCCAACAACCGATCACGAGATGAGAAATGTGTCGAATTTTATTTCGCTACTGAGAATCGCTACTTAAACTGTAATATCAGAGTAAGCGGCGTTTTCACAAGTTAATGTTTAGATTAAATATTTTTAAACGGTTTTATTATAAAATTTTAGTAATGTAATGTAATGAAATAAAATCGTGAGGAACGTCAAATATCAAAAGGCATTCCACTTTTGTATGGAACAGTAGCGCTTTTTTAAAATCTTCTTCTATACTATTTATAAAGAGATAACTTCTATAGACAACGACAAGGCTTATAGGTAAACCGAAAACATGAAACGCTTGCGCGATGTAATTGGACACAGCGCCATCTATTGGTTCGTTTCTGAATAACGGTCTCGAAGCGAAGTGAGGGCGGGCCACTAGTTATTTAATAAAATTATATATATATTTTTTAAATACTTACCTACTGAATTATTTAAGGTAAGCTGTGCACTTGTGACACCACTGGTGTTGCAGGTGTCCATGGGTGGTGGTAAAATTGCTTACCATCAGGTGATCCGTCGGCTCGTCTGCCACCTATATCATAAAGAAACCCGGGCTAGGTTTAAAAAAAAACAGTAAGTATCAGCCTACTGTAATGGTGCTAGGTAATGGCTTTGAATTCTATGATATAGGCCTTTGCCACAAAATAATTACAAACAGAAGGTAGACTCAGCCTGGTTTTGAATTTAGGAGAGTTCGTTGACATATGCTAGGGTTGTTGCCCGGCATGAGTACATAAGCGCGCGGCCTCTACCACAGACCTCGACAGTTTGACAATCTTATGTCATAGGCTAGGATTAATGTGGTCGAAAAGGCGTATTTCCCCGTTAGTGTGCATGCGTGAGTACATGACACGTTTTTAGCTCTTAGTGGGCAGCCTACTTTCTGTGTGTAATTATTTGTGCCTTTGCCCTGCACTGGGACAGTATAATATAGGCTGATACTTTATTTATAATGTGTATAAGTGTTTTATGTTAAATTGTATGTTTGAGTCACTTTTTCCTCGATCGTGACCAGGCGCAAGAAACATTTCCGTGGGGTCTACCATGACAAATCAATAGAGCATTTCAAATTACGAACACATTTAACGGTTCACAAATTTTTTTGTAAGCTCAATTTCTCAATGGCATGGAAAATTTGCACTGTGCAGTTTTTAAGTCGATACGTGTACCTACAGCGTTGGAGAGGTCTTTACCTCTCCGATCCGATCGATTGTCCCGATCGGTTTTTTGCCGTTCACGTAAAAACTTTAGGCCAGATTCAGAAAATTTGTACCTATTGGTTACAAAAACTATGTATGGTTCTGGTCCCCAATTTTCCTGAATGGTGATAAAACCATACAAAAAATGCGTTTTTTGATAGGTACCTATGTATGTTTTTTGATAGGCACTATAATTCTGTGCATTCTTAAAAAATGTAAATGGCAAGCCCTTTTGGTTTCATACTAAGCACTAGTTGAGTGGAGGCCACGCGCAAGAGGCCGCAGCCGTCGGCCTCCCACCAGGTGGACCGATGATCTGGTGAAGGTCGCGGGAGTCCATTGGATGCGGGTGGCACAGGACCGATCTGTGTGGAGAGCTTTGGGGGAGGCCTATGTCCAGCAGTGGACGTCTATTGGCTGAAATGATGATGATGATGACTAGTTGAGAAGCAGGATAGGTACGATGGAGCAGTCTTACCCAGAAGTAGTCTAAGCTATCTTTAAAAATGTTGTCGACGTATACTCATTGGGAGAAAATAGAAGGAAGGGTGTTATACTCCTTGTTATTGCTTAAACTGAAAGAAATCAAGATCAAACCATTAATCATTAGATTTTTTGTATTTAGTGTTTACCTTTTAAGTGTTGCCGTGAGGTCAAGTTATATTCCTGATGTTGTCTAAAAAAATATGTTTAAAAATATAAAAAAAACATTTATTTGACAATTTCACCAATGCCATCGCTATCCAATGATGATACTGCCAGCAATTTGGGGACAATGGCTCCACAGGGCCCTGCTCTGTATATTTTTTTCTTTTTGGTAACTATATTTTTAGCTTTAGATCTCAGTTATTGTTTTCGTTTCATTCGTTTTTTTGCCTCCAGGTGAACCGACGATCTAGTGAAGGTCGCGGAAGTCCTTCGGATGCACGTAGCACATGACCGATCTGGGATCTATGGATCTCTGGATCGTTACAGGGATAGGGAGAGGGATCTATGGATCAATGTCCAGCGGTGGACGTCTATTGGCTGAAATGATGATGAAATTTTTTTTCTTATTTTGTCCAATTTTTTTAACACGTTATTTTCTTTTTAATTTTGATTAAAGCCACAACAATAAAGCCTGTCAAAATGTGTTAATCTAAGTTTGAGAGTCATAAGTGTAGATAAACAAAATTTTTGCGTTTTCTTCCTCCAGAAAACTTCACCAATAAGATTAAAATCCAATGTGCAAGAATGCATTCTGCTCATATTTGTCGACGCGAGAATGCTTACAGGGCGGGAAGTCCCGAAGGACGGCGGGGTTTTATTAATACCGTTAGGATATTACTACAGGCGGGTCTAACTTGCTTCTCGGATTGGATGCAGGGAAGTTATTAATATGATGGACTGGAGTATCTTTTTCTCATGAGATAGGTGACAGACGGATTTTTCTCATGTAATAGGTAGGGAGCAGACGGATCACCTGATAGTAAGCGATAACTACCGCCCATAGATATAGGTATGAATGTAAATGGGTCATGGAGCAGAGGACGGCCAAAAAAGATGGATGGATTGTGTGAAGAATGACCTGACTGAAAAATTGGATTACAATGTACGTAAATATTATGATTTTAATTTGTCATGTTTTTTATGATACAGGAAAGCAAACAATCAAGCGGGTTACCTGATGGTAAGTGATCACCGCCGTTCATGTACTTAATATATGTATTTAATTACCATATGTAATGTTCTACATACCTTTCCTAAGTGGAAATAAAGTTATTGTTATTATTCTACGTAAACGCGTAAAATCCTACCTAATCCTAGACCTAATCGATGCTTTTCCATCAGGTGCGAATTGTGGTCAAGCGTTGGCTTAACAATGATCAAAATGTGACCCTGTGTTAGACTCAGAATATTTTAAAAGTAAAGTGTTCCGGCTAAGACTTCCTTCAAACGTTATCGTCACCTATCAGTAAATGAAGGCCAAGTTAGATAAAAAAAATGCACACTGCAAATTACATCATCGATCCTTCGGGCCGAGAAGTAGGAAGTAACTGTAGATCTATAATGGTCGTATTAAAGTCACATTACAATCACTAGATCCGTGATGAAATATCTGCGTCATTACTGACGCAATGCGGCTCGTATGCACTAAATATAGTAATGACATTGCAATAGAAGTGCAAATGGTTTTTATAGAGTAAAAAAAGTATAATTTAAATTTACGTTTTTTTACATTGTAGCGGACATTTATACGACAGACGGCACAACTGATGGTAATTGGTCACCACCGGTCTACCACTGGGAGAGCCACGCTATCGGCATGAATGGGCTGGCTCGGCAGAGAGATAAAATGGCCTCACAGAAGACTGGCGTGAAGGAACGCCTGTGCTGAGTTTCGTCCAGTAAGGGGTACCGGAGGCCCAATTGGGGAAAAAGGGGTTAAAGGTTGGCAGCGCGCTTGTGACTACTGGCATCTATGGGCGGCAGTCAATCGCTTTCCATCAGGTTATCCGTCTGCTCTTGAAATTAGAATAAAAAACAATAGACCCCCAATTCCCTTGCTTATGATATATATTCAAGAACTAGCTGTTACCAGCGACTTGGTCCGCATGGAATAGTTTCTTTGGTAAGCATTTTTAATTAACTAATAATTTTCCTATAGGTATACAGATGGTCTAGACCAGGGTCTATTTCATTCAAATCCGTTCAGTAGTTTTGGCGTGAAAGAGTAACAGACAGGCAGGTTGAGTTACTTTCGCATTCAAAATATTTGTTAGGATAGATACCTATATAATCGTTAAAACATAGTTTTTATGTATAGTTTTCGCTCGAATTTAGACACTTTTTTTTAAGAAAGTATCCGGGATGTATTGCTCAGCTATTTTGTGAGCAACCTTCCAGACCTAAACGGTAAGCCCTATATCATATCGTCCATTTTTGTGTCCAGAAATAATTCCAAGTTGCCTCCTTAGGGATCGGACCTGTAGTTCCCTAGTTTTATCGTCAAATGAACGGTCGGACGTCGCATATGTGGGTACGGTATCCATTTAACTGGTTTAATTCGGACATTTATAATCAAATATTTATAATTATGTATTTATGTATTGTATTACATCATCGTATCGCTTAACACCTGTTCAAGTGTCCTTTTCCCAAAGGTTACCTGGAAGAGATCGCTCATAGTGATGCTCATAGGCCGCCTTTGTTGTACATTACTCCTGTAATAACTAGTTTTTAAGTTGTATACCTCTGTTTTGTGTGCAATAAAAAGTATATTAATTTTGACGACCCGTTTAGCGCAATGGTTTGAGCGCCGGTTGAGACGTAAGGGTCGCGGGTTCGATTCCCGCACCGACACAAATGTTTGTTGATGAAACAGATATTTGTGTTGGGTCTGGGTGTTTGTGATACCTTCGTTGTTTTTGGTTTCCATAGCACAAGGGAAAACCTTAGTTTGGGACTAGGACAATGTATGTGATGTTGTCTCAATTTATTTATTTATTTTATTTTTTATTCATTGATTCAAATATTGATAGATTAAAGTCCTTTTAATCCCGAAGTGGGAAACTGTCGAAGAGATTCGGCATAAATGGCCCGGCTCGACCGGAGTAATTACACAGCCTCACAGAAGAGTGGCGTGAAGCAGTGCCTGCGCTGTATTTTGTTGAGTAAGTATGGGTACCGGAGGTCCATTTGAGGGGCACTTTTGACTCTACTGGTATTGCAGGTGTCTATTGGCGGCAATCGCTTACCATCAGGTGATCCATCTGCTCGTCTGCCACATAAAAAAAAACATCATTCTAACCCGGTTGCGTCCTAATCTCTTGCTTCAGAGTCCGGGGCCTTGCATATATTCTCTCACAAATGATGGTCACCCTCTGTATGGATATAAAAAACACTTCCCAAGGATTTATGGGCCCAATATCCCGCGAGAGACCGGCTAGCCTGGGCACCGTTTTTAAAATGTATTAGAAAACTTGGATGATTTATCTTGTATTAGTTGGCGGTAGTTGACTGTTGTATAAACTGGTGTATGATATCTTATTTATGAGTTGAGAACTGCTTCTATGGTTTGGGAATACACCCTTTGATACAATATTATGGGAGGAAAATTTTAATGTTAACTCTAAACAGTGACCTTAATAGGGTATTTGACTAATCTCGATATAGTAAATAATATTGATACTTTACCAAAATATTGATAAATAAGAACCAATAGCCAAAATTTTCAGTTACAAATATAACGTCTAGCTGATTTTGTGAGCATTCAAAGTTTCATGGGCAAGTCCATTTTTAAAGTATATAATAATATAAAAATAATTATATCATTGAACTACTCATACATTATACACAAACTTTTATTATAAAACCATGTACATAAACGAAACATTTGATATAGCTACCAAACAAAATTTACTAGACGCGCATACAAGATACTTGCGTGTCACGTCACTCGCTAGTAGCCATTTGTATAGAGCGTTTTTGGGCCTGCGTAAAATATGTGCTCCTAAAGTTGTGATATCTCAGGTAATTCAAATCAGAATCAAATAATTTTTTCAACAATGTTTCTTAAATAGAGAGGTCTTTTGATTAAACACATAAAAAAAATAGTCAAATACCCTATTCAGTCGGTTTGGTTCAGCTAAATCCTTTTTGGGGGTAGAGTCATCCCGAGATAATAATTCCACTATTTCATACTGAAAATGTTTTAAAAAGTAATCACAATGCTTAATAGTCACCCGACCCGGTTAGTTCAGTGGTAGTAAATGCTGCGTCTGGGCCAAGGGTTGCGGGTTCGATCCCCGCACAGTGCAAACAATTGTGTGCATGAACATGTCTGTTTGTATTGGTCTGGGTGTTTTCTATGTATTATAAGTATGTATTTACAAAAGAAAAGTATTATATGTATATATTTGTAATCCCACTGTTGGTTCTGATATCTGTAACACAGGTGCTTGAGCTACCTATCTCAGAGTCAGATCAATGTATGTGATGTAGTGAAATATTATTATTATTATATTTTAACATTGTAATACAATTTTGAATAAGTATGCCGTGAGGTTGAAAACAAAACGTAGTATTTTATTTTCGACCCAAATCCAGAGACGAGCAAACGGGTAACCTAATGGCAAGTGATTACCGCCGTCCATAGATATCCAACAAAACCAGACGAGTTGCAAGTATACAGTTCCCCTGTGAAGTGGTGAGCGTCTCCCAAGATTCGGTCCGTATGCCGAAACGGCAGGAAGGACCATGGGCTGGTGAAGGAACCAGTGTCTACCTACAGTATCACCCACTTCTGCAAAACGCAACTGGAAATTACAAAATGAAAGAAAAATATACTAGGATAATGCAATGTAATGTAAAGTGGACTTCTGTTTCCGCACTTAGACTCTTATTTGCGTGTGTGCGTGTGTCCTGGCTATTCTAGCCAGCCTAACTCCGCCCAGAAGCGCAGAAGTTTCCTGGGATCCTCACAGGCTTCGCGGGGCGGATATAGTAAGGTATATGACCTTTAAATAGTTCTACTCAAATTTTTGGTCAGTTGATTGAAATATGTAACTAAGGAGCGCACTTAATTATTTTCCAACCACAATCACATTATCACTAACACAATAGTGGTAACATTTCCTACAATAACACACAAACATTACTCATACAAAACAGCACATTCATTTGACCTCATACAACCGCATTAAAAAATAACCGCAGGTCAACCACCTGTTATTGAACCTAATAGAGAATCCACAATAACTATTGTATTGTATATCTGATTATGCGTATTGAATAAGTTATAGTATTTTTCAACATACTGCTTTGCAAATAGTGTGTTCAGTTTATAAGGAAAATTTCACATTGACGTTTAATTCATAATACCAAGTAGATAGTAGGTAACAGCCGTGGCAGGCCTTCCACCAGCTGGACCGACGATCTAGTAATAAAGGTCACGGGAGTCCCTTGGATGCGGGTGGCACAGGACCGATCTGTATGGAGAACGTTGGAAGAAGACAATGGAAGACGTCTATTGGCTAAAATGATGATTACCAAGTACGAGTAGATTGGTCGGAATAGGCACAGGACCGAACAAAATTGCGAACTTTGACGTCGACTAAGACCCACGTTGGATCGCTGAGCCAGCGTAGTAAGTAACAAGTAGAATTTTGGAATAGAATCAAATTCAAAAACGTGTCGTGCAAACTATTCCATTGCGAACAAAACCTCCATAATAGAAATCAAGTCATCGCTACTATGATGGAATTAGGCTCAATCACCACGCTTGCCTAATGCAGATTGGTGATCACAAGCCCGAGGTATGTTCAAAATTCGAAACATACTTTTGCTCATGCCATGGTATCACTCCAACTACTAGAAAAAACATTGCACCAATTAAATTTGTACCTACCTACTGACCGATACGACCTAGTGATCTTCAAGAAAAGGGCTTATTTCTTCCTTAAGAGCCGGCAACGCATTTGTGATGGAATCACTCCTCCCACTAGAAAAAAAATCATAACAAATATAATGAAAATCAATTAAATTAGTGCTGGCCAACACAAATCTATAATACTTATCGATACGATGCACAACGACATCGACAGTCGACAAACTCAACATGAGAATACAATTTGTAAGATAAAATAATGATTAAGCTTGCGAAACGTTGCGTCACGAACGGCCCGTGGAGCATGATTAAACTTGCAAAAGCAAAATACAGTCGGGTAAAGGTTAGTCGGATAGGTATGGGCGTTTGCAGGGCTTATCGATATCGATAAATCATATTGTCAAATTCACTACCTGGTCTTAGCAGTGTTAAACTTAAGATTAACGGAATCGAAAGCTTTTGAAAGTTTTGGTAAAAATGGTAAAAGATAGGCAGCGCAGTTGTGACTCTACTGGTTTTGCATGTGTCTATAGGTGGCGGCAATCGTTTGTCATGAGGTGATCTATTTGCTCGTCTGCCACCTATCACTTATGGAGACCTCTGCCTTGAAGTAGTCTGCCTCTGTTAAATGCGGATATTTTATTTTTTTACACACTCTAAATTTCCCTTTACCCACATGCCTGATGCGCACAACAATTAAAAAGGAATCGTACCTATTTGATTACAATTAATTTTAGATTATCCAACACCTGAGTACATAGCGGACAAATGTTCGCCTTTTATAGGCTGTACGTAACACGTGTTTGCTTTTACATAAATAACAAACAACTGCTATTATCAGAGATAGCATCGGGACTTTGTTATGCTCTTTAATCAGATAGTTTGTGAAAGGACATTCACACCCTATGATTATTTCTAACGGTTTTTACTAACATTTTTAAGAATTCGTAACGATTGTGTTGTGCCCGCGTTACGATTACGCGAGTACTCAGCACAAAGTACCTTTGTCGACGTATCATATCGGTATTTTTGTGGATAATATACCGTATCGTACTATTTACTTCAAAAAATTATTGGATACGTTAGTTGTTTAATCTGTGGACATGCATTTTCGTTGCGATAATATCCTTTCTGACATAAATGCTATTAATTTTATGTTATGCTTACGTAGGTATGATAGAGAGCCCTTAAATTATTACTAAGTTGTTACCCACATAGTATATTTTAAACGTTTCGCAGTGGAAAGCGATAGGCTAATTAATTTCAGTGATAGTGTTTGAGCATTCAGGAGAAAGATTAATACTACTTTCTAATACTTTTTATATTATTTTCGAATGGATTGTCCTTTTCACAAAAATGCGTTGCAAACTTGCTTTTTAACAAGCGACTATCGATATCAAACCCCAATCACATCCCTAGAATAGAGCCGTACCGATCATTGTCAATTGGTTCGTGACCAAAATATACGTATCCGCTTATTATCTTAATAATTTAGTATACAATCTCAAGCCTCTGACTCATTTTTAGCAGATCCAAGGTTTTCAAACTAACGCACCGTTTTAAACTGGGCTCCTCGTAATAGGGTTAAGGAGATTTGTAAATAGTGTTGCCAGCTAAATCTATTAAAATATAATAAAAAATGTACCGAAATATTTCTCAAAAAAATTTGAAAATAACCAATTTCACTAAATAAATAGTAATATCCTCCTAACAGATCATTCGGCTATGGCGGCAAAACTCAACGATCAGTCGTCGACCCAGGACATTTATAGTGTACAAGTGTGTGCACAGACACAAGTGCACTCCCTATTCCCTTAACCTCAAATTTCGAGGACATCGAACATGACCACTGGTGGCACGACCGAAGGGATAAGGCATAGGACCAACAGCTTAACGTGTTTTCCCAAGCACGGGGGTACATGACTGCTATCTTCCAGACTTCTTGCTAATACCAAGGCCTCAAATAAGAAAAACAATAAGTACCAAAAAATATTTTAAGGACTGAATTGTGGGAGAGCCATGCTTCGGCATGAATGGGCCGGCTCGACCGGAGTGATACCACTGCCTCACAGAAAACCGGCGTAAAGCAGCTCCTGTGCTGTGTTTCGCCGAGTGAGTGAGGGTACCGGAAGCCCATCTGGGGGGGAAGGGGATAAAAGGTTAGCAGCGCACTTGTTGCATGTGTTCATGGGCGGCGGCAATTCCTTACCATCAGGTGATCCGCCTGCTCGTCTGCTACCTATCACATAAAAAAAAAGCTTTTATTCCTAAAAAAAATCAATAAGTTTCCTTATAGTAACTAAAAATCCTCTGGCATGCTTTAGGATAATAATGGTAGTAATACACTATGATTGCCAGTGTTAAGTATGATAGCTTAATGCTTGTTCGATTTACGTTCAAGGGCAGAATTATACTTGACTGGCGGCTGCCCGCGACTTCGTATGCGTAGAGGTAGTTAATCCCCAAAATATAATATTTTTATAAATTGTACCATTATGTGTCATTCTGGTATATAAACTATGTAATTGAAAGTTTAATTAAAATCCATTCGGTAGTTTCTTGTGTGAAAGAGTTGAAAACATCCATCTATCCGTTCTTATATCACTCATCAGTATACGAGTAAACCTATGAGTAGTAGGTAGGTACCTCCCTATTATAGGGTATAAACTATATTAGCAGCTAAGAGTAGCTGATGCAATCTTCTAAATTCCAGAAAGATATTTTTTACTTCTGAATCTGATATTGTTAGCGTTTGTAAGGTCTTTCGTTATCCAAAAAAATGTGACCAAAATTTTAAAAAGTCGCTATTACTTCTTTATGAATAAAATACGTCGCGATAGGAAAGTAATTGCCTTACAATGCATGAAGTACTAAATTCACCGTTTTTTCGTAGTATACGTGTTCAACCTAGTTTTTCGGTTTAAAATGGCTAAAAACGGTGACTGTTCTTTGTCACCCCTTAACGATATGGCCACTACTATCCCTTTGGAAAAAGCAGCTTTAAAGGAAATGAAATCAGGGTGTGACAATAAAATTGCATAGAGAAAACATCGGAGCACTTGTATTTTTCCTATTCTAACATCGGCGTGAATTCGTACCATCTGTGAAACTGACGAGGCCTGGGTAGGTTTTATAACATGATTTATGGATTTAGGGATTGGTAGCTAATACAATATGAAGTACCTATACCATGAATTAACCATGGGAGAGCCACGCTTCGGCATGAATGGGCCGGCTCGACCGGAGTGATACCACTGCCTCACAGAAAACCGGCGTAAAGCAGCTCCTGTGCTGTGTTTCGCCGAGTGAGTGAGGGTACCGGAAGCCCATCTGGGGGGGAAGGGGATAAAAGGTTAGCAGCGCACTTGTTGCATGTGTTCATGGGCGGCGGCAATTCCTTACCATCAGGTGATCCGCCTGCTCGTCTGCTACCTATCACATAAAAAAAGCTTTTATTCCTAAAAAAAATCAATAAGTTTCCTTATAGTAACTAAAAATCCTCTGGCATGCTTTAGGATAATAATGGTAGTAATACACTATGATTGCCAGTGTTAAGTATGATAGCTTAATGCTTGTTCGATTTACGTTCAAGGGCAGAATTATACTTGACTGGCAGCTGCCCGCGACTTCGTATGCGTAGAGGTAGTTAATCCCCACAATATAATATTTTTATAAATTGTACCATTACGTGTCATTCTGATATATAAACTATGTTATTGTAAAGTTTCATTAAAATCCATTCGGTAGTTTCTTGTGTGAAAGAGTTGAAAACATCCATCCATCCGTTCTTATATCACTCATCAGTATACGAGTAAACCTATGAGTAGTAGGTAGGTACCTCCCTTTATAGGGTATAAACTATATTAGCAGCTAAGAGTAGCTGATGCAATCTTCTAAATTCCAGAAAGATATTTTTTACTTCTGAATCTGATATTGTTAGCATTTGTTAGGTCTTTTGTTATCCAAAAAAAAATTGACAAAAATGTTAAAAAGTCGCTATTACTTCTTTATGAATAAAATACGTCGCGATAGGAAAGTAATTGCCTTACAATGCATGAAGTACTAAATTCACCGTTTTTTCGTAGTATACGTGTTCACCTAGTTTTTCGGTAAAATGGGTAAAAACGGTGACGGTTTTTGTCACCGTAAACGCATTATTGCCACAACTATCCCATTTGGAAAAGCAGCTTTAAAGAAATGGAATAAGGGTGATGATCAATAAATTGTATTAGAGAAACTTCGAGCACTGTGTATATTTTTCCTATGCCTCAAACATCGGTGTAATTTGTACTATCTAGCTGTTACTAAGGAGCCTGGGGTAGGTTTATACCATGAATTAGGATTTAGGGAGTTTGGTAGTTAACTACAATGAAGTATAAGTACCGTGGGAGAGGCACGCTTTGGCATGAATGACCGGCAGAAAGAAAGCAGCGCCTGCACTGTGTCTCGTCAAGTGAGTGAGGGTACCGGAGACCCAATTGGATGGATTTAGAGGTTAAAGGTTAACAGCGCACTTGTGACTCTACTGATGTTGCAGGTGTCTATGGACGGCGGCAATCGCTCACCATCAGGTGATCCGTCTGCTCGTCTGCGACCTATCACATAAAAAGGCAGGTAGTCATACACAATGTCATTTGAGTGACATCACGCGTTTCCCAATACCTACCAACTCAATTCATACTCTTGTATATTAGTCACACACTATTACCTACTAAAAATCAATGTACCTACCTACTTGATAGTATGAAGTGGATTTTTATCAAAGATAACGTCTTGACTAATTTTCGAAATTGCACAATGATTTCTAAGAAATATAGCTCGGAAATTAGTTGTCATGCAAATTCAAAGCAATAATAATTTAACACTAAATAAGTCTAAGGACATATAGTTACCACCTGATTTTGAGCCTTATCTGTCAGGACAAAAGAGCGAAAACCAATTGATTTTTTCGTTGACTTATTTATGTCCTGTTTAGGGTTCAATTTTATGGGTAGGTAGGTAGTTTATTAGTATATAATAAGTTTATTAGTAAAAAAAAATATTAGTAAATAATATCTAAGTGACACGTTTTTAAGCAAGTAAAAAACCTTGTATAGTAATCAACGTGCAGGATACACATCGTTTACTATACAAGATTATTGAGATTTAGATTTATTAGCCATAAAGGTAAAATGTAGCTAAGGTTAAAGATTGGCAGCGCACTTGTGCCTCTACTGGTGTTGCAGGTGTCTATGGGTAGCGGCAATCGCTTACCATCAGGTGATCCTTCTGCTATTCTGCCACCTCATCAGATCCACTGCACATAAAATTTTGTATACAGGGTGTATCTGTAAACATTTACATTCCATTAATCACTAATTAACAATGCTGATCAACATTGGTTTTACGTTTTTTCGTCGATGTTTTATTGAAAAGTTGAACTTTGAATTTCCAAAACAGCTGCCCTCTCTGCCCTGCCCATGCTTACTACGCTGGCTCAGCGATCCAAAGTGGGTCTTGGCCTTCCACGTCAAACTTCGCAATTTAGTTTAGTTAAAAAACAAAAATTGTTCTCAAGATTTTTGTCACGTAAACCAATTCTCAAAACATCGAGTGAGTGAGGGTACCGGAGGCCCACCCGGGGGGAAGGGGATAAAAGGTTGGCAGCGCACTTGTGACTCCACTGGTGTTGCAGGTGTCCATGGGCGGCGGCAATTGCTTACCATCAGGTGATCTGCCTGCTCGTCTGCTACCTATCACATAAAAAAAAAAACACAAATAAACTCGAAATAAACTCGAAATACATACACAATAAGGAGTTTCGAAATACAACCAATAAGTTTCAGGCGGAATTTTCTTCCACGAATCTCGGTATTGTAGACCGGTTTAGCTGCTGTAGTATTTCCCGATGAGTACCTACGAGTAGGTTTTAGGGATTTTCAATAGAAGAGCGTACTCCTTTCTAAAAACAGCAACGCTTCAGCGACCGGTCTAATATCCCAGATGTTCAAATTAGTTTGTATATTATACAACGTGTAAAAAAATGCAATAATACTTAACTTTGTAAACATATACCGTGAAAGGACTTCACTGTCAATATATGAACATACAATAAGTGAAACAAAATAGCTGTTTCATACATTATTTGATTGCCAGCTGAATATTTTGTACGAAACAGTTAACTTTTTTTCACACATTGGGTTTTATAGAAAAGTCTAGAGACCAATCACCGTGTAGAACGGTATATGTTTTCAGCGTTAAGTATTATTGCATATTTTTTTACTCGTTGTATAATAGGTAGTATCTGACTACTTAAATGGTTTTTATTAAAAGGTGGCAGGCTAGCAGACGAATCACTTGGTGGTAAGCGATTGTCGCCGCTCAAAGAAACCTGCAACACCAGTAGATTCACAAGGATCTGTACCCTTACTCAACGAAACTTCACACCGGTATTCTGTGAAGCTGTGCTATCACCGGTCGAGCCGGCCCATTCATGCCGAAGCGTGGCTCTCTCAATGTTATTAAAATTAATTGTCTTTTGTGTCTTTGGCATTTTCTTGGATTAACGTACCCGCAATGTAAATGCAAACAAGACAAAAACAACAAGTGTTAATGGCTTAATGGTTAACATACTGATACCTGTTCAGACTTGTTCTGATTGGGACGACTCACGCACGACGCCATTGAGCGATTAAAAACGTGGACTTTTTGAGTTGGTAAGGGTTTTTGAAAATTTTATGATTTTTTTATGTGATAGGTAGCAGGCGAGCAGGCGGATCACCTGATGGTAAGCAATTGCCGCCGCCCATGGACACTTGCAACACCAGTGGAGTTACAAGTGCGCTGCCTACCTTTTATCCTCTTCCCCCCGAGTGGGCCTCCTACCCTCACTCACTCGGCGAAACACAGCACAGGGGCTGCTTCACGCCGGTTTTCTGTGAGGCAGTGGTATCACTCCGGTCCAGCCGGCCCATTCATGCCGAAGCGTGGCTCTCCCACAGTTAAAAGAGAGTTAAAAGATAAGAGTGTCTTTACAATTTTTTTTTATGATACAGATGGATCACCTGATGGTAAGCGATTACCGCCGCTCATGGACATCTGCAACACCAGTGGTGTCACAAGTGCACTGCTTACCTTCACAAATTTTAAAGTCGCAAGGACGTCACGTTACGTTTGTGTTATAAAAAGGACTAAGCATAAATAATTATGCAGTAGGTAGCTTGAAGATGGTATCGATAACGTAAAGTTCTAATCGTACCTAATAAGTCACGTTTACCTTTAGATAGTACAAGGGAAGATACCAAATAAAAAAAATAAAGAAGATGAATTTGTAATTATACAGTGAACTCGTTAAATAAATTTTTGACATTTTGAATGTAAGTACAATAATAATGGGACTAAAGTTATATTAAGTAGATGGCGCATTTAGTAGTGACCCTGCCTTATACGCCAAAGGTTGTTGGTTCGATCCCCTGATGATGTTGAGTGTATTTTTTATATTGGTTGGAAAGTTAAAGGTATTTAGCATTATAAATAACTTTATAATAACGAAAAGGTTAAGATATTTTTTAATCTTTAGGCAAAACGGCGAGTCCATGAACTCAAACATCATTGGTCGCCTGAGTCACCGATGCCCGTTACCAATGACTAAGAATTAATTAAACTGGCAGAAACCGATAAAATTCATCCTGTCACAGCATATTTTACCTTGCACTCATTATAATAAAGATGAAATTAAAACACGGCCTCTATACAAGAGTACAGTTAACCGATTGCGAGGATTCGACGAAAAACGCGCCAATTTAGGATTCTGTTTTAGTTTAGTAACTGTTTCTCTTGTGTTGGGTTATTATATATTGTTTTTGTGATGGTCCTGGTTGAGTAATTTGCCTTACATGTATGAACAAAGCAAGATAACGTTCGGTGATTTTAATTTAATGATTCTTCTTCTTCTTTTAAGTGCCAATATCTAACAAAGGTTGGCGACCATAATGGTGACTTGAACCCTTGACACAGCTGCTCTAAACAACGGGTGTTTTTATTTGAACCACTGGCGCAGATTTTATGCCAAGAAGTTCTTCTTCTTCATGGGCTTGCAAATGTGTTATATAAACGCCTTGTCTACGGAACAAAAGTTGTTTAAAATTGTTGGTAGAACACGTGGTAAAAGGACTGTAAATGTTCACAGATATACGCTGTATGTGATATCTACGGAGGTTAGAGAAGTCCATAAACGGCAGTGATCACTTACCATCAGATGATCCCACTGTTCGTCTGCACCCTATATCACAGACAGTTTGCAAGTTTCTAGCGACTCGCGTAAAACGCGAATGATTGGGACCATCATACATTATGTAGTTAAAGACACATTTTGGGTCGCAGCCAGCAGGGTAAGTCATCATCAGCAGCCCATAGGTCTCCCCTAATGCACGCTACCGCTCCTGATTTTCGGCCACTCTCATCCAGCTCACTCACGCCTTCGAATGTCATCATCCCATCTTGTCGCAGGGCGTCCAACACTACGTTTACCGAGTCGCGGTCTCCACTCAAGGACTTTACGGCTCCAACGGTTGTCAGTTCTGCGGCTAATGTAGGAATGCAGGGTAATTAAGTAAGTTATATTGCACGTAGTCTAGGAGCTGCCATGATGTCTGCAATGCAAGCTTATCATTGCGTAGGTACGTCGGCTATGCAAGATTGGGACCATCATCATCATTGACCACTGAATCTTCAAAGATGATAGTTGCAGCGCTAGGAGGTTGATGGGGCTCCACGCCGACAGAGATAGCTATATAGCCCTATTGCTGCCCATTATCTTGCCACACTGATCGCAAGTCCACCCTGAATCCGCTGGAGGAGACAAGACACGATCAGAGCTTCTTCTTTTTTCTGCTTTATATTTTCCAGCCAGTCTTTGTCATGTCTTGCTACCCCTTTCTTGATGTCATGGCGCCATTCTGGTCTCATTGCAGCCAGATTCATCGGGCTGAGCCATCGGGGTAAGTAAGTAAGTGATATTTCACGCAGTCTAGTCGCTGCCACGATGTCTACGACGCAAGCTTATCGTCGAGTAGGTACATCGGCGATGCGGGTGACCTTGCGATAAGATATATGTTTCTACATTAATATAATGATATTTACAAGCCCTTACTCTGGATTTGTTTTATGTTTAGCAATAATGGAACATATCTCAGGGACAGTAGCGAAGTTACACATTTGCCGGCCATGTACCTTACTAAAATAGTAAATTAGATACCCCAAAGACGCTGCTGCTCTATAAGGCCTATTGCCAAACCCGGGTCTGCTCAGGGATCTATTCTGGCACAAATCTTTGGCCCAACCCAGACATCGAACCTGGGACCCCAAGCGCAGCCGTCATTTTAAAGTGTGACCAATTACTACCCACTGCGCAAATGAGGTAGCCAAGGACCGATAATGACACTACAACATTTTTTTTATAAGACAGTGACCCCGCCTCATACGGAAGGTCGTGGGTTCGATCCCCACCCTGAAGAAACATTCGTGTGATGAACATTTGTGTTTGTTCAGTGTCTGGGTACTGGGAAGTGGATTCGTAATATTATATTTGTGATCATCTGCAATTCTGATTTCTGTAACACAAGAGCGTAAGATACTTAATACGGAGTCAGGTCAGTAATGAGATGTTGTATAAATTTATGTATTATTTATATATCACAGACCAACATACACATTATTTCCCACAATTATAGTGAAGGTTAGATAAATATATCACGGAAACGGAAAATCGCTCTCGAGTTGATAACAAAATGCAATACGGGCCATTACGATGTAAAACCAAGTATTAATGTTGTAACACGGTTTTTTCCCCTAATCCGTGGTTATCGCTGTTCCAACTAAACACTTAAAGATAGATGAATTGATAGTAGAAATGTTATTACGTACGATTCTGTGTATGGAAATACAGACACGTACACTTATAAGTATACAACCTCATTCAAATATGAACCTTACGGTCCCAGCATAAGAGTCGAGGTGTTTGCATTTTATTGTAGGTGACTGTACCTGCTTGACGGACGTAGATTAAAACCGACTCATAATTTAAAGCCTAAGATCCTTCGTGTTTAATGGGGGCTACCGCTAGATGGCATTATATTAGACTGAGGTCCAACTATTGCCATTGGTTGTTTGTTTAGTGACATTCTAACTCTCACATCAAACATAACCAGTCACCGTGTAGATGTCAGTTCTGTATGCCATCATTTTTCCATGCGGTAGCCCCCATTCTGCAGATACCTATCAATTTTTTTATGAATTTAAGTAATCTTCAAAAAATGTTGATAAATGTTAAATGGATCATCGATAGGTCACCTGAAATAAGTGATTCATTCTTGAACACTTAATTTGATGATATTAACTGTAGGTGTAAGAAAATTATACAAGAAAATAACATTTCGGTTGCCATCTGCCACTCTATCGCAACACCGGGGTTGCCACATTTAACCATCCGCTTAATCGTGCCCTAAAATTATTGAAATGAAATGAAAATATATTCTTTATTCCATTTAAGTCCATACAGAACGTTTATGAATGTCAAAATATATTACTTATGTAAGCTACCACTGGTTCGGAAAAAAAAAAAAAAAGGTAAAAATTCGTAACGCAAGAACAACCATTTTAAACCAACCATATTAACAAAAACAACAAGTAGAAACCCAAAATATCTCAATAAGATTAATTTTGACGGAAACAGTACACACCGATTACTAGTAATCCTCTAAATATGCTAAGAATGTATAAAACACTTGACCTGGGTGGTGAATAAACTGATAAAACAATTGAAGTAGATCTGTTTATCTTTAAACAAATATTATAAAGCGGATATACATATTGGTAGGTAATATAAAGATAAACTCATAAATGACCTACTGGATCAATTTTAAAAATATTTAGTTTTAGTACGGTGGCCTGCACATCAAGTTACTACAATCTGTCAAATTTCTTCAATCGAACCTCACTTTTATGTCAAACGTGTTTGGTTCAATATCAACTGAGGAAATTTGACAGATTGTAGTAACTTGATGTGCTGGCCACTGTACTACTTATTAACTGGCTGTTACCTGCGACTTCATCCGAGTGGAACAGTATCTTTGGGTAGCATTCGTGTAATGAACACTTGTGTTTGTTCAGTAATGTATTTAAGTATTATATTATTACTAGCGGCCGCCCGCGACTTCGTCCGCGTGGAAAAGTAACTTTTACCCCACTTTTAACCCCTTACAACCCCCTTTTCGCAATAAAAAGTAGCCTATGTTCTTTCTCAGGATCTAGACCATCTGTATACCAAATTTCATTTAAATCCGTTCAGTAGTTTTGGCGTGAAAGAGTAACAGACAGACAGACAGACAGACAGACAGACAGACAGACAGACAGACAGACAGACAGACAGACAGAGTTACTTTCGCATTTATAATATTAGTATGGATTTGTGATCCTCTGTTGTCTGATATCTGTAACACAAGTGCTTGAGCTACTTAGTACGGAGTCAGATCAATGTATGAGATGTTGTGTGAATTAATTTTTAGTTATTTAATAATTTTCACACCCTTTTAACCAATTACAACCCCCTTTTCGCAATAAAAAGTAGCCTATGTTCTTTCTCAGGATCTAGACCGAATGAAATTTGGTAAGCATACAGATATACTTACCAAATTCATTCAAATCCGTTCAGTAGTTTTGACGTGAGAGAGACAGACCGACAGACAAAGCTACTTTCGCATTTATAATTTAGGATAGGATTATTTCCACTAAGAATGAATCGGATGGCTATGAGTTTCTAATGATTAATCATGATTATGATGGCCAAGGCTCACTAAGAGTCGGTGCGCCAACCCAGTTAGTTAATCATGATAATGTAGTAAACAAAAAAACAACTTTTTTATTAAAATAATAAAGATTACTAATATTTTTTGAAAATGAAATCGGCAAAATTACTTATTTAATCACATGACATTAGACAGCACTGAGAGCGCGCTAAGTATTCAGGTTTTGGTAGCTTCTACCGTATGAAACTGATCTTGTACATTTCAACTCGATGGGTTGGACTGAACATAGAAAAAAATCCTATGACTAATATTCCATAACAGTTACTCGTCACTTAATAAATCGATGGTGTGTAAAATTACGTAGGAGCGGTTTTCGACGGCGAGGTCACTATTAGGCCGTCACTGTTTGTTCAATCATTAGAACGGTCAATCAAAGACAATTCTATTGTATTAGGGGTTCGGCTAGCTAACAACGGTAATGATTGTGTGTCGTGTTGGAATTGTGGCGAAAGAAAAAATATAGTTGTTAGGGTTATTTTAAAATTACACATTGTTTAGAACAGTGGTTCTTAACCTTTTCAATGTCATCGCGTCACTGGCCCTGAAACAAGTAAGAGAGAATTAAGTTTACCCCTAATTTAAAATAAACGGATTTTTCATATGAGCTCCATACAAATATTTCGTAAAAAAATTGCTGATTTATTTTCATACCATGCGCATGAGATCGCTGTGCTACCGTTTACCGTACTATTATTTGTTAATTGTTTTTTTAATACTATTTCGTGCCATCCCGTGTTAACCCCCTAGAATCTTCGTTTTACCCCTACGGGGGTATTACCTCCAGGTTAGGGAACCAGTGGAGCCTTAAATTCTTAGAGCTTGTATGTCAGATCAGCGGATAGGAAAAAGGAAGGTCCTATTATTATTTGGTTAGGTTAGGGAACGTTCGTTTCCGAGTGGACACTGCGACCAAATTGATCCATTGTGTCCTCCGCTCCCTCTAGAGATCGTCTCCTAGGCCCACGAACGTCATGAACCGTGTGATAGCCTTGGGAGCGATAGCCTTAACATCCTCCGGGCTGATGTGGTAGCTGCCCAGGGTGCAGCTTTTTGGTGCCCGAGGGCATCGCTATGACAGAGGAATGTGCATTACAAAGGTCCTAACTAGAGATGTAAAATAAAAACTAGGCTGTAATAACTAGGTGATGTAATTCTGTCAGTTTAGTTAACACTATATATTAGGAGACGCGAAGGGCTAAGTGTTGCCAGTGGGGTTACCGAGCCATAACCAAATATAAATATTTTTTTTATGTGATAGGTGGCAGACGAGCAGACGGATCACCTGATAGTAAGCTATGGCCGCCGCCCATAGACGCCTACAACACCAGTAGAGTCACAAGTGCACTGCCAACCTTTAACCCCCTTTCCCCCCAATTGGGACTGCGGTGCCCTCTCTCACTCGACGAAACACAGCGCAGGAGCTGCTTTTCGCCGGTCTTCTGTGAGGCCGTAGTATCACTCCGGTGCCGAAGCGTGACTCTCCCACGGTAGAGTTCTAAGTTTACTGATTGAATCATCTTGAACCACGTCATTTGGTACAGTTACGTTGAAATTGGCGAGACTGATGCTATTCAATCAATTATATAGATACCAGGTTTTCACTGCCACGCTTTTATGGAGCATGAAAATCATCCATTCTTGTTTTAATTGGTATAATTTTTAACGTTTAGTAAGGTTTTGTTATAATAGGGAAATACTTATTAGACATTTAGAATAAGGCCTACTTATTTGGAATTTTCCATATGAGTTATGCTCGTGAGGGGTCACCAGTAAAAGGTGACAGGGTCGACCTAGATGGAAGATTTTTGTTATGGAGACCAAAGCACACTAAAGGCTGTTGGGTTAGTTAAATTTGAGTAATATACTGATACTGTAAGTGTTGTGTGTCGGAGTGACTTCACTGACAGTTTATTTAGTGGCAGTGCAAATTTCGAAAATTTGAGGTTATCCGAAGATGCACAAGTTGGGCGTAGCAGACGACGCCGTGCGCCTCCAATCCGCATGTGATCACGGCTGTTGTAACGCAGTCGAAACGTCAAGCAGTAAGTGCTAAAATGTTCCTACCTACTTATTAAATCTCCTCGCGTTTAGTTCCGTTTATATGAAGTACTTGTAATTCTATCTCTTTTATACATACGTAAAACACAACATACACATTTCTTCAAGCCATAGGAGCATACATTAGAACTACTAAGGTTTATACGCTCTATGGTTTGAAGTCCGCGACATAGATCGTGCAATTAATTTGAAAACATCAAACTAAGTCTACTTTTCCTTTCTCATAAACCCCTTCCAACTAACCCGGTAGCAATCCCACCATTTGCCGTTTATAGGTATATAAAGTCACTACAAGTTGTCACATTAACCCTTATTCTGTTACATTACGGTTTATATTTAAATGTAGCCACATTATACGTTTACATAGAGACAAGCAAGTTAACTACATTACGCCCTTGACATATAGAACTAGCCGTGCGTTTAGTTTAATTGTTACAACAGTACTTATACCTAATACAGAATGATGGTAGCTCAGTAGGTGATGAATAAAATGCAAAGATAACTGAAGATTACTTTAATTACTAGCGATTGAACAATTAACAATATCTAATTACATGACAGCAAGAGAGTGACGTGATGGGGCGGAGGCGGGGGAGAGAGATACGGATCATGATTTGTTTGATCATCCGAGAATCCGAGCGCCACTGGATTTTAAAAATAGTAGTTTTTTTTCGACGAGACGAGACGAGGTGGATCGCCTGATAATATGCAATGCAACACCAGTAGAGTCACAAGTGCACTGCCAGCCTTCAAGCCCCTTTCCTTCAATTGGGCCTCCAGTGCCCCCACTCACTCGGCCCTCACTCACAGTGGAAGCCTAAGCCGTGCGCCCCCCCCCAAGTCATCATACACTCAGACAGTCAGCCCCTGTTGCAGTTCACTGCTGGACATAGGCCTCCTCCAAATGCTCGCACTTTGATCGCATCTTCTGCTACTACTCGCATCCAGCTCCTAGCCAGCCCTCTTGCCGCAGATCGTCACTCCATCTGGCCTGAGGTTGTCCTACACTACGTTGCGCCAAGTCAGTCGTTAAAAATTAAAAACCTAGCCCAATCTAAAAATTCTAAAACTCGCTCCTACAAATATATTACATAACACGTCACCAGTCCCCTAGCCAAGGCATTAATCATCGTTCCAGGAAGCCGGTCAGCATCAGGCAACGCATACACAAGACCTCCGCCCCCAGCCGGGTGAAGGTCGGCTCGGCCAGCGCGCGGCCGACGAACCGCGCCTAAATAAATGTGTGGACGCTGAACGTCAGCCATTCGGTAGGGTACTGGAAGAGACACGTGCAATGTGTTTTTTTTGTGATAGATCTGGTGGCAGATGACCAGACGGTTTACCTACCCGATGATGAGTGGAGGAGGAGGACAGTGGAGTCACTAGATAGCGCCAACCTTTTAAGTCGTTGAACAATTAGGGGACTGGAAGTGTTTAGTGTACTATGTTTTTTTTAAGTTGTAGACCTAGTGGCAGATGAGCAGAGCGATTGCCGCTAGCAGAGCATCAAGTATAAACCTATAATACTGTCCTGCCAAGGGCTAAAGCCTCCATCATAGAAATCAAGTAATCTCGGGGATCAAGCCTAACCAATCATAGTTTTTTTTTATGTAACAGGTGGCAGACAAGCAGACAGATCACCTGATGGTAAGCGATGCAACACCAGTTGAGTCGTTCTAGGAAGCCGGTCAGCATCAGGCACGCATCCAAGACCTCGCGCCCGCGGGTGAAGGTCGGCCCGGCCAGCGCACGGCCGACGAACCGCGCCTAAATAAATGTGTGGACGCTGAACGTCAGCCATTCGGTAGGGTACTGGAAGAGACACGTACACTGTGTTTTTTTTTGTGATAGATCTGGTGGCAAGAGCCAGAAACGGTTTACCTACCCGATGATGAGTGGAGGAGGAGGACAGTGGAGTCACTAGATAGCGCCAACCTTTTAAGTCGTTGAACCATTAGGGGAACTGGAAAGTGTCTAGTGTACTATGTTTTTTTAAATGTTAGTAGACCTAGTGGCAGGATAGAGCATAGCGATTAGCCGCTAGCAGAGCATCAAGTATAAGCTATAATACTGTCCTGCCAAGGGCTAAAGCCTCCATCATAGAAATCAAGTAATCTCGGGGGGCAAGTGTAGTGATCAAGCCTAACCCATCATAGTTTTTTTATGTGACAGGTGGCAGACAAGCAACACGGATCACCTGATGGTAAGCGATGGCCCGTGCCCATAGACACCTGCAACACCAGTGGAGTCGTTCCAGGAAGCCGGTCAGCATCAGGCACGCATCCAAGACCTCGCGCCCGCGGGTGAAGGTCGGCCCCGGCCAGCGCGCGGCCGACGAACCGCGCCTAAATAAATGTGTGGACGCTGAAAATGGCTGATGAAGAAGTAGGGGACTGGAAGTGACTTATGTACAGCCACACATCAAAGTATACAAAACTGTCAAATTCCTTCAATCTACTGTCCATCTTACTGTCATACACATTAGGTTGAATATCAATTGAGAAAATTTCACAGGTTGTGGTAACCTGATATGTGGCTGACTGTACCATGATTGCACACACTGTAAAAGCGTGGTTGGAAAACTCCAAAGAACTCTGTATAACTTCTTTCAAAGGTAATCGATTTTGATCTGTGGTATAGCCTATATACGCTTCGGCATGAATGGGTTGACTCACCACGGCCTTACAGAAGATACTTACATACTCCACTGGGATGTGGTATAGCCACGCTTTGGCATGAATGGGCTGACTCACAGCCACGGCCTTACAGAAGATCAGCGTGGCGCAATCGCTTACCATCAGTTGATTTGTCTGCCACCTATTAGATAAAGAAATAATCTATTTCAAAACTTACTACAGATTGTAAGTAAGAAAAAAAAATATAGTACCTACGTTAGTAATTATTCGGATCAATAAGTTATCAGAAAACTTGTTTAAATAAGTAGAATAAGGTTTTTATTAGCAACATGACGTCACTATTTTCCTAACTCCTCCGAATCACACTTTGTCGGGCACTTCCAGCGCGCATATCTCCGGGTAGCGCAAAATGGCGACGCGCGCGCAGCGTTTACGATCTAATTATGACGCTGCAGCGCTGATGCTGTGCGCTGTTTGTTGATATGTGCAACTTCTGGTGATTCCGATGCTTCTATTTACAATAATAGATACTTCTATTTCCAATAGTGGATACTTCTATTTCCAAGTATTTCTAACATTGGATCTTTATTTCTTACTCAACTGGTGGCCTGACTCCACTTCGTTTTGAGACTTAATTTTGCTAAAAGTTCTAAGAGATGGAGCTGGCTGTCAATTACATCGCGCAAGTTTTTCGTCTTTTCAGGTAGTTAGCCTTATGGTTGTCTAGTACGAGCAGACGGATCACCTGATGGTAAGCGATTGCCGCCGCCCATAGACACATGCAATACCAGTAGAGTCACAAGTGCACTCTTTTTAACCCCTTTCCCCCCAATTGGGCCTCCGATACCCTCATTCACTCGACGAAACACAGCGCAGGCGCTGCTGCTTCTGCGAGGCCGTGCTATCACTGCGGTTAAACCGGCCCATTCATATTGAAGCGTGGAACGGTTAATATCTTAAATCAGTCTATTATTGTATGTATTTAAGAATTATAACATGTATTTCCTCTGTTGTATGATATCTGTAACACAGTGTTTAAGCTACTTATTAGGTACTCAAGTCAATGTATGAATATTGTGCGAATTCATAATTTATCCTAACTAATATTATAAATGCGAAAGTAACTCTGTCTGTCTGTCTGTCCGTTACTCTTTCACGCCAAAATTACTGAACGGATTTGAATGAAATTTGGCTGGTGGTTTATACATTTTTAGTCTAATTTTATTACCTCATACATTTCAAAAGAAACATGTCAAGTTGTCATCGCGTGGTTTTTTCAATTACAAAGTTGGCTTCTCTGCTAGTTCTCTTGGCAACAGTTGGAATGACCTTGGGTCAGACCACGCGGTACGACCTTGACCTCGGCAAGTTCAAAGTCACAACTGATGAATGTGGCGATGAAATTGGCGGATTCGTATTGAAATCGGTTGTTGGAATTTATTTTTTGCTAGTGGTTAAAGTTGTTTCATTATTGGAAATGGGTTTGTGAAAGTTTTTAACGGGTTTGGTTCGTTTTCTTATAAATCTTTAAAGGAGAATATTGATACTGTAATCATAGTGAGCTGGCCATATTTGTTGACGAACTGATAACCTTTGGAGTAGAATTAGTGGAGATCGCGAGTCGGAGGAAGCGTAGCGTAGGACGGCCGCCGGCTAGATGGAGTGACGATCTGCGAAAAGCCGTTGGTATGAACTGGATGCATCTAGTCGAAGACAGGGTTAGATTGCAAACATTGGGCTCTCCCAATGCCTATGTCCAGCAGAAGACTGATACAGGCTGATGATGATGATGATAATTAATCATAGTGAACACGATATGATAACGTTACGATGTCTTCGAAAAGTTCACGCTAGGCCCTCAGTGCAATCAGAGCAATAAATGTAATCCTGTGTTCTTAAAAATAAAGTGAAATTACCTATTAGACTAATAGCAGTCACCTTTAACAACCCACATTAATGAATGCTCATTTTGCCCTTCAAGAACAGATCAGAAATCTTTGAAGCTCCACATACGTCAAGTTCCCCGAAAAACCAGAGGCGAATCAACACCTCAGGTACCGTGTGACAGCCAAAATTCGTTGACAAATCGCTTTTAGGATTCCGTAACCAAGGAATACAATTCAATTCAAAAACCTATGCAAGTCTGACATTAATTTATTCTTTTTCTAAATCGGTATCACTCTTGACGAGTGGTCTCATTACTTTAGGTATTGGTAACGAGGTTCATAACACGCCACAACTCCTCATTGATAGCCGCTTTGCTTGTGCATTCTATGTTGATGAGTCATTTACGGCTGTTCAGCTCTTATCTGGCCTAAGGGACAAATAAAGTTAAGACAGTGAAATTACAGATGACGTAAATTAATAAATTTATGTTGCCGCTATAATCAATTATATATTTTATATCATCATCATCATCATCATCATCATCATCATCATCATCATCATCATCATCATCATCATCATCATCATCATCATCATCATCATCATCATCATCATCATCATCATCATCATCATCATCATCATCATCATCATCATCATCATCATCATCATCATCATCATCATCATCATCATCATCATCATCATCATCATCATCATCATCATCATCATCATCATCATCATCATCATCATCATCATCATCATCATCATCATCATCATCATCATCATCATCATCATCATCATCATCATCATCATCATCATCATCATCATCATCATCATCATCATCATCATCATCATCATCATCATCATCATCATCATCATCATCATCATCATCATCATCATCATTTCAGCCAATAGACGACCACTGCTGGACATAGGCCTCCCCCAAAGTTCTCCACACAGATCGGTCCTGTGCCACCCGCATCCAATGGACTCCCGCGACCTTTACCAGATCGTCGGTCCACCTGGTGGGAGGCCTGCCACGACTGCGGCCTCCTGCGCGTGGCCTCCACTCAAGGACCTTTTCACCCCAACGGCCGTCTGTTCTCCTCGCAATGAGCCCTGCCCATTGCCACTTCAGCCACGCAATTCTTTGGACTATGTCCGTGACCTTAGATCTCCTGCGGATCTCATCATTTCTGACACGATCACGCAAGGAGATTCCGAGCATAGCCCTCTCCATTGCCCTCTGAGTGACTTTGAGCCTTCTTAAGCGGCCCATTGTAAGCGGCCACGTTTCAGTTCCGTATGTCATCACTGGCAATACACACGCATTAAAGACTTTCGTCTTCAGACACTGTGGTAGATGAGCCGAAAATATGCTGCGTAGCTTCCCGAACGCTGCCCAGCCGAGTTGGATTCGCCGGTCGACCTCTTTCTGGAAGTTGGACTTACCAAGTTGCACTTTTTGTCCGAGGTAGTCGTTTTCGTCTATCTTTTCATATATTCGTCTACAACTTCCAGTGTAGAGCTTCCAACTTTTACAGGAGTGGGTACGACATGAGAGTTCAACATGAGTTTCGTCTTGTCCATTCTATGTTGATGAGTCATTTACGGCTGTTCAGCTCTTATCTGGCCTAAGGGACAAATAAAGTTAAGACAGTGAAATTACAGATGACGTAAATTAATAAATTTATGTTGCCGCTATAGTTAATTATAAGACATAAGCATACATAAATTACATTTTAGTCGATATTAGGCAGAAACGACTTCAGGTAAACAGTCAATACCTATATTCAAAGAAAATCTAGTTCGATACAAGACTTCGATTCGATACTAGACTTTAACAGAAACAGATACCTATACGATTGAAATATTTACGTAATGCGTACATATAATTTTTAGTTGATTTACTAAATTTGGAATGGGGGCTACCATTATTAAATTTTCTTACAAAAAGGTCACATTAAATTGATACGGGACCCTTCGTACGCAAGTCCGACTCGCCCTTGGCCGGTTATTTTCTCTTCCCAATTATTTAAACTCTTTGAAAACACTCCCTTTGATCTCCGTCAAGTTTTTTTTATCAGTCTTGTACATACCTGTTTCATCAGAAGTCTTCGCTCGTCACTTTGGTTTTCCTTGGATAGTAATTGTTTCTTTATGTGTAAGGTCGATTTGTAACAGTTTTAAATATTCCGTGTACTTCATGTGTGGTCTTGAGTTGTCGGTTTTTTATTTAGACATGCGTTTCAAAAGAACAAGGTATTTTCACTTTTTACAAATCTCCCAAAATAATACCTATATACTTAAGTTAGGTACTTGTATTCGTTTCAAAAGGATCTAAATTAAAATTATTATTTTTCTAAATCGGTATCACTCTTGACGAGTGGTCACTCTTGACGAGTGGTCACTCTTGACGAGTGGTCACTCTTGACGAGTGGTCACTCTTGACGAGTGGTCACTCTTGACGAGTGGTCACTCTTGACGAGTGGTCACTCTTGACGAGTGGTCACTCTTGACGAGTGGTCACTCTTGACGAGTGGTCACTCTTGACGAGTGGTCTCATTACTTTAGGTATTGGTAACGAGGTTCATAACACGCCACAACTCCTCATTGATAGCCGCTTTGCTTGTGCATTCTATGTTGATGAGTCATTTACGGCTGTTCAGCTCTTATCTGGCCTAAGGGACAAATAAAGTTAAGACAGTGAAATTACAGATGACGTAAATTAATAAATTTATGTTGCCGCTATAATTAACTATAAGACATAAGCATACATGAACGACATTTTAGTCGATATTAGGCAGAAACGACTTCAGGTAAACAGTCAATACCTATATTCAAAGAAAATTTAGTTCGATACAAGACTTCGATTCGATACTAGACTTTAACAGAAACAGATACCTATACGATTGAAATATTTACGTAATGCGTACATATAATTTTTAGTTGATTTACTAAATTTGGAATGGGGGCTACCATTATTAAATTTTCTTACAAAAAGGTCACATTAAATTGATACGGGACCCTTCGTACGCAAGTCCGACTCGCCCTTGGCCGGTTATTTTCTCTTCCCAATTATTTAAACTCTTTGAAAACACTCCCTTTGATCTCCGTCAAGTTTTTTTTATCAGTCTTGTACATACCTGTTTCATCAGAAGTCTTCGCTCGTCACTTTGGTTTTCCTTGGATAGTAATTGTTTCTTTATGTGTAAGGTCGATTTGTAACAGTTTTAAATATTCCGTGTACTTCATGTGTGGTCTTGAGTTGTCGGTTTTTTATTTAGACATGCGTTTCAAAAGAACAAGGTATTTTCACTTTTCACAAATCTCCCAAAATAATACCTATATACTTAAGTTAGGTACTTGTATTCGTTTCAAAAGGATCTAAATTAAAATTATTATTATTATTTGCATTTTTACCACGTACCACGGTAGGTGCGATAGGTGCACTATAAAGTTTACCAAATGGCAGCCGCCAGGGTCCATAATATTGTTCTTACTCTTTTTTTAACATCTTTTGTACATTATGGTTTGGCAATAAAAATATTGAGTTATTGAGTATTGAGTATTGAGTATTGAGTATTGATTGGGACGTCGCGTCGTCCTGTGGGTAGACCACCCCACCTGCCCGTTGGTCTGGCAATATTGTAATGGAAGTAGGGAAGCAATGGATGAGGCTGGCTGGGGACCGCAGACAGTGGGGAGATAGAGAAGAGGCCTATACTATGCAGTGGGTGGATGTGGGCTGATATGATGATGATGACATAGCGCGGTTAGATCATATCACATCTACCGACTATATCACATAAAAAACCAAAACGTCATACCTAATTTAAAAAAATATATTTAATAAATCTAAAAATTACATTGTTATTTCCCCTTGACATAATTATGCGTATTTCAATCTTTACTCTGATTTTTAATCATGTGGAGTCAACTGACAAATGTCAATGTGTCATCCCCATACATTATCACTCAATTTGACAGATGCAAAATGTCAGAATGTATAGAAACTTGTCATTTGCCTCTGTCAGTTTACTCCACAAGTTTAAAAATCAGAGTATATCTACGACTAGTTTTTCCCATCTTTTTATGTTCTATAATAAAAATGAGGCGCACCACACACGGGAAGAGTAAATGACGCAATGTGCTCAGAATATTAATATAGAATCATGTTTGAACTTGTCTCGATGAGTGTCCTATATAAACTAGTCAGCGGTGAGTGGTGACTCACAGCTTAGGCCAATCGCACGTTGAGACACACGAGGCGCATTATTACTAGCCATTTATATTGATGCCAAGTCCATCCCATTCCAGAAGCTTAAAACGTCCTCCAACAAAGCTGTGAACAGTTTCGGCGATATGACGTCACCCTGTCTCACACCTCGCTGGAGTGGTATAGGCTTAGACTTCTGGTCCTGAAGACGGACTGACATTGAGATGGATATTTTATATACATTATTATAATGCATTTTAGTCGATATTAGGCAGAAACGACTTCAGGTAAACAGTCAATACCTATATTCAAAGAAAATCTAGTTCGATACAAGACTTCGATTCGATACTAGACTTTAACAAAAACAGATCTATACGATTGAAATATTTACGTAATCCGTACATATAATTTTTAGTTGATTTACAAAATTTGGAATGGGGGTTACCACTATTAAATTTTCTTTCAAAAAGGTCACATTAAATTGATACGGGACCCTTCGTACGCAAGTCCGACTCGCCCTTGGCCGGTTATTTTCTCTTCCCAATTATTTAAACTCTTTGAAAACACTCCCTTTGATCTCCGTCAAGTTTTTTTTATCAGTCTTGTACATACCTGTTTCATCAGAAGTCTTCGCTCGTCACTTTGGTTTTCCTTGGATAGTAATTGTTTCTTTATGTGTAAGGTCGATTTGTAACAGTTTTAAATATTCCGTGTACTTCATGTGTGGTCTTGAGTTGTCGGTTTTTTATTTAGACATGCGTTTCAAAAGAACAAGGTATTTTCACTTTTTACAAATCTCCCAAAATAATACCTATATACTTAAGTTAGGTACTTGTATTCGTTTCAAACGGATCTAAATTAAAATTATTATTTGCATTTGCATTTTTACCACGTACCACGGTAGGTGCGATAGGTGCACTATAAAGTTTACCAAATGGCAGCCGCCAGGGTCCATATTGTTCTTACTCTTTTTTTTTTAACATCTTTTGTACATTATGGTTTGGCAATAAAAATATTGAGTATTGATTGGGACGTCGCGTCGTCCTGTGGGTAGACCACCCCACCTGCCCGTTGGTCTGGCAATATTGTAATGGAAGTGGGGAAGCAATGGATGAGGCTGGCTGGGGACCGCAGACAGTGGGGAGATAGAGAAGAGGCCTATACTATGCAGTGGGTGGATGTGGGCTGATATGATGATGATGATGACATACTGCGGTTTGATCATATCACATCTACCGACTATATCACATAAAAAAACCAAAACGTCATACCTAATTTAAAAAAATATATTTAATAAATCTAAAAATTACATTGTTATTTCCCCTTGACATATACCTGGCTATTTCAATCTTTACTCTGATTTTTAATCATGTGGAGTCAACTGACAAATGTCAATGTGTCATCCCCATACATTATCACTCAATTTGACAGATGCAAAATGTCAGAATGTATAGAAACTTGTCATTTGCCTCTGTCAGTTTACTCTACAAGTTTAAAAATCAGATCTACGACTAGTTTTTCCAATCTTTTTATGTTCTATAATAAAAATGAGGCGCACCACACACGGGAAGAGTAAGTTATGACGCAATGAGCTCAGAATATTAATATAGAATCATGTTTGAACTTGTCTCGATGAGTGTCCTATATAAACTAGTCAGCGGTGAGTGGTGACTCACAGCTTAGGCCAATCGCACGTTGAGACACACGAGGCGAATTATTACGAAATGTTTGAAATAAATATTTAATACCATACAGAAGTACCATTGATACCACACATCAGGTTACTACAACCTGTCAAAGGTGTTGTCCCAGATTGTATGGACCCTGGGCGAGGACCTTGTACAGTAGGTGAAAAAAAAGACAAACATACCTTAAAAACTTTGTAAGTGTCCAATTTCTTTAAAATGACTTAATTGTTTTGTGTGACAAATAAATAAATAAATGAAATTAAATTTTTTGGTACAAATAAAAAGATTACAAAAAATATAGCAATACTTGACAGTTTTGTTATTTTGTTTATGACGTTTGTCATTTTTGATAATTTGAAAACAAAATTGAAAATACCTAATGGTGATATTAGTTGTCAAAGTGACAATGACAAGTGAAATCTGACAGCAGTTATCATTTATAGTTTATGGTTCCTTTTTTTTCGCCACAATGGTGACCATATTATATGGTTTACTGAGAGAATTAAAGAATGGTTTTCATTTATGTACCACCATACTACACGTTAAATGTTTTTTTAGCATTTTTCTAACAATCAATAGATATTTCTTGATTTTTTGAAATACTGTACAATGTCCTGGCCCACTCCGGGACATCACCTTTCCTCAGTCGCTATTCAGCCTAATGCAAATGTGTAAAACAGTAAGATGAGTGTCGATTGAAGATATTTGACAGTTTTGTATAATTTGATGTGTGGCTGTACTATAGGTAACAAGTGATAAAACATTGAAATGAAATGAAATTAATAATATACAAACTATGGTAATGTATGTATATGACTGTATGGACTGAATATAGAATTTTTATTTTGATTTTTTAGGTGGCGGGGCCTAAACCGGTGGTTCCGTCGTCACTCAATGTGTGTTCACTCGAAGTGGTTATACTTTCACAAGCCTACTAGTTTATTAAATTAATGATTGCCAATTAGCTTATCGAGTTTTGAGCTACTGTGATCTGTAAACAACTTGTTAGATATGGAAATAGAAATGAAACTCGACAGATGTTGGATATTTGTTTGTTGTAAACGAGTGTGACGCCATATTAGACTATTTTTAAAGGTGGTTCGTTTTGGTAGATACTCTTTTCTTTTGGTTCAGTTTTTTAGCAACATATTTTCAGTACATATCTCTTAACAGTATATTTTCTCATTCTTCATAAATAAATAGATAGATCTTTATTGCATAAAATTTATAAATCTGAAATTATGGTTATATGCTAGTACAATGTAGGCGGTCTTATATAATAGCGATGTCTTCCAGACAACCTCAGGTAAAGGAAAAGTAGAGAAAATTTAAAAAGACGAGTCGCTGTTAATTACGTAATTTTACTGGAAAAGATATTGGTAAATTGTTTTTTGTTTTCAAATTATTAGAATCGTTTTCTCCACAACTATTTAATTGGTTCTTAGGTGGGCCTAAAGGCTTATTAAATAATTGAAGAGACAAATGATACATAAGTACAGTTACCTGCAATAACATGCAAACACCTCGACTCTTATGCCAAGACCATAATATGGTTCATATTTGAATGAAGTTGTACACTTATTAGTGTACGTGACTGTACAGACACTTATCTCACTCTACTCTATTTAGATGTGCCCAAATTCATAATCATTATCATTAATTCACAGACTTTTTGTTCTAAATTGCTAAAACAAATTGTTTAAAGCGTCTCCTAGAATCAAGACTTAATTTGGAAGATTGCGACCCCATGTCTAATGTCAAGACAATACCCAATAATTGGATTTGTTACGTTTTTTGTGCAATACTCAGGTACGAGTCTATAAGTAACAAGCTATTTTTGTTGATGATAACAATGTATCTAAATAAAATTATAGGAATCTCTGTTTGAAACTACTTCACATGTTTTACTAAATGATTGTAGGATACTGTTTGTCTGTTGGAATATATAGATTGACGTTGACTAATCCGTTGAAGCTCCGATTTTGAGTTTAGCAGCTCATATCTCTGTCCCGCCATTTAAAAATGGAACTCGTCGCCATTGCATGTGATTCCCCTGTCCTACATTATGGACTCTGTGAAACGAAGTGTGGAGAAGCATCTCGCGGGCCAGTATGGCAGTGCCAACGGGTGTGATGCTATACCATCACGTTTTTTATACGTAATGGGAACGTGAGGCGTTTTTATGCTTATCATCAGACTAATATGAGCCAATATACTGTGTTACTATAAAAAAAAACTTTTCGCGTGCTAACTGATAAAGAACGAATGGGCTGGCTTGACCGGAGTGATACCATCGCCTCACAGAAACCAGCGTGAAGCTGGTGGATGCCGGAGGTCTAATGTGACGAGAAACTGGTGTTGCGTGTGTCTTAGCATCAGGGTGATCGTCTGTCAGTATCACAATACTAGTGGCCCGCCCTCACTTCGCTTCGGGACCGTAATTCAGAAATGAACCAATAGATGGCGCTGTGTCCAATTACATCGCGCAAGCGTTTCGTGTTTTCGGTTTACCTATAAGCCTTGTCGTTGTCTATAGAAGTTATCTCTTTATAAATAGCATAGAAGATAAACATTGGTTTCCGTTGGGTGGAAGAAGTTGCAAAACATAGGTAGTTATCGTAAATTTATTGCGCCACATTATCCTAAGTTGCTGAGCCTTATGTAAATTAACTGGAAAAGATATTGGTAAATTGTTTTTGTTTTCAAATTATTAGAATCGTTTTCTCCACAACTACATATTCATAAGTACAGTCGCCTGCAATAAACTGTAAACATCTCGACTCATAAGCCAGGATCATAAGGTTTATATTTGAATGAAGTTGTACACTTATTAGTGTACGTGACTGTACAGACACTTATCTCACTCTACTCTATTTAGATGTGCCCAAATTCATAATCATTATCATTAATTCACAGACTTTTTGTTCTAAATTGCTAAAACAAATTGTTTAAAGCGTCTCCTAGAATCAAGACTTAATTTGGAAGATTGCGACCCCATGTCGAATGTCAAGACAATACCCAATAATTGGATTTGTTACGTTTTTTGTGCAATACTCAGGTACGAGTCTATAAGTAACAAGCTATTTTTGTTGATGATACAATGTATCTAAATAAAATTAAAGGAATCTCTGTTGAAACTACTTCACATGTTTAACTAAATGATTGTAGGATACTGTTTGTCTGTTGGAATATACAGATCGACGTTGACTAGTCCGTTGAACCTACGTTTTTGAGTTTAGCAGCTCATATATATATATTTTTTTATGTGATAGGTAGCAGACGAGCAGGCGGGTCACCTGATGGTAAGCAATTGCCGCCGCCCATGGACACATGCAACACCAGTGGAGTCACAAGTGCACTGCTAACCTTTTATCCCCTTCCCCCCGATGGGCCTCCGGTACCCTCACTCACTCGGCGAAACACAGCACAGGAGCTGCTTCACGCCGGTTTTCCGTGAGGCAGTAGTATCACTACGGTCGAGCCGGCCCATTCATGCTGAAGCATGGCTCTCCCACAATTATCATATCTCTGCCCCGCCATTTAAAAATGGAACTCATTGCCATTGCATGCGTTTCCCCTGTCTTACATCCTATGGACTCTGTCAAACGAAGTATGGAGAAGCATCTCACGGGCCAGCATGGCAATGCCAACGGGTGTGATGCTATGCCATCGCGCTTTTTATACGTAACTAGCGGCCGCCCGCGACTTCGTACGCGTGGAGTTAATTATTGACACTTACCGTCATATTTTGGACAATCCACACAATATATTTTTATAAATTGTAGCCTATGTGTTATTCTGATGTATAAGCTATATTATGGTAACGTTTCATTCAAATCCATTCAGTAGTTTTTACGTGAAAGAGTAACAAACATCCATACATCCTTACAAATTTTCGCCTTTATAATAGTAGTAGGATTGGAACGTGAGGCATTTTTATGCTTATCATCAGACTAATATGAGCCAATATACTGTGTTACTATAAAAAAAAACTCTTCACTTGCTAACTGATAAAGAACGAATGGGCTGGCTTGACCGGAGTGATACCATCGCCTCACAGAAACCAGCGTGAAGCTGGTGGATGCCGGAGGTCTAATGTGACGAGAAACTGGTGTTGCGTGTGTCTTAGCATCAGGGTGATCGTCTGTCAATATCACAATACTAGTGGCCCGCCCTCACTTCGCTTCGGGAACCGTAATTCAGAAATGAACCAATAGATGGCGCTGTGTCCAATTACATCGCGCAAGCGTTTCGTGTTTTCGGTTTACCTATAAGCCTTGTCGTTGTCTATAGAAGTTATCTCTTTATAAATAGCATAGAAGATAAACATTGGTTTCCGTTGGGTGGAAGAAGTTGCAAAACATAGGTAGTTATCGTAAATTTATTGCGCCACATTATCCTAAGTTGCTGAGCCTTATGTAAATTAAAAAAAGAAACTAAATTAAATTGTTTTTCTTCGTTCTCAGTATCTTCGATAGGTAGGTAATTAATTATTTACTTTTGTTATTTACGTATTATTACGTTTATTGAATAATTCACCAAATTTTTTTACTGATGGTTTTAAGAATTTCTTTAATGTAAAAGACCAGGTTCTCCAAAATGTTTTTATTCCTTTTGATTGCTTTTTATCTCAAATAATTATCAGACATTGATATCAAAATATTTTTAGCTGATTAACCTATAATTAACTTATTACTTAAGCACAATATTGCATAACTTCAAACTATAGAATTCAATTTCCGTAACACAGCTCAATTTCGTCTTAATTACATTAATACGTATATAAACGTCACTATCAATTTTATTAACAACAACTATAGCAATTTACGTTGCTTGTACTTTGCTGATTTCACACGGATACTAGCGTACATTTCTAATTAAACTGAAGTCTTAAACTCTATTCGAAGTGTGTTAAGGTTTGAATTTGTATAGCTTGGTGTGTCTAAAAGTGTATTTGAGTGAACAGCCACACGATCCTAATAGGTAGGATCGTAAACCTACTTACAGCGAGCCATTGCAGAATAATCCTATTGGGCGTGAACTGGATTGGTACAAGTCAGAGTAGAGAGGTCATGAAACTGAAGTTGAATAACCTTTTCAATAAATAAAGCATTGGACCTAGAATACTTCCTTGATGGACTCCAACTTTTATGAAGTGGTCCCAATATTGATCCCTAAAGCACACCACTATTGTAATTCCCTAACAGAATTGGTTTTTAAAATAATTATTGGCCTATAAACTTGTAGTCGATTCTAGGGTATTTCTAGACCATTGAATCGATCATCGATTGAAGGCATTGACCGATGGTGTAAAGAATAAGTTGACATCGATAAATATTTTTTAACAGACTCATTAGTCTATCGTAGACCGATAGGAAACGGATAAGTTTTATACATATATTTCACTAGATATCCAGTATCGTATAATTGTATAGCATAACATCAGATGTAGGTATTTAAAGTCATATACTTGTCGAACATGAAAAATAATCGATAGACCTATAGAAATCAAATGAATCGACTGATTATAGTAACAGTGTCCATCGATCCACTAAGCTACCAGATCAATCGAAAAACCAATGATCGACGGATTGGTTTGGTAATACCCAGTTCTATTTTTGAAAAAATGTTCCGTTAGCACTTACTAGATTTAGGTTTATTTGTCTGTGGTCTTTCATTTGGTTATTACTAGTGTTAATTATATTGCTTCTTCTAGTTAATAAATAAACAAGGCTATAACATCAGTGAATTCGAATTGTAAAATTACATAAAATTGTATCCAACAAACACGAAATGAAATCTATAAAAAACGCTTACGTCTATGAACTAGAGACTGCAAAGCTAAAATTATATAGGCAGGATAATTTTATTATTGAATTGAAATATAAATTGTATGAATTTGTGTGAAATTCATTTTACAGCGATGTGGATGGAATTATTAAATTGCAAGTTGGTTTTGACATATTCTGATACGGTGTGGTATTAAAATGTCTATCATAATAAGTTTCTGATTACTATTGTTTCCGTTCTGCATTTTATAATGTGACATTATCTACTTTTGTTGTTACGTTGAATAATAATGATATTGATTTAACAGTCAGGTAAGTTATGTGAGACTGCTACGGTGGCGCAGTGGGTAGTGGGTCGCATTTTAAAGCGATGGCTGCGCTTGGGCTTCCAATTTAGATCCCCAGGTCGGGCTAAAAATTTGTACCTGAGTTTTTCTGTTCAGAAATTTTCAATGTCGACCCTAGTCTGGAAGTTGGTGGTCTTGTACCCTGATGCCTCGGAAAGCACGTTTAAGTGTTGGTTATAGGTGTCCGATTGAATTTAGAGGGTAAGGGAATAGAGTGCATCTGTGTTTGCGCACACAATTGAGCGTTAAGATTGGCTGCCCGTAGCCGGTTGGAGGTTTTTCGAGAATATTTCTATCAAAAACATTGTCCTGTTCCAAAATAAGTTACATACATCTATTCGGATTACTACCCGGTACATCTATTAATTTACGGAAATTTGCACATATCTATACAGTACCTAGAAATTTGCAAATATGGTCACTTACGTAATTATCTATACAACTAGATATATTCAGGATATACATCATAAATCATTAAAAGATTCAACCAAACGAATTTCATAGACTAATGAAATACACAAAAGGCGAAACTTAAAGGCGCATCGTAGGCGTATGCATCAAAGAAAAAAAAATCATAAATCTCGCAACAGAAGCCAAGACTACTGTAATGTAACCGAAGAGCCAAGATGAAGATGTAAACATCCTATACCGCCATCACATAACGCCTGTCATAAGCACAGACGACCAAGCGCACTCCCCAAAAATAACTTTAAAGCGATCGAACAGTTAAAAAGCCACAAAACGTATCGAAAACCATGCATTTGTTTTATATTTTGCACTCTGTTTATCTTAAAATATTTGCTGAATTCGAAATCGACACTATTTTGATACAGGATAAGGTTCATATTGGTATAATGGTAGGTATAGAGTAGGTACTGGCTGGGGTCGTCGTACGGATTCAATGATACGCTGAGGATCGTTGAGAAGTGCGGTGATTATCTATATTAGTTTTTAATAAAGGAAGTAGGTTAAGCTAATATTAAAAGGTATACTTTCAATTTTGTCGCTAGAATGAGCAAATTACGTTCGTATGTGAAAGGAAACGAGGTGATCACAAGATTGATTTGTGAAGTAAGTAGTGGCCCGCTCTCACTTCGTTTTAGGACAATTATTTGCTATAAGTTTCAATCTTTGGCAGTAAATCGCAGAATCACAGAAGACCGGCGTGAAGGCTGCTTCAGGCGCACACACAGATAAATTAGCATTACATTCTATATTGTTAATCGCCATCAGTTAACAAGTATCTATACTTTCATTTATAGTTACTATTTATAAAGAGGTAAATTTTACATACAATAATATGACTTATAGGGTTCCCTATAAGTCAAGTAAAGAAAACACGAAATACCATTTTTCTTGTGATAGGTGGCAGACGAGCAGACGGATCACCTCATGGTAAGCGATTGCCGCCGCCCATAGACACCTGCAACATCAGAGAGTCACAAGTGCGATGCCAACCTTTTACCCTATTTCCCCCTTGGGCTTCCGGTACCCTCACTCACTCGACAAAACACAGCGAAGGCATTGCTTCACGCCGCGCTGGTGTTCTGTGAGCCGGCCCGTACATGCCGAAGCGTGGCTCTCCCACAGTTCACGTTCCATTTGATAACTTTATGAATCTTTTGTAAATATCAGATCCAAACTCTCAGAAGTCTGACAATCGCTGAAATGTATTTAAGAACCTTAGAGTATGATATTTTTGGCGTTCGTCAGATTATTTTGTCCGCGCTCAATATTGAGCGGAAATTGGGATTTCGTTTCGTCTTTTTGTTGAATGACTGCGATGTTTGGCTCGTTCAGTGCTGTTTTATGTACTGTGATGGGAAATATGGTAAGACAATGTGAAAATCGGAAACAAATTGAGTAGGTAGGTACCGAATATATCCCTAAAAACTGAAGGGGTTATCATTTTATGAGTTGCATAGCTATGTGCTATCCGGTAGCCATTGGTATAGACTGGATGAGTCTAATCGAAGAACATTGGGAAAGGCCTCGGTCCAGCCGTGGACTGAGACAAGATGGTGATGATGATAGCTATGTAATGATTGATCTATACATTGTGAAATGGTACAGACACTCTAGAATCTAGATTGAACCTAACTTGATTGATCGAATGAGATAATTTGAAAACTAACTAATGTAAACAAAATTCAAAGGGTCTTCAGACTTATAAAAGATCTTGCTTTTCCGAAGAAAAAAAAACATAAATCTTGACGGATCTCAGATATAAATGTGACAAAGCAAGTAGGTAACCTTAATCTAAAACTGTACCGCTTAAAACTTATATCAAGAGATAAAAAGACGAAAAACCGAGCAAAAAAATTAAAATTCAAAAGTTGCTTCTAATCTCTTACTAGTTCGCGCGAACAGTGTCCGTCGCAAATGTTTACAGGGACGAACCAGCTGAGGTCAATTTTACTGAGCTCCAAAGAGAAAACGACTTAAAAAACCACGCGACGCCGGTAAAAAATGCTCTTTTTAACCGATCAGCTTAAGGGCGAAGTTGGCAAAGCAATATCCGGATCGTAAAATTGAAGACTGCCGCGCACCCTCATTCCAAATTGCATCTTAAGTTTCCACGTTAAAACACATTTCAGATTAAATTGCTCGTCCGCCACATCAGATCCGAAAAGACGTAAGTTAAATTTTCGTACTTTTGGAAAATACACTTTTTTGTTAAGGCATTGAAGTTTATTTCGCTTTAAACAATTGAGATCTAAGTGCAGTGCACTTTGCCAGTTTTCATGATGCCCTCAGACATGTAGCCTGTTATAGTGTTATAGAAATAGATGGGTGTTTTTAAATGTGTTGAGATATCTATACGTTTTAAAGCTGTAATGTTTGATTTCGTATGCAAATGTGTTTTCAACATTTGTTTATCTTACGTGCTGTGGGAGTGTGTGAAATAAGTTTCTGGTAGTTTCAAATCAAAATAATGTATTTATTGAAAATACATCCATTAGGTTCAAATCCAGTCCATATGTACGTATAGTGCAAATATTTTGCATTCACTGGAGGAATCCAAAAATATTTTGTATTTTGTCTAAGATTCTTCTTTATATTACGGGAACTTATCTAAGTTTTAATTCATTGTCTCTATAGACCGAGTACTTAATGTATAGAATGTCTATACATTATCTACATCAAAAATCTTTGGAACCTACATCTTCCTTAAAGCCTTAGATATTTAGGAGATCTTTGGATCTGATGTAAGGCAATATTCTAAAGATACTAGTAGAGTATAAACATACTCAACTAGTCCCTTACTTTGTTTTGGGACTTAGCTAAGTTTTGATTTAGATTCAATCTTTGCTAATAGATGGCACTGAGTGTCGGTTGTATCACGCTAGTGTTTTGACCTTTTGGGTTACATAATATTGTGTTGGTCGATAGAAGACACCTCTTTATAAATAGTTTAGATAACATCCATCTCTTCTTAGTACACAGTAGGTATAAGATTTGGTTACATTCCAGAAACAGTTTTGAGGTCATCCTATTCCCGCAATTCGGCGCCATCTATCACAGAATCGATTCCAAAAATTCCCGAGAACGCTCCGTCCTCTCCCCTCAGAGAACATTAGCTAGCTCTGCTCTGTACACACAGACTGTAGCTCGTAAAGATCTCCTGTTTATTTTATTTGCCGATGGTTTACGTTACCGTGCATGTGATTTCAAAATCACCTTGGATGCACCGAGTGTGCTGTGCTCGAGATAAATTATACACGTCTTGTTGAGAATGTCCGGAAAATTCGAATATTCGGGTTGTTGGGTTGTACTTATGTTGTAGATTGGGCGTGGAATATGATTTGGTAAAACTAAGAAAATAACTTAATTATAGTATATTAACTGTGGGAGAGCCACGCTTCGGCATGAATGGGCCGGCTCGGCCGGAGTGATACCGGCGTGAAACAGCCCCTGTGCTGTGTTTCGCCGAGTGAGTGAGGGTACCGGAGGCCCACCCGGGGGGAAGGGAATAAAAGGTGGCAGCGCACTTGTAACTGGTGTTGCAAGTGTCCATGACGGGCGGCAATTGCTTACCATCAGGTGATCCTCCTACTCGTCTGCTATCTATACCATAAAAAAAAAACTAAAACCATGGTGCAAATAACTCTTTTGATCTACGCATTGCATTATAACTATGATAAATAGGAACGGGAATAATTAAGTTGTTAGTGAGTTCTGAGTAGCAGAGTGATACCAGGGCCTCACAGAGGAACGGCGTAAAGCAGAGCTGGCGCTGCTTTATGCCGTTCCGGTTAAATAGCCCCGTCCTGTCATTGTTTTGAGGTTATAAAAGTCAGATGCAAACGCATACCAAAAGTCAATAGTATAGTAAACTATCAGCCTATGTACTATCCCATTGCAGGGCAAAGACCTCCATCATAGAAATCAAGTCATCACTATTATGATGGGATTAGGCTTAATCACTTTGTCTAATGCGGATTGGTGATCACAAACCTAGCTATGTATGTTTGAAAAATTCGAAACTTTAGCTCGATCCAACGTCAATGGTACAGTCAGGCCTGTCCCACTCCGCGTGTAGGTATCGAACTTGCAAGTACATGCGGCGTCCCCTCCGGAGGGGCAAATTAGTAGAAAATCACGAACGAGCGGCGACGCACGCGCGACAGTTGCTTGCGATAGAAAAAGAACGCACTTCTAGGTATGAATAATGGTAGGCATTGAACGCTGGGCGGTCGGAATTTCAACGTTATGTTATGGTAGCCTGAGTCTTCATTTCCATAAACGGTTTTTAGGAGTGTGCTTTCTGTACATGTACTATTAAGTATTCTGTGGTACAGTTAAAAGTTGAAGACGTCTAGTTTCTTCAAACCGAGAGTCGGTTCTCGACCCGGACGTCCTTTCGATATAATAAACAAGCTTGTTTTAGCAATGGATACGTAGGAACGAAAATAAATTTTATTGCCGAATGCTTCGGCCAAACGATAATCAATTGGTTGGAATAGCGCATTAAATTTGTACCAGCATCGATATGGCGCACCTACTTTTGACTTACGATGATTGAGTGTTTAAAGTAGTATGAACCGCTGATGATGGACTGTCTCAGCGCAGCGGCTGGGAAGTACTATGACAGCTGCGCTTGAGACTCTGGGTCCAGCAAACATTTTATCTTATTTTATGTTATAGGTGGCAGACGAGCAGACGGATCACCTGATGGTAAGCGATGGCCGCCGCCCATAGACACCTGCAACACCAGTAGAGTCGCAAGTGCGCTGCCAACCTTTAACCCCTATTCCTCCCAATTGGGCCTCCAGTGCTCTCACTCACTCGACAAAACAGCCGGCCCATTCAGCCCGAAGCGTGGCTTTCCTCGATTAAAGTCTCTCGTCTGCCTTTGCCACATAGAGTGCGCATGTGATTTTTTTATGTGATCGGTGGCAGATGAACAGACGGATCACCTGCGATGACCGCCGCCCATAAACACCTGCAACACCAGAAGAGTGACAAGTGCACTGCCGACCTGTTAAAAAGGAGTATGCTCTTTTTTAAAGGTTTGTGGGTCTGCACTTACCCCTTTTTAATTTGCTCTATTTTCCTCTACCCCAAGATTGTCTGAAAGAGATTGCTCTTGGCGATAAGATGCCGAGATCGTATTTATCATGATCACAGCATTAAGTTCTGTAACTGTTTTATGCAAAAAAAAAGTATGTATGTATCTATATCATAAAAATAACCATTATTTAGATACATTACTAATAATTTATGATCATTATTCATGATCATTTTCTTCTTTTTCTAAATCTATTTGAAACGAAACTTTAAAATCTGTTAAAATAAATACCCAACTTTATTACTATCCACAGACATGTTTTATAGCATCCGTCAGTTCCAATCCCCTCTGAACCGCAGGGTCACGGGTTCAAATCCCGGCTCTTTCCGAGTGACAAAATAAAAACACAATGATTGCATGCATAATGCATTTGGCAGTAAAATGGAGGTGGCTATTGTTGAGTTAATGTTATTTGGTTTACGAGCATTCGTTCGTTACCCTGCCCGAGATGGCAGGGAAGTGAAAAACTGTGTTCAATTTCAAGGGTAAAGTGAATAAGTCTGAGAAAATATACTAGACTGATGAGCTTTATTCTGTGGGAGCTGTTCGTAACGCTAAATAAAAGAAAGTCTTAGGGCCGATTTTTCCATTGTCTGATAAAATTTAACAGACCAATAAAGAGTTACCCGGCGAATTAAAGTTGTTTTACATCTTATTATAATTGTATAACATAGAGTGACAGTTACTATAAATTGGATTACATTTTATCGGTCTGTTAACTGTTAGTCACATACTGCAGAAATGCAGAATATTTTAATAGTAGGGGCCCGTGGATTTGTAAAACCTCTGTTGTCTGATTTCTGTTACACAAGTGCTTAAGCTGCTTAGGACAAAGTCATGTTGTGTGAATTTATTATTTACTCCCGCCCGCCCTCACTTCGCTTCGGGACCGTAATTCAGAACTGAACTAACAGATGGCGCTATGTCCAATTACATCGCGCAAGCGTTTCGTGTTTTCGGTTTACCAATAAGCCTTGTCGTTGTCTATAGAAGTTATCTCTTTATAAATAGTATAGAAGATTTAAGTCTCTTTTAAGTCGGTATGGCTCTTGACAGAGTGGTTGTGGTTATCACTTTAGGGATTGGTGGCAAGCTTTACAACACGCCGCTACTCTTTTCTGATGGCCGCCTTCCTCATGCATTCATAATGTGATGATGAGTCAATTGCTGCTTTTACCGGGTCAGTGCACCTCATAGGCGATCTTCGTCGTAGCCTAGTTCTTTCAACCTTTTCTTGGACAGCAAGTCGCTCAATAGTCGAAATATTTAATTTACTATTTATACTTTAATCCCCACGCTAGCCTAATGCGGATTGGTGATCACAAAAACCCAAGTCTATATTTCGAAAATTTGAAACATACTTCGACACCACGCTTCGGTTATTAAGCCTAAAATCCCATCATAGTAGCGGTGACTTGATTTTTATGATGGAGGCTGGTTCTTTATTTATACTTTACCCTTAGGAGCTGCTCTGACGAACTGTTTGGTCTACTTAAAAAATGACGTGTTTCTATAAATTCGATCACCTGACTGGCTGGTTCATTTTGTATGGGAGTTGAAACATTTGTTCAGAAAGTTTGATAAAAAATGTGGCGAAGTGAGGGCGGGCCACTAGGTATAATAGCATACATGTACAGTCAGCACCCAAAAAATACCGAATGTCCACGTAAACAGATAACTGTGATGTTGGCTCGGCACCAAAACGCACAAGAATCCGCACTAATGACGGACTTCCGGATGGATACTGCGACACTAGTGTCGTCTAGTGCCATTATTTTGCGACATCGATAAACTGGAGTCCAAAGAAACAGCTTTGAATTAAACGGGGAATATACCAAGACGATGATAATGACTTAGAGATATTTATTTGATTGTTTGATTTATTGTTTTCCTGTTCGGAAATTCTCAGTGTCAGTCTCGAAGTTAGTGGTCTTGTACCCCCTTGCCTCCGGACAACTTAAACCTTACCAAGTCACTTACTTATTTTTAACTATCCTCGCGTTTATATATTTGTTTTATCAAGTAATTGGGTAACTATTAGGACAATACTTGAAGATGAGGCTGATAGGAGATACTCATTATCGCACAAAAAAAAAACATTTTTCTCACACCATAGCGTGTAATTCCCAGTTGCGTCCAAATCTATTGGTTTGCAGCCCGGGGCACACTTAGACCATGAGTCAGGATATGAGGAGTCTGGAAGCACTATGAAGCGAATTCCGTCTGTTTCCAACCCTTTAAACAAAGAAACCAGACCACTGAATCATGGTTTGGTTACATGTTTGAAAAACTATCCGAAACGTGCAGGTTTCTTCAAATACGTTACATAGATTTCAAAAATCTAAAGTTGCATGGTCTCGTTCTAAGTATGACCTTCCCCATTTTTTTTAATTTATCGATATGATTTTACTCATGTTTGGATATTTTCTTCCCATCTCTGCACCAGACGTTTCAGGTTTGGTGGAAGTGATAAATACCCTGTCATTTTTTATTATGAGTTATTATATTCGGAGAATTCATCGGTTTGTTGCGCAGAACCAGGAAAACTGTTTAATGCTTGTTTTATTGCGCTTAGAGTGCTTCTAAAATATCCAAGTCAATAAAAGTGGAATCGTACCAACGTTGAAGAGTGGCTAGTCTTTCGGTCTTCTACCGGGAATACATTTTGGGGAGTGTCCTTTACAGGGTGTAACAAAAAGGGGGTATTGACCATAAAAGAAAATATTGTGTACCTTGTGTAGATCATATGTGCAAAGTTTCAAACTAGTAAAAAAATATTGAGAAAAAGATAAACTACATATCTTATCGTAATTCATTTATTAAATTTTGTACATAATGTTAACAATAAAATTGCCAGGAGTGCAAGGGGCGGTAACTATTGTAGAAGGAGCGGTCAAAGGTTAATATCTTATCAGCTGATTGCTCACTAGTGATGAGTGAATTGAAATGGATTTCACGACGAATCTGATTTCAATTAGGTATCTATGAATAATCGTTATATTAACTTGGAAGGTTAAAAACTCTAATATGAGATTTGTAAAGTTTGTCAGAATCGGTTCACCTAACAGTGAATAGTTTTAGTTCTAAGAAACCTAAAATAGTTTTTTCTATTTTTGTATATAATCTTAATGTGGTTCACAAAATATCTACTTTGGTTAAGTTTCAACAACATAGTTAGCTCTTTATTTTCGGAAAAAAAAATGGCTGTGACATACGGACAGTCTGTCTGTCAGACATAAAGAATCTATAAGGGTTACGTTTTTGCCACTTGACTTTTTCTTCTTCTTCTTCTTAATCGTGGCTTATTCATGGCAATTAAAAAAAATGGATTTGGACAGATATTTTCAGAAAGAAAAAAAAATGCCTGACGCGGGATTTTATGCGCAAACGTCGCTTAATAGTCCTACTAGCCTCTACGCTGTACAGTCACGTGCACTAATAAGTATACAAACTCATTCAAATATGCACCTTAATGTCCTGGCATAAGAGCCGAGGCGTTTACATTTTATTGCGGGCGCTGTACCTAACCTCCTAGTTCGTATTTATTATCGAGCTACCGATGCAGTGTTGAAACTGCGTGGGAGATCGTTCCATTTAAGCTCGCTCGTACTACTAGATACATGTCAAGGTTACACACGATCGAAGGATGTTTGCCAAATATTTCTTTGCGTATCTTGGTTGGTTACGTTGTTTTGTTTTTTGTAGATACTTTAGTCAACGTCTGGTGATAGGCACTTGGCGGAGAGCCGAATATTTTAAGCGTGTGGTGTCGAATGAAATCCTGGTCGTCTAGTATTAACGTCGTAAGACCTTATCATCTCAGCCAGTAGACATCCACTGCTGGACATAGGCCTCCCCCTAAGTTCTCCACACAGACCGGTCCTGTACCACCAGCATTCAAGGAACTCACGCGACCTTCACCAGATCGTCGGTTCCACCAGGTGGAAGGCCTGCCACAGCTGCGGCCTCCTGCACGCGGCCTTCACTTAAGGACCTTTCCACCCCAACGGCCGTCTGATCTCCTCGCAGTGTGCCCTGCCCATTGCCACTTGAGCCACGCAAATTCTTTGGGCTATGTATCAACGCATATCGCTTTTTTTAAAGGTCCAAAAAGACAAGCTCATAATTCGAATTGTATGGACAGCCACACAATAATGTAGATACGTATACAATTTTGTGCACATTATTTTATATAAATCAAAACTCACATGAAACATATCGGCACGCATACAAACATTGATGATAAAATCAAAAACTTAGAATTTGCAAAAAATAATATTGTTATGCAATACTCATAGTACTTTCTTCTAAAACATAAGTTATTGACATAATATTGCGCAATTTAGCAATCTCGTCCTAATCGCTACATTGCTAAGTTCATCAGCACAAACTCCAATATCAGTTACAGCGCCATCTGTCTGCGCGGCGCGTAAGCTCGCGAACCTTGACCGAATGCGCGGGTCATTGACCCGGCGCGAGCGCACCTATCATGCGTTGATGCTGCGTTTGCGCTGCGGAGTTTAGCGGTTCAATATGCAATTTATTTAGCGATTAAGATCGATGGTAGCTCAATGTTTTATTTTTATTTTACATTATACATAATAGACGCGATGACTTGATTTCTATGATGGAGGCCTTTGCCCTACCCTGGGACAGTACCTACATACTGATAATTTATATTATAGCGGATGAACGAGAGCGACTAAATTTTCAATTCATTAGACGCTTGATAGAGTAGGCCGTCCTATGGGCTACCCACATAGAAATACTAATATTTCTATGTGATACGTAGCAGACGAGCAGACAGTTCACCTGGTGGTAAGTGATTGCTGCCACCCATAGACGTCTGCAACACCAGTGGGTCACAAGTACGACTGCCAACCTTTAACCCCATTCTCACTTCGGTACCCTCACTCACTGCGACAAACACAGTGATTGGGCGCTCGTTTACGTCCGTCCTTCTATGAAGGCATGGTAGAGGTTGAAAATTATAATTTTTTATCCCGATTCTTCGCATATACGACTTAGGATTAAGGTGATTACATTAGTTAAGCACAGGGCAAAAGAGACAGCACCTAATATAAAACGTTGAAGGTCAACACCTACTTAGGTCAAAGCGGAAGTGGGTAAGTGACCTCAGGTCACAGTGAAATATTATACCAGTATAGTAATAAAATAAAATACAGAAAATAAATTGTTAAAAGTGGCCACTTTTAGCAAATTAGATTTTATTTTTATTTTACATTATACATAATAGACGCGATGACTTGATTTCTATGATGGAGGCCTTTGCCCTACCCTGGGACAGTACATACTGATACTTTATATTATAGCGGATGAACGAGCAGACTAAATTTTCAATTCATTTAGACGCTTGATAGGATAGGCGTCCTATGGGCTACCCACATAGAAAATACTAATATTTTCTATGTGATAAGTAGCAGACGAGCAGACAGTTCACCTGGTGGTAAGTGATTGCTGCCACCCATAGACGTCTGCAACACCAGTGGAGTCACAAGTACGCTGCCAACCTTTAACCCCATCTCACTTCGGTACCTTCACTCATGACGAAACACAGAGCAGCGCTGCTTTACGCCAGTCTTCTATATGGCTGTAGTGAGGAAAAAAAACATTTTTATCCCGATTATTGCATATACGAAGTAGGATTAAGTGATTACATTAGTAAGCACAGAAAGAGACAGAACCCAATATAAAACGTTGAAGGTCAACACCTACTTAGGTCAAAGCGGAAGTGTGTAAGTGACCTCAGGTCACAGTGAAATATTATACCAGTATAGTAATAAAATAAAGTGCAGAAATAAATTGTTAAAAGTGGCCACTTTTAGCAATGATTACAATTTGGGATATATGGTGTTGCAGGTGTCCATGGGCGGCGGCAATTGCTTACCATCAGGTGATCCGCCTGCTCTTCTGCTACCTATCACATAAATATGAATATTATGAACTTTACAGTAAAAAACATGTGAATAGCGTACTTGAGTGAAAATCATAAATACAATACACATCTTTACCTTTTATAAAATTTCTTTAGAAAACCACAAGGCTATGTGTAACCCGAGAAGATAATACCTAGCTTGATGTAATCAACATCCAGCGCCATCGATCGGCAAAGATTCGTACTAATCTTGCAATTACCGCCGCCCATGGCCACTTGCAGTGAAGTTACAAGTGCACTGCCAATCTTTTATCCCCTTCCCCCGCGTGGGCCTGCGGTACCCTCACTCACTCGACAAAACACAGTGATGGCGCTCTTTTACGTCCGTCTTCTATGAGGCCGTGGTGAGGTGGAAATTTATAATTTTTTATCCCGATTATTGCATATACGAAGTAGGATTAAGTGATTACATTAGTAAGCACAGCAAAAGAGACAGAACCCAATATAAAACGTTGAAGGTCAACACCTACTTAGGTCAAAGCGGAAGTGTGTAAGTGACCTCAGGTCACAGTGAAATATTATACCAGTATAGTAATAAAATAAAGTGCAGAAATAAATTGTTAAAAGTGGCCACTTTTAGCAATGATTACAATTTGGGATATATGGTGTTGCAGGTGTCCATGGGCGGCGGCAATTGCTTACCATCAGGTGATCCGCCTGCTCTTCTGCTACCTATCACATAAAATATGAATATTATGAACTTTACAGTAAAAAACATGTGAATAGCGTACTTGAGTGAAAATCATAAATACAATACACATTTTTACCATTAAATAAAAAGACAATTTCTGTAGAAAACCACAAGGCTATGTGTAACCCGAGAAGATAATACCTAGCTTGATGTAATCAACATCCAGCGCCATCTATCGGCAAAGATTCGTACTAATCTTGCAATTACCGCCGCCCATGGCCACTTGCAGTGAAGTTACAAGTGCACTGCCAATCTTTTATCCCCTTCCCCCCGCGTGGGCCTGCGGTACCCTAACTCACTCGGCGAAACAGCACAGGGGCTGCTTCACGCCGGTTTTCTGTGAGGCAGTGTTATCACTCCGGTCGAGCCGGCCCATTCATGCCGTGGCTCTCCCACAGTTAAGATTGTCTTAAATTTATCACAATTAATCCAATTCGGCCGGTTCATCCATCTTATTCGTAGACCGAGAGCGCGCAGCTCAACAACAAAGGCGTATCACTGCCCTCAATAGCACTGTACCAGTGTTTGCTAATATTTTTAAATGACAGTCTGGCAAACTGCCAGCCACCTTCACTCCGACACCAAGTACAGACGAGTGATGGGAGACCGTAAATGGTAAGAATGGTTATATTGGCCACAATAAAACTAAACGATGCAGAGCCTTAAGTCCAACCACTTACGCATAAATGTCAAATTATGTAATTTACCGCTGATTTGGAATGTCGATTTCTACAAATTAAATTCCATAGCAGAGTTCAGAATCTAGCGTAAAAGATGGCCGCACTCATTAAACAAACAGATCCAAAAAACAAAAACCGCTATAAGTGTAGTATCATAAAAAATGATAGGCCCAAATCATGTGGCGATTTCATTTTCATTAATAATGATAGTATAATGACAATTGAGATCAATGATGATAATAATGCATAACATGCAGATGGTTCGAACTAAGGCTTTGTCCACAGTTAAGGCGACAAAAAATGCGACGCGACCGGAGACGCAAAAGCGACGGGTGCATGAGAATGTATGGAAATTGACCAGTAAGCCCAAAACAGTGCGACGCGACATAGAACAACACCCTATACGAATTTAAAATAACGCGGGTACAAAAAATCATGCTTCGATGTTTTTCCTATTCTATGATGATTATATAATTGACATCATAGACATACTTACTATCTTAAACAACAAAAAGAGTTTCAGGAAAGAAACTAATAAAATAAAAACTCCATTAAAACTTAAAAGGTACTTAACGTATAATTTCCATTTGAATTTCATTCATACATTCGTTTTCAAATGGTAATGCTGATTTTGTATGAAACATGGTGCATATTTTTTTGCTGTGACACTTCAGTTCGACAGTATGCCATCTAGCAAATTTTTCACACAGGATAGCCCTCTTTGCGTCCCCCGCTGTTGTCGCACGACGCGTCGCAAGTCGCACTGCAGAACTGTGAACTAGCCCTAAGTGGTGGCAACTTGGATAAATTTGTATAGGACAGAAGGCCGACGTAATTACTAGAAAATTATTCTTAGGCAATTTGTACTGTCGATAGCAAAGTTATTAAGGAGCAGTTATTTTTCATTAAAAAATTAGTTAAACATTAATAAGTATAACACATTTAATGAAAATGTACTAGATTAATTATGTAGAAATACTAAAATAAATACAACTTTTTTTCCCAGAATTAGTACAGACTGACCGTCAATCCATAGGAGAGCCAAGCTTCAGCATGAATAGGCCGACTTAACCGAATTGATCTCACGGCCTCCCAGATGACCGGCGTGAGGCAGCGCCGCGCTGCTTATCGCCGAGTGAGTGAGGATGCTGGAGGCCCAATCAGGAGGAAACATAGTTTGAAAGGTTAGAAGCGCGCTTGTATCTCTACTGGTGTTGCGGGTCCACAGGCGATAGTAATAGTTTTTTTTTTTTTATATATAAGATGGGTTTGCACTTGACCTCATCTCACCTGATGAAGAGTGACAATGAGGTCTAAGATGTAGCGTACTTTCCCAGAAGAAGCCTATTCACTCTCGACAGACACCCAAATTGTAGCTCTCTGGAAATACAGAAGCCGGCAAGTTGTTCCATTCCTTAGCAGTTCGTACTAAGAAAGAAGAAGCGAAACGCTTAGTACGAGCTGGTGGAACTTTTACAGTGTAAAGGTGGATTCCTTTCGTCTTCCGCATTGCCCGATTTACCATCAAGTGAATTGAAAGCTCGTCTGCCACCTTCAACATAAAAAGTTGGGCCCTTAAATTGACCTACATTCAAACCTCATCCACTTTACTGCTCGACTGTCCCGTAATACGATCGTCCGTACCTCTGTCGGAATATTTAAATTAAGTATAATGATAGTAATCACTCGTCCCCACATCTCGTTTGCTTCATTTGAACTGTATTATACAATTTGTGCCGAATGTCCATAGCATGGCGATTCTCAGTAGCAATACTTTAGAACAGTGGTTCTTCACTGGACCACTGGTGGTCCCTGGAGGCATTCCAAGTGGTCCGCGAAGACATCGTAATAAACAAGTGACGTGACGTGATGCGTCGAGTTAACACAACACAAACGGCGACGCGACGCATGTCCGAAGTGTGTGGTCCCTGACACGACAGAATTTTGGTAAAATGGTCCCTCATGACTTAAAGTTAAGAGCCACTGCTTTAGATCGATATTTCTGTCAAAATTAATAAAGTATCAGCCTGTCCCACTGAAGTAAACTAAATTTAAATTAACTTTTTTTTTGTTAATTGTGTGTGTTAGTAACTGTCCCACTGAAGAGCAAAGGCCTCTATCATAAAGATCAAGTCATCGCTACCACATTTGGCAAGTGTGATGATTAAGCTTAGGCTTTGATGGGATTAGTCCTATTATAGAAAATATTTGATTGTCTCTTAAAAACATGTAAAAAATCAGTAAAAAGGAAAACAATAGAGGTCTTGACGATGTATATAATATAATAATTCATAAGAGTCGCTCGTATTTATTTATTTACTAAATTGCACCACGTTACATAGCAGTCTTAAAACTAAAGCAGTATTTACATTTAGTACCGACTAGCATGTATATCTCGGTAACATGGACCCTGTAAGGGTATAGAAATGGCACTACATTAAGTACTTATGTGGTAATGGATATATTAGAGGTATATTACTAGTAGCCCGCCCTCACTTCGCTTCGGGACCGTAATTCAGAAACGAACCAATAGATGGCGCTGTGTTCAATAACATCGCACAAGCGTTTCGTGTTTTCGGTTTACCTATAAGCCTTGTCGTTGTCTATAGAAGTTATCTCTTTATAAATAGTATAGAAGATAGATATTATTTCACAACTTTTACTTACTATTGAAATAAGGTAGTAATCTACTTATAGGATTCATATTCAATCTACTGATAAGTTTTGTACTGTGGTTTTATACAATTTGTGTCGAATGACGGTACCGTAACGCAATGATACAAATGGGCAATCAAAGAAGTAGTTTCATATTCATTTTGAAAGGGTTAAGGGCCTTGGTATTGTGAGTAGTCGAATATTAGCAATGGCAATTTATTTATTTGTACCTTACCTACTTACTACGCCGGCTCAGCGACCCGAAGTGGATCTTGGCCTCCGACACGAGAATTCGCCACTCCGCTGTATTCTCAGCCACCTCTTGCCACTCCGGCCTTTGAAGGTGACCAAGATCCTTCTTGACCTGGTCAATCCAGCGGTATCTGGGGCGCCCCACTGGGCGCTTCCCGGTAGACCGACCCAGGTGGCTTATAACGAAGACGTCCCGTAACGAATGAGAATATACCTGTCACATTCAAATAAAAGCGCGCACAGCGCGTGTGAAAGAGAGGGGAGCTCCGATTCGGTCGTAACGTCCACTTCAAATTGACGACCCATTTGGCGTAGTGGTTTGAGCGTTGAGACGCAAGGGTCGCGGGTTCGATTCCCGCATCAAGACAAATGTTTGTTGATGAAACAGATATTTGTCTTGTGTCTGGGTGTTTGACGTTTGTAGTTCCTTCGTTGTTTATGGTTTCCATAGTACAAGGGGAAACCTTAGTTTGGGACCAGGACAATGTATGTGATGTTGTCTCAATTTATTTTATTTTATTTTATTTTATTCAAATTAGACCCTCAGCTCAGTAAGCTCGCTTGGCCGCACGATCTGACTCCATTCTCTCCAAGTGACCGAGCCAGCGCAGCCTTGCTGACTTTGTCCCGCCCATTATATTTGGTTCGGCCATAAGCTCTTCGATGCTCTCTCTCTTGATGTGTACCTAATGGCAATATATTTTATAGTCTGCTTTTGGTATGATTCTGCAAGGTTTAGGTATAGTTTCAAAATGTTTGATTATTTATTAAGTGATAGATGGCAGACGAGTAGAAAGTTTACCTAATGGTAAGTGCCGCTGACTAATAGATACCTGCAACACCAAGGGTACCGGGAGCCCAATTGGGGGAAAGTGGGTAAAGGTAAGCAATTTGTAAATACTGGTGACCCGTATGCTCGTCTGCCACCTATTACATCTTAACATTAGCATCACAGTATATTTTTGACTGTATAATGTATGTTTATAAAATCTCAATTTATTACCAAAGAATCTGATAAGCATAGCCTAAACACCAGAAATAAACACAAACTTGCTGTTCCAAATCTCAGACTTCATAAAATTGGTAATTCATTTGTCGGAATGAGCATTAAAATTTTTAACAAATTACCACAAACCCTTGTTGATTTACCCATATATAATTTAAATCTAAAGTTAAATCTTATTTGATGGCAAATGCCTATTATACAATTGAAGAATACCTAAATGACAAGAATTTGTGGAAATGATAAACTGTTCACCTACTCAGTGTTATGTATTATGAAATTTAAATTTATTTAATTCTTTAAAATTTTATGATAACAAATTGAAAAGATTAAGTTCTACTGAGTTTCTTGCTGATTCTTCTCGGTAGAAATTGACCTTCCGATCAGCAGTAGATTATAAAATTTGACATTCATAAATGTTCTGTAAAGGACTTAAATTGAATAAAGTGATTTTGATTTGATTTGATTTGAAAAACACTCCATGAATGGTAGCTTAGGGGACAAGAACGCGGCTTCCATACGAAAGGTTGTAAGAATTCAAGCAAGCACCTCTGGATCTTTCAAATTTATTTGCGTATTTCTGCCATTGGCTCGGCCCGAATTTTTTCGTTATAGGTGGCAGGCGAGCAGACGGATCATCTAATGGTAAGCAATTGCCGCCGATCATAGACACCTGCAAAACTAATACGTTTCTAACCTTCAACCCCCTATCCCTCTAATGGGGGCTACCGCGTGTGAAACATCCGCTAGATGGCGTATTTGAGAAGTGAGGTCCATCTACATGGTGATTGGTTACTCTTGATGTGAGATGTCATATGTCATTAAACAACCAATGAAGTCAAAGTTGGACCTTAGTTCTCACGTAGGTACGCCATCTAGCGGATTTTTTCGGTAGCCCCCATCAGGACTCCGTTACCCTCACTTATATGAGGCCGTGGTATCACTCCGGTCGAGCGGGCCCATTAATGCCGAAGCGTGGTCGCCCGGTGGTTCCAATTTTCCAATTAAAACAGAATCTCCTATTAGTTCCCAACTCTCAATATTTGCAGTTGCATTTGAAAACTCAAATAAGACGAAGGTAAATATTTGCCAAAGAAACAATATTATTTTGAAACGGTGGAGCAAGTCCGCTCAATTTGTAGTCGATATGGGTCCGATTGGCAAAGACTAAAAGGAGACATCTTAGAAGGTGACAAATAATACTTAGATAGCTTTACTTTCCAGACATCACTAGATTTGTTTTTTTAATTTGGACGCCAGCAGCTCCGTAGACGGACAAATAGAGAGACAAAAAAAAACTTAAAATCATTGGTTCATGTTCTGTTATCCCTTTATTAGCAATTGGAATATAGTTCCTACATGATTTTGAACCCTATCTTAAAAACATAAAAGCGAAAATCAATATTTTTCGTTGACTTAGGTATAGGCATGCTATTTGCCATACTGGACCATAGCGCCCAAAATCGTTAAATGTAGAGAAAAGGTAGGGAGGCCTTTTCCCAGCTGTGGGACACGATGGGCTTTTAATAATTATATCCTATTACGGTTATTGTTTTTAGTCACCTCAAGTGATTTTGCGATAAGTGAACGGTAGATGCGTGGTAGGGACGAGTAAGAGAACATTTTTTTAATTAGGATGACGTGCGATGTAAGACGTTAAAATTTTAAGAAGATAATTCTAACGAATATTATAAATGGGAAAGTATGTCTGTCTGGTGTGGCTCTTCCACGGTCTCCCACTAATTAAATGTTAAAGTACCATTCATTACTATAGCGTGTCCCTTCTGTACCAGCTAATTTTAGCGTTTGCCAGTCCGTCAGTAAGTCCGCTCACGTCGGCCCACCGACCGACCGTAAGCTCGGTTAGAGCGATGCATAAAAACTAAGCTTTGCTTTCCGAACTTTGAAATTCAAATTTAAAATATCGATACGTCGACATGTCTGGCTGCGAGTTTTGGCTGGACTGCGGGGTTTAATTTTGTGTCAATCTGCATCTTATCAGGGTGTGAGGTTTGGTGGAATCTGAGTCGAGTTTTTGTGATATTACCAATGTTAGGGACATTAGTAATATAAAATATGATTATTAAATAAACTGTAGCTGGGTGGACAAGATCGCGCTCTCCTTGAGTAAGTAAGAGTTGTTGTACGAATCCAAGCATGCACCTATGGATTTATTAAATCTTAGTTACCTACAAAGATTTGAAAAATCTAATATTATATCAAATATGCACATTAGACATGCATATTTGATATTATATTAAATCTGTTGTCTGATATGTATGACACAAGTGCTAGATGTCGTAGGTTCGATTTCCGGGTCGAGCAAAGTCTATTGAATTTACCTGTTTATAAATAGTATAGATTTCACGAAATCTGAGAACAAAATTGTAGGTAGATATTTAGTAGTTTATATTACTACTAGTGGCCCGCCCTCACTTCGCTTCGGGACCGTAATTCAGAAATTAACCAATAGATGGCGCTGTGTCCAATTACATCGCGCATGCGTTTCGTGTTTTCGGTTTACCTATAAGCTTTGTCGTTGTCTATAGAAGTTACCTCTTTATAAATAGTATAGATTTCACGAAATCTGAGAACAAAATTGTAGGTAGATATTTAGTAGTTTATATTACTACTAGAGCGGCCGCCCGCGACTTCGCACGCGTGGAGTTAATTATTGACACTTACCGTCATATTTTGGACAATCCACACAATATATTTTTATAAATTGTAGCCTATGTGTTATTCTGATGTATAAGCTATATTGTGGTAAGGTTTCATTCAAATCCATTCAGTAGTTTTTACGTGAAAGAGTAACAAACATCCATACATCCATACAAACTTTCGCCTTTATAATAGTAGTAGAATAGAAGATAGATAGAATAGCGCATTAAAAGCGATTGTAGCTAAGTAGATAAAAACGCACCTTCCAAACATTTTTTTTAACAAAAAGTAACTTTAAATAATGTGAAAACATTTTCTTTTAATTAGCTCCTGACAGGACAAACTTATTAATGGGCTTGCCGAGTTTTTTATTCTCTACTGGAGGGTTCAATTTGAATTCATTATTTTTTAAGTGTTCTTTCCAAGTATTAGCGTCAAATTTTGCATCTTAAGCTATTTTCTTTCTTTTAATATGAAGGTAAGAGTGCAGAAGACCGGCGTGAAGCAGTGCCTGCGTTTAATGTTTAAGATCAACAAACATTACTTACATACGATCTGACGACCCGTTTAGCGCCGGTTGAGACGTAAGGGTCGCGGGTTCGATTCCCGCACCAACACAAATGTTTGTTGAGGAAACAGATATTTGTGTTGGATCTGGGTGTTTGTGGTTCCTTCGTTGTTTCTGGTTTCCAAGTACAAGGGAAAACCTTAGTTTGGGACCAGGACAATGTATGTGATGTTGTCTCAATCAATCTCAATTTAATCACTACTCCAACTAATTGTGATTTAGTTACAAACATTAAAATGCAAAAAAATAATATATATTTACTGACAAACATTTTTTTATATAATAGGTAGCAGACGAGCAGATGGAACACTTAATAATAAAGTGATTGATGCCGCCCATAGTTACATGCAACGCCAGTAGAGTCACAAGTGGGCTGCCAACCTTTCCCCCCAATTGGACCTAGTACCCTCATTCACTCGACGAAACACAGCGCGGGCGTTGCTTTACGCCGGTCTTCTGTAAGGCCTCGGTATCAATCCGAGCCAGTCCATGTCGAAGCGTGGCTCTTCCACGGTAAAAATAAAATAAAGATTTATGTAAAAAAAAGTAAAGTATCAGCCTATATCTTACTGTCCCACTGCAGGGCAAAGGCCTCCATCATAGAAATCAAGTTATCGCTTCTATGATGGGATTAGGCTTAATCACCACGCGTGCCTAATGCGGATTGACGATCACAAACCCGAGCTATGTTCGAAAAATTCAAAACATACTTTTTGCTCGACCCGGGAATCGAACCCGGGACCCCGAGATCACGGCCAGGTACTTAAACCACTAGATTAACGGGGAACGATTTTAATTTAATAAAATTTTTGATCAAGCAGGAATAAATACCTCAGCAAAGCTATTAATAACCCCGTCCCGTCTCCTAATTAAAATAAAATGTTGGCACTTTCGCGATTCAATTGACGTGGAAAACAACAGAATGTTATCCCTTTTTATAAAGTTGGCAGTATGTATTGGTCCGCCCCTCTGTGGCATAATTCCCGAAGTAGCGTTGGCCTCGTAAATATTCGTTATTGTACTAAAAAGACGAAAAAGTATATACAGCTTCGTACGTCGCGTGTATACGGGGTTGTGGTTTTTGAAAATTGTTTTAATGTCTTACTATAGCAGCGACCCGTTGGTCTAATGGTTTAATATGGTCTTTTCAGAGTTTGATTCCTGGGATGAGCAGAAAATACTATGTTTCGAATTTTTCGAACATTACTCGGGTTTGTGATCACCAATCCTCATTAGGCAAGCGCGGTGATTAATCCTAATCACATCATAATAGCGATAACTTGATTCTATGATGGAGGCCGTTGCCCTGCAGTGGGACAAAAAAGGGGTTAAAAGGTTAGCAACGCACTTAGTACTCTACTACTGTAGCGAGTGTTTATTATAGGCGATAATGGCTTACGATCAGTTAAGTCGTTCTGCACGTTTGTCACCAAATAAATGGAATACAAATATTTTAAAATATAAACATGCATGTTTGTTGAAAGCCAGTGTCGAATCTTGTTTTCATCATTAGCAACCCACGCTCGTCCACTGCTGGACATAGGTCTCCCCAATGCACGCCACCGCTCCCGATTTTCGGCCACTCTCATCCAGCTCACTCCAGCCAGCCTTCGCATGTCGTCAATGTGAATCTTGGTTTGCAATTGTCCAAAGAAGAAGGCAATTATTATGCCATTATGGTTTTTTAAGCAAAAAATAATGCGTTTTTTTCTTTACCACCCTGTATTTCATTGCGATGCATAATTGAGATTAACCTCCTTAGGAGAAAGGTCAGTTTGCCGGGTAAAGATAATTTGTAATTGTGTTTATTCCTCTTATATGGGTCAACTGAATTTGGCTTAAATAGAAATTGGGTGTTGTGAAATTTAATAATTGTTGTAACAGTTGGACGGAGATTTACTCTCGAATATTCTCACTAGTTTTCAAGGGCGTGTAGTAAAGTTGCTTTCAGAAGCAGAACGGAAAAGATAAAAGATTTATTGACGGAGCACCTGAAAAAAACATGCATAAACACGTCTAAAAGAAAGCAAAACAAGGGCATAAAATTTATATATTTGAGAATTTATTTTAAAAGGAAGAACATAAAATTGCAATTTTATTTTCCTTTAAGCATTAAATATGTTATATTTTCAAAATAAAATTCAAGCAACATTTTTGATATCATGATATATTGCTGCTCACACGCTGAGAGGAGGAGGGGGGGGGGGGAGGGAGTCACTAACAAACGATGTATAATTTATGTTATTATTTTTTCAATCTACTGTGTCATAATTATTGTTTGCTATGATGAAAAAGACTTTATAATAGTTTTAAAAATAAAACTTCTTTTACGTAATGATACTAAACAAGGAAACAATTAACCTCAAGATGCTGTGTATATAATATACTTATGGAATTAAAACATCTATCTCGATTTTTAGCAACCTTAAGACACAGTCAGTCACATACGATTACCGAAATTAATCACCAACTTCAAAAGATTATCTGTGAAATTTACTACGGTCCAAGGTTAAGTGACCAAATTAGCCTCAGGGATAAACATTAATAAACAATTTCGCGCAATTGCGTAGTATTTCAAAGGTGTCCATCAGGGAGACGTTTTTGGACCGCAGTGTCAATGTCACCGTGAAATTGGGGTCGCTGATTTCGTGAGCGAGAACATTGAAAAGGTGTGACTTTGTTTTGGAGTAAGTTAAATTTATGTTGACAATGATGTAACGGAGTGTCGCTAGTGATACGGTGTTGCAGAAACAGTGAGGTATATTTGATTTTACCTACAATATTGATATGTGGGCAAAATTTTGTTTTTTGGAAGAGCTACGCTTCGGTATGAATGAGCCGGCTCGAGCAAAGAGCACCAAAGACCCGTGTAAAGAAGCGCCTGCGTTGTGTTTCGTTGAGTGAGTGAGGGTACCGGAGGCCCAATTAGCCAAGACCAAATGGGCCAATGGGTGGCGGCAATCGCTCACCATCCATCATTAGGTGATTTGTCAGCTCATCTGCCACCAAACACATAAAAACCGCCAAACTGAAGTGGAACTGGGCAGGTCACGTGAGTAGGATGCACTCGGAGAGGTGGGCTAAAATTGTCACACAATAAAGCCAACTGAACAGATTGGTGACGGTTGAGAAGCAGACCCAGAAACAGATGACGTGACGAATTAGATCACCACTAATAGAATTGGGAAGCTGGAACCTGAGAGAGTCCAAAAGTGAATGGTTCCGGAGAGAAGTGTAGTGGGACAGTTTAGGCTAAAAAATTTGTCTCATAAAATCATGTAAATATTATGAAATTAAAACATCTATCTCGATTTTTAGCAAGCTTTAGACACAGTCAGTCACATACGATTACCGAAATTAATCACCAACTTCAAAAGATTTATCTGTGAAATTTACTACGGTCCAAGGTTAAGTGACCAAATTAGCTCAGGGTATAAACATTAATAAACAATTTCGCGCAATTGCGCGTATTTCAAAGGTGTCCATCAGGGAGACGTTTTTGGACCGCAGTGTCAATGTCACCGTGAATTGGGTCGTGATTTCGTGAGCGAGAACATTGAAAAGGTGTGACTTTGTTTTGGAGTAAGTTAAATTTATGTTGACAATGATGTAACGGAGTGTCGCTAGTAATACGGTGTTGCAGAAACAGTGAGGTATATTTGATTTTACCTACAATATTGATATGTGGGCAAAATTTTGTTTTTTGGAAGAGCTACGCTTCGGCATGAATGAGCCGGCTCGAGCAAAGAGCACCAAAGACCCGTGTAAAGAAGCGCCTGCGTTGTGTTTCGTTGAGTGAGTGAGGGTACCGGAGGCCCAATTAGCCAAGACCAAATGGGCCAATGGGTGGCGGCAATCGCTCACCATCCATCATTAGGTGATTTGTCAGCTCATCTGCCACCAAACACATACAAACCGCCAAACTGAAGTGGAACTGGGCAGGTCACGTGAGTAGGATGCACTCGGAGAGGTGGGCTAAAATTGTCACACAATAAAGCCAACTGAACAGATTGGTGACGGTTGAGAAGCAGACCCAGAAACAGATGACGTGACGAATTAGATCACCACTAATAGAATTGGGAAGCTGGAACCTGAGAGAGTCCAAAAGTGAATGGTTCCGGAGAGAAGTGTAGTGGGACAGTTTAGGTTAAAAAATTTCGGCATTTTTAGGATCCTTAAACTGCCATCTGCTTCTTGTTTAGGACCGATTATTTCTCAGAGAACCGTCTGGTGCCTTACTTGTATAAGTAAGGAACCGGTATGATATCATTAGTTAAGACCCTAACGGCTCCTATCAGCCTAATTTTACTTTGAATATCACTTCACTGTCAGTTCTAACTACACTTTGAAAGTTACGTGTTTTGTGTGACTTATGGTGTGTCAACTAACATGTTTAATTTATCATTGAATTATTCAAGAGCAGAGGTTCAACTGGACATTTTTGACTGAGGACTAAAACAAATAAAACGCGGAAAAAAATTAAAACAGGAATAATGAGGTGGAGTAGTTTACTGCGGTAAATATGACACGATATACAAAATGTATTCATGATATTAAAATACTCATTATGATACTACCACAGAATACAAGAAAATTATATTTAGGTACCAACGCGGTACTGTAGATTGTGCTAAACTATTTGATTATTTTTTATGTAATCAGTGGCAGGCGAGCAGACGGATCACCTGCTAGTAAGCGATTGCCGCCGCCCATAGACACCTGCAACACCACAACCGCAACTTTACCCCTTTACCCCCGATTGGGCTTCCGGTGCACTCACTCAGCGAAACACAGCGCAGGAGCTGCATCACGACTTTCTTCTGTGAGGCCTTAGTATCACTCCGGTCGAGCTGGCCCATTCATAAGATATGTACTTTAAGTTATTTTATAATGTGTTAGGTAGGTATATATGAAGCTGTTTTTCCTATTTACAGTATTATATTAAGAGATTGTAAAATCATTTTTATTTCGGTGACGATGGAATCAATAAAACTTAACTGCATAGCGTTACCAGCTGCGGCCTATTACAACTGAATGCGCTTTTTATGACGCAAATACATTTGATAAAACTGCAACCACGCAGATGTTGCAGTAACTCAAAACTTATTACCCAGAGTTACGCAGTGAAGATAACTCGGGCAGTTAACCGCGTGTTAGCGGCAGTTACAAAGACAGTCCACTTTAGTGATGCGAACTGAAGTTTGACCATTTGAGTCATTAGATAGATACAAAATACAAAAAAATACAACATTATTATATATTTTTTGTCGCCAAATAAATATCTTTATTTATATTATAAACAAATAAACGAGGAAAAATATTAAAACAGGAATAATGAGGTGGAGTAATTTTCTGCGGTAAATATTGACACGATGTACAAAATGTATTTCATGATATTAAATACTCATTATGATACTAGCCACAGAATACAAGAAAATTATATTTACCAACGCGGTACTGTCTGAGTATACTATTTGATTATTTTTTATGTAATCAGTGGCAGACGAGCAGACGGATCACCTGCTAGTAAGCGATTGCTGCCGCCCATAGACACCTGCAACACCACAACCGCAACTTTACCCCCTTACCCCGATTGGGCTTCCGGTGCACTCAACTCAGCGAAACACAGCGCAGGAGCTGCATTACGACTTTCTTCTGTGAGGCCTTAGTATCACTCCGGTCGAGCTGGCCCATTCATAAGATATGTACTTTAAGTTATTTTATAATGTGTTAGGTAGGTATATATGAAGCTGTTTTTCCTATTTACAGTATTATTGTGAAATCATTTTTATTTCGGTGACGATGGAATCAATAAAACTTAACTGCATAGCGTCACCAGCTGTGGCCTATTACAACTGAATGCGCTTTTTATGACGCAAATACATTTGATAAAACTGCAACCACGCAGATGTTGCAGTAACTCAAAACTTATTACCCAGAGTTACGCAGTGAAGATAACTCGGGCAGTTAACCGCGTGTTAGCGGCAGTTACAAAGACAGTCCGTTTTAGTGATGCGAACTGAAGTTTGACCATTTGAGTCATTAGATAGATACAAAATACAAAAAAATACAACATTATTATATATTTTTTGTCGCCAAATAAATATCTTTATTTATATTATAAAACAAATAAATGTAAACTTACTTACATAGGACATTACCTTTATATCTAACAAGTAATTAATCACATGTTACTAGAATAAATAATTTATTATCATTATTTATTGATAACTACAAGTAGTTGATACAATATGTAAGCCCTAAAGAGTTAAGAAGAGATCATAAAGATATTTAGATAGATAGTAAAGTCAACCTAATGCTGTCCCACTGCTGGGCAAAGGCCTTCATCATAGTTATATGTTTTGAGTTTACATGCAGTAACTCAAAACTTATTACCCAGAGTTACGCAGTGAAGATAACTCCCGCAGTTAAGCGCGCGTTAGCGGCAGTTACAAAGACAGTACGCTTTAGTGATGCGAACTGAAGTTTGACCATTTGAGTCATTAGATAGATACAAAATACAAAAAAAAAACCGGCTAAGTGCGATCCGGCACGCACAAAGGGTCCCGTACAATTGATTTATGAAATTAAAGGCGTTTTACTTATGCACTTATTTCAGATTTATTATAATAATGGTAAGTAGTTTATGCAGAAGGTTTATATTGTTGAAATCAAATGTTTTTTTTAATTAAATTATTTCTATGAAAGATCACGCGGTAGTACAATTATTAGCGGTTTACAATTATGATGTATTAAAAAACTACTTACCAGATCTCGCTCAAATCAATTTTCGTTGATAGTTTTAATAGTAATGTACTTAAAACATTATATTATTTATTATTTGACAAGTTGGACTTTTTTCTACTTTGCAAGCGTCTTTTATTCAATTTTTCTGAACAGAAAAACGCAGTGCGACCAGCTACAAGCTATCAACACAGTCAAGGCAGCCAATACAGGCAACGAGGCAGTTTATCACATTAGTTAAAGTTTTACTTATAATTAAATAAGTGTACTTATTAATACCAAGTTTAAACAAAAATATAGGATAGTGACTCGAGTACTCGACTCATACTCGAAGCATCACTAGTCCACTGTGGCTAGGACATAAAGATTTCAATAGAAGCTAACTGCTCCAATTATTGGGGGTCGTTTGTTGCCCCCTTTTGTTTTGTGCTGGGAATATCTGCCTTTTGGGTGTAAGTGTCGATGCTTAAGGTGCTATATTGGGTCAATAAGAGCTTTTGTACAGGACATCAACGGATACTGTATTAGGCTCATTCCCATAGAGATGTTATTATAGTGGCAGTCTTCAAAATCATATTCCTCCGATATTGATAACAGAAAATGGTTTCCCGATTATACAGGGAATATCGATAAACATACATTCCTTTACCTATGTTTGTTCCAGGCCTTTTGAAAATTCGTAAAAAAATTCGACTCCCCATACAAAATGAACAAGTCATGTGGTCGAGTTTGTATGAAAAGTTGGAATTTTTTATGCGTATTTTCAAAAATTATAGAACAAATACTGTTCAGAATGGTTAGTAGAATACATAGCTAAATGAATGTGAATCTTCACAGATACATGCTGTATAGGCTGATGCTAAAAATTGGCAACGCTGACTGTGACTCCACTGGTGTTGCAGGTGTCTATGGGCGACGGCGACGGCATTCACTTACCATCAGCTGATCCGTCTGCTCGTCTTCCACCTATCACACAAAAAAAACCTCAACTAAGCTACATAAAATAACATTATTCAATAATAAAAATCCAACTCTACATAATTCCCAAGGTGACCTAAAGGCAAATACAATTACATTGATCAAACGATCCAAATAATGACATTTCATCGATGCACCACTTGCAGTGTCAACTATGCCCTTTTTATACGTTTTATCGTCCATGTCAACCAATTACACCACGGTGTAGTACAATAATTGCATTAAAGACGTTGCTTCATAATTGAAAAGTGCCCCATATACAAGGGATGCGTTTTGTTTAATGAGTTGAAGCGGGCAATGCAACTAATATAATAATTATGTAGGATGGAAACTCCAAATATTTTTGAAATCGCTTTATTTCTATTATACTCTTTATAAAGATACGGCCCGGCCTCATTTCGTTTCGGGGCAGTAGTTCCACTATCTACCAAAAGATGGCGCTAGGCGTTGATTGTATCGAGCAAGTGTTTTCTGTTGTCCATAAGGGTTATATGTAATCCGAAAATATGAAACACTTGCGCGATGTAATTGACGCCCACCGCCATCTATTAGCAATTATTGGATTGGCTTACCTTAATGTAACATTTGTATTTTGTAAATGGCTGATGTTTTTCCTAAATAAATAAAATTAAATTAAAAAGACCTAAAATCTACGCTACGAAAATATGTGACCGTTCAACTAATACTAAGATATGCACATAGGTGTGCGAGAAAGACGCGCTACGAAGATGCGCAGCCGCAAAGTAGCTAAGTATAAAGATGCGCAATTTGAGCTTTATTATGTATCGAGAACTTCTTCTTCTTATCGGGAACTTCTTATTATCATTTTATCAAGGCATGGTTGCTTTGGGTTTCTCTCTCGCTTCAAAATACAATGATGAAATTTCACATTAATTAATGATGGAAAAACTGGATTGAAAAATCGCTTTCTTTCAATACTTGCACCATCAAAACAAGCCACATTAAGTTGTTAGTTTCATCAAAGAGACATGTCTGTAATAGAGTCTAGTCTGGGATGTTTAAATATTCAACTGTTTGCTACTTAACGATGAACCATTTGGTATAAATTGCAAAGAAATAGATGGTAAATTAAGGCCTTGGTAGCTAATGGAAATAAGAAGGCAATAATATGGAAGTAGCTACTTACAGATTTGTGTTTGATTTGTTACTACGAGTGTATTTCGTTGGTGTTGAATTGATTGATTTGATTGATTGATTGAGACAACATCACATACATTGTCCTGGTCCCAAACTAAGGTTTTCCTTTGTACTATGGAAACCAGAAACAACGAAGGAACCACAACACCCAGACCCAACACAAATATCTGTTTCATCAACAAACATTTGTGTTGGTGCGGGAATCGAACCCGTGACCCTTGCGTCTCAACCGGCGCTCATACCATTGCGCCAAACGGGTCGTCAAATAAGGGTGAATGGCTTTAAAGAGACGACTGCGTTTGGGGACTCGGGCCTTTTTTTGTTGACACTGGGGAATGCCGCTGACCTGAAGTGGGCCAACGTAGTCTTGCAACTTGCGACTCCTGTGGGAGGGAGGCTCAAGTTGTACCTGAGTTGGACATAGTTTTGCAAACAGGAACCAACCCTCATTTTGCAAGAAATCGAGTTATTATTGTCATTGCAAACACGCTGTTTTCTCTCATCTACTAAAGGTTGTCTGGAAGAAATCGCTACAAGCGATAAATCCGCCTTATTGTATTGTTTATAGTTGTTGTTTCACTCATGTATTCCATTTCTGTGAATAAAAAATATTTATCTATTTAGGTATCTATGTTTTAATAGACTCTCCATCGACGTTTTCTACAGTTGAACAGTTTGATTGAACGATGTCTCTTTCGAGATAATGTAACTTTTCATGTAGAAAACGTATTGGAATTGATATTAATTGGGCCTCCGGTCCTCAGTCACTCGACGAAACACAGCGCAGGCGCTGTTTAACGTTTACGTGCAGTGTCGACGTTTGTCCAACGTACTGGTAGGTATAATGCAATACCTTTAAGTCTTACAATAAATACCTTTAATTTTCCTTTCAATCTTAAATGAGTGTACCATATTGTATTTTACAGGTATTGTATGATATAATAATATTATAATGTAGCCTTTTATTCGTTCACAAGATTTCATTTACAATAGCTTTAGTTTCTTGTTCGTTTCCTAGCTCTTGTGCTCATTTGCCTTGTAGGCAGAAGGCCTCCTCCAGCATTTTCCACTCCGTTCTGTCCCTCCCCCGTCTGGACCAAGTTTTCCCTGCTACGGCTTTGATCTCATCAGCCCATCTTTTGAACTGCCTTCCTATTTTTCTTTTTCTTCTTGGTACCCTACCAATGCAGAATAATTTTGCTCCACACCACACACTGGTATTGTATCAAGATACAATTCCAACTTTTCAAATATCGAGTATTTTAGGCGAGAAATATTGATTAACGAACCGTCTATACTTGTGCAACATGCGATCGACTATCCAAGGGAAAATGCACACTTGATATCCAGACTGTCGCAATTATCGATGCAAATAACCCCCCTTTGCAACTGAATACAGGAATATTGAACCTTATCGAAAAGGCATAGGGTTGTTGTGAGGTGGAAATGGAAGATGGTGTCGGTCGAACTGAAGACAGGGGCGAAGAAGTATCGGTGACACTAAATATGGATGTACAGAAGGGTGGTCTTTAATGTGGCAGTTGTTTTTATGTGATAGCTGGCAGACGAGCAGACGGATCACCTGATGGCTAAGCAATTGCTGCCGTCTATAGACACCAGCAACACCAGTAGAGTCACAAGTGCGTTGCCGACCTTTAACCCCCCATTCCCCCAATTAGCATTCCGGTACCCGCACTCGCTCGACCTTTTTTTTTATTATTTATTGCTGAAGTACATGTAGACGAGCATGCGGCCCATCTGATGGTTAATGGTTACCGCCGCTCATAGACAACAACAATGCCGAGGCACAGTCATGCCGCTGCCTACCGTGAAAGAAGTACCTTTTTCCTTTAATACTATGTTTGTGTGAAACGACAAGCATGCACTAAAATTCTGAATCCTTGGTCTTAGCGCCACCCATAGAACACCTTATACATAGTACAATCAACTCCAAAATTATGTAGAGGTATACACTTTAGGACCTTGTCACAATACACTAAGAAGGTAGAGGTCGTTCTACTTTCTTATATTATGTATTGTGACAAGGTCCTAAAGTGTATACATATTTTTGGAGTTGACTGTACCTAGATAGAGTCATTAAAGTAAACCCTTAAACTCCTTTCTTCCGTATTATATATAATATATATAAATTTTAGAGTTAGAACTTTCTAAATGAAACACAAGCGATGCTTCACTTAGTGCTGTTTATGAGTATGAAAAGGTAAAGGAGGTCTAATCGAGAGAAAGGAGAGTTAAAAGGTTGGTAGTGCATTTGTGACGCCACTGGTGTTGCGGTATGGGCAGTTTTCAGTTGTTATTTAATTGTATATTTTTCTAGTGTACAATTTTATGTGTCAATAAATGTTTGATTCATACATTCATTTATTTTATTATTCATTCATATGTTACATTCATTAATTTATTCATTCATTCATTCACTAATTTCTCCATCTGCCCTCTATCATAAAACAGACATATTAAGCACACATGCGTTTTCCGAATTCGATTTCCGCATTCGGGCATCCGAAATGCATTCAATATAAAATACATTGTACTAACGCACATGTACGTTTTTTTACGTTCGGAATAAAGTATTGAATCCATACATTCGAATGCCCGAATGCGAAATCCGAATTCGGAAAGTGAATTCGGAAAACACATGTGTGCGGCCAGGCTAAGACAGACCCTTCTGTACTTCCAATAATTTATGACAGAGCGTTTCAGTTGCCATGCGAAACCGAATTTGAATAACTTATGAGAAGATAGGTACAATTGATTGAACAACACTGTTATTACCTCTGTTATTGTTGTATAGAAATGTGTCGTGACCCTTACTACTTATAACTTAAAGCTGTTATTGAAAGATTAAACTATAATTTCGAATTAATTGGCATAGGTTGTTAATTTATGGACGTGGATGATATTACAATGGTTGGTAGTACAAAAACTAGGCGTGGAATTTTATTGTAGTCATATAGAATCAAGTAAGGCAAGATATTTATACTAAAAGCAAAGATTTGTAGTAGTCAGTGTCACATTTCATTAAATAATTAGTGAAATACAATATAAGAACTTGCCACGAGTCTTTGTCTCCGGTATAATGGTTACTTTCCTTCAAACTGTGGGAGAGCCACGCTTCGGCATGAATGGGCCGGTTTGACCGGAGTGATACTGCCTCACAGAAAACCGGCGTGAAGCAGCCCCTGTGCTGTGTTTCGCCGAGTGAGTGAGGGCACCGGAGGCCCACCCGGGGGGGAAAGGGATAAAAGGTTGGCAGCGCACTTGTGACTCCACTGGTGTTGCAGGTGTCCATGAGCGGCGGCGATTGCTTACCATCGGGTGATCCGCCTGCTCGTCTGCTACCTATCACATAAAAAAAAATCTACAGTAGGCCTAGCACCAACTTTTCACAGATATCGTAGCGAATGCGTATTGTAAACCATTTGTATAAAAATTTAAGAGCTCGTTTCTCGTACGTAAGCTGAACTAAATGGCCTCCATTGAACTCTATTTGATAGTGGTAGAGCCACGCTTTGGCATGAAAGGACCGGCTTGATCGGAGTAATACCACGGCCTCACAAAACACCAGCCTAAAATGATGTGTTTTGCTTGAATTAGGGTACCGGAGACCTAATCGGGAAGAGAGAGGGTTAAAAGGTTGGCGGCGCACTAGTGACTCTACTGGAGTCGTGACCATGTCCATGGGCGGCGGCAATTGCTTAACATCAGGTGATAACGTCTGCTCATTGAGCATCTTTTTAATAAGTCATTAATTTTAAGCCACATTTCAAAATAAAATCATCTCAAATATGAATATAAATGTTACTTCTCGCTACGAAACTCTCCATGGGTGAGTCCAACCTGCGCTTGGCATCTTTTTACTACTTAAGTATTAAGTAATTACCTAGAAACCAACGTTAAGAGCATTAATCCCCAAAACGAAGCCCTAAAAAACAATAAGTAGGTATCTCATTTTAAAATATTTTAATGTCATCAACACATCCTTAGCTTTGTCTTAAGTTGCAATGGTGGAAATACCATAACATTTACCCCCATGTAGATAATATATGCGGTTGCGGAATGTAAAAAAATTTGCAAAGCAAAACATCATTGTTCCAAAGGATTTAAATTCATACCTGTGGTTTCGAGTCATTTCCCTCCATCATACGTGATAATTATGTGCATAACTTATGGAGTACAAGTAAGCTATATAGGTTTATACTACGACCTTAGATGTAAAATTATTTTTGACATAGTAAGGGTAGGATTTTTAACATGTCTTTGTGGATTTTTGCAAAACAATTCTAGGTCATTGAACAAAAAGGTGACTTGAGTGTTGCTACATTTTCGACTTTCATTTTTTTTTGCAAGTTTTAGTATGATTTAACCATGAAATAAGACACTCTTCGTCATGAATGGGCCAGCTCGACCGGAGTGATAGTGCTTATAGAAGACTGGCGTTAAGCAGCTACGCTGTGTTTTGTTGAGTGTAAATAATAAATAAATATAAAATAAAATAATCACACCAATCAACCTGATCTCAAACTAGGGCAGCCCCTGTACTATGAGCACCAGATGACGATAATTAACTGAGGGCGTCAACCCAGAACACTCAGACTCAAGCAAATTTTTCTAAATTTGCTTGAGTTTTGTTACCTAAATTGACTTGACCGAGAATCGAACCCGGGACCTTTCGCGCTTCGGGCAAACACCTTAGCCACTGCGCCATCGAGGCCGTCCGATAACAAAGAGGTCACGGCACTGTTCCTAGTTCTATATCTGCAATCCTATTTTTAAGCTAAAAAATACAAACAAACATACGGTTTTAGCTGTTTATTATTAGATAGACATTGGCAATGAGGGCTCCAATGCCAGCAGCCTGGAATTCCGGCAGCTAGTGACGTGAAAAATGCTGCATTTATGAATAACTAGTGGCCCGCCCTCACTTCGCTTCGGGACTGTAATTCAGAAGTGAACCAATAGATGGCGCTGTGTCCAATTACATCGCGCAAGCGTTTCGTGTTTTCGGTTTACCTATAAGCCTTGTCGTTGTCTATAGAAGTTATCTCTTTATAAAAAGTATAGATAGAAGATATAGAAGATGTCTTCCTAACCGATATATCGGCTATGTACAAGTGTGTTCGCAGACACAAATGCACTCTCTATTCCCTAACTCTCATATTTCGAATGGACATTACTCTGACACGACTGAAGAAAGATCAGGTGCAGGACCAACGGCTTAACGTGATTTCTGCAACACGGGGATACAAGACCGCCAACTTCCAGACTTCGGGTTGATACTGAAAAATTCTGAACAGAAAAACTCTGATACACATTTTTGGCTCGACCAGGGATAGAACCCAGGACCCCAAGCGCAGGCTACTGAGAGATGAATAACTAATGGCAAACCTTCACTACTTTTCGGGACTAATTTTGCATTCAGTTCCAATCCTAACCAAAAGATGGCGCTTGGTGCTGGTTGTAATCGCGCTAGTGTTTTATCTTTTCGATTAGCGTGTTTCTGGCAACTTGTACCTATATTCTGGCATTTTACTGTATACATCTAAGCCATATATTTTTCATTGTTTTTCTTGTTCATCCATTCATCACCAGCCTGTCTCAGTCCACTGCTGGACATAGGCCTCCCCTAATGTTCGCCATTTCACCCTGTCCTCGGCTAAACACATCCACTATATACCAACAGCCTTTCGCAGATCGTCACTCCATCTAGCCGGAGGCCGTCCTACACTACGCTTTCCGAGTCGCGGTCTCCACTCAAGAACTTTTCTACCCCAACGGTTGTCAGTTCTTCGACAGATATGGCCAGCCCATTTCCACCATTCATTCCATTTCATCTTTATATTTTTGTGGCCAATAACTGTATCTTTTCTTATCACACTAACCTCCGTCGCTATTCCTGTTTACATGTCTCGCATTATGTGTCACATCCCTATGTCACTAGAAAAATCCGGAAGACAACTCATGCGCTTGTTAAATGCAAATTAAACAGGTACATAAAAGCATTTCTATGTTTCATCTTTGTCACACTCCGGCGCAGTTGGCAACCTCTGGTTCCGGGTACTAAGTATGGTTCGCTTTTGTTTTCTTGAATTAAATTAATTGTGGTGAAATTACAGCGCGGTTTATGTACAGTGGCGGTCAAAAAGTGTTTACCAGTTTGAATTTGATTCATATCACACTTTCTACACTAAATATGAGAAAAAAGACACATAAAAAGGATACAACACAGAAGCAACCATAAAAAAACCTAATTTCTTTGAAATGACATGACATTTGTAGTCATTACCTTACTCTATTAGCTGCTAACTGTCAGCTGTCATATCATTAAAAAAGATACCTTACTATGATCAATAAGAATAGACATATTTTATAGAACTTATCACCTACATGACGTGTGCGTGCGATTATGATCCTTAAGGTGGTAAACACTTTTTGACCGCGACCGTACTTTGGGACGGACAAAAGGTTGACGGATCAGGTGTCCGTTAGGTCTACGAAGGTGATGGTTTTAAACCAATTGTAATCGTAATCTTGTGGGGATTAGGGTGGAATTTGAGTGGTTTTTTGTTTGCGTATTAAGCTGTTATTATTGTTTGGTGTATAATAGAATTTAACAAATGGGTCTTTATTTTCTAGTATTAAACTATTCGAAAATCTTTCCAACCCATAGCCGTCTGTTCTTCTCCCAATGTGCTTTTCCGATTGCCCGTTTGAATTGAGTGATTCCACCTTGCAAGCATGATCTAGATTTTCTTGCATTATTTATTTAAAAACTAAAACTTAAATAATTAATTGCTATTTATTTTCAATGTATGTCAAATACGTGAAAATTCAACAAACATTGCGCGCGATTGCCTGGCAGGCACGCTTCGGCATGAATGGGCCGGCTCGATCAAATTGATATAACGGCTTCACAGAAGACCGGCGTGTCGCGTGAAGCAGCGCCTACCCTGTGTTTCATCGAGTGAGTAAGGGTACCGGAGGCCCAATTGGGTTGAAAAAGGGTTAAACGCTGACAGCGCACTGTAGGTAATTCTACTGGTGTTGCAGGTGGTGTCAATTGGCGGCTGCAATCGCTTACCATCAGGTGATCCGTCTGCTCGTCTGCCACCTATCACATAAAAAGGATATCCATTAAACATTCAGACCAATATTGGCCCCAACCGTCCAAACGCGTGGACATCAAAAGGAAATTGCTGGCTATTTTCGTTTCGAGAGCAAACTCGTGCGCACCAAGGTTGCTCTGTTCGTGTTATAAACTCTTCTCTTTTGACGTGTGTCATATGCGGCGGATATTTTAAACTAGGGATGGGGAAACTTTTTAACTATAATAAAAAAAAAGTATAACCTACTATCCCACAACAGAGCGAAGGTTTCATAGAAATCAATGTTGGTAAGAAAAATTATGTTAGGTATACGTAAAGTATAAGTTAATACTAACTATAATGCTTGTAACAACAACACAGTTGCCAGTAAATTATTATAAATAAATCTTATCATCATTATTTCAGCCAATAGACGTCCACTGCTGGACATAGGCCTCCCCCAATATTCTCCACACAGATCGGTCCTGTGTCACCCAAGGAACTCCCGCGACCCTCATCACTAGATCGCCGGTTCACCTTGTGTGGGGTCCTGCCACGCCTGCATCTTCCTGTACGCGGCCTCCACTTAAGGACCTTTCCGCCCCAACAGCCGTTTATTCTCCTCTATCTATGTAAAATGTAATGGAATGCAACCGGGACTCACAAGCTGATGAGATATCCTACGTGAAGCTTTGGTATGTTTCTACGCAGGTATGTTTCTACGCGACATTATCCAAACGGCCTAATCCTTCCACTAGCTGCCACATTTAGACATCGCGCAAATTGATCGATAGCAAACGCAGGAAATGCAGCAGACACAAAGCGTAAAAAAGGCAATGCGCTTATTAACATTTTACGATGTAAATGGGCATAAGTGGAATGACCTCAAGGCTTCTAAGGGTAGAGACCGTTTCAGGGCTGTATGAGGCATACTGTAGATTAGCACGTTTCAGTTACGTAGTAATGTTAAATGTGATGGTAGGTTAATGCATAAGAAAGTGCGCCTTTCGAATAGGAAGCCGTGTCGAATTGCAGCATATTATCACATATTATTATCCCTTTCAGACCAACTAAGATACATATTATTATGGGAATTATATTTAAAAAAAACACTTGGATTTAGAATTTCGACCTCGACTGCATATTCGAAATTCAAAATATTGTAGGTACAAAAACAAATAATAGTATTTTTTTTACCTAATATAATAATACTCTGTTATAGCGCTCTTGTGGCGCTCTTTTAAATGACAGATAATCACACCAATCAAATTGGTCTCAAACTAGGACAACCCCTGTACTACAATTACCAGGTGACGATATATAACTGGGGGCGTCAGCCCAAGAAAACTTAGAAAATGTTATTTCCTAAATTGACTTGACAGTAATCGAACCCGGAACCTTTCGCACTCCGGGCGAACACCTTAGCCACCGCGCTATCGAGGCCGTCTTTTGGCGGCGTTAAATTTTATTCGCACGTTTATGCTGTATCAGTTTCTTTGATCGAAGTCGGCCTGCACCAAATAGTTTATCGTACAAAGTTGATTTAAAACAATAGAACCAACCAAAATCTAATTCGGCTATACCAAAACATCGTCGTATTACCCTCACAGCCATAAATTCATTGGCCCCAGTATATCTACGTAGCACAGTCGTACGTGTGGTTTAGTCCGTCTGGCTTGTAATTGTCCAATTTGGTGCAATCGACTAACGCATTTGTGCATCATTTTTGTGGTCTTTCCAATGGTTTTGATTAGTGCACTGTTGTATGTCGCGATGGAGAGTTGGAGTCGTTTTAAAACATAGCTTGTGTTGGTAATCACCAATTTGTAACAGGCAAGCGTGGTCTTCTTTGAGAGCCATCTTCTAACGAAGGTTGGCGATCATAATGGCGACTTAAACCTTTGACACAGCTGCTCTAAACGGAAAACGGGTGCTTTTATTGTACAACTGGCGCAGATTTTTAAGCCAGAAGCAAGCGTGATGAATAAGCCTAATCCCATCATAGTAGTGTTGGCAACCACCGCCGCGCCGACCATCACCACAGAACGCAACCACATCATTCTTTGTACGAGCCGACGGATCACCTGATGGTAAGCGATTACCGCCGCCCATGGACACCTGCAACACCAGTGGTGTCACAAGTGCACCCCTTTCCCTGAAGGCCTCCGATACCCTCACTCACGCAGCGAAACACTGTACAACAAGTAGTGATGACTTGATTTCTATGACAAAACCAAGCGTGCGGGTCAACTGTTTATTTGACTATTAATGCCGTTGCCATGTCAAAAATTGCTTACCTAAAACCCATCACTGGTCCTTAGCAATCTCAAACTATAAGGGAGCTCGCGAAATAAAAACATAACCCTAAGCACAATATTTAGAAGCTGGAAACTTTAAAGGGCCAGAGTTAACCCTCCGCTGGCAAGGCGGAATATTTGGTCGGACGGAATCCAACCCGCTGTGTGCTAATGTGCTGTCGGGTTGGTCTTGCTAACGTTTTTGGCAAACTTTCAACTGTCACACGCATCGTGCTTGCCCGAGCGCGGGGGGGTTGGGCACAGTGGGAGATACGATGTAAGGGGAGATTTCCGAACTAAATAAATAAATGCGCCAGACAATCACACCAATCAACCTAGCCTCAAACTAGGGCAGCCCCTATACTATGAGTACCAGGTGACGATAAATAACTGGGAGGGTCAACCCGAAATACCCAGACCCAAGAAAATTTGGAAAATAACTTGTACTTATTAGTCGCTAAGAAACCGCATGCTAAAGTGGATCTTGATTTTAACACGAGGTTTGAGTTCATTATGCTCTGTGTTCGGCTATCTATCGACAATCCAGCTCTCTCTCAGTTACGGTCAAATTGATCTAATTGCTCTTGAGAGTTGATGGGTTGACTTCTTAGTTACATCCATATTTTCGTCGCTTTGGAGCATAGGGTAGGCTAAAACCATGATCTGAGATTTGAGGGAGTCTTGTAATTACTATCAAGCCTTTTCTGAAACCATAAACGTTTCAGAAACTATCCAAAACGAGCAGGATTTCTCGCGATGATTATCTTCACTGCCAAACTATTGGTAGAAAACAATAATTATTATTTCTAGTCGCCATACCTATTTGTAAAATTTTAGGTGCATATCTACACATTATTGAAATCATGTCAGATTTGCGTGACAGTTGTGGTATTCTACCTAAGTAGGTACGCGTAGGTCAACGACGATCATTGACAACGTAAATGGTACCTCTAAATTTTAGAGTCTAAAACAATCTATAATTAATTTACGCATTTAATCGTTCTCTCGGCAGATGACTGGCAGGAGATGGCGCAGGATCGACCAAGATGGAGGCTCTTATTATCGGAGGCCAAGACTCACTATGGGTCGGTGCGCCAACCTAGTTAAGTTATTCATCGTTCTATAGCATAGCTTTCAGAGTACAACGAAACCAAAACGCGTTGCAAAGGAATTCCTATTCGCAGCGGGTCATATTATTAATCTTTCACATTTTCAGGCACGGCCACTATTGCCCAACGTTCCATGTTATACTTTAAATGTTCCATTTTAATTAATACGTCACGCTGGGATTCCTTCTTTTATTCATTTTGTTTGGAAGTTTGTTTATCAACATTTGAGGTACTTAGTGTCGTTGTAATAATGCAATTTAGCTTCTTATTTCGTCGTTAAGTTTCGGTTTGGGTTATTATGGAGATAATTAGCAAGATTTTGATTTAAGGTGAGAAATTGTCGTGGCCACTTTTAGATCATACAGAAAGCGGTAAAGACAAATGCGAATCAGACTCGCCCTTATAGGGGTTCTGTAGTGTCGCATGGAGTGCCACTAAAAGTGTTTTTCAAAATAAATCAGGTAATGTATAGGAGTTGTAATTTTAATGAAAGAAATAGACAGTAATGACGTCTCCTTGGTCTAGTGGTTTAAGTGCCGGTCTGTGATTCCCGGATCAAGCAAAAGTATTTTTCGAATTTTTCGAACATAGCTCGGGTTTGTGGTCAACAATTCGCATGAGGCAAGCGTGGTGATTAAACCTAATCCCATCATAGTAGCGATGACTTGATATCTATGATGGAGGCCTTTGCTCTGCAGTAGGATAGGTATGGCTGATTCTTACTTCATTAGCGGTAATACCGCGTTTGTTTTATATTACATGCGGCAACACTTTCTCAAACCAAATACAAGGTAAAAGGGCTTTCCTACGCAATTATCAAAATTACTTTTACCCACTTTGCCAAAAATTGTAGCCCAAAATAGGCGGCCATTAAAATTACGCCGCATTTCAACCTTCGCCATTTTGTGGAAGGAATCGGAGACACGATAACGTTCGCGGAAACCGCTGGAATGACGTTTTGGGGTACATCATTGGGGTTTAGTGATGGGGGGTGCTGGAAGGGAGCCGTGGGATGTTTTTTTTTTATGTGATAGGTGGGAGACGAGCAGCAGTAAATAAATTGAGACAACATCACATACATTGCTATGGTCTCAAACTAAGGTTTTCCGTTGTTTTTTTGGAAACCAGAAACACCCAGATCCAACACAAATATCTTTTTCATCAACAAACATTTGTCTTTGTGCGGAAATCAAACCTGCGACCCTTGCTTCCCAACAGGCGCTCAAATCACTGCGCTAAACGGGTCGTCAAAATTTCATCACCTGATGGTAAACTATTGGCGCCATAGACACCTGCAACTCCTTTAGAGTCACAAGGCGCTGCTTTACGCCAGTCTTCTGTGTGACCGTGGTATCACTCCGGTAGAGCCGGCGAATTTAGTGTTCTTTGCCAGTTGATCACTATGACTTTTAGGGAGCCGTAGCCAAATGTGTCCTTCTAATAGTTATCTAGAGATATGTAAAATATCACTCATTAACCAATGACAGTGAAGTTGAACCTTTGTCAAACAGTACGCCATATAATCCATACTATTTATAAAGTGGTTAAATCTGCAGTTAACGACAAGGCTTATACGGAACCCGAAAACACGAAACACTAGCGCGATTTAACTGACACCCAGCGCCATCTATTGACGAAGCAAAATTTGGTCCCGAAACGAAGTAAGGGCGGGCTACTAGTCTTCTATACTATTTATAAAGAGATAACTTCAATAGACAACGACAAGGCTTATAGGTAAACCGAAAACACGAAACGCTTGCGCGATGTAATTTGACACAGTGCCATCTATTGGTTCACTTCTGAATTACGGTCCCGAAGCGAAGTGAGGGCGGGCCACTATTTATAACTAAAATACTTAATTCGTTTTATTTTTTTCAATGTGGTCAGTGTCAGACGTTGACACGGATTACCTGATGGTAAGCGGCTGCCATTGCCCATAGTCACCTGCAAAACCAGTAGAGTCAAAAGGTAAAATGTTTAAAGTTTAGGATTTACAATTTCATAATAATTATCAAATTTAGCTTTTTTACATTCGCATTGCACATCCCTAGATCCCTGATTGACGCTCCCATAGCGTGATCAAGTTTCCAGTTCCTTCAGACTTCGTAAGTCAAAGATATTTGCCTTCCATATCTATTGCGGTTTTGGTAACAAATGAAGCTTCTGTTTTTTAGTTAATTGGAAAAAATGGTTTTAAAAAAACTGCGTGAGAACTTGCAGTGGTTAAGTTTTTTGGGTGATGAAGTAACATGACCGGAAAAACGGGAAAAAATTTAAAATAGATTCAAAAATTTTAAAAATTATAGTGTGTAAAAGTATTTATGTACCTACTTTTTTTTATTTGATAGGTAGCAGACGAGTAGGCGGATCACCTGATGGTAAGCAATTGCCGCCGCCATGGACAACTTTAACACCAGTGGAGTCACAAGTGCGCTGCCAACCTTTTGTCCCCTTCCCCCCGGTGGATCTCCGGTACCCTCACTCACACGGCGAAACACAGCACAGGGGCTGCTTCACGCCGGTTTTCTGTGCCTGTCTGTCTATACCTTTTAACCCTATTACGAATACAAATAGTTTTATTTCCCAAAAACATCAAGCATTATTGAACATTACAGATTACAGTAGATCCCACAATAGGAGAAGTCCTGTATCATGGGCCTCCGGTTTTATTAATAAAATCAAGAGAGCGATCAAATAACATTCATACAAAAATTACTTTATTAACTATTTCGGGGCCGTAGTTCAAAAATGAACCAATAGATGGCGCTGTACGTCGATACATCGCGCTAGAGTTTCGTGTTTTCGGTTTACCTATAAGCCTTGTCGTGGTCTATAGAAGTTATCTCTTTATAAATAGTATAGAAGATAGAATATTGAAAACTATAGACACATTTGACACTATAAACTATCTGTGAAGTGTGCGAACGAGGTGGTATGAAACTATGCCCTAAATTAATATAATGTATGATTATGTGTATTTCTGTTGTAAGTCTGTTTTTTTATTTTTATTTAATTTCATTTTTTATTCCTTCCATATTTGTGTGCATGTTTACATTTGAGCCACTATGTATCAAAAGTGCGTTCTTATCCATTCAAATCAAATCAAAATATCTTTATTAAATTTAAGTCCTTTACAGAAGATTTATGAATGTCAAATTTTATGATCTACTGCTGATTTGGAAGGTCAATTTCTACCGATAAGAATCAGCAAGAAACTCAATCTCACTTCTGAGTGAGACTGAGTTTCTTACTGATTCTTCTCGGTGAATTCTGATTCAGCTAACCATCGCTCTCAACTTTGTCAAGTAGCCTATGTAAATAAGTAATTACCAACATTGTCCAGTTAAACGGCTAAATAGAATTGCATTGTATAAGTTTGTTAACATTTCACTATGGGGTAAACAGCTTGTAGCGTTCAACTTCGGTATTCCAATATTGGTTAGTCGATTCGCATAGTTGTATTTCTGAAGGGAAGTTTACCGAACTCGAGGGGTTTTAGAGGGGGCGATTTTTGTCTAATTTTGTTTATATTATAGGTGGTAGACGAGCAGACGGATCACCTGATGGTAAGCGATTAGAACACCATAGAACACAACACCAGTGGAGTCACAAATTAATTAGGGTGGTATAAAATTAGCTCTCACTGCATCACCGTCAAGCTAATGGTAAAAATATGCACTTAGATTTAAAAAACTTTTGGCCCGGATTTTAGCCTACGATCTCCCACTTAGAAATCACAGGTTTTTTTATTAGACTATAGGCCAACGCTTGACCACAATCGCACCTGATGGAAAGTGACGATGAGGTCTAGGATGACACGCGTTTGCCTAGAAGATGTCTGTTCACTCTTGCCTTAAAGATATCCAAGTTATACTGGTTTTCAAAACTAAACTTTACTTCACCTAACCATTGTTTGCTTCACTACACTAGTAGGTAGATACACAAATTAAAGACTAGGGAATGGAGAATGCACCTCTGTTTGGGCACACACTTGAGCAATATTATAAATCCTGCGTACATACAAGGTTGGACAAAAATTTTTATTTTACGAATGTACGCCATATTTTGAAGAAAAACATTTCGTGAATAGTTTTTTTTTCTTATTACATATGATTTAATATGCGACCGAAATCTCTCCGTGTAAATCCCGCTGAAAACTGAAAACAAACTATGCTGAAAACTGCATCCCTTTATCGGGTTACTGCTGAACTCATCTGTTCGGTATGTACTAGTTAATTTTTTCGCGTAATAGTTATTTTTCATACCGGAAAGTGCTCAGTGCTAGATAAAAAATAGTGTGTTTTATACGGTAGGTGGCACGGTTAGACGAATCACCGGATGGTAAGCGATTGCGTCATAAGTGCGCTGTCAAATTTTAACCCCTGTTTACCTTCTTTGAAAACGTGGTTTATAGTCAGTCTTGGTTTAAATCTGATGTAGCTACTTTTACTAAAGTGACGTTTTACACTATAACTAACTTTAGTCTCTCGTTTCCGTGCCTCGAAAAGCACGTTAAGTAAGTAAAAGTACGTCCTGCGCATAGGTCCAACTCTTTGCGGTCGTGTCACACTCATGTACCGTTAAATTAAGAGGGTAAAGGGATAAAGAGTGCACCTAGGTTTGCACACACACTTGAGCGCTAAAATATATCCGGCGTACGTGGCATTATCGAAGATTGACCACTATAGCCAAAATGTCGATTAGAGGATTTATTTAACTTTCTCCGTTTTGTAATAAGAAGGCAAACGTTTTAATAAAGAGTATTTTGAAATAAGCCATTTGCGGTATTTTTTTGCTACTAATTACCATTTTTTCACAACTTTAAGGGAAAGGTTTTTACCGAAATAAAGAGTCGTGACATACAGACGGATAACAAGATTATGTAAAGTTTCCGTTTTTTATTTAAAGGTTCCGAACCCACAATATTTAAAAAAGTGTTACTGCAACTATTAATATTTTTATTACTCTTAAAATACATTCCAGAAGCCATCTTTAAAACAACATCGTAAACAAAATTATTAATAACCGGTGCATTTGGAGTATTCATATGAGTGTTCCGTACCTACATTTTGATAAAATTTTTATGTGGTATTTGGCATACGAAAAGGTGGACCACCTGATGATAAGTGATTGCCGCCGCCCATAGACGCCTGCAACACCGGACGCACCATTTGTGATGCCTAAGGTGTTGTGAATGGGCGACGATCACGGTGAGCCGTCTGCTTGTTTGTCTGCTAGGCACCGCCCCCGCCCGCGCCCGATGGCGTACTATACAACTGTGATCCATCTACACGTTGATTGGTTATTTTTGACGTGAGATGTCAAAATGTCACAAAACCACCAATGCCGTTGCAGTTGGACCTCAGTCTAACAGACGCCATATAGCGAATGTTTCACACGCAATATAATAAAGTCGTTGATTTTCGTATGCCAAAAAAGTAGGCCTAAAACAGTTTTTGCATTTGTATCAAGGAACACTATATTGTGTTTCGTTTATTACCTATAAATGACTGTTAAGTGGCGGTGAGTTATATAGCGGTTGGATAACGGTGGTATAACGTTTGGGGTTAAAAGAATGGTCGCTTCCGAAGAAACCGGCATCATTTAATTGATGGTGGTTTAATCTGTCCGCCAATAAAAGTGAAGATGTTTTGACTGACAAGCGAGTAAAATTGGATTTAAAGCTGCTGTATTTTATTTTGTTTATATCATCTTTCAGCCACGCAATTCTTTGGGCTATGTCCGTGACCTTGACGTGGCAATGGGCAGGGCACATTGCGAGGAGAACAGACGGCCGTTGCGGTGGAAAGTTCCTTGAGTGTAGCCCGCGTGTAGGAGGCCGCAGCCGTGGCAGGCCTCCCACCAGGACGATCTGGTAAAGGTTGCGGGAGTCCATTGGATGCGGGTGGCACAGGACAGATCTGTGTGGAGAACTTTGGGGGAGGCCTTTGTCCAGCTGTGGACGTCTATTGGCTGAAATGATGATATCATCTTTAAGGGATCACTTTTATAAAATGGCACCCATATACAAAACAGTTAAGTAAATATAGAACACATATGTATAGTCAGTCCAGTAAGTATGAAATAAACTATATACAGGGTTATTTGCAAGACTAGATAGACACAAATTAGCTTTATTATTAGCTGGTATCGTCAAGTGAGTGAGGGTACCGGACGCCCAATTGCGGGACGTCGCACTTGTGACTTTACTGGTGTTGCAGATGTCTATAGGCGGCAGCAATTGCTTAACATCAGATGATCCATCTGCTAGTCTGCCACCTATAATATAAACTAAATTAGATAAAACTCGCACCCAAAAACCCATTAAATTGAAACCCATAGAGTTCTGTAAACTTCCCTTCAAAAACACTACTATGCGAATCGACTAACCAATATGACTTATAAAAAATGAAGGCATCAATAAAGGCCGCTATAAAACTCAAAGCTAAAATTAAGCTGTTTATTACCAATCTACCAAAACAACAAAAGACCGGACGACAAACAGATTAACAGAGCGCATTCAAAAATGTTGATAATGCCATAAAATCTTACGTCCAAAAATAATCAACAAGATCCTTGATGTTTCACGACCATTAAGGAATTCGGCGAGTCCACACTGACACAACAAAATAATTACACACAGAAAGTAGGCTGCCCACTAAGAGCTAAAAACAATCACTCACGCATGCGCACTAACGGGGAAATACGCCTTTTCGACCACATTAATCCTAGCCTATGACATAAGATTGTCGAACTGTCGAGGTCTGTGGTAGAGGCCGCCCGCTTATGTACTCATGCCGGGCAACAACCCTAGCATATGTCAACGAACTCTTCTAAATTCAAAATCAGGCTGAATCTACCTTCTGTGTGTAATTATTTTGTACTGACACGGCTTCAGTTGCACAGTGGTGATGGATATGACACTTATTATGTGTTCAAATCGGATTTTACATTCGTAATGTCATTCCCTCCGTTTATTCTCTCTGGGTGTCCTTTATTTTTTGAGATCAGAATTTGGACATGTTTCAATTTTTTTCTGGAGTAATATCAAATTTTATTTACATTGGATATTCAGTAGCAGTAGTGTCAGCCTACATACTGTCCCACTGCAGGGCAAAGACCTCCATCATAGAAATCAAGTCATCGCTACTATGATGGGATTAGGTTTAATCACCACGCTTGCTTTATGCGGATTGCTGATCACAACCCGAGCTGTGTTAAAAGACAAATTGATGGTGAAATTAATCGGTCGTTAGAGTTGTACCTCTCAATTTAATTGAGTTTTTTTATGTATTTGTGATAGGTGGCAGACGAACAGACGGATCACCTGACGGTAAGCAATTAGAACACCACCTATTTACAACAAAAATAACATACACATAGACAACACAGTATGTCTTAGTAGAGAGATTTGTATTATTTATTTTACAGCTTTGTTATAAAGCAAAGCTTTAAACAAAATCTATAACACCGTGTAATATTTTGTGCATTAATGCATGTTAAGTCACTTTTTATTTTCTTTCTAAAGCTTTGCCTTACATAATCTACACACATAAATATCATGATAAAATTCCATTCTAAGCCTTATTTACAGCTTTACCGGGAGGCAGTAAATGATTTGATGTACCAAAATATGTCTTGCGGTAAAACCGCATGCGAACTAAAATTTGATATTTACAACAACAGTAATATAAACCTCGTACTGCGAACCCTGCCTCGGCTTGAACAAACAAACCGACTACACAACACCTGCGAGATATGAAACAGCGAAACCACAGTGGAACCAGTAGCAGTGAGCTAATGTCACCGGGAAATAGTCCGAATCAAAGTTGAAAAATACATTATTATCATTTTACGCCGCATAATAATTTTCTGACTCGCCCAATGGTTGCCTGGTAAAGAATGCTGTAAGGCATTAAGTCCGTCAAATGTACTTTTTATTTCGTGCAATAAAGAATAAACAAATAAATTTTCAGAAAAATAACGATCTGCAATTAAAATTAGTTTAATAGAATGGTGATCCCACATCAGCTGGTGCGCTTTGGGTGCCCGTTCTAATATATCATCATCATCATTTCAGCCAACGCGTCCACAGCTAGACATAAACCTCCATCAAAGTTCTCCACACAGATCGGTCCCGTGCCATCCGTATCTAAGAGACTCCTGCAACCTTCACTAGATCGTCGGTCCACCTGTCTACTACAATCTAAACTAACCGTTTTTTCTTAAACACAAAATTTGCATTTCTATATTTTTAGTGACAGTAGAAACAGTTCACTCCCCTCCACTGCACTGTAAGATAACCGAACATATATCGTCATTGATCCGAATAGCAGCCGACGCGGGGTATCGTAAATCTTGGCAAAACGCACTCATTTGAGAGGCCGATATATTATCGTTTGAGATGGACGGCGCGAATGTTCGAGTGAGGTTAACGTCCTTTTATCGCACCTTTGTCATCGTCAGCTTGTGCTGAGAGCCTAGGAATATTTCAAAGCAATAGCGTAGAAGTATCATAAACAATTTGTATGAAAAGAGTTCCCTCTATTGTCCAGTCAACAGCAAAAGTAGATGATCAAAATCAAAAACTCTATACTCGCTATTGAGCGGAGTTTGCGTCAGTAGCGCTACCATGAGTTGACATCTAAAACTGACATAAACGTAAACTATTGCTCTGTCTCTTTCAAATGCATCACAATGAAAGAGACAAAGCGATAGTTTTCGATAGCGAAGATAGTATTTCAAACTCATGGTAAGGCTACAGAACTGTATGAATCAATTTCAGGCTATACGGAGTTTGCGTAAGAACTGTATGAATTTGACACTATAAAGTACTGGCGTGAACTCCTCTCTATAGCGTGCATAGAGTTTTTAATTTTGATCATCTACTTTTGCTGTTTACAGTATGTAAGCGTATAAAATAGGTAGTTACTGAGATATACTTTATAGCACAAAATTCACAGCTTAAAAATTAGACTTTACAGAAATTGAATGTACGATTTAGGTCTTATCGCTTAAAGTGTTTCTAGCGTATATAAAATTGACAGCATAAACTTCAGAAAGGATAGTATCGTAACGTGACCGCCCGTCCACATATTTTATACAAACCACTAACGTATCCAATACATTTTTAAATGGTACGATACGATAAATCGATAAGTGTATTTCGTACTGAGTACTGGCGTAATCGTAACGTAGATAACATTAGTAGACTAGTTTTTGCCCGCGGCTTTGCTCACGTCTCCCACTTCCCTAAACTTAGGTTAGACATGGGGAAAAAGTAGCCTATATTACTCTCCATTTCTTCAACTATCTCTACTAAAAAAATACGTCAATTCGTCGCTCCGTTTTGCTGTGAAAGAAAGACAAATATACAGACAGACAGACCCACTTTCTCATTTATAATATTAATATGGATACTTGTTTAAAGTTTTATACCTCTGTCTGGGTGGTGTTGCTCGGCATGGGTATCTATGGACGACGACAATCTCTTAAGATCAGGTGATCCTGATAATTAATGCATGTATTTATCACAATGAAGATATTGCAACATTTCACAATATTTCTGCTAGTTTACACGAACAATCCAGTATATCGCGTACAAGTGATCAATTTATTAGCAGTTCACCGAACCCTACACCTATTGCGCCGGCGCAGGCATTAAGCAGAATTATCTAATAAGCGCAGCGGTAGGGCTGGCGGCTATATAACTACGCAATTTACGCATTTTTTTGTTTGTTTGAAGGAATTGTAGATTAGTGAATAAGAAGGTGCGCTTTGCGTATGGGTTCCTGAATAAATAAATAAACATATGTTCATCTCACATTGAAGTTACTGGCTGGATTGCGCATTTGATAGTGACGCTGCCTCATACGCCAAAGGTCATGGATTAGAATAAAATATTTAAACACTGCGGCTCCCTACATCGCGAGCTAAACGGGTAAGTATAGGTCAACGAACTCTTCGGTTTCAATGTCACCTATTAATCGGCATCCTGTATTTTTTTTATACTTATTGAGGACAATCAAGATGACTCCACTCTACTTGATGGTAAGCTGTGTTGAGTCTGTCACTCTCACCTTGAAGGCCTGCTGAGATGCCGTTTCACGCCCCGCCTAAAAACCCCGGATTGTTGCAATCTTTGCCAGTGTACAACAATAAAAGCACCCGTTCTCTGTTTAGAGCAGCTGTGTCAAGGGTCCATTATGATCGCCAACCTTCCTTAGAAAATGGCACTCAAAGAAATTTTTTTTTTTACACAAATCTACCGCTAAAGCAAATGGAGTGGCAACCCTACCGCCGCCCGCGCATCTACGCAGCAACCAATCACGCCAGTTCAACGCCTTGTTTTTGCTAACGCGCTCATTTGAGCGGATTCTGAATCAAGATTCACTATTCATTATGTTGATGTAAAAGGTCGGAGGGTCGTTCTTGTTAGGTCAATAAGGAACTTTCGTAGGACTGAGAGGTTAGAATGTACGTATAGACACACATCAAAGATAGAAAACTGTCAAAATTCTTCAATCGATTCTCAGCTTACTGTCAAACATATTGAGTTGGATATCAATTGAGTAAATTTGACAGGTTGGGATAGACTGATGTGTGGCTGTCTGTACCTTTAACTTAGCTTAAGCTCAGTTTTCTTCGTAAAGTAAAAAGTAAAGTACCTATCAGCTTGTTGTCTTATCTCATTACACGGGTACAACACTACATCATAGAAATCAAATCATCGTTTTTTCAGTTCAGTTCAGTTTTAGAAAAAATAACTTCCAACTATAAAAAAGTGATCGAAATGTTTACCGATACCTGCATATACCTACGAGTTTCTATTTCCAACAGCAACATGTCCCTGCAAACTACGAAAATGGCCGATAAAAGTCCCAATATCAAACAAGCATTCATGTATAACTTGCATCACTTTTTACAAAGGCAACTCAATTCTTGGAAAACCGAGCCCGTATTTACCCCGCACAGTGGGTCGGACGACTCTTTTGTCCGGACAAAAAATACGTAACGAGTCGGAAAAAAAAATTCGCAATCATTTGTCCATCAGGCACAATAGCAACCGTTAACTCTGTTATAATGCAGGATGCTAAATAATTATACATTTACATTCAAATGCGACCAACGGTATTGAAAATGGCACACTTTGGCGTATCACGGTCGCTTTTCAAGAGCATTGCACTGTGGTGTACCATTATGATCGGTGTTTAATTGTTGCCTGAAATTGTTTGTTTACATGTATGTTACTTATTATGTAATCGAATTGGCTTCGTACTGCGAATGCAAACTACGTATTTGGTTTTTACCTGTTTTTATTTGCCTAAACTATCCCACTGCTTGGCAAAGGCCTCTCTTAAACTCCTCCATTGGTCTCTGTTAGTAGCCAGAGCTTGCTAATCCTGATAGTGGTGGTCTAAATCGTCACGCCATCTTTTTCTGGGTCTGTCGCTCAGCCGTCGCCCATCAGTTGGCCTATTGTTTATTTATTTAACTAGCAGCCGCCCGCGACTTCGTCCGCGTGGAAAAGTAACTTTTTACCCCCCTTTCAACCCCTTACAACCCTCTTTTAGCAATAAAAAGTAGCCTATGTTCTTTCCCAGGGTCTAGATTATCTGTATACCAAATTTCATTTAAATCCGTTCAGTAGTTTTGGCGTGAAAGAGTAACAGACAGACAGACAGACAGACAGACAGACAGACAGACAGAGTTACTTTCGCATTTATAATATTAGTATGGATAAGGAACAACAACAGTGTTTGAAATATTAAAGTGCTTACAAAAAACAACAAAAATAGTTATATATTTTCTTTAGTAATACCTCATAAAACCTTACTATTAACTTTAGTTAAAGTAGCTATCAAAAATTCAGGCGCTTGTTTTTTATATAAACAAATTGGCATGTAAAAGCCGTTTCAAGTCCAATATGTGGAATTACTCGAAGTTTCTGTTACTAGAATAATGTTTACCTACGTGTAAATATTCCGAAGAAACTATTGTGTCCATTTATTCTTTAGTAGGAAAAACAGTCAAAGATCACTACATTTCAGTAGATGTTAAATAATTTGACTCAATAATGAATGACATAATTAGTGCCATCAACATTTGTTTTCAGTGTTTGATTTCACGGAAAATTTAATTATGAATTATTTGTCAATATACTTAAAATAAATATCTTCTAAAATTTACATACTACGCTGGTTCAGCGATTTAAGGTAGTTCTTAGCCTCCGACGTCAAAGTTCGCCATTTTGCTCGGTCCTGTGCCAATTCCAACCAATCATGCATGCTTATTGCTTTAAGGTCCTTGGTGACTTCGACCCTCAAGCGATATCTCGGATGCCCCACACCTCCTATCCTCTAAATCAGTCAAATAAATTAAACTCCAATGTGTTATAAATTTATCCTTATTCATACAAATAACGAATAACCAAGCTAAGTAATAGTTACTAAACTCACGCTTGTTGATTTAGATTGGATTTGAACTCACTTAGGTCAAAACAACAAATAACTCCAAAGGAGTAATAGATCAAATAATGTTTCTAAATCTCTCACAAATATACGATGAATTGTAGTATTTCGTGAATTATGTGAGTTCGTGTGGTAAGGTCGTCTGATTGGTGATTTATGAATTATGATGGGCAGAAAATTTGTTTGTCGCTGCAACGGTCGGTCGCAAAGTGTGTCAAATCGTATTCATTGTGGACAAAATATTACTGAATTAATGGGTTGTGGGGTCAGCGGAATCGGGATGGCTTATACAGTGGGGAGATACGGAATCAAGATTTTTATCGAGACACAAATATGCAATTTTTGTGTTCTTTTTTATGGGAATTTCGTGTTTTGTTGGATTTTTCTCGGCAATACGAAAATAACTTACTATTCAAATTTAAAAAAAAATACTTAGTATACCTAAATATAAGCGGAATGAAACTTTTCGCAGACCATTTGTCTCTGTTAATGAAATTTACTCTATTTTATAAGGTAACCATAAAACCGCTAAGCGAGTTAGAAATGACACTAAAATGTACCTACATTTAGGAAATTTTATTGGCAACAGCTAAAATTATTATCGAAGAGTACGTCACAGTTATAATCAGTAAGTCAAGCTCTCTATTACATTATAAACATCAAATAGCTAAAATGGTTAAAAAATAATTTATTTTTAGATGGATGAAACTCTTTACACAATTCGAAAATTTACAGTCTCTATCAGTAGATATTGCCTATCTTTTTTCCCTTAAAATTAAGATTCATAGAACCGTTAAAAAAATTTCTGTCCTTTATAAGTCTTTGCTCCACAACGCCCAAACGCCCCACGTGAGAGTTGTAAAATTGATAAGCCCTTCTTTTAAGAATGTTAGCTTTTCATAGCACGATTTTGATAGTTTAATCGTCCATATTTTTAAATGATAACACCTCCATAAAACCCTTTAAAAGTTTTACTGTTCGTCCAAACGAATCCCGCCCGCCATCTGAGAGTCACGTACGGAAAATTTATTATAATGTGGGTCGTAAAAAATTTAATTACTCTTTTATTTTGCACAGTGCACTAAACCCGACAAAGGCGTGATGACTTTTTTTCTGCTCCGCTGATGTTTAATGAAGTAATTGCTGAAGCTTAAAGTTGAAAAATATATTACATTATAATAATTTTATTAATATAAACAGAGATGAGTTGGAATTCTCTGAAGACAAAAATAAACAAAAGTTTTTTTTTTATTTGAGGATTCAACGATACGTTCCATTTACACCATTATTTTTTATCGTTTTCATGCTGGAAACGTCTTAAAGGGTAACATAAATAAATCCTCTTTAGCATGTTAGGTCAATCATAATAATTATATAAACAATTTTAGGTTTCATTTATTTTTGCCGGATGGATATAATATCATATTTTGTTTGGAGCAGCTGATTTTTTTACCGCTTCTTTTGTTGATCTAAAATGCTAAAGGGGCTTTATTTCAAATAATTACTAAAAGGGCTTCAGCATTAAAACAAAAAAAGAACGGTGTAAATGTCGCAGGCGGATGGTATAATCCGCCGTATTACATTACGGCTAGCTGTAATAAAAAAATGGGACCGTTTTGAATTTTGATAACAACTAGCCGTAATGTAATTCAGCGGATTATACGATCCGGCTACGACATAATATATAGATTCTTAGTTTAAACCGAGCTGACTAGTGTTAATTGTCTAGAGCTATAATAGTTATCTAGTATTTTTATAAACAGGCCTATAAAGACTTAAATCTAGTCCTTTTACAATTTGCGACGAGAAAAAATAGTCAAAACCTCCCACGGAAAATTGTATCATCTACTTGCCTATATCTAATTATCTGACTCAATGTAAGTATACTAACGTATTTCCCCAACATTTCAGTAACAGGAAAAAATTACTTTCTTAGAAAAAATATGCCGTGACTTAAGCAGAGGCAGGTTGTACGCTAGGCTACGTGTCAAGGTCTTCCTGTAGGTATTGCCTGTGTTTACATGTTACAAGTAATTTCAGCGGCTTTTAGTGATAGGACTGGAGTAGAAAAAAGTAATTCGAATTAACCATGAAGTTACTCGGATCGCTATTCGAATCAGCGGCGATTCAAATGGATATGCTGACGGCTGATTTCAATTACTCGTTATCATGATTCGAATCAAAAATTCTGTTTGAAAGCAATATTGTAACTCGAATCAAAATGAATTGTGACATAAGTAAAATAAAACCCAGCCATGTCTAAATGAAATTATACTCATACATCGTTTTACTTTGTAGAGAAAAAAAAAAGAGTTAGTACTTGTTTGAACCCCTACAAAATACCTAAGGATGCGCTCTAAGCGTTTAAATAAACTTCTCATTTAATGAACGATTCGAATGAGAGATTCTATTAAAAATCAGGAGTTGGTTCGAATCAACATGAAATCTAACTCGATTCAAGTTCGAAACGCCATGAATTGAATAATTCGAATCAGTCATGACTCGAAACACGATGTCACGGAAAGACGTCGTCGAGAGTGATCTGTAAGAACTTCGAGCCAAGGGCTGGTAATAAGTAGTGCAGGATCGACCGAAGTGGCGTTCTCTTGTTTCAGAGGCCAAGACTCGTTTCAAGTCACTGAGCCAGTGGAGTAAGTCATGACTTTTTTCCATCCCATGACCCATCACCAGTTTTTTTTTTGTGTCGTTTACCAACGTGCTTTTACTACAAGGGTTTTTGGCGTCTAACAATAATCAAATTTATGTTTTAAAATATTTTGTAACATTTTTATAGCGGCTTGATGTACCGGTCCGTGATCTAGGGGACCGGGGGGTCGGAAAAAAAGCAGGTTCCGATTTTTTTAAATGTAGGTACCTCGGGTTTGTTATCATCGATCCGCATTAGGCAAGCGTGGTGATTAAGCCTAATCCCATCATAGTAGCGATGACTTGATTTCTATGTTGGAGGCCTTTGCCCTGCAGTGGGACAGTATATAGGTTAATACTTTGCTTTCTGTTTTTTTTAGTCGGAAACAAGAGCAGGGACATAGAGGATAGAAAATCACTTTAAAAATATCGTAATAAACGAAAGACAAGGAGGAAGCAGGGCATTCACGTTCGTAGAAAGCGTTTATCGTGGTTTCAGCTAATGATGCCATTATATGCAAGTCCCTATTCCCAGAAAGTCTGGATAACTAATTGGTTAGTTAGTCGGAACGCGGATTTACACCAAAGTATAAAGATAGTCAGTAGCAAGATTATACTTCAATAACCAAACACCCGGAGAGATGGACCAAAATCGTCACGCAGTGGCAGCCTGCAGATGGCCGTCGCTTAAGAGGCAGGCCTAAGAAAAGATGGCGTGACGATTTGGATCATCACTCCCGGAACTGGGAAATAACGGCAGCAAATAGGCACCAGTGGAAGACCTTGGGGGAGGCCTTTTCCCAACAGTGGAATCAAACAGGCTAAAAAAAAACCAAACAAGCAAGCGAAGAGCAATCTCTTGGCTACTCAATACTCTCCCATTCTCTCTACGGAAACGAGCCAGCGTAGTTGCGACAATCTTATCTTCCCCATAAATTCCAATTGGCTATCAGGTTTTCCATCTCCTGGTTTAACCTACACCCATCTTCTCCTTCAATCTTCCGTTCCTCCACCAAAAGTCACTCGGGAAGCCTTCTTATGCCTTCGTAACCTGCCATCCGGGGGCAGACTTATATCGAGCTCTCTTACGGCAGACTCTGGGGATCCTTAAATTAAGTCCCAGGCGGAAGATGTGCTTGTACTACACTAAAAGCATCTCAGCAGGGGGAAGATGCGCTTACACTCCAGGCCCTGGTAGCTACGCTCCTGCCAAAAAATAATAGCAAGCAGGGTCACAGACCTCAGAGTCGCTGATCTGTTTTTTTTTTTTAATATTATATCAGTATATTCGCTCACCTCAGCCTTATGTTAAGCCCAAATTGCAGTTGTAGCGGACGCGATGGCAGTGCATCACATCCGTTGGCACCGCCATACTGACCCGTGAGTCCGTGCAGTTTTCCAGTTTTTTATACATTATTAAATTAGCTTTAAATTTGGTAAAACAGTGATTCGTTTATTTTGTACACGCGGGTACAGTAAACGGCAAAACCTGATAAATATACCGGGATTAAACAGGCTGAGCATACCTCTCGACTGCGATCCTAAAACGGCCGTGGTTGCAATCAGATGCGTTGTTAAAACCATACGTAAATTTGAAACCTTGAAATTTAGAGCTACTGGGTAAATTTATACCGCGATTAGTCTGGTACGGATTTGCCGGTATCATTTCCCTGAAACCGTGACGCGTTGAAATGTGAACAACTACGTCGTAAATGTGGCTAAATTTATGTTTTTGTATCATTTCATTTAGTGCAATTTGTCTTGGTGGAGATGTGTTTATTGCGTGGTTTTACGTCCAATGTTTACGATATAAATTCACGGTTTGTAAGTCAATGTTACTTGTCACATCGACTTACGACCGCGGATTTGCCACCCTTTGGACTGCTGACCGTAAAAGGAATGCTGGCATACTTATTATCATACTTATTATATTATTTTGTTGATTATAGCTTGAGGTCTTCGTCACTCAATCTTGCCTAACTACACACAGAGTAACGTTTACCAAAAATTTAACAGTAAGATAGCCACGCTGAACCATGGGCCGACTCGACCGGAGTAATACCACGTCCTCACAGAAAAATGGCGTGAAGCAGTGCATGCGCTGTGTTTCGCTGCGTGATTGAGGGTACCGGAGGCCTAATCCAGGGGAAGGCAAAAGGGTTAAAAGGTAAGCGGCGCACTGTGACACCACTGATGTTGCAGGCGTCCATGGGCGGCGGTAATCCCTTACCATCAGGTGATCCATCGGCTCGTGTGCCACATGTATCATAAAAAAACAGGTGATCTGTCTGCTCGTCTGACACCTATCACTTTAAAAAAACGTATCTCCCGCACACACGTTCAATATAGTCTGTCTCTTATCAAACAATGTATAAATCACTGTCCGAGCGTGCATGTATGTGTGTAGATTGTTTTACATTCGATGCAGGCAGACTTTGTTGTACCTATCTATTAATTTAGGGCCTAAATTTGGAATAGTTGAATAAATAAATAATAAAGTAAAGTATTAGCATGCATACGCTGAGTACTTTTAAAGATAAGGACTGTCCCGCTGCAGGGCAAAGGCCTCCTCCATCATAGAAATCAATTCATCGCTGCATCGCTTCTATGATGGGATTAAACTTAATCACCACGCTTGCCTAATGCGGATTGGTTACCAACAACCTGAGCTATGTTCAAAATTATAAAAAAAATACTTTTTGCTCGACCCGGGAATCGAATCTGAGATCGCGGCCCGGTACTGTCTCTTGAAACAAACGTTATACAATATCAGGGGAAAAAAAACACATAGGTCTTGACGATTAGGTATGTAGGTACAGTTTAATTAATAGTATCATGAAATAAAAGGATGAAGTTCTGCTCTTGCTGTCTGTACGTACACTTTCGGTGTTAATTTTCACCATCTTTTTTATATTAAATTTATTTGCTTATTATTTATTTAAAATTTAAATGGGCTTGCACTTGACCTCATCTCACCTGCTGGAGAGTGACAATGAGGTCTAAGATCTTGTTATTGGGGCGGAATTTGAGGTATATGGTTTGGTTGAAATTTTTCCTTCCTTAATATGTGACCTGCCAAAACTTTACCAACACAATTTGAGATTATCTCGACACTTGGCAAACAAGATCTTCCTCTTGTTAAATTGTCTTTACTTTGAATTGCCGTGAATCATTGCGACATTAATTAATGATTTCAACTGACAGTATTGTAATTAACAGCAAATTGTAGCGTGGGTTTTCATGCGTGTTTCGTGTTGGAAAAGATTAGCTGTCAAATTTTTCCTCTTCTACTAAGAATGAGCTAACTTTTTTTTATTATAACAATGTTCACCTAACCAACAGGTAATACGGTACAATACCGCAGCGTTCGCGTCACAAGTGCCCTGTCAACCTTCAACCTCCTCTCCCCCAATTTTACTGGCCGGTTGGCGCAATGGTAGTGACGCTGCCTCATACGCCAAAGGTCGTGGGTTCGATCCCCACCCTGGACAAACATTCGTGTGATGAACACTTGTGTTTGTTCAGTGTCTGGGTGTTATATTACATGTATTTAAGTATTATATTTGTGATCCTCTGTTGTCTGATATCTGTAACACAAGTGCATAAGCTACTTAGTACGGAGTCAGGTCAATGTATGAGATGTTGAAAAAAAAAAACAATTGGGCCTCTACTCCGGCACTCTCACTCTCTCGACGAAACATAGTACAGGCGCTGCTTCACGCCGGTCTTCTGTCAGGCTGTGGTATCACTCCACTCGAACTGGCCCATTCATGCCGAAGCGTGGCTCTCCCACGGTTAGAATATAACAATTGAGCCTTAGGAAGTAGATCAAAGTTAACCATTGTAATTTTGCAAAAATAGACATGCTTTGCCAATAAATATAGTTGAACAATAACAGTAATGACACAACAATGCGCATTAAACTAGCGTGGTTACTATAAACATTGCCACGTGGCGGTTACAGAAATCAACATGTTTATAGAAAACAAGTTGTTTTTCTGTCTAAACACTCTGTGACTCAGTTGGAAGTCCAGTTCAGTAGCTGTGAGTTATATCTTTAATAACTAAGCTAGTTGTTTCACTCACGTATTCTATTTCTGTGCAATAAAGAATATCTATCTATCTAGTTGTCCATTGCCAACGCCCTGTTTTCTTTCCTCAAACTAAAAGTTGTCTGGAAGAAATCGCTACAAGCGTTAAGACCACCTCACTGTACTATTTAGCTTTTGTTTCGAGTGAAATATGAATAAGTATTATATTTCTGTGCAATTAAGGGATGGCAGAATATGTTGAGCCTCTTTTTTATGTGATTACCGCCGTCCATAGACACCTGCAACACAAGTAGAGTCTCAAGTGCGCTGCCAACTTTTAACCCTCTTTCCCCCAATTTGGCCTCCGATACCCTCACTCAATGGGCAAAACACAGCGCAGGCGCTGCTTCACGCCGGTCTTCTGTGAGGCCATGGTATCACTTCGGTCAAGCCGGCCCATTCATGCCGAAGCGTGGCTCTCCCACGGGTAAAAATTTATGTGTCTGTGTATTATATTACTTTGTGTATGTCCCTGTGTATTGTATTAGGTACATTGCTGTTATACATGGTGGGGCGGTGGTCGGCTAACGAGTGCCGGTTGGTCTGCGGTTTGGTCCATCTGTACTGTATTAACACTAGCTTTAGTTTTAACATTGGTACAAGTTTTCCAATATACAACGTTACTACGTTTTATGGACCTTTTATGGAGGTTGGCAGCGCACGTGTAACTCCACTGGTGTTGCAAGTGCCCATGGGCAGTGGCAATTGCTTACCATCAGGTGATCCGCCTGCTCGTTTGCTACCTATAACATAAACAAATGGAGTTCTTTTTATTGATCTACTTTTTAACTTTTTATGTATTATAAGTATGTATTTACAAAAGAAAAGTATTATATGTATATATTTGTAATTCCACTGTTGGTTCTGATATCTGTAACACAGGTGCTTGAGCTACCTATCTCAGAGTCAGATCAATGTATGTGATGTAGTGAAATATAAAAAAAATAAAAAATTAATTAAACAATTGCTCAAATTGAGAAAGAAAAGTCGCCTCTTCAAGTATCATTCATTTCTTTTCAACACGGCCTCTAAATCGGAGTCTGAAAATACATAGAATTTCGTCGGACTTCTTTCCATGATAATATAAGTGTGGGACAGCCTTTTCATGTAAGTATGTTTTTTCTTTCTTTCTTCCTCTCTTTCTTTTTTTTCTTCTTTTCTTTCTTTCCTTCCCTAAAAATGAATGACCCTTCTATAATGATGATAATAATTGAAAACCTGCGCCAGCGCACTTGTGAATCCACTAGTATCGCAGGTGTCTATTGACGGTCGCTTACCATCAGGTGAACCGTCTGTTCCTTTGCCATGAATGACGTAAAAAATTATGAGATATGAAAGGGTTATAAAGGGGCAAAAAGTAGCTTATGTTACTCTCTATCCCTTTAATTATCTACACTTAAAAAATCACGTCAATTTGTCGCTCCGTTTTGCCGTGAAAGACAAACATACAGACAGACACACTTTCCAATTTAAAATTTTAGTATGGATTTATTATTTTACTAGTGGCCCGCCCTCACTTCGCTTCGGGACCGTAATTCAGAAATTAACCAATAGATGGCGCTGTGTCCAATTACATCGCGCAAGCGTTTCGTGTCTTCCTATAAGCCTTGTCGTTGTCTATTGAAGTTATCTCTTTATAAATAATATAGAGTATAGAAGAAGATTAATCCGTGAAATGAAAAGATTTGCAGTAAAAATACGCTATGAACGGTTAGATGTCCCTTTGAGTGAACAAATGATGGATACAAATGACCGAAATTTAACCACAAAAGATGAAAGGAAATGACACAGGTTGTTCAGGAAGGTAGGAAGTGAGCTTTGTGACTTGAATATAGAAAGGGATTGGAACGCAATGTGGGTGAGTTTTCAAGTCAGCCATTTTCTTCATTTTCATTTAGAAAATGGCTGACGCCAGAAACTGAATGTAAAAGTTGCTTCTCATGTATTAAGTACTGGTGGCCCGCCCTCACTTCGCTTCGGGACCGTAATTCAGAAATTAACCAATAGATGGCGCTGTGTCCAATTACATCGCGCAAGCGTTTCGTGTCTTCCTATAAGCCTTGTCGTTGTCTATTGAAGTTATCTCTTTATAAATAATATAGATAATCCGTGAAATGAAAAGATTTGCAGTAAAAATACGCTATGAACGGTTAGATGTCCCTTTGAGTGAACAAATGATGGATACAAATAGTTGCCATGTAGACGTAAAAAAATTATGAGACATGAAAGGGTTATAAGGGGCAAAAAAGTAGTTTTATGTTACTCTCTACTCCCTTAATTATCTACACTTAAAAAACTCACGTCAATTTGTCGCTCCGTTTGGCGTGAAAGACAAACATACAGACAGACACACCTTGTCCAATTAAAATTTAGTATGGATTTATTATTTTACTAGTGGCCCGCCCTCACTTCGCTTCGGGACCGTAATTCAGAAATTAACCAATAGATGGCGCTGTGTCCAATTACATCGCGCAAGCGTTTCGTGTCTTCCTATAAACCTTGTCGTTGTCTATTGAAGTTATCTCTTTATATATAGTATAGATAATCCGTGAAATGAAAAGATTTGCAGTAAAAATACGCTATGAATGGTTAGATGTCCCTTTGAGTGAACAAATGATGGATACAAATGACCGAAATTTAACCACAAAAGATGAAAGGAAATGACACAGGTTGTTCAGGAAGGTAGGAAGTGAGCTTTGTGACTTGAATATAGAAAGGGATTGGAACGCAATGTGGGTTTTCAAGTCAGCCATTTTCTTCATTTTCATTTAGAAAATGACTGACGCTAGAAACTGAATGTAAAAATAGTTTCTCATGTACTAAGTATTTATAAATGAAATGAATTTTATTTTTAATTAAGACAGACGTACTCGTATGTGCTTGTCGATAGTTTGACCAAACATAAGTTAATTAATCTATATTATATACCAAAAATTTACCATGTTTTATGCAAATAAATATTTGTATTTGTATTTACATAAATGAAGAAACCATCTTCAAAATATCACCAATTAAAAATTAAGAAGATCAAAAGATGCACTAATGTTACGTCAAACATTCTCAAATGCACAATTCCAACATTCCAAGAAAATGTTGAATTATCAGCATCACTGCAAGACGCACTGAGGCTACGTCAAACTCTATCAAAAACATTCCAACTATAATTGTTCAATTTTATAATAATCTCAATATTGAAATAACTATTCCAACATTCCAAGAAAATGTTGAATTATCAGTATCACTGCAAGATGCACTAAGGCTACGTCAAACATTCTCAAAAACTATGCAAGTCTTAGTTTATATCTTAATATTGCAATAACAATTCCAATATTCCAAGGAAATGTTGAATTCTCAGCATCACCAGAAGTGGCAAGCTATTAACATTACATCATACGCTCTCAGATTGAGCGCGAGGCGAGGCTGAATTTCAAAACGCTCCTGAAGGCTTTGCGCTGAACTGAATGCCAGTACGGATTATACCATAAGTCGTCTCCGGACGAGTGGGCGCACTGTGTTGTAGTTGAAAATGTTGGACAAAATTTAGGATTTTCTATTTGAGATTATTTAAATCAAAAAAAGTCACTAAGGGTTACTTACAGTGCATGCTCAATGTCTTTGCTTAATGTATTTTTGTAATTGGGACCCCAAATAGCTATAATTATGCGTGCTAGCCGATGTGTTAACTAATTTAAACACAATAAATTTGGCAATGCTAACATTAATATAAATGTATATTTTTATGTGATAGATGACATCATCATTCGAACATTCTGACCCTTACAAGATACTTTCTATAACGAAGGTAATTAAATCAGCTTCAAGTAAATTGACAAATTTCGGATTCTATACCCAAGAGGTTGGTGTTTCATTTGACAAACTGACTCTAGCCATTTGCCTGTTGAAATAATTATTATAATATAGTAGTATTATCGCTTTTAGGGATTTCTGCTCAACAAACTTTGGACATAGTGGATAGAAACAGTTCATTGGTTATGGGGTAAGGCAGATAAGACCTGAAAAAAGTGTGTGCATTTTTTTTTCCAGTATTTTCCCCAGTCTCTACCCACTGGGCCCGGTCGGCGACTCTACGAGTGTCGCATTACATGTGTAGAGCGCAGTCGCCCGCGATGACACTTGCTCTAGCTATTTTCGCTAATTGCAAGCATTATTGTGAGGACGCTTTTATTTTTATAAAATTACTTATATTATTTATTTATTTTTATTTAAAATTTTATTTTATTAAAATGGATTGGCCATATCTGTCGAAGAACTGACAACCGTTGGGGTAGAAAAGTTCTTAAGTGGAGACTGCGACTCGGGAAGCGTACTGTAGGACGGCCTCCGGCTAGATGGAGTGACGATCTGCGAAAAACTGTTGGTATATAGTGGATACGTCTAGCCGAAGACAAGGTGAAATGGCGAACATTGGAAGAGGCCTATGTCCAGCAGTGGACTGAGTCAGGCTGATGGTGTTGATGATGATAAAACATATTGTGTGTCTATTAGTGGCAGCAACAGGAGATCTGTCTGCTTATCTGCCACCTATTACTACCCGACTACGGCAAAGCAAAAGGAGGGTTATGATTTTGACAGGCTATGTATGTATGTATGTATGTATGTTCATCTGTTTCCACGTAACTTCTAAACTACTAATCAGAATTCGACAAATGACATATCATTATAAGCGTCTTAATCGTCCGCTGGTTATAGGCTATATGAGGTTTCACAAAATCTAATGTGGCGCCCTCTAGTGGACAAAACATGCAGAGTAAAAAATAAAGTTATGATAAATATGCCGTGTTTGGTGTCATTTGAAAGCGCTTGACTTGTACATTTTGAATATATATATATATATATATATATATATTACTAGCACTTAGACACCAAAATAGTACAAATAAAAACAAAAGTTAAAAACTAAAACCCAACTACGACAAAAAACGACGCTGAAAAAGTATAAAACAAGCCTTCGTTGTCAATTTACAATAACGTCATACAATACTATTCTGAAGTATGCAATATTCACTATGTAGAGATAAATTTTCATGTTTGGAAAGGCGTAGTCACACGTTCATATACCTACCTACCTACCGTAGCACTTTGACAACGTGTGACTGCGGATTTCCAAACATGAAAATTTATCTCTACATAGTGAATATTGCATACTTCAGAATAGTATTGTATGATGTTATTGTAAATTGACAACGAAGACTTGTTTTATACTTTTTCAGCGTCGTTTTTTGTCGTAGTTGGGTTTTAGTTTTTAACTTTTGTTTTTTTATGTGATAGGTTGCAAACGAGCAGGCGGATCACCTGATGGTATGCAATTGCCGCCGCCCATGGACACTTGCAACACCAGTGGAGTCCTATCACATAAATCATTTAGCCATGGCGGCCTCGATGGCGCAGTGGTAAGGTGTACGTCAGAAAAGCCAAAGGTCCCGGGCTCGATTTCTGGTCAAGTCAATTTAGGAAGCTACATTTTCTAAGTTTTCTTGGGTCTGGTTCTGGGTTGACGCCCCCAGTTAATTATTGTCACCTGGTACTCATAGTACAGGGGTTGCCCTAGTTTGAGAATTGAGACCAGGTTGATTGGTGTGATTGTCTAGCGCAAATAAAATTATTAATTGTGGGAGAGCCATGCTTCGGTATGAATGGGCCGGCTCGACCGGAGTGATACTACTGCCTCACAGAAAACCGGCGTGAAGCAGCTCCTGTGCTGTGTTTCGCCGAGTGAGTGAGGGTACCGGAGGCCCACCGGGAAGGTGATAAAAGGTTGGCAGCGCACTTGTGACTCCACTGGTGTTGCAGGTATCTATGGGCGGCGGCAATTGCTTACCATCAGGTGATCCGCCTGCTCGTCTGCTACCTATCATATAAAAAAAAAATAAAAAACAAAAAAACATAAAACGCCAAAGAATACAATGTTGTATTAATGCGATTTCTTAATAGTAACATTATCATATTCAATGTCTTATTTTATAATCAAGACAACATAAAAGTACATTTTTCCCTATTAGTCTATTATATACAAATATATAGATTTCTCTAAAAGGAAACTGGTTAAATACAGAGTACAGACGCAAACAATGGAGGTTTTTATTTAATTAATGGTTATCGGTTCTTGCTGCAATTCCAGTGAATATTGAAATCGGCGTGATCAAAGGCCCATTGATGTATAGAGTAAAGGTTGACAGAAGTGACAAACGCTGTATATGGCGATTGGCTAATAAATTGACAAAATATGCGAAATATAAAACACCTAAAACATTGTTTTTTCATATTGTCAGTTCATCGTCACATCTTCACATCAGATTCACCATGCTATAAAAAATAATAAATTTATTTATTTAAACATTATTGCAGTTACAATAGGCGAATTTAATACCTGATAACATTATTATACCAGTTAACTTTTGGGTCATGCAAAAAAGACAGTGGTGTTACATTATTTTTTGGCTATTTTCTAGTTCTGACTCCATTATTTTTATTGTTATTTAACTTATTCTGATGACTCAACGACCCAAATATATCTTGGCCTTCGATATAAGACTCCTCCACTTGTCTCGATCATTCGCTGTTTCAAGCCTGCACGTCCAAGCCGGCGATAACTGGAGCGGCCCAGATAGGCTTTTTTGACATTGCGACACCCTCTCCTATCGTTTCCATGTGGCAAAATCAAATGCGTTGTTTGTGGTCTTTCGTATTCTTAATGTCATAGCAGGCATTTTGATCTTGAAGGGACTTTATCATTGGGAGAGCCATACTTCGGTATGAAAGGGTCAGATTGACCGGAGTTATACCACGGCCTCACAAATACCGGCGTGAAGAAGCAGGTTGAAAACTAAATATGTATAATTTACATGTAAATTGGTGCCATATAAACGTATTCTATTCTATTCTATTCTATGTAATTAATAAATTCTAATCAGAAAGAGAATAGTTATCTGTTGAAAATTTAATCTGACAAAAAGTAGCTTCTTCCTTTTTCCATGTTTTTTTTATGTGATAGGTGGCTGATGAGCGGACGGATCACCTGATTGTAAGTGATTGCCGCCACCTATAGACCCTGCAACCCCAGTAGAGTCAAAAGTGCGTTTCCAACTTTTAACCCCCTAAAGGGCTATGCCAAATTTCAGAGTGTTTGGCTAATAGCGCACACCTATATTTTATGCGCGAAATATAGTATATAATGTAATTATTTTATAATCAAGATAACATAAAAGTACATTTTTCCCTATTAGTCTATTACGATGACAAATATATAGATTTCTCTAAAAGGAAACTGGTTAAATACAGAGTACAGACGCAAACAACGGAGGTTTTTATTTAATTAATGGTTATCGGTTCTTGCTGCAATTCCAGTGAATATTGAAATCGGCGTGATCAAAGGCCCATTGATGTATAGAGTAAAGGTTGACAGAAGCGACAAAAGCTGTATATGGCGATTGGCTAATTAATTGTCAAACTGTGCGAAATATAAAACACCTAAAACATCGTTTTTTCACATTGTCAGTTCATCGTCACATCTTCACATCACCATGCTATAAAAAAAAAATTATTTAAACTTTATTGCAGTTACAATTGGCGAACTTAATACCTGAAAGCATTATATACCAGTTAACTTTTGGGTCATGCAGAAAAGACAGTGGTGGTACATTATTTTTTGGCTATTTTCTAGTTTTGACTCCATTATCTTTATTGTTATTTAACTTATTCTGATGACTCAACGACCCAAAATATATCTTGGCCTTCGATATAAGATTCCTCCACTTGTCTCGATCATTCGCTGTTTCAAGCCTGCACGTCCAAGCCGGCGATATCTGTCCGTTGGCCGGCCCAGATAGGCTTTTTTGACATTGCGACCCTCTCCTATCGTTTCCATGTATCGAAATCAAATGCGTTGTTTGTGGTCTTTCGTATTCTTAATGTCATAGCAGCCATTTTGTTGGGTAAACGAGTTCTGGAGTGGAGACCGCGTCTTGGTAAATGTAGTGTAGGACGACCTCAGGCCAGATGGAGTGACGATCTGCGCAAGAGGGCTGGCTGGAGCTGGATGCGAGTAGCCGAAGATCTATCAAAGTGGCGAGCATTTAGAGAGGCCTATGGACTGCAACAGGCTGATGATGATGATGAGGCATTTTGTATTGATTAACCAGTCTGTACATACATATACTATATTTACTCGAAACTCTACTGCAAATGAGTCACAGTGCAGCTGTTTCTCTGTACCTACTATTGATAAAAATATATATTTTGATCTTTAAGCGACTTTATCAGTGGAGGAGCCATGGCTCATGTCGCGGCATGAAAGGGTCAGATTGAACCGGAGTTATACCACGGCCTTCGACAGAAGACCGGCGTGACAAGAAGCAGGTTGAAAACTAAATATTGTATAATTACATTGTACAGTACGAACGCCCCGTTGGTCTTCTAAGTGGGTTTAAAGTGACCGGGCCGTGTATCTCAGTCTGAATATCGCCGGGTCGAGCAAAAAGTATGTTTCGCATTTGATGCGGGTGGCACAGGACCGATCTGTGTGGAGAACTTTGGGGGAGGCCTATGTCCAGCAGTGGACGTCTATTGGCTGAAATGATGATGAATGATGAGAAAGAGAATAGTTATCTGTTGAAAATTTAATCTGACAAGCAGCTTAGCTTAGCTTAGTAGCTTCTTCCTTTTTCCATGTTTTTTTTTATGTGATAGGTGGCTGATGAGCGGACGGATCACCTGATTGTAAGTGATTGCCGCCACCTATAGACCCTGCAACCCCAGTAGAGTCAAAAGTGCGTTTCCAACTTTTAACCCCCTAAATTTTGCCTGCGATATCCTCACTCACTCGGCAAAATACAGCGCAGACACAGCTTCACGCCAGTCTTCTGTGAGGCCGTGGTATCACTCTACTCGACTCCCACGGTCACCGTCATTCTTCCTTGTTTCCAGATAGGGTTTTAAATAAATAAACTTTTAATTTGCCAGAAACACAGTTTACATTACAGTCAATCTCATATTTGGTTTTCATGGCCGCTTACCATCAGGCGGAGTGGGGTCATCTTGATTGTCCTCAATATAAAAAAAAATATTTACAAGTCTTCAAGTATCATCTTAGAATAGAATAGAATAGAATAAATTTTTATTTGGTTAACACAATCACATAAAACAAAAGAAAAATACAACAATTAAAAAAAAAAACAAATGTGACATTTTACGTGACGTGTCACCAAAATGGATTCCACTCAGCTGTTTTGTCACGGCGGATAGCCATGACACTGGTTTTTCTGTGGAAACCATTGAGGTAGAGAGAGTCACCAGCCAGAACAACAAATAATAACAACTAAATTCTAATAAATATCTAAGACAGCTACATACATACATCGAAATCAAATGTAACAATGCAGATCTAAACTTTTCTTTTGGAATTTTCTCCCGCGAACCTCAGTCTTGTGGAATAGTTTAGCTGCGGCAGTATTTCCTGACGGCTATGACTTAGGGACCTTCAAGAAACGAGCGTACTCCTTCTTAAAAGGCCGGCAACGCATCAGCGACCTCTCTGATCTCGCAGATGTTCATGGGCGGCGGTGATTACTTACCAGCAGGTGACCCGCTTGCTCGTTTGCCACCTCTAGTATAAAAAAAAAAACGTGTATTGATTGTCCCCTCTGTACCCGTACATGTTTACTCGCGATCTTTGCCGCAAATGAGTCACAGCGCAGCTGTTGCTCCGTAGGCATTGTCGATAAGTAATTTAATTTGAATCTGTTTCAATAAGCTGTGTTTTGCGTTTATATCTGATACATTAAGTGCGTAATGTCATTTGATGGAAATAGAAAACGAAAAAGTATTATTGCATATTATTTTATTAAAGCAACATTGCTGCACAAAATAATTACACACAGAAGTTAGACTTTGACCTGATTTTGAATTTAGAAGAGTTCGTTGACATATGCTAGGGTTGTTGCACGTTGTTGCCCGGCATGAGTACATAAGCGCGCGGCCTCTACCACAGACCTCGACAGTTTGACAATTTTATGTCATAAGTAAGGATTAATGTGGTCGAAAAGGCGTTTTGCCCGTTAGTGCGCATGCGTGAGTACATGACATATTTTTAGCTTTTAGTGGGCAGTCAGCCTTCTGTGTCAATATGTATTTTGTGATTGCTGGCTGGAACTGGATGCGAGTAGCCGAAGATCGATCAAAGTGGCGAACATTTGGAGAGGGCTACGTCCAGCAGTGGACTGCAATAGGCTGATGATGATGATGATGAAAGCACCATTTGTTTAAACCAATTTTCGTTTCAGTTATTATGGTGGCAGCTTGCACTGTGTTTCGTCGAGTGAGTGAGGGTACTGGTGGCCTAATTGGGGAAAAGGGGGTTGAAGGACGGCAGGCACTGTGACTCTACTGGACGTGTTGCAGGTGTTTATGGGCGACGACAATTACTTAATACCATCAGGTGATCCGTCTGCTTGTCTGCCACCTATCACTTAAAAAGGGTGAAAAAGAAAAATCTATCGTGTCTTTTACACTGTCTTCTTAATAGCTTCCATACCTTATATCCGTTTCGGTTATCAAGACACAAAGGTTGTGAGCTCTCTTAGTTAACGAAATCATCACGGATTAAATTTATCCTCATTGGCTACTAGTTCAGAAGCAAGAATGTTAGTTTTTTTAGGCAACTAATTGTGAAAATTATATTTAAGATTAAATATTATACTTAATATGATCTTACTTCAGATAAACAATCAACATCCTTATTCGATTTATATAGGTAAATTAGATCCAACAAAAGATATTGTTTGACGCATTTGTTTTTCATTTTGTTTGCTAAGTAGCATACGAGCGGATGAATCACCTCATGTTAAGCGACTGCCGATGGACACCTGCAACACCAGTGGAGTCATACATGCGGTACCAACCTTTAACCCCCTTTCCCCCAATTAACCTACCTGGATACCCAGTAGTCCTAATTGTGCACCTACCAAGATACCCAGTAGGACTTTCCCAGTGGAGTCTAGGATATTCAGTACAATAGTAATTCAGCCCTAATAGCTTGTCCGCAGGGCAAATGTTCCTCGCATCTGAAAATCAATTTCGCACTATGATGTGATTAGGCTATATCCCACCGCCCATAATGCGAATAGGTTGCTCCAACGCCGATCTACTGTTTCCAACTTAATCCCCCACCAATTTGCTACGAACCCAAGTCCTAATTGAGACCTCTAGACCCCGAGACTTCCCATGGAGGAATCACTTGTTGAACTATGACCCGAAGCGTGACTCTCCGCGTTGTTATCTAACACTTCTATCGTTTCACTGTCTTATCTGCGGCCGTCGGAGATAATCTTTGCCCCCAGTACTTTTGAGGTACAGCGACTAATTGAGACTACAGGCCAATTAGATTTAACCCATAAATATCAGGTAATTGGTTACTATAACTCACCATTGGTTTACTTCAACGGTTCTCAAAGTATGAAGAGTAGATATAGATAGATAGGTTTTTGGCCAGAAAAGCAAAAAAAAAATTATGTACACTATAAATAGCCCACCGAATTAGCAAACTGAAGTGGCAATGGGCTGGTCACATTAGCCGCAGAACTGACAAACGTTGGAGCCATAAAGTCCTTGTGTGGAGACCGCGACTCAGCAAACGTAGTGTTGGACGCCCTACTACAAGATGGGATGACGACATTCGAAGGCTGGCTGGAGTGAGCTGGATGAGAGTGGCCGAAAATCGGGAGCGGTGGCGTGCATTGGGGGAGACCAATGCCCAGCAGTGGATGAGCGTGTGTTGCTGATGATGATGACACTATAAGTTATGGGCATAATATTGCGGCTAACGAGGCACATCCTCAGCATTTACCTCTACTATAGCAACTAGAAGCCGCTACGGCGCTGATCTTCAAGCTGAGCCTTGGGCCTTGGGTATTATTTTTGACTTACCAAAATGTTTTGCCAATACTTTAACATAATTTATCTATTTTTACCGCGGGAGAGCCACGCTTCGGCATGAATGGGCCGGCTCGACCGGAGTAATACCACGGCCTCACAGAAGATCGGCGTGAAGCAGCGCCTGCGCTGTGTTTCGTCGAGTCAGGATAGGGGGTTAGAGGTTGGCAGCGCACTTGCGACTCTAGTGATGTTGCAGATGTCTATCAATGGGCAGCGGCCATCGCTTACCATCAGGTAATCCGTCTGCTCGTCTGCCACCAATCACATAAAGAATATTCATTGTTTAAAATGAAAAAATCCCTCATTACACTTTCTCTTAATGTTTGAGAACCGATGACTTAGATTTACGGTGACAGTATGAGTTTTGTGGGGTCAACAAAATTGTACCTATAACATGATAATTGTTATCCAATTTAGTCGATGTGTTTTGAAATACGTGGTTTTAAGACTACTGATTAAAATTGATTACTTTGAGCAACAATAAGGATGAATTGCTGTTTTTTGTAAGATTTCGTAAGCTTTTAAATGCGCGATCAGTTGACACATATCCTCGTTGGTCTAGTGGTTTGAGTATCAGGCCGTGATCTCGGGGTCCCGGGTCGAGAAAAAGTATGTTTCGAATTTTTTGAACATAGATCTAATTTGTGATAGCGCATTAGGCAAGCGTGGCGATGAAACTTAATTCTATCATAGTAGCAATGATTGTATGTCTATGATGGAGTCCTTTGCCCTGCAGTGGAACAGTATATAGGCTGATACTTTAAGTTATCATCATCTTCGTTATGTATAAGAGTTCTGAATGGACTTATAACTTAAAAAAGTAATGGTTATAGTAGAAGCATTATATGGAATTTAAAAGGTCTTGGTTTTGATTTTGCTTCAACTTCAGTCTAGAGGTACATTAAAACGGCTGCAAAGTTATTTGTAGGCAATTTCCTAATTCCATTTTATCCCTACAACATAAAACTAAATTGGCGAGTTATAATTATCGTATTAGTAACTCGATATTGCTAATATCAGTAGTCGCAGTATCGGCTTATTAGATATCGGTATCAATGATACCACAGCACGCAAGGAAGATGCGGTTTTGGTCACAGTTAAAAGGAAACTTATAGTGAAGTCATCCATTTTAACCCTTTACAACCGACTTAGTATAATAGTGAGACTTGATTTTTAAATGCTTAAAATCGTGTTATCTCAACAATAATTAGACTCATATTAATATTTATAAATTAATTTCAACGTGTTTCAGAGATAATACAAAGACAAGCCTGATCGTGCTCTCGAGACTCGATCGACGTTATACAGCGAACGCGTAGGTTAACAGCCTCTTTAACATCAACCAGTGGGTTGCCGTCACATCGTTTCGTTAAAAATGTGCCAATAGATGACGCTGGGTGTCGACTACTTTGCGCAAGCATTATATTTTGTTTTGTAATTTAATCGCAACTGACATTACTATCATGTTTGTTATTATGCAGTATTCCTAGAATAATGTACTCAATATGCATATAATTGTCAACTAACACCAGTATTTTTTTTATACATTTACTCTCCACTACGTTTTCTATTTTAAAAGCGTAACTATCTCGAAAGTAACTTTTTTGGGTTTGTACTATGTTGCTTTACTAGATGCCTAATTAGTATAGTTTACTGATTATGCATTCACTGTGGCACTGTGTCAATAGCTGAACGTTTATTGACGCAGTTTTTCCATTTACGCTAATAATGTTGCGGTGGAGAAAATTGATAAATCGATCATAAATATTGTGGTCAGCTGTACTGCTCGTGCTAGCTAACAGTTTTAATGCGAAAATTTGTTTTTGTCGCAAAACTGCGACGTTGTGGTTTCATAGGTTTGATTATGGTAGGTTATTTATTAATAATAAGTATTAATAAGCTCTAGTGTTGATAGTTTCACTATCGATGGATGGCCTCAAAAACTTTTCTGGATGTCGATAATACTAATCCTAAGTAAATATTGCACTTAAAAAATTCCTCGGACGGTTCAGGTGGGATTCGAACCCACAACCTTCCACAGACCGGGCAGATATGCTATCCACTTTACACCATCCAAACCTTACTCATATCGTATTCGCACTTGATAACGTCACACTAATTAACTATGCATAGTTTAATGTCCGAGATAGTATTGTGATTTCTAAGAGCATTGAATTATAATCAAAACATAGCAAACTATTCAAAGAGTAAATTTCTGATTTTTTTAGAAATCTTTCAACGATATTGGCATTATCAATAATAGTTATCTGCCTATATACTGCTGTGATTTTGGGGTCTCGGGTTTGATTCCTGGGTCGAGCATAAGAATGTTTCGAATTTTTCGAACATAGCTCAGGTTTGCAATCACCAAGCCGCATTAGGCAATGGGGATTAACCCTAATCCTATCATAGTTGTGATAACTTGATTTCTATTATGGAAGCCTTTGCCCTGCAGTGGGACAGCTGATACTTTACTTTTAGGATTACAGAAGAAAATAAACCAACAAGACAGTTTTTATACAACAGTAGGTATACATCGAACCATCTACCACCAGCATCAAAGCAAAATTCAGCCTATAAATAAGCCCCACACGAATTAATTTCAATAAAACGTAGTGTTTCGCTAATTCCGCATATAATCGCGGCATTAAGCACTCTACATGCGCGTGCGCAAGCAAATATAGTGCGCGAGAGTTGAATACTCGCGAATATTTTATTATCTGTAAACAGCGAGAGAGTGTGAGTGTACGCCGATATAGCGCATTGAGCATTTGTTATTGTGGGAAATATTCTTTTTTTAACTTGTTTTATTCGGGAACTAAACCTTTTTTACCTTGGCTACCATTTCATATTTATGTTTTTGATTTGAAAGTGTGAGTATATGCCGATATAGCATTGAGTACCTATATTTTTTTATTATGGGAAACATTCATTTTCAATCTTGTTTTATTCGGGAAAAAAACCAGACGTTATGTCTTATTCCCAGTCTTCACCTATGGCAACGGTATATATTATTATTTTACACTGTTACTCTTTTCGCCGCACCACTGTCTTTTCTGCATGACCCAAAAGTTTACTGGTAGAGAATGCCCCTAGGCATTAAGTTCGCCTATTGATACAAATTTTGTGCAAAAAATTTTAAATAAATAAATAAACGTTCCCACTAGTGACAAACGGAAAAAGGACCCATTTGTTGCAAGTGGTCACGGATGGGTGGGTTAAAGCAACAAAATTAAATGGGCAAACAAGGGCTGTGTTTAGGGCTGTGTAAAGGCACCGTTAACTAGGAGGGACACCAGTGTGACACGACCGAAGAGAGATCAGGCGCAAAACCACCGCTTAACGTGCCTTCCGAGGTACGGGGGTACAAAACTGCCAACTTCCAGACTTTGGGCTGACTTAGGTACACATTTTTGTCCCGACCCGGGGTTCAATACCGGGACCCGAAACGCACCCATCACTTTAAAGTGCGACCCACTACCCTCTACGCCACCGAGGACATCCATACTAATATTATAAATGCGAAAGTAACTCTGTCTGTCTGTCTGTCTGCTACTCTTTCACGCCAAAACTACTCAACGGATTTAAATGAAATTTGGTATACAGATAATCTAGACCCTGAGAAAGGACATAGGCTACTTTTTATTGCGAAAAGGGGGTTGTAAGGGATTGAAAGGGGGGTAAAAAGTTACTTTTCCACGCGGACGCTAGTAACCTATAAGCCCATCGATATTATCTCTAGATACATACTTTCATATTGAGAGCGTTTGAAATCAAAATATAATTTTAAAGTATCAATCCATTGCGTTCCTAGTATCTGCGCACACTGCGCACGCTCACGCGCGATCTGTTCGTACGAATTTACTCGTGTTGCACGCAGGGTTGCCACTACTGTATAATTGTTTTCTTTTTCAACTATAAGCGTTTTTAAAGGCGACATTATAAAGACGATTCACCGATTTTTCATAATATTTTTCCCAAGACGGCCGCGTTATGAAAAAAAATACTGGATATTTTGAAATATTTTTAATGGGTTGCACTTGACCTCATCTCACCTGATGGAGAGTGACAATGAGGAAGATGGAGCGTGCTTTAAGCCTAAACCTATAAATTATTGTAAGTAAACTCCAACAACACTACACACCCATCAGCATCTGCAAAAAAATCATCGTTAAACAATCACAAAAAAAGGAAAAAAGAAAATAATTGCTTCTTATTAAAGTAGGTAGGTACCAGAAACGTATATCTAGTAAGTAAGTATAGCTGGCGGCACGAAAGAATAGCGATGACCGTTATTTTGCGCACTCGTAAAAAAGAAGACTTTCTATTAAAATTGGTTTCTGCTCACTCAAGGTCATAACTACAGTTTCTTGCCGTAGATTATAATATTAATCCTGTTTAAGTACTTGTAAGAGAAAAGTGTCATCCTTGATCGCCAGCGCAGTGCACCGCACACAGCTGTGCGTCTAGCATTGAACCGGGTCGTGCACTCGCGCGCAGCATACGTGTGTCCATCCCGATCCAATGCGGTTTAACCAGGAGAGCCACGCTTCGGCATGAATGGGCCGGCTCGACTGGAGCGTCAGCGCAGTGCACCGCACACAGCTGTGCGTCTAGCATTGAACCGGGTCGTGCACTCGCGCGCAGCATACGTGTGTCCATCCCGATCCAATGCGGCTTTAACCAGGAGAGCCACGCTTCGGCATGAATGGGCCGGCTCGACCGGAGTGGTACCACAGCCTCACAGAAGACCTGGTGTAAAGTTTGAGTGAGGGTTTCGTCGAGTGAGTGAGGGTATTTTAGACGGCCTCGATAGCGCAGTGGCTAAGGTGTTTGCCCGGAGCGTGAAAGGTCCCAAGTTCGATACCCGGTTAAGTCAATTTAAGAAACTACATTTTCTAACTTTTCTTGGGTCTGGGTGTTCTGTGTTGACCACCTCAGTTAATTATCATCATCTGGCACTCATAGTACAGGGGTTGACCTAGTTCAAGTCGTTTAGGTTAACCGAAAAAACGAAACACTAGCGCGATATAATTGACGCCTAGCGCCATCTATCGGCACAACGTGAAACGGTCCCCAAAACGAAGTGAGGGCGTGCCACCATTAATCTTTTTTTTTTTTTTATGTGATTGGTGGCAGACGAGCAGGCGGATCACCTGATGGTAAGCAATTGCCGCCGCCCATGGACACCTTAAACACCAGTGGAGTTATAAGGTGGGCCTCCGGTACCCTCACTCACTCAACGAAACACAGTACTGGGGCTGCTTCACGCCGGTTTTCTGTGAGGCAGTGGTATCACTCCGGTCGAGCCGGCCCATTCATTCCGAAGCGAGGCTCTCCCACAGTTAATCAATAAAATTAGACTAGGTATTTTAAGCTTCATAAAAAAAACCAGTAACGCTAATCAGGCCTCATGCTGAGCTATATTAGTATGCAGCGGACAGACAGACGGCCTCAATGATTGTTTCCTTATGTGAAGAATTCACAAGGCCTTCCGCGTGTCAGCGTTAGTCATGAGCGTAAAAAATTGCTACTAAATGCTGGATATTTAAAAAAAAAAAATTGTGATAGGTGGCAGATGAGCAGACGGATCACCTGATCGTGTAAAAGATTGCTACATTTTTTTTATGTGATAGGTAGCAAACGAGCAGGCGGATCACCTGATCGTGTAAAAGATTGCTACTAAATCCATACTTAATACTTACTTAATATTATAAATGCGAAAGTAACTCTGTCTGTCTGTCTGTCTGTCTGTCCGTCTGTCTGTCTGTCTGTCTGTCTGTCTGTTACTCTTTCACGCCAAAACTACTGAACGGATTTAAATGAAATTTTGGTATACAGATGATCTAGACCCTGAGAAAGAACATAGGCTACTTTTTATTGCTAAAAGGGGGTTGTAAGGGGTTAAAAGGGGGGTAAAAAGTAACTTGACCACGCGGACGAAGTCGCGGGCGGCCGCTAGTGCTAAATATTTTTGATAATAGTTTTTTTTTTGTGTTAGTGGCAGACGAGAGGTGGATAACCTGATGGTAAGCGATTACCACCACCCATAGACACCTGCAACACCAGTACGTATTAGGCACATAAGGTTGGCAGCGCACTTGTGGCTCTATTGTTGCATATGTATATGGGTGGTGGCAATCGCTTACCGTCAGGAGATCTTAAAAAAACTCTGCAAATCTTGAATCATGGTCTAAGCGTACCCTGGGTTCCAAAGAAACAGCTTTGGACGCAACCGGGAATTACTCGCTAAGTTGAGATATATTATAATAACTAATGAAGCATTTACCTAGTTCTATATAACGTACAGTCACGAAAACTAATAAGTATACCTCATTCAAAAATGAACCTTGTATTCCTGACATAAAGAGTCGAGGTGTTCACATTTTATTGAAATTGCCTGTATGTGCAAATTGCCTTTCTTATTCTCAATTGACTGTATTTCTAGTTTCTTTTCTTCTTTGGTCAAATATTTTTTTTTATGTGATAGGTAGCGGTGAGCAGGCGGATCACCTGATGGTAAGCAATTGCCGCCGCACATGGACACCTGCAACGTCAGTGGAGTCACAAGTGCGCTGCTAACCTTGAAAAAGAACTTTATAAAGATTGAAAACAAAGTAATTTATTTTCCCTTGTGTTAACAATTTGACATGAAGTAAAAATTATCAAGTGACAATCAAAATGATGCGAGGAAAAAGTTACGTTCTTAATCTAAACAAAATACGATATAACCGCCTTATTGTACTGTTCATAGCTGTTGTTTCACTCATGTATTTTATTTCTGTGCAATAAAGAATCTTTGAGGTTTATATAACTTTTAAAACACTGTACATACCTACACTCGCGTAAAAACCTGTAAAGCAAAATGTCCTTTAATGGTTAACAATTATAACAAGATTTATAATTTGTCACACACAGTGATTATCTGGACTTGGTCTTTTCTAATCAACGTGGAAATAGAAAACCCAAGTGATTGTTTACTTTAAAATAATGATAAGAGAAAAAAATGACTGAAACTTTGATGTAGTATATGTGAAAAATGTAGATGTGTCACTGTTGAATAGATTGAATTGTTAGTTGATACGTTACACAATCTAACTAATCCTTTCATAGTAACGATGACATGATTTCATGGTAGCCTTTTCCCGACAGTGGAACAGTATATAAATAAATAAATAAATTGAGACAACATCACATACGTTTTGTCCTGGTCCTAAACTAAGGTTTTCCCTTGTGCTATGGAAACCAGAAATAACGAAGGAACTACAAACACCCAGACCCAACACAAATATCCGTTTCATCAACAAACATTTGTGTTGGTGCGGGAATCGAACCCGCGACCCTTGCGTCTCAACCGGCGCTCAAACCACTACGCCAAACGGGTATATAGGCTGATACTTTACTTTAGAGATTAAAGTGGTGTTAATAGGAACACCTTTCTTGCTTTTTAACAGATTTGCGGTCCCGTTGTCTCGGGCCGCGGTCTCGGCTCCCGAATAACCCCGCACGGGAGATAAATTTTAATTTAAGCTACCAAGACGGATGGAAAGTGCAGGAGAGCTATGAATCTTTTATTCTGTCGGGGAATTGTAGTTTATTTAGTTTTGAAAATGTAATGTACTGTGAAATAATGATACTGTGAATTTTGTAGTAAAGTAGGTACAGTGGCCAGCACATCAAGTTACTACAATCTGTCAAATTTCCTCAGTTGATATTGAACCAAACACGTTTGACATAAAAGTGAGGTTCGATCGAAGAAATTTGACTTGATGTGCTGGCCACCGTACATACCTAGGTGATTTTGTAGGAAAAGTGTTGAGAATTTAATATTTTTAATTTTACGCATACGCCTAAATTTAAACGCATCTTAGTATTTACCATATACTGTGGTCGTGTGACAGTTTTTCCCATTGTTTACATTTCCTCGGAAGTATCAAGTTTTTTCCGGTCGAGCCACTGTAATTAGTATACAAGAAATACCTGATCGTTACATAATGATTGCAACATGACACTAGACTGACTGGACTCATTTTCAGTGACAATTACCTTTTTACTGTACTTGCTTGCAGTAAAATAAACCCACTTGCCCTGTTTTCATTTTTAGGATATAATGACATTAATTAAAAAAAACACATCGTTTTGTAGACAACACACTGGTTTTTCTAGTTTATTTGTGATCGTAAAACCTTTTTTTAACCTACTACGTAAAAAGGCGAGTTGTTTTTTTTTTTATAGGATAGGGGGCAGACGAGCAGACGGATCACTTGATGTTAAGCGATTTGATTTTAAGTTTGACGGGTCCGTTTATGTACGGTGGCCAGCACATCAAGTTACTACAATCTGTCAAATTTCTTTAATCGAACCTCACTTTTATGTCAAACGTGTTTGGTTCAATATCCACTGAGGAAATTTGACAGATTGTAGTAACTTGATGTGCTGGCCACTGTACCTATGTGGGTGTCTGTCTCAATACTTACTCAATATTTTATTGCATTCCAAAATGTAAATAACATAGATGATTAATAAAATTATTTAGACCTAAATTTGGATTACGATGCCACATTTTTAAGTAACATTATATTTTTTTTTAGTTAGCCTATAGTGTCCCACTGCTGGGCAAAGGCCTCCCCCAAGTTCCTCCATAGATCCCTGATCTTCCATAAATTTTACATTAAAAAAAAAGAAATTTCCAACCGCATCTTATGGTTGTTTGTATGCTCTTTAGGTTAAAGCATCAGTTAAAAGGTTAGCAATTAATCGGCAATCAATACTCGAGTTGAATGCAAAATCAACATGGGACAAAGTCAACGACTTGCTTGTGTGTCACATAAACGTGTTTACATGGGACGACTCTGGTGGTTTAAAACGAATGAGACGATGGTATCTTTACCTGTCTGATGGTGAATACCTTAGTTTCTCTAATTTGAATCAAATTGCAAGTTTTTTTTTTATATTATAGGAAGGCAAACGAGCAAGCGGGTCACCTGATGGTAAGTGATCACCGCCGCCCATGGACATCAGCTACACCAGAAGGAGTGCGAATGCGTTGCGGAGGTATCTAGGCTCGTTTCTTGAAGATTTGAATGTCGTACCGGTTCGGAAATACCGCTGCGTTGAAGTTAAAGAAAAATCCCTATATTTTATTCTCATAGTTTACAATGACAGCATCAAATCTAAAAACGTGGTCTAAAATTAGAGTCGGTTTAAAAATGATGCTGTCACATTTGTTTGTCACGTAGGTATGAATGTGACAGTATCATTTTGAAACCATGACTAACTTCAATCTCCATTTTGTAATAAGGGGGGTTTTATTTCTTAAACTGAGTCTGTTGCAACCGCTGCGTATATCAATTATTTGTAACAACCACATTTAAGCCAAAAAATCGAATAAAAAAACAACAATAAGTAAAGTTTGTATCCAAAAACATTAGCAATCGCCTTGTGTAAAAAACTCCTGCACAAAAGAATGAATTTTAACCGTAAAATTCAAAAACAAATACCCGCCAACTGCAAGACAATAAACTTTGGCAGGCAATTAATCTTGCCTCTTAAATCACAAAATCAATATTTGCACAGCCGCACAGCAAGGGCTTTATGCAATACCTACTGCATTTCTTTGTACAATAAAGCAATGGCGCTAAATTAATGGAGGAAATCTACCTACAGCCATCATCATCATCAGCCTGTTGCAGTGCCACTTCAGCTTGCTAATCCGGTGAGCTATGTCGATAACTTAGGTTCTCTGCCGACATCCATCCTAATATTAGACAATAATAAGAAATTTTCAAAGATAAAATTCTTTTGTGGCGGTGGCCATCTTGGATTTGAAATTAAATTTTAATTATCCTACTAATCAAGGCCTTTTAAACGGCACCTATTATATTAGGAGAACTATTAAAAATATATATTATCCCAAGGTCTTTTATAGTATGACACCTATCGTATTGAGATGATTATAAAAAAGAAATATTTTATCCGTCATTTAGTGGCGGCGGCCATCTTAAGCCGACGGCCATCAATCATAATTAAATTAATTCGCGACTATAATAATGTAATCTTCAAACTGAAAAACTAAATTCAAATCGAGCGACTGGCGACAAGTCGACACACCCTGTCGTTTTTGCATCGGGGACAAAAAAAATACTAGAAAATTTTTTTTTAATTTCCAAAATCAGTTATTGCCGCAATTCAAGATTTCACTCTTCCCATCCCAACAAAGGGTTAAACGGACCAAACCACAGAATTAAATTTGACTGTGACAAAATAACAAGAAAGCGTTTTACTTAGAACCTTCGGGCGAATTCTTAAATTCAAAGATAATTAGACGGGGGAAAAGTGAAAATTGGGTCACCCGTTGAAAAATGTAATTAGTTTGGGGAAATGAAATTGGTTGAACCTCATTTAGGGGTTTTGTCCTACTTGTGACAAGCTTTTAAGGGTTAGGTGAGTTGTCAAGCCGGGATTGCAGTGGGTATTATCAGGGATTTTCCAGCCTTTACTAGACGCAAAGACTCTACAGACGATATAGTAAGTATTTCATTTAGTATTACTATAAGTCAAAGCATGTATGTATTTAATTATAAAATGTAAGAGAGCCACGCTTCGGCATGAATGGGCCGGCTCGACCGGAGTGATACCACTGCCTCACAGAAAACCGGCGTGAAGCAGCCCCTGTGTTGTGTTTCGCCGAGTGAGTGAGGGTACCGGAGGCCCACCCGGGGGGAAGGGGATAAAAGGTTGGCAGCGCACTAGTAACTCCATTGGTGTTGTAAGTGTCCATGAGCGGCGGCAATTGCTTACCATCAGGTGATCCGCCTGCTCGTCTGCTACCTATAACATAAAAAAAATATGTTATGAATACATTTAATAATAATGAATGATATAACGGTTAGGGTTTCTCGAGAAAATTACTTTATTATGTCAACGACTTTAAGGTCGATTTCTCATCTTAATATTTTTTTTCAAAGATTCTGGAATGGAGACACTGTAGGACGTAGGACGCCCCCTCACGAGATAAGTGGATGATCCTCCTGCGGATCTCATCATTCCTAACGCTAGTGACATTCAAATCTTCAAGAAACGAGCCTATACCTTCCTAAAAGGCCGGAAACGCATCCGCACTCCTTCTGGTGTAGCTGATGTCCATGGGCGGCGGTGATCACTTACCATCAGGTGACCCGCTTGCTCGTTTGCCTTCCTATAATATAAAAAAAATTAAGTTACAAGCACAGCCCCCTCATTTGCCCTCTGAGTAAGAGTATGACACCGGAAGTATTCGCTTAGTACAATAACCCAAAAAAATGGTATTTTTTTCACTTCTATTCACCAAGAGGGTTAACCATGGTCTTACAAATGTTTTCAGTGTAATTCGGCACCATAACCTTAAGAAACCCTATTGTATTTCGTCTATTGTATTCAAAGAACAAATACATTGACCCATTGTTACAACTAGCTACAAGTACTATTGAACACGTGGCAACCCCTACAAAACACAAATTAACCGGATTTTGCATAGAAAAAAACCGGGCAAGTGCGACTTGGACTCATGAATCAAAGGTTCCGTAGCAATTTTTGACTCAATTCATGTCGCAGGTTTCAATAGGCAGCGGTAACAGGCTAACAGGTGCTTTGTCTGCTAGTCTGCCACTTATCACATATTTTTCTATGTGAAAAGTGGTAGTTACACCCTTAGCTGATTACCGCCTTGCCGCCTTAATGCTGGTTGATTTTGGGGGGCCTATCGAGTGGGAGGTAAGTCACCGTCTGCCATGATTATTGAGATGAGACATTTGATATAGCTGGCGTCCTGTTCTCTCGTCAATATCCCGGCAACCAGTGCAGCAAGATCCTATTAGATCTAGCATTTTTCCCTTTTCATGTACAATACAATCGTAAAGATGACGTCAGCACCCGATAGATGCAAAGCCTCTGACGGGTGTTGACAGTGTTATTGGGGCACATTTTTGGGCGGTGGCATTGCATTCCAGCATTATGTAGCTCGGAACCCTAAAAAAATATTTTACCGCCGTCACTGTTCACCCTTTCGCCCTCGCGTGACAGAGTCGCGTGCGACGAGTCGCGAGTCGCTGCAACTTATTAATATTTATTAATTTAATTACTAGTCTTTACTTTGTTGTGCACGTCGTGGCGTCGATTTTTGGCTAGGAACTGGTGACACCTGAGAGCCAAAAAGGAAGCGGACGTTATGACTTAACTGGAGATTCCCTCCCTTTTATAGGCGCTGTGTATCTGAGTAGCACAGCGCTCATCTGATGGTAGGTAAATGGTAACCACCGCTCATAGACATAATATTTATATCATTATGTCTGCGATTGTTCCTTGTTATTGTCTTGTTATTGATGTTTCTGTGGTAAATCAATGCTTACTTACTTACTGACATTATCACTACACAGGGCAACCGTATGTGAGCTGCGTTACAGCAGCCGTGGTCACAAGCGGACTGGGCGGTGCACGGTAGCATCTGCTAGGACCTGGCAGTGAATCTTTGGACACCCTCACAGTTTCACTTTAATAATAAAATAGTTTTGATGCAACGCGATCACTTAAAGAACTAAGTAAGACTAAGTTATTCGTTAGAAGGAGACCAATTTGAGAAATGTACTTATAGAATTTGACATTTCTTGACAGCTGTCATCGGTATTAAAGATACGTTGTGGGTGTATTTAATTATCATAATAATGCATCTCTATACAATAATAAAGCTAAATGTCAGAAGTTCACGAACAGATGCACTTGTAAAGATTTCTCAGTACGAGTAATTAGCGTGTTAACTTGTAAATGAGTTGCATTGGTCATGTCGAATCAATAAGTGCATGTTTGATGGAGAATAAATGTGTATGAGATGGCGTGACTTTTAATTGCTAAGTGTAATGCTGTTTTTATGGTTTACATACATAAGTATATACCTACTAGTTTGCTAGCGATGGTAGCTGATTAAGAAGGCTTATTCCCAGTCGTCATCTCTGGCTACATTCCCATTGGCGACAAACGAGAAAAAAAAAGTTGCTTGTAGTGACGGATGTTATAGCAACAAATGAGATCTATGGCATATTACCTACATAGATATCATGGTCTGACAGAAGATCGGTGTAAAGCCGCACCTGCGCTGTATTTTGCAGAATAATTGGGTACCAGAAGCCCAGCCCGGGAGGAGGGGATTATATGTTGCTAACACACTTGTGTTTCCATTGGTGTTGCATAGACACCCATGGGCGGCTGCAATTGCTTACTATCAGGTGATTCTCGTCTGCCACCTTGGTATCTGTGATCAGCTACATCCCTTTAACTACGTGTGCTATCAACCATTCTGAACAACATTTGTTCGATGACTTTTTTCCCACTTCTGACAGTAGGTATATAGGTAAGCCTGTGAAGATGTGCCTACATAATCATTGATCATTGTTATAACCGTTGGGGTACACGAGTTCTGGAGTAGAGACCGCGTCTTGGTAAACGTAGTGTAGGACGGCTTCAGGCCAGATGGAGTGACGATCTGCGCAAGAGGGCTAGCTGCCGAAGATCGATCCAAGTGGCGAGCATTTGGAGAGGACGTCCAGCAATGGACTGCAACAGGCTGATGATGATGATGATTGTTATAATATACCGACTAGTCACACAAAACGTGGTACATCATTTCTCCCGGGTCACCAGTACCTGCCTCACGGCGTACTGGTGACCCATCAACAATCTACCAACGACAGGCAAAATGGTAACCCCGACGTCTGACGTGATTTAATCATGAATGTTCACATACAGACACAGGTGACCCCGATGTGATTATCATTAATGTTCACAGACACAACCTGGTTAATTTTTATAACACAATTTACGCATAATTCCAATTAGTATCAAACACAGATAATGACGAGTATGTATACATAACAATGCACGCTCCCATAGATAACAAACGTGCCACTTATTGAGTACTTACCTAGTTGTTGTTTTTCCTTGAACATCGGTTTTTTCTTATCGATGAATAATTTGCGCGCAGAATGCATAAGGCTGGGTATGAACGGGACGACTTTGCTATATTTTAGGGTAGTCAAAAGGAAAAAATGGAACGCATAAATGCATTTGTCTGTCCGTCTGACCGTATTCATTTTGGTCGAAACTAGTCTTATCTGGCTGGGTCAACTTCCATTTATATAATTTATGTTTTTGCTGTTTTTTCTATATAATATATTGCTTATGGTTTGATTTCGTTTAAACGTGTCCTGAAATAATATAAAGTGTATTGCTGATATTACCCGTTTTATTGGCATCATCACCATCACCAGTTTCGGGCACAACAGTAGCGATGACTTGATTTCTATGAAGGAAGCCAACATATGCTTTTAACCTTTCGCGTTGAATTAGGTATACAAACACTTGACATAAACATATATAAGTACTTTATAGCACTTACTGCTTGACGTTTCGACTGCGTTACAACAGTCTATGCCCTGCAGTAGGGCAGTTTATAGGCTGATACTTCTATTTACGTTTTTTCTGCGATTAGTCGCACCGTGTGTGTGCACCACCGACTTTGCTAATAGGCGATGGCAGACAACAAGTCGCCTACGATGCAACGTTGACCAGGCTCAACAGTAGCGATGGCTTGATTTCTATGATAGATGCCTTTTCCCTGCAGGGGAACTCCCGGCAGACAGGTATGCATAAGGACGTCGGCCCATTGCACATTCAGGCCGGCAGCATTTTCCCAACGCAAAAAAAAAACAAACAAAAGGGGAACTATTAGGTTTTGTTCTGCGATTAATCGCACCGTGTACCGCCAACTTTGCTAATACGTGATGGCAGACAGCAAGTCGCCTGCGATACACCGATGACATTGTAATTGCCGCGTTTATCATTAGGCACTTGACGAGTCATCGTTCGAGATTAGCGGGTTATGCACTGATAGGGGTTATCATTATGAGATTATGATAAACAACTACGTAAGTAAGTAGGTACTTGATTGTAAAATTAAATAAATATTTTAGTAAAAATTAAGAATTCACACAACATCTCATACATTGATCTGACTCCGGATTAAGTAGCTTAAGCACTAGATTAACTTACTTAAACTTTTTTTATGTGATAGGTGGCAGACGAGCAAACGGATCACCTGATGGTAAGTGATTGCCGCCAGCCATAGACAACTACAACACCAGTAGAGTTACAAGTGCGCAGCTAACCTTAAACCCCCTTTCCTTCAAATTGGGCCTCTGGTAAACTCACTCGACGAAACACAGCGCAGGCCAGTGTTTGCCAGTCTTCTCTGAGGCCGTGGTATCACTGAGGTCAAGCCGGCCCATTCTTGCAAAGCGTGGCGTCCCACATTTAGAATAGATATTTATCTTATCTTATTATTTAAGAGTAATCTATCTACGATGGTACTCTTTATTTGCACAAAGTTTAAAAATCTCATACTATGGTATGGTATGGTATCTTACAATGTAGGTGATATTAGGTATAGTTATATACCTAATACTACCTATAATAAGTTTATCATACCCAAAACATTTTCGTTAAGAATAACTACGAATTCCTCAAGTTTCTATAGAATCTGCTTCAAAATTCTCAGTGTCTACCAACGCAAATGCCTACTTATAACGAATGAGACACTGAAAATGAATACAGAAATGCAATTTACTATTTTGAAACGATAAAATACCTTCTGGGATAGGGTTGTCAGGAGTTTGTACAAAGCCGGACACGGCCGGACATTTAAAATGTCCGACCAAATCACAAATTGCACGAGAGAGAGATCAATTTTTTTAAGCACATAAAGTACTATAGTTCTAAACATTTGTTCGTATAAACATTTATGTTCGTGTAAAAATCCAACACGCAAAGTTTGACCGCCTCGATAGCCTTAAAAATCCTTTTTTATTATGTGATAGGTGGCAGACGAGTAGACAGATCACCTCATGGTATGCGATTGCCGCCGCACATAGACACCTGCAAAAGCAGTATAGTCAAAAAAGCGCTTCCAACCCCTTTACCTACAAACGATGAATCCGCCGCTGCTTCGCACCGGTATTTGTGAGTTTGTTCTCCATCCACTCCGGTCGAACTGGCACATTCATGCTGAAGACAGTTCTCCCACGCTAGAACAGCGTCCAAAATATCGGAAACTCAAAAATAAGGTCCGCGTGGTTCTACCACAAATGCATGCTCAATATTGTCCGGCCTTAAATACTCTTGACATTGTCCGGCTACTAATGCCTGGCAACCCTACCCGTGGTGAAGTGTGTGCGGTAAAATATAAGGTGGGAGTGGAAATGCATCTTTATATCGCATAAAAGCTAATACGTGGAGGTACGCCACAGCGGCATATTTTAGGACGTGGGTGTACTGAGAGAATTCGTTATGTAAGAAATCGTTACAAGCGATAAGACCGCCTTATGTATGTACTATTTACTACTATTATTTCGTCAGCCGTCGTCGTTGGCAGCCTTCAATTGTGCGTTTCCCAAGAAACTTTCTGCCTCGCACATACAAAAAAAACTATGGAATGAATTTGTGTCCGCGCGGTATTTCCGGAGGGTTAGGGGACAACTCGCCCGAAAAAAACTCGCCCGCGAATTTCAAGATTTTTTGGCTGGTCACTGTTCTAATCTAACCTAACCAATGACCGATACGATTTGCACTGCAAGCCAACGAAAAGCGAACGTATTCCTTTTTACAAGGTCGGCAGCTCTCTCCTCCTCTCTCGTCTGGTGTTGCGGGTGTTCATAAGCGGCGGTAATCGCTTACCATCAGATGATCCGTCTGCTCATCTGTTCCCTATATCATAAAAAAAAAGGTTAATAGTTAAAACATCGCACCCACTACACCCCCATCCTATCACAATTGTCGCAGCAACATCGCGCGTCAAATTAACGTCGCGGACGACGCTAGGCAGCGTCGCCGAGAAATATGGACGCTTTGACTTATATTCGCTACGGAGGAGGCAACAATACAATTGGAAGCATTTCTCTTATGTGACCCTTTGATGGCATTTGTCTGGAGATCACATATATTGTATGTTACTAGCGGCCGCCCGCGACTTCGTGCGCGTGGAGTTAATTATTGACACTTACCGTCATATTTTGGACAATCCACACAATATATTTTTATAAATTGTAGTTTATGTGTTATTCTGATGTATAAGCTATATTGTGGTAAAGTTTCATTCAAATCCATTCAGTAGTTTTTACGTGAAAGAGTAACAAACATCCATACATCCATACATCCAAACAAACTTTCGCCTTTATAATAGTAGTAGGATGTTATTTATAATTGCCTCGGTAATGTAGTAGGTAGTAAGTAGGTCGCACTTTGAAGCGACGGCTGGGTTCAATATCTGGGTCGGGCCTATGGGCCAAAACAGCAAAACTATGGTTTAAATTATGATTTAAACCATAGTTTGTTGTTTAGAAATTCTCAGTGTCAGCCCGAAGTCTGGCAGTTGGCGGACTTGGAAAGCATCTTAAGCCATTGGTCCTGCGCTCAATCTATCTAAGGTTGAGTCACAATATGTGTCCCATCGAATTAAGAGGGTAAGGGAATATAATTATTGAAGTAAAGGTAGGCAGTACACTTGTGAGCCCACTGGTGTTGCGGCACGTAACAATGGACCAAGTAGGAGTCTTTACACTGACGGCTATGGGCGGCGGCAATTACCACATAAAAAAAGGAATGGATGGTAGAAAACGTGGTTAAAGGAATGCAAATGTTCACCGATACATAAATAAATAAATTGAGACAACATCACATACATTGCCCTGGTCCCAAACTAAGGTTTTTTCCCTTGTACTATGGAAACCAGAAACAACGAAGGAACCACATACACCCAGACCCAACAAATATCTGTTTCATCAACAAACATTTGTGTTGGTGCGGGAATCGAACCCGCGACCCTTGCGTCTCAACCGGCTGTATATTTTTTTTCAAATCCACAAAACAAAGCAAGCCAAAAGACCACCTAATAAGACAATAAACAATCAACACCACGACACTTCCTCTCAAAATAACCAAGATAACCAAATTGATCAAGAACACGAAACTCGAGTCCGCATACGATAAATTACTGACTCGAACAGGGGTGCAACATCGTTCATAAAAAATAAAACGTAATAAAGGAGTAAATGTAAAGTATCAGCCTATATACTGTCCTACAGGGCAAAGGCTTTCATCATAGAAGTCAAGTCATCGCTACTATGATGGGACTAGGCATAATCACCACGCTTGCCTAATGCGAATTGGTAATTACAAACCCGAGCTATGTTCGAAAAATTCGAGGCATACTTTTAATAAAGGAGTACGTACACAAATTTTGCACAATTGTTAATGTATACACATCTGTTGATATATGATAAGCATGTAGAGTTGTCTTGATTGCTGGATTTGATTATTCATAAACTATAGCGAGAATAGTTTCGCCAATGAATGCTCCATTTGGCATTTTGCGATTTAAAACCCTTCCAGTAGGCCTAACAGGAATCCAAAAATTCATAACATTAACGTATCGTATCCACGCTAATATTAGCTTTTTAATTGGAAGGCGAAAAATATCATGGCTCAGGAACATACGACATTGGAATGGCATTAAATCCATTTAATAACTTTTTAGGCTTGCCATGGATAAGCCACGATCAGAGGCTAATCTTTAGTAATGCAGCAGCTGCTTGCGGCGGCTGTAGCATCATGCTGAGGCTGAACCTTGTTGGCCGCAACTTCTTTCCCTTGTTTTGTCTTTTGTCTGTGTAAATGTTATGGTCAATAAATGGTTTCTTACTCTTATTGAAGCGACACTTCGAGAAAAAGAGAAATATAATTTAGTACAAACATACCTAGCCAAATGGTACCTATTTTTTAAAACTGGACACATTGTTTGCACCCCTACTCGAACAAAGCAAGGCATAATGCAATTATACGGTAACAACAATTAAACCGCTATCGCTGGATCTCGGAACTGCATACTGCAATTTGCGAATGACACGCTAAAAGCATCAGACTTATGAAGATGCGTTTGTTGCGACTTATCAGGCGATCTGGGTAATACTGTGTTTTGTTAGGCGGATCGGGTTCGCGCAGTAATAGCACAAAATAATTACACACAGAAGGTAGACTCAGCCTGATTTTGAATTAAGAAGAGTTCGTTGACATATAGGTACTATGGTTGTTGCCCGGCATGAGGCACTTAATAATACTTAAGCGCGCGGCCTCTACCACAGACCTCGACAGTTTGACAATCTTATGTCATAGGCTAGGATTAATGTGGTCGAAAAGGCGTATTTCCCCGTTAGTGCGCATGCGTGAGTACATGACACGTTTTTAGCTCTTAGTTGGCAGTCAACTTTCTGTGTGTAATTATTTTGTGGTAATAGTACCTACTTGCATGTAAAAGAAAACTTGCACAGCATACAGACTGGCACAGATTGGACGGGCTGGATGGCGCATTTGGTAGTGACCCTGCCTCATACGACAAAGGTCGTTGGTTTGATCCCCACCCTGGACAATCATTCGTGTGATAAACAATTGTGTCTGTTCAGTGTCTGGGTGTAATATATTATGTATTTAAGTAGGTAAATATTGTATTTGTGTTTCTTCTGTTGACTGATATCCGTGATACCAGTGCTTAAGCTGCTTAGTACGGAGTCAGGTTAATGTATGAGGTGTTGTGAGAATCTATTAAGTACAGGAAGTTATTAATTGAGCCCTAAATTATTTAAAAATTGCATGCTATTTATATAAATACTAGTGGCCCGCCCTCACTTCGCTTCGGGACCGTAATTCAGAAATGAACCAATAGATGGCGCTGTCTCCAACTTCTATAGACAACGACTAGGCTTATAGGCAAACCGAAAACACGAAACGCTTGCGCGATGTAATTATACACAGCGCCATCTATTGGTTCGTTTCTGAATTACGGTCCCGAAACAAAGTGAGGGCGGGCCACTAGTATCTTTATAAATTGTATAGAAGAAGATATAGATTAGGGGCATATACACTTTTGTACACATCTTTATACTGTTTATTGGCATTAGATTAGGGACTTTTAACATAAAATTCAAATTTATATCTTCCTAAATAAGACTGCGGGTAGCGACATCCACTTTTATTTTCATAATTAAAACCAACTTTAATTTAATGAATGCAGACACGAATCGTTTCATAGACGTTTCGCATACATTTTAATGTGGACGGTCGTACAGTCGTGACAAGTTGCACGCGATAAGTTTATCTATAAGCTTAATATGATGGGGTGACGTTATTAATGGTAGACTGCGTGTGGGCTTGAGGGATTTTTCAAATTAATTACGTACTCAGTTGGCCACCAAGTGTATCCAAGGTAATAACACTATTTATAAAGAGATAACTTCTATAGACAACGAAAAGGCTTATAGGTTAACCGAAAACACGAAACGCTTGCGCGATGTAATTGGATACAGCGCCATCTATTGGTTCATTTCTGAATTACGGTCCCGAAGCGAAGTGAGGGCGGGCCACTAGTCCTACTATCCTACTACTATTATAAAGGCGAAAGTTTGTAAATATGGATGTATGGATGTTTGTTACTCTTTCACGTAAAAACCACTGAATGGACTTGAATGAAACTTTACCACAATATAGCTTATACATCAGAATAACACATAGGCTACAAGTTATAAAAATATATTGTGTGGATTGTCCAAAATATAACGGTAAGTGTCAATAATTAACTCCACGCGTACGAAGTCGCGGGCGGCCGCTAGTAATACAATAAATGCACCAGACAATCACACCAATCAACCTGGTCTCAAACTAGGGCAACCCCTGTACTATGAGTGCCAGGTAACGATAACTGAGGGCGTCAACCCAGAACACCCAGATCCAAGAAAACCTACAAAATGTAGTTTCCTAAATTGACTTGGCCGGGAATCGAACCCGGGACCTTTCACGTTTCTGGTGAACCTTAGCCACTGCGCCATCGAGGCCACACTGCGCAGGCACTGGTTCACGCCGGACTTCTGTGAGGGTGTGGTATCACTCCGGTCGAGTCGGCCCATTCATGCCGATGAGTGGCTCTCCCACGTCAACGATCCCACGATCGATCGCAATTAGTATTTTCACCCTATTAGTATTGAAATACTTTTGTAACTAGGTAAGTTATGAAATCGTCTCTAAGTGGGGTAGTCAACCTTTTTTCAGGTGTGATTTAACTCAAAATTTTGGGCTCAAAAATATTAAAAAGTTTCTCTCCCTGTACAGAGCCCCTCCCTGTCATTTTACCATAAAAAAGAAACAATTCTCGCATCTTGGCTGTTGAACAATCGTTACTCAGCGCCAGTTTCCTGCGTAATTAAAAACTAATTCCCTTACGTTAACAAAAGATCGTTAATAATCCCAATTGAAAAGGGTAAAGGACGATTTACACAATGTTTGGATGGATTTTGGTCCTTTTTGGCGAAAATTTTGGCATAACCTTTTTGATTTTTTTTAAACGCCGGCTCGACCAGATTTGTTCCATGACCTCACAGAAAATAAGCGCAAAGCAGTGCCTGTGCAGTGTTTCGTCGAGTGAGTGAGTGAGGGAGGGGGCCCAACTAAGGAGGCCTTTCCCTTGCTTAACGCTTCGGCATGAAGACGTGAAGCAGCGTCTGTCTCGTGTTTCGCACGAGTGATGATACCGAAGGCTCAATCAGGGTTAATGGAGTTAAAAGGTGAGCAGCGCACTTGTGACTCAGTTGGTGTTGCTAATGTCTATGGGCAGCGGCATTCGCTTACCGTCAGGTGCTCCGTCTGCTCATCCTCCACCTGTGATATTATAAAAAAAAGAAATATTACTAAAAATATCAAGCTAAAGAATCACATGACATATAAAGTTAGCTTGATTTAAAGTAAGTAAACCGTTACATTGTAAGTTGTTAGTAAAATAAAATTAACATGCTTCTACAGACGAAGCCATCTAAGCTTGTGAATCGTCCTTAACGCGATTTAACTTGTAAAACCACACGTAACAGAACAAAGGGTAACATAAATTTGACACACAGACGTACGGACAGACAGAAACGCATCAGTCACGGCTCAGAGGAGGAATTGTGACTTTAATTACAACTTAAGTGCTAATAACTCCGTTATCTTAAAATTAGAGGAAGTTAAGCTTAAGTTAAGTAGGCATAAAACCTTTGTATCGGGCGATGATTAAGTATTTTAATGCTTGTTGGAGATTAGCGAGGAAATTGTAAAAAAAGCAATTAATTTTAACAGGTTGCAAGTAAATTGATTGTTTGCATGAATAAATAAGTAGGTTATATACGGAGCGGACCCATAGGTCAAGAACCAAGGGTTGTTGACACCTGCAAGTTATGGTTTAAGACAAAATAATTGGTTTTACGATAATTCGATTTAAGCGACACGATAAAACGACACATAAGTACTTATATCGCCGCCATTTCGGAAAAGAGCGCTATGTGACTTTTGGGACTTAGTTATAGATAAGGGTTGAAAATAAAAATACTAACTATATTTTGTTTTTAACCTGGAAAATGACAAACAAATTTTGAATTTCCAAAGTATTATTGACATAATGTTTGAACTTCCACTTCTCGTAGTCGGTCACGTGACTTGTACATTTTGTATGGGAAATCAAAAATTTTTTGACTTTCTAAAAGCCTTAGAGCAAAAGTTGTTTAAAATGGTCGATGAAAATGTAGTCTACTGATACATCTTGTATATTCACGTTGACAAATAAACCAAAATGCTATGAAGAACCATAATGAGATTATTTTAAGTAAATGCTCTTTCATCATCAGCAACCCACGCTCGTCCACTGCTGGACATAGGTCTCCCCCAATGCACGCCACCGCTCCCGATTTTCAGCCACTCTCATCCAGCTCACTCCAGCCAGCCCGAATGTCGTCATCCCATCTTGTAGCAGGGCGTCCAACACTACGTTTACCGAGTCGCGGTCTCCACTCAAGGACTTTATGGCTCCAACGGTTGTCAGTTCTGCGGCTAATGTGTTGTAAATACTCTTTATTTGACGCAAAATAAAATAAATAGGTACCATAAACATCTTACCCAACTTTAAAGATAAAAAGTGTTAATGAACGAACCTTCATTAGAGACGAAATTAAAATAATCCGTCTACTTTAAGATCTTCAAAACAGTTTTAAATATAAACAGGGGAAAGTTGAGCAGTTTCAAATTCACTGCACAATCCAACAGCTATATAAATGCAAATCAAATACTTTGTAGCATCCCCTTCTCAAACTGTGACTCTTACACCCCTGGGGAAAGCGATCATACTTGGCTGCTACAGTCTCGTAAGTTGCAGTAAAGCAATAAGACAGCTTGAATTCAAAACAAGACCATCATCTTCTTCTTCTTTCGTACGGGCTTTTCCGCAATTAAGCTGCAAATGTGCCCATTTCGCGTGCGGAGGGTGATGTTGACCGGTCTTCACTCCAACCAGCCAAGTTCAAGGAAACCTGCCAGCGCCTTCGCTCTGCTGAAGATTTCCCGGAGACTACCTAGGTTTCCCAGGTAATGCGCCCGGCAGCTGGCCACCTCTCTGCACTCCAGCAGGATGTGGGCGGCTGTCTCGTCCTCTCCATGCATGCTCTGCATAGAGGGCTGTCTGTAACACCTAGATTGAATAGATGTTTGTTAAATCCATCATCATATTTACAAAGTCATCGGCATAACTCAATGGATAAAGTCATAGAGTTTTTTTTTTTTGAATGAAACAATCTAGTTAATCCAAAGTCGAGAAAAGGAACTTGTAACCAAAAGAATGATGGGTATAGATGTAAATGGGTGGAGGAACAGAGGAAAGCCGAAAAAAGATGTGTAGATTGTGTTAAGAATGGCATGACCGAATAGGATGTGGATAACAATGAGAATGACAGGGACAAATGAAAGAACTGCGTACTAATACTGCGCCGCTAATCTGGGAATAAGGTAGGAAGATGTTTTTTTTTATTCAATACAGGTGACAGATGAGTACCTAGATGAATCGCCCAAAGACACCAGCAACACCAGTAGAGTCACAAGTTCGCTGCAAACCTTTATCTCCCCAATTGGGCCCGGTACCCTCACTCCTACTCCTCACTCGACGAAACACAGCGCAGGTACTGCTACACGCCGATCTTTTGTGAGGCTGTGATATCACTCCGGTCGAGCCAGCCCATTCATGCCAGTGCATGGTTCTCCCACGGATTTATAGGCTTTAAGTAGAATATTTTTCTTGAGGTAAGATAAAACTGGTTAATAGGAACTCCTGTTTTAAACAGATTTGCGGTCACGCGGTCTCCGGCCACTGTCTCGGTTTCCTTGCTTTATGATCACGTCATGCTAACTAGAGCTAGTATTTTTTCTAAATATGAGAATAACTCCTCACTGTCCAGTTGTATTGCATTGTGCCGTAGGAAAATGATCAATTTGTAGGTTCAAACAACTGGTGCATGAGTACACTGTCTTTTTTTGTCAATAACGTTTCAGTGGCATCTGTGTGTGTGTAATCAACTCCATCTTCTCCATCCATCTCGTTTTCAACCGTCCTCTGTTCCTCCACCCATTTACGTTTAAACTTATCACTATTAATACAAAAATACGGCGCTAGTTTGTTTTTAATATTAAAGGCGAGCAAGTGGGTCACCTGCTGGTAAGTAATTACCGCCACCCATAAAGTCGCAGGTAAATAACTCTAATGAACAATTAGCATGTAAACAGCTAGCATCTAGCCTTATTGTACTGTCTATAGCTGTTGTTTCACTCATGTATTCTATTTCTGTGCAATAAAGAATATCTATCTATCTATCTATCTTTTTCAAAAAACTTTGGGATCCAACGTGTTTAAATAAACCGGTCCATTAGCAAATATATTGCTATTTTTTGTCCCTTAAAGCAAGTCGAGTCAAAGGCACTTTGTCCGACTAAGCCGTCGACTCTTGGAACGTCGGATGATAACACAGTTCGGCTAAGATGTTCATAAATTTAAAATTCTTCATACTTTTCAAAGTTTGATTAAAAGAAGAATTTTCTTAACTCAAATGTGTAAAGAAAATTGGTTGCTTTTAGGTCCTAACTTCGATCATAACATCTCCAAATACACAATCAACATAATATTGCCTCAACCCTCTTAATTCGATGGATACGACCCATCGGTCGTATCACACTGGTGTTGATTATCAGATTGAGCGTATCACACTGATGTTGATTATCAGATTATCAGATTGAGCGCAGGACATGTGGGAGAGCCACGCTTCAGTATGAATGGGCCGGCTCGACCGGAGTGATACCACTGCCTCACAGAAAACCGGCGTGAAGCAGCCCCTGTGCTGTGTTTCGCCGAGTGAGTGAGTGTACCGGAGGCCCACCCGGGGTTGCAAGTGTCCACAAGGGGCGGCTATTGCTTACCATCAGGTTATCCGCCTGTTTGTCTGCTACCTATCACATAAAAAAAGGACCAACGGCTTAACGTGCTTTTCGAGGCAAAACTACCGATTTCCAGACTTTGGGCTCACTCTCAGAATTAATGAACAAATGACTTGATTTTTCCCATGATGACTTTAACCTTCTGATAAAGCCATCTACGATTCCAACTCATGCATTATCCCCAAATACAATTAGATGCATTATCTGAGCCAACACAAATGACACGGGAATAACATCCGCATTGCATCCAATGCATCCGCAAATATCATTCGATCATCGTTACCCGAATGCATCGATGCTGAAGGTATTATGCAGTATGCATAACGGGAGTTTGTTAGGAATACTCTATTAGGTAAATGGAGATTTTGATAGTAATCCAACACAAACAACTACTTTGGGGTGTATCTGTGAGCATTTACATCCCTGTAACTACGTCTTGGACATCTTTAAAGCAAGAGTGAATCGGCATCTTTTAGGCAAACGCGTACCATCCTAGACTTTCCATCAGGTGCGATTGTGGTCAAGAGGCCTATATTTCAGTAATAAAAAAAAGTCTTCTATCAATCATTCATTCAAAGAAAGTTCCAGAACAAATGTTGTTCACAAACATTTGTTCTGGAACTTTCTTTTCCATTCTGGAACATGTCTTGAAAATTCGCATCGACAATTTTACTTTATTATACAACTAGTGGACCGCCCTCACTTCGCTTCGGGACCGTAATACATCGCGCAAGCGTTTCGTGTTTTCGGTTTACGTATAAGCCTTGTCGTTGTCTATAGAAGTTATCTCTTTTTAAATAGTATAGATGTCAGTCACGTAAATTGTTGATTTTGTACACAGAGCAGAAAAAAATTTCAACGTACTTTTTCAAAAGTCGTAGATCAAAAAAGTTGTTAAGAATGGTTGTAGAAGAATATTCACATACCCTGTTATGGAGGAATATGCTCGCTTTTTGAAGATTTGCAGGTCGTATCTGCTTGCTTGGATTTCAGTCTATTATCTTCTGAAAGCCACTCGTTCCCATATTCTCGTTAGACTGTGATTCAAGAAGATAATATCTTATTTACGCCGAGTGAGTGAGGGTACCGGAGGCCCACTCGGGGGGGAAGGGGATAAAGGTTGGCAGCGCACTTGTAACTCCACTGGTGTTGCAAGTGTCCATGGGCGGCGGCAATTGCTTACCATTAGGTGATCCGCCTGCTCGCCTGCTACCTATCACATAAAAAAAAAAAAATATATATTTTAGTAAAACTTTTATTCAAACTCCATGTACAGTTGGCACATCAAGTTATCCCCCTGCAATGCGAAAATAGCACTTGTACCTCAGACATTAGGACGTTCAAAAGGGGTGACTCGACCTGGTGCCGTGTGTACTCGCATCATGCTCCTCCTTTGGCACACACGTACACATTAAGGCAGTAAAAATTAGCTTCACCCTGCAATTATCTGTAAATGCATATTTTACTAAGCCCGAATGGATGCGACTCGGTACGAAAGTTTTGCAATATGTTAAGACAACCGTGGGAGAGCCACCCTTCGGTATTTTTTTTATGTGATAGGTAGCAGACGAGCAGGGGGTCACCTGATGGTAAGCAATTGCCGCCGCTCATGGACACTTGCAACACCAGTGGAGTTACAAGTGCGCTGCCAACCTTTTATCACCTTCCCCCCCGGGTGGGCCTCCGGTACCCTCACTCACTCGGCGAAACACAGCACAGGGACTGCTTCACGCCGGTTTTCTGTGAGGCAGTGGTATCACTCCGGTCGAGCCGGCCCATTCATGCCGAAGCGTGGCTCTCCCACATTTAGATGGGCCAGCTCGACAAAAGTGATACCACGGCTTTACAGAAGACTGGCGCGGAAGCGGAGGCCCAATTGGGGAAAAGGGGGTTAAAGCTCTTAGCGCACTTGTGACTCTACTGGTGTTGCAGGTGTCTATGGGTTGCGGCAATGGCACCATCAGTGTGCCATCAGTATGTGCTAAGAATTCTAAACTTTTTGCTCGACTCGGGAATCGAACCCAGGACCCCAAGATCAGAGATTGGTACTTAAACCACTAGACCAACGGGGCGCATAATGTTGTATTTGGTTTGGCCGCCTGCGTTTAGTAGTGGGTCGCACATTAAAGCGACGGCTGCGCTTGGGTTCTTTCAAAAATGTGTACCTCAGTTTTTCTCTTCCCAAATTCTCCGTATGGAATATCAGTTGCAGGAGGATTTATAATGTTGTACGATGTTCATCAATTTACAAGACGGTATCAAAAGTTTAAAAGCGGCGCCGAGTAAAAAGGCCCCCCACCTGGCCAGTCCTCTAAATCCTCATTTCGCGTACCACACCGCTGTGGGCCATAAAAAATAATGTTACCGTTTCAACTGCGTGTGATAGCCCTGGTCGACATGAAAAGCGTATTTTCGTGCATTTTTTAAAATTACGTCACTGGACACCTCTCATATCGATGAAATTTTAATCCCGTCGAAATTACATCTGAACCGAATTATGTCAATAAAGATTTGGTTTATGACCGCAAATTGCTGGTAACAGCTTCATTTTGCAAGTAATGTGAAAGATTGGATTAAGGGCTTTAAGATACGTATTTTGGTTAACTGAAAATGTTTGACTTGTATGGTGTTGATTATTGACGTTGATAAATCTTATAAAACAACGACTTACTGCCGCTCTCAGAGACGTAAATGACCTTAATTTTAACTTAAGCGAAAATGTTGACCTTTATATCGATTTCGATGGCGCAGTGGCTAAGGTGAATGTTTCGCCTGAAGTGCCGGTCGGCCGGGTGCCGGAAAGGTCCCGGGTTCGATTCCCGGAATTTAGGAAACTACATTTTCAAAATTTTCTTGGATCTGCGTGTTCTGGGATGACGCCCCCAGTTAATTATCGTCACCTACTACTCATAGTACAGGGTTTGCCCTAGTTTGAGACTAGGTTGATTGGTGTGACGCATTATCATCATCATCATCAGCAACCCACGCTCGTCCACTGCTGGACATAGGTCTCCCTTGTGCACGCCACCGCTCCCGATTTTCGGCCATTCTCATCCAGCTCACTCCAGCCAGCCTTCGAATGTCGTCATCCCATCTTATAGCAAGGTTCTTTGGACTACAGAACCCAAAAAAGAACAAGTAGATGTACGAAGAAACAATATTTCCCCAAAATATACAAAATTATCGCTTATTAAAAGTTAAATAATAATGAGAAATTAGAATCCGATGGAAAATTTCCTCGTTAATTTGCAAAAGGGAGATTTTTACCCTTCCCGGGGCAAATCCGGGCAACCATAGCAACGACCCCTAGGTTTTTAATGAGCAATTAATGAATTTTCGTTCTTAAGGTGCGGGAATTAAAAATAATAATATCAAAGTGATTTGTATTTTTTTCACCTTTTTGTTGAATGAAACCGTAATTATTTAAAAGCTGTGAAAAGAAAAATTATGTTTTGCGTAGTTTTGAAGTAAAAAGCCACTATGTTTTATTAGGACTGGTGTGATAAGAAAAATCCAGGTTCATAAAATAATCGAAATCTTTGAAATAAATGGTTGCGTGATTAAATTTTAATTTCATTATGCTATAGAATTAAATAAGCTTTAAAGGAAGCATCAAACACAAAATATTGTATCTAGACTAAGTTACTGCAATAAACACAATTTTATTTTTGTTATTGATTCGTTATCCAGCACCATCTATTGATCCCGAAATAAAATGAGAACGCTTTACTTATAAACACATAGGCTTTCCAAATTCATGTACAATTTTGGCTCTTTACTGCGAAAATAGCAAAGCAACAGAGACAAACTTTTCCAGCCACGCTTATCTGCCCAAAAATCCCAATACCCACAAATTAAACCAACATAAATTAAAAAGTTAACCGGATCATAACCGTTCGCAATGCGCACTTAACCAACTTTTTACTCGAATTTTAATGCGGCGACTTCAAAAAAAAATTAAATACGTAAAACAAACAGAGATATAAACGGGTGGGCCCATTTACATACAAATGAGTTGGTGCGAAATAATTTCAGTTGGACGATGGCTGCATAGGGCGGGAGGAAAAAACCGGCAAGGGTGAGTCCATTGGACTTTTCTTTGGTTCCATTAAAATGGTATTGGACGCCTTGGTGGGTAGCGGGTCACACTTTAAAGCGACGGCTGCGCTTGGTTCGATTCCAGTGTCGGGTCAAAAAGGAGGAGGGGATCTCTGGGCCAAAAGTTATCAAGATGAAAAGCATCCTCAAAAATCGGTAATATTTTTGTAAAGAAACTCACAAAATACTAGACCATTTTACAATCCAGAATATTAGAAAACTTAAAAACATCGTATTAAACTAACTATCGATATAAAGCGAATTTGATGACAACACAATAATCGTTAAAATGTATGAAAATCGTGTAAGAAATTGATAATCGATATTGTACCTAATCTATGAAGTACTCGGACTAATTAGAACTCTTCCGAGTTGAAGTATGAGGTGATGTATTTTTCTTTTTCATAAAGAAAAATTGATTTGACAAGTGTCAATAAAACGTTTGTCAAGAAAAGATTAATTTCATGTTTTTCAGCGATATAATGTTATTAATTTCAAAGTTATGGATGGCTTTTTATCACGGAGATAAATTATACAATTGGATATAATTTTGGGCTATGTGTCCCGTATACTTACCTATTATAGGTAAGTACCTTCTTAACCTCACTTTTACTATTAATTCAAAAATCTCGATTCCTGGATTGCCTAGTTTTCCTAAAATGTTTGTGGCGAACTGTTATTATGAATCTTTAATAATAAGGCATCTTTGATTTGTATAACACTAGAGCCCACAAATATATTAAACCGGTTTCAGTTTCCTTTGTACCTGATATTTTCAGAAAATCTCAGTGCCATAATATGGCCAGGGTGAAGTTTGGAAGTAAAGCACGTTAAGCCGTTCTTCCTGCACCCAATCTCTTTGAGCCAAGTAATTTGTTGGTCTGTGTTTGCGAGCTAGAATCTCCCGAATCATCTGACACGATCACTCAGGGAGATTCCGAGAATAGCCTTCTCCATTGCCTTCTGAGTGACTTTGAGCCTTTATAAGCGGCCCATTCTAAGTCACCTTAATATAAGTTACTAATAGACAAAGAGAGGAGAAGAGACTGCCGTTGGGGCGGAAGAGTCCTTGAGTGGGGGCCGCAGTCGTGGCCAGCCCTCCACAAGGTGGTTCGACGGTCTAGTGAGGGTCGCGGCAGCTCCTTGGATGCGGGTGGCACAGGACCGATCTGTGCGGAGAACGTTGGTGAAGGCCTATGTCCAGCACTGATGATGAACATTTGATGATGAACGCTGAAATGATGATGACACACAAATCAGTCGTCCCAAATAGATGGATGATGAACCCAGAAAGGTGTTTTCTACTCTACAGCGGGCTCCTAAAACCTATGCTTCTTTTTCACAGGCCATTTGGTTTGGGAATGGTCACTTCTCTATTTACTGCGTTTATTTTTGCCCGACTGTTTTATACAGGACCGGTTTTTATTGGCATCGGGTTAATTGAAAATTCTAGACTAGACAACTGGTTCCGTGTGTTTTCGGGCAGAGTTTTCGGAAATAACAAATGCTAATTAAATAAGGTTTTTTACTGTCTCTCATGTCGATCTGATAGTGGGTTTTGTTGTGCTGGTTTTAGGAACGGAGAGTTGTTTTAGTTTGATTTTTTTTCTGATTCGGGTAAAGTTATGTAAATACAGAACAATGATTTTCTATTCGTGTTTGTTTAGGGTCCGGGTATTAATATAATATAAAACTTTTGGTACATATACAAGGATAGTTATTTCGTAAAAAAATTCAGTGCAGTTTGTAAAAAGTATATATATAAATATACTAAATACTTAGCTTATGCACTGGTGTTACGGATATCAGACAACTGAGAAATAAAATGCATATTAATATAAAACATTAATAAATACATTGGAGACACTGAACAAACAAATTTTTTCTTAGCAAGAAAGCTTACCGAGATTTAGGTATGTGACCTTTACCTTCATCTAGAATATCTAGACTAGAGTCTCAACTAGTACTATAATATTTTTTATTATATTCAGACTTCACTCAATCAAAAGTAAAGTTAAGTATCAGCCTATATATACTGTCCCACTGCAGGGCAAAGGCCTCCATCATACAAACCAAGTCATCTTAGTCTAGCTTAATCACCACGCTTGCCTAATGCGGATTAGTGATCATAAACTCGAACTCGAGTTTTCGAACTCAATCATAACTTATCAAAAAATATGCAGAACCCACTAGTAGTCGCGAGACTTTTCCCTCCCCCGAACGCGGCAAAAAGGCCCAAGCTCTTTCATAGTTTTATTCATTGATGGATCGTACAATACGCCGCTGTCATTTTTGCCACTTCATTTTTCATCGCGTCAAAAAATCGATTTTCCGACATTTCGCCTGTTCATAGATTATAGAGCAAATTGGCGCAGACAGGACGTATGGATAGAAACGTGATTTGTGACTGCGTATCTGTTGGGGATTGGATAATTAAAAAAAATGTAACTTGTTCGAATTTTGAAATCAGATTTATTCTTTTTTAGGTACAGACAGACATCAAGTTAAACTTCAATTTAGTTTAATTCATTATGATAGCGATCCAGTACTGTGCGTTTCTTGTGGAATTTCCTTCCACGAACCTCAGTTTTGTAGAATGGTTTAGCCGCAGTAGTATTTCGCGACCTACGAGAGCGTACTCTTATTCAAAAGGTCTGCAACCCATCAGCGACTTATCTGATGTTCATGGGCGGTGACTACTTACCAATAGGTGACCCGGTTGCTCATTTCTCGTCGAAATTTATAAAATTGAAAGTGAAGTTTGAAATTAAATAACTATTTCACAATAATTGGTTTCTATGAAACATTTACAACTAGATAAACCTTTTTGTTATTCGGTATTCGGACTGCGAGGTTCAAAAAGATGTGTTCATAATAATCTTAAAATAATGCTTAAAAATACAATTCTAGGCAATTTCCGAACAGTTTCCAATATAAGGTTATAATAAAATTCGAAAAGAAACTATAATTGTTATCATATAAATAAGCACTGAAAAAAATATATATCCACGATAGCAGTATTGAAGCAACCACTTTTTACATTCATTTCCAAATTTAGCAAAAAGTACAGTTGACCCCACTCGTTCATATTTACATAAAACGATATGGCTAATTGGATTTAAATTTTGCAACAATGATTCATGCCATTTAAATTTCGTTCAAGACTATTAAAAAGCAATAAAACACACGATTTATTGATGTCCAACAAAATTATTGGTTGGCAAAGCAAATTACAGGAACAAAATTAATTCAGGGGTCACCGCCGGTCGCATATCTACCTTTTGTTCGCACTAACGTAAATGGCAGTGAGGAAACTCCGTAGCTTCAAGGACAGCCTACATTATTTACGATCTGGATATCTAAAAGGGAAGATAATGAAAAGGCATCTGCTAGGCAAACGCGTAATATCCTAAATTTCATTGATGCCTTCTATCAGGTACGATTGTATGATTTTTTAATGGATAGAGGGTTTTTTTAATGGAATAGAGGATTTTTTTAATGACAAATAAATTAATAACTTAAGAGGAAAGGGAAAAATGTTAGGCGTGCAGCAAGGACTTTGGTTTTTTTTTTATATTTGATAGGCGGTCAAAGAGCAAAGGCCACTTGATGGTTAGCGATCACCGTTGGACTGCAACACCAGTAAAGTTAAAAATATACTAACTTTAGTCTCCCCAACCCCCTGACACGTAGATCTTTTTTACTCACAGTTATTCTGCGAAGTACAGTGATAAATATTTTTTTATTAAAACGTTTTCAAAAAATATTTTGTCGAAATATAAAAACTAGCGGCCGCCCGCGACTTCGTCCGCGTGGAAAAGTAACTTTTTACCCCCTTTTAACCCCTTACTACCCCCTTTTTCGCAATAAAAAGTAGCCTATGTTCTTTCTCAGGGTCTAGATCATCTGTATACCAAATTTCATTTAAATCCGTTCAGTAGTTTTGGCGTGAAAGAGTAACAGACAGACAGACAGAGTTACTTTCGCATTTATAATATTAGTATGGATAATTAGTTTTTAGTACGTATCAGTGAGCATTACTTCACTGCAAAGTTTACAGTACCTGTGTATCAAAAGTTTCTTCAGAATTCTGAATCATTGGAAGTTGATTAATAAGTAATTGTTTCGAGAAATCGTGTTTGAGCCCAAGTGGTAAGTAAGTGGTGGCACAATGCACATTATAATCAATTACTGTGTTTATGGGTATCAGTTTTTTGGGGAAGTGGCCCAAGTAAGATTTGAGATGTTATTAAAGCGGACAGGGATATTAATTTCAAACACCTCATTATGTAGCCTTAGACCATGCCTCATACGCCAACGGTCGTGGGTTCGATCCCAAATCTTGACAAACATTCGTGTGATGAACACTTGTGTTTGTTCAGTTTCTGGGTGTAATAAATGTAGGTAAATAATAATTATATTTGTGATACCTCTGTTGTCTAATATCTGTAACACAATTGTTTAAGCTACTTAAGTACTACAGAGTCAGGGTAATTTATTCGATGTTGTGACAGTTAAATGTATGAGAGGTAGTGAAAATGTACAGTCGAGTTCAAAAATATGTATACACTTTAGGACCTTGTCACAATACATGTTTATAAGAAAGTGGAAGTCGTTTTCCTACACATACGTACTGTGACAAGGTCCTAAGGTGTATACATATTTTTGAACTCGACTGACTTATACTTAAAACGAAATTGAGTGTCAAATGCTCCCTCTGCGACAAGCAAGCAACTCTTTGGCCGACGATTACAAAGCCCGATGTGTGGCTGTGCAAATGGATTAAGCAATGATGGGGCATTCCGAAAGAACTGTCCGGACTGAATCAATTTCTATGCTAATTCTATTAGGTTTTTAGCCCGTCCAGCGTAATCTCCGGTCGTATCTGCTTTTAGCGTTACGGGAAAAGGAGTTTGGAAAGCTTACGAGTGGGCTCGGTTTAGTGTGAAAGGACATGTCCTGTATTTATTTATTTATTAATTGAGTACAGCCACATGATACAGATTAATACAATCACAGTTCTTGTACCTGGATAGGACACTATCTGTATCTACTTATTGTTTCAAAAAATCGAGACAAATCTACCTATAAATATTATTTACAATAGACTTAACGTCGTAAGTCCCAGACAGCAGACACAATGGAAAATCAATTGTTTCATGCCTTTTAAAATGCTTTGGGTCTTACGACGTTAAGGAAAATGCAGAATAGGCAGTAGGCAAACGAGCAGACGGATTAACTGATGGTAGAACTTTATTGCACTAAAAGATTAATACAATAGGCGAACTTAATGCCAAGAGGCATTCTCTACCAGTCAACCTTTGGGTCATACAGAGAGAATGATGGTGCGGCGAAAGGAGGTTATGTTTTCGCGGAGAAACTGACAGTAATAGAAATTATTCAGTATTCTAAATTCTGTATAACTAATGAAATGCCTAATACTTAATTCCTACATATAATATACATAATATAAATAAAATAATATTTATAACCCTATTTGCTGCCGCCTATAGACAATTGCAAAACCAGTAGAGTCACAAGTGCGCTACCAACCTTTAACCCTTTCCCCCGAATTGGCCCTCTGGTACCCTCACTCATTCATGCCAAAGCGTGGCTCTCCCACGGTTACTCGACCGGAGTGATATAATTTTCTCCCTCGCACAATCACTGACAAGTAGAAAATGCTGTAAGTTACACCCGTCTAACTACTTAACTACGTTGAAAAATTTCTATCTGTATTTTTATACTCATGTTTTCACAAATAAAAATCTTAACATTTTATCTTCAACGTCGTAAGGCCTAAGTAACAGCAGACACAATAGAAAATCAATTGTTTTTGCCTCGTATGAGGACACATGGGACTTACGACATTAAGTTATTAACTCTGCCATTATTGTACATTTTTATCTCGTGCAATAAAGAATGAATAAACCCGTCCTTCAATCTTGACTTCACAACACAACTTTCGAGTCTGTTATTGTACTGTTGGCACCACAGCCTCAAAGCTCGGAAGTGGCGTCTCGGAAGCCAGCACTGTCGCGACTCCAACTCATATTCGGCGAAATATGATTTCAGTTTGTCTATTGTAAGGTGTCGGTGCCTGGACATTCGCTTTTATTGCATCGGACAAAATGTAAGGCAGGGGAAGGTGAGTATCTTAAGTCAAATTTTGTGATTTTTAAATGGAGATGGAGATAGATGGAGAGGAGCGGATGGACACCTGATGGTAAGCGATCAAGCCGCCACCTATAGACACCTGAAACACCAGTAGAGTCACAAGTGCCATGCCAACATGTAACCTCCTTTCCCCCCAATTGGGCCTCCAGTACCCTCACCAAGTAGGTATATGTATTCTATGACCCTCACTCACTCGACGAAACACAGCGCAGGCGCTGCTTTACGCCGGTCTCCTGTGAGGACGTGAGTATCACTCCGGTTGAGCCGACCCATTCATGCCAAAGCGTGGCTCTTCCACAGTTGAAAGTTAAAAGATGGCAGACGAGCAGACGGATCACCTGATGGTAAGCGATTGCCGACGCCTATAGACATCTGCAAAACCAGTAGTCACAAGTGCGCTGCTAACCTGTCATTATGATATTTTGCTTGGACTGGTCCTTTGGCACATTTGGTAGTGACCCTGTCTAACACGCCACAGGTCGTGGGTTCGATTCCTATCCTGGACAAATGTTCGTGTGATGAACACTTGTGTTTGTTCAGTGTCTGAATGTAATCCTCTGTTGTCGATATCTATCTATAATAACAGGCGGGTCACTTGTTTAGTGATAATAAATTTGTCAGGAAATAGATGACTGCCCCAATCGCATATTTGATGGTGACCTTGCCTCATACTTGTACGTAATAATAATGACAAAGTCAGTAAATTAGATTCAGTGTCATGAATACTTGTACCTTTTGTATAGTATTTCTGATTTGGATATTTATTTATCTTTGTCCGGATAGACAGACACAATAGTAGCAAATTAATAATTAACACTGCCAGTTGAGTGTTAACACAAAAAGTAACCTATAGCACTCTGAATCCTATGAACGGTATCCGCTAGAAGAACTTTCACGTCTATTCGTAGATTCGTTTTCCGTGAAGGATGGTAAAACAAACACACACGATTTTCCATTTATAATAAGACTTCAGTTACTGTTGTTTTTAAGTACTGTGTAAAAGCGGGAGCACCTAAAAGTGACTTAAAGTTGGTTTTATGGCGCATTTGAATCTGAAAGTTTTGAATCGCTTAATGTTTCGGTAGGTGTCGCCACCGGGTTAGCGTCAAGGGCCATTCGCTTTTATGTGCGGTTTTATATGCTAGAAGGTTCTTTTAATAAACTTGAAGTGTGAATGGTAATTGAAAAGTTAAGGATGTTGAAGACAACGCAATGAGATGACAAATAAATCTTGGATACAGATACTTACCAGCTGAGTTACTTCAAAGGTTTTAAAGCACTTAAAGCACATGCTGGCCCATACACAAAATATTGTATATTGTACTGCTATAATTTTATACTTTAATAAATAATTATAATAATATTCAATGGTGCAAGTTATAGCGAGTAACGAAAGAAGAAATCAGGATTTTTCATGATTGCCTTTGAAGGATGCAAGCTTGGATTCGAACCTATATCCTTTCTTGGAAAACAAGTGTTCTTATCCATGAACTAACATCGCTCTCTAATAAATAATAATATTTATTTGTCATCCACTGTAGACACTAATATCTGTAACACAAGTGATTAAGCTACTGAGTACGGAGTCGGGTCAATGTATGAGACGTTGCGTGAATTTAAATATAAAAAAAATAAGCTAAACAGAAGGGTCTATACAGGATGTAACAAAAAGGGGGTATCATCCCAAAGTGAACCGATTCTGACACACTTTAAAAATCTCAATTAGAGTTTTTAATCTGCCAAGTTAATATTACGATTATTAATATATAATTGAAATCCGATTCTTTGTGAAATCTATTTCAATTCGCACATCACTATGAACTGATAGGGATATTAAACTTTGACCGCTCTTTTTTGAATAGTTACCGCCCCTTGTATTCCTGACAATTGTTTGTAAATGAATTACGGTAAGATTGTTTATCTTTTCCTAAAATATTTTTTTATAAATTTGAAACTTTGTATAATATAGAATCTACACAAGGTACACATTATTTCCCTTCATGGTTGATACCCCCTTTTTGTTACACCCTGTACACGGGCCTCAGATGTCATTATAAAGCCACTGACAGAAGTCATTTTGAGGCCTTAGGACCAATTCCCAAAGTAAATCAGCTGATCGGGTTGAATTTCCTGAAGCATTTCATACTTGTTACCCCACGGAGGCATTTCGATACCTCTGCACAAAGCTGATTAAAGTTTCAATAACACCGAACTCCTAATTCCCCCGCACGTGGCACGGCCTCACAATCTTCCCATTAAACCACACCGTGGTATTATAATTACTCTAAGTACTTCTGAAATTACATGCAAATTTCCCGGAACTTTAGGGCGCACACGAACTGCAAGCAACTATTAGCCTCGCTGGGTTGAGTTGGGGTTAGCAGTTCACTAGAGTGAAAGGATTCGTGACAGAATTGAAAAAATGTAATTACGCAACTTAAGGACAACAGACTTCTTCTTTCTAGCAAAAAGGAGGAGAACACATTTCTGGTCGCTGAGCGGAAGATTACCCGTAAGATTCTTGGACAAGTCCCTAGGCAGCATGCGGCTGCTCAAATATACCGAGATTGAAGAGCATGTGGAAGAGCCTAAATAATTAAGAGATAACCAGCGCCCATAGATTACTATCTATGGAAAGTTTGACAGCGCTTTCAAACTATCAACCCCCTTCCCCCAATTGGACCTCCAGTACTCTCACATACTCGACAAATCAGCGCAGGCGCTGCTTCTTGCTTGCCTTCTGTGAGGCCATGGCATCGCTCCTATCGAGCTGGTTCATTCATGCCGAATGCCTTGTCTCTTCTACGGTACCAAACTTGTTAGTTCGTAATATTTTGAAGGTTTATTTATTAATAGCCGGTCGACAAACAGACGGGTCACCTTTTGGTAAGGAATTACCACCACCAATGGACCCGCAACACCAAAGGAGTCACAAGCACACTACCGACCTTATAAGAAGGAATATGCTCGCTTTTTAAGGGTTTGCAGGTCGTATCGGACCCGAAATAGAGCAGACAACAGCTTTGGCAATTGATTATGACATGTAGCAAAAATGTTAGTTCTTCTTTGACAACTGTTTGTCAAACTTTTTTGCCAATGCGGCTGGAAGGAGTTCATTCCATAGTTTTCGTGGTTCTTTTTTTTGTGAGCTAGTTCTGAGCTCGTAACGCGCCTAGTCACAAACACAGGTGCGGATAACAATTTGCGTATGGTAATGCAGCGCGACCTGCCCCACTGTGTTCGTATTGATTTACGGCCTCACATGTCGCGTCGCACCGATAGGAGAACAACTGATGGAATGTGACACTTAGCTAGTTCTTTCATGTAATAGGTGGCGAGCAGATGGATCACTTGATGGCAAGCGTTTGCCGTCGCCCGTAGACACCAGCAACACCAGAGAAGTTAGAAGTGCGCTGTGAACCTGTAATCCCGTTTCCTTTCAATTGGGCTTTCGGTACCCTCTTTCACTCGGCGAAACACAGCGTAGGCACTGCTACACGGTCTGATTTTTTATCCACTCATCTACCTTGGTTTCTGGTGAAGGTCACACGACGATCAACGATCTGGTGAAGGTCGCGGGAGTCCCTTGGATGCGGGTGGCACAGGACCGATCTGTGTGGAGAACTTTGGGGGAGGCCTATGTCCAGCAGTGGACGTCTATTGGCTGAAATGATGACCTTGGTTTAACGTCGTAAGACCCAAAAGCCTCATACGACGCAAAAACAATTGATTTTCTATTGTGTCTGCTGTCTGGGCCTTACGACGTTAATCAAATAAAGCTAATTTAAGTAAGGTTACCGATACGTAACTACTTCTTGTATTCAATTAGTTGTAAAACAACTATTTGTATTTTTATTTTTGTTAGCAATTTTAAATAAATTTGTCGAAGGGTTCATTAGAATAGCCACCCGGGATTTAACTATTTATTTATTAATTACACAAACAGAGTCAGTCGAATCAAGACTAGTAATCAATTTGCTAAAAGATTGGTTGTTTTGCAGACGGTACTCTGTATCTGACATTATCTCTGCTTGCAATAGCGAAGGTGTTGTGTTGTGGTCGCTGATTAATTTTGTGGGCGCTGTAATGCAGTTATTGGGAGATTAGCCGGTTTGGTAATCTGGTGCGCGGCAACTGATTAGTATGGACACTGCCTTCTGTGCGCAATTTGATTGTAAGTTTGTACGTAACTAAGTAAAAAGTATCAGCTTATACTGACTGCCCCACTGCAGGGCAAAGGCCTTCATCATAGAAATCAAGTCATGATAGGATTAGACTTAATCACCACGCTTGCCTAATGCGGATCATTGATCACAAGTTTCTGTGTGTGTGTGTGGTTGTAAGTTCATACGTAGCTTAGTAAAAAGTAAAATCAGCCTATAATATAGCTACTGTCCCACTGCAGGGCAAAGGCCTTCATCATAGAAATCAAGTCATGATAGGATTAGACTTAATCACCACGCTTGCCTAATGCGGATCGGTGATCACAAGTTTCTGTGTGTGTGTGTGGTTGTAAGTTCATACGTAGCTTAGTAAAAAGTAAAGTCAGCCTAAGCTGCTGTCCCACTGAAGGGCAAAGGCCTTCATCACAGAAATCAAGTCAGCACTACTTTAATGGGGTTAGACTTAATCACCACGCTGGCCTAATACGGATTGGTGATCACACCTTTCTGGGCGCATTTTTGATTGTAAGGTCGTACGTGGCTTAGTAAAAAGTAAAGTCAGCCTAACCTGCTGTCCCACTTTAGGGCATAGGCCTTCATCATAGAAATTAAGCCATCGCTACAATGATGGGGTTAGACTTAATCACCACGCTTGCCTAATGCGTACTAAAGTAATAAGTAGCATAAGCACTTGTGTTACAGATATCAGATAACAGAGGAACACACAAATATGATGCTTAAATACACATTTACACCCAGACACTAAACAAACACAAGTGTTCATCACACGAATGTTTGTCGAAGGCAGGGATAGAGCCCACGACCTTTGGCGTATGAGGCAGGGTCACTATCAAATAAAATTAATATTGTTACTTTACCGTGTAATAAATAATTTTAGTGCAACGCAAACTAATTAGCTAGTTTTAAAAGTTTCAAAAACTAATCCCAAACATTTAGTTACATCAAAGCTATAGACTTTCCAAATTATAAACGAAAACTTACCTGCCGATGCAAATTAAACCTTTACATCTCATTTTAGGGTTCAAAATGGCAAAGCAACTAACAGTTACACTACACTTAACATGAATGTGAGTTAGTGATGGGAGTAAAGTAAAAAATCTCGAGTTACATCAAGAAAAGTTGACACTGGACTTTAGTTGAGTGTCTCAAACGAATGAAATTTTTGGAACCATTCACAGTGCAGTGCTGGGCCTATATTAACTTTAGAGTAGTTGCACCTTTCCGTGAAACGCGAGTAATTGTATGAGAAGCATTATTGGCGCGTGTTAGAAAAAATATCTGTAATCTTTGAAGGATATAACAAATTACAAAATGGGTGATCGCTGGAAATAATTAATAAGTAATGCAAAGAACAATGGGAGAAAGTAAAGAGGCGAAGGAATGAATGCAAGACGGAAAGAGATTGAAATCGGGAACGAAAGTCCCATATTTGGATCTCACGGCCGCTTACCATTATGCGGAGTGAGGTCATCTTGATTGTCCTTATTATATAAAAAAAAGTGTAGTTACTAGGACGAATTTTAAAGCGTAGAAAGCAATAAAGAAAATCTAAAAATATACAGAGTTTCCATACTAATACTTAATATTATTGAAAACACATTTACTAATGTTTTATAATGAAAATTTTATAAAGAATGCATTTGAAATTTTTTTAATTTTATTGGTTTATTGCAACCTTTTTATACAAATTGATTACCAAACCCAATGGGCTCAGACAGGGCAAAATACAACTTAAGTCTTCAAATGCTTAAGTCGCAAAATTTGACTCCATTCCCATCACTAATGTAAGTAACGCCCCTCTTGGGACGCCGAGTTCCGGGTTCGAGTCCCGGGCCGGACAGCGTGTTTGTTTCAGTTCAGCCGCGTTGTTACTAGTCCCGGGGGGCTGGGACTTGTCTGGTAAGCGCTAGGATTTGGACAGCGGAGTATTATGTGTTAAAAGGCCTGGTGTGAAAATAGATCTCAAGAATTGGGTATTTGACTAATCTCGATATAGTAAAAAATATTGATACTCTATCAAAATATTGGTAAATAAGAACCAATGGCCAACATTCTCAGTTAAAAATATAACGATCAGCCAAATCTAGCTGGTTTTGTGAGCATTCAAAGTTTCATGGGCAAGTCCATTTTTAAAGTATAACAATTTTAAAAAATAATTGTATCATTGAACTACCCGTACATTTTCCACCAACTTTTATTATATCAACCATATACTTAAACAAAACATTTGATATAGTTACCAAACAAAATTTACTAGACGCGCACACAGAAGTTTGAGTTGTGACGTCACAATTCAATAGCCATTTGTATAGAGCGTTTTTTGGGCTTGCCCAAAATATGTGCTCTTAAAGTTGTGATATCTCAGGTAATTCAAATAAGAATCAAGTGATTATTTCAACGATGTTTCTTAAATTGAGGCGTCTTTTGATTAAACACATAAAAAAATTGTCAAATACCCAATTGTATGCGTTAAAAAATAAAGACTCACTTTAAAGCAATGTTCTGATTTTGTTTTAAAAAATTACTCAATCTTTCGCAAAAAGCAAAAAGTATGTCCCGAATCTCTTTAACAGTGCTCGGATTTGTGATCATCACCAATCCGCATTAGGCTAGCGTGGTGATTAGACCTAATCCTATCATCCCCTACCCCATTGCCAACACGCTGTTTTCTTTCTCTACCTAAAGGTTGTCTGGAAGAAATCGCTACAAGCTATAACATCGCATTATTATACTGTTTGTTGCTGTTGTTTCACTACATGTATTTTATTTCTGTGCAATAAATAAATGCGCCAGACAATCACACCAATCAACCTGATCTCAAACTAGAGCAACCCTGTACTATGAGTACCAGGTGACGATAATTAACTAGGGGTAACGTGTCAACCCAGAACACCCAGAAAACTTAGAAAAATTAGTATTCCTAAATTGACAATTGCTTACCATCCGGTGGAAACCATTTTGGTAACACGTCACGATAACTGTCTTATTTTTTTTAGTTAACTGTTTTCTTTTTGTGATTGTGTTTACTTCTATTCTATTCTATTCTATTCTAGTATTCCTAAATTGACTTTTGGGACTTTTATGTTCACATTTTGGTCGAACACAATAAAGAAAATCTATCTTCTTCTCTCCAAATATTGCCCTTCGCAAATGCTATTTAGTTTAAGATGCAAATCTAGGTGCTCATAATTTAAGGCTGATTATATACAGGTTTGGGGAAGGTTACGAGGCAAGTTTCAGACGGCGCATGCACTCGCTGTAATGCGTTAAGTTTGGGACGGTGATACGTGATTAGGGAGGTGCTTGCGCTCGACAGAATTGGAATAACTAAGCTGCTGAAGACTGCTAAATTCTCCAGCTAGAAGTTGTGCAATATAACTTCTAGCTTGAGAATTTTGCAGGCTTTGGAACCAAATAATAAAGTTACAATAGTTCCTCTAATCCCACTGTTTAACATAGACCTCCCATTGACTCTTAGAAAATACCCAAAAATAGTCGACATATTTCTTTACGATCCCGTAGCCCTGGACAAATCGGGAACAGCCCCAGGTGTTTGAGTTGGTAGGCCCATTCTTGGTTGGTAGACCGGCCTCAGATTAGCTGAGGCCCCTAGTAACCACTACCCGTCGGTTTCGCAGCCTAGCGGGTGATGTGCTATCACTCCGGTCGATTTCTGGAATCCCACTATAACATAGTCCTCTCATTGACTCTTAGAAAATACCCAAAAATAGTCGACATATTTCCAAATTACTTTTTTTTACTTGCTGGTAAAAGTGACACTGACAATTTAAAGGGATGTATCTATTTACTGATACAATATCCATGAAAACAATGGCCATTTCTACCATAGTTAAGTAGCACAGACTTGTCAGAGCCATGAACTTTCCTTAAATTCTTATTCGATTCACATTTTTGGCTCGAATACAGAAATCCACTTGGAAATCTGCGGGTTTTTTTTTAACATCGCAAGTTTAAAAGTTGTGAAATTGGCTAACAGCCATATTACATCTATTAGTTAAGTGGACGTGACGACCCAAGAGAGTTTAGTAAATTATTTTTTCGTTAGGACAGGAAGCACTTATTTCGAATTGGATATTTTAATTTTATTCAAGAGTTTCACCAATTTTGGCCTCAAAACTAAGCTTTACTTGATGCAGACTGAAGCAGCTAAGGCCCTCTTAATTTGATTCCTCGTACAGGAAATCATAGCCCGTAGGGCAGACCCTACCATAAAATGGATCGACGATCTGGTGAAGGTTGCGAAAATTCCTTGGATGCGGGTGGCACAGAATCGTTATGTGTGGAGAACATTGGGACCGTATACTCATATGTAAAACAGTAGTTATCGGCTAAGATTATGATGATGTTAAAGTAAAACTAATACATCAAAACTTATGTCAGCCACATCCACAAATTCGGCAGTGAAGACTCTTCTTTAATTCGCTACTTCATTCGGTCACCTCAACCACGGTGTCCTTGTCACTGTTACAATATCAATTTTACCGTGGGACAACCACCATGAAAGACCTATAAAAATATCGATAAGTATTATCTAAAATCGACATTAAACAACACTAGTACTTAATAGTAACTCGTCTAGAGCACAGCGTCTTTGCTCTTTAAGACAATTTCCAACAGTATACGCCATTGCATCCAGTTAAAGACCAGAACTGGAATAGGAATTTGATAGTTCAATTTAGTGTTAAGACTTTTTCTACTAGAAACTAATGGTAGGTACGCCTGATTATATTTTACGGAGACAAAAAAGTTTTAGTTGATACTGGTTGTTTTTAAACAACTGTTAAATTTTGACGTTGCTTAATGATTACGGCAAATTTACCTGGGCTGCTGAAAAAATCATTGACACACAACATCTCATACATTGACCTGACTCCGTACTAAGTAGCTTAAGCAAGCACTTGTGTTACAGATATCAGACAACAGAGGATCACAAATACAAAAATCAAATGCATGTGTACACCCAGACATTGAACAAACACCGATTGTTTGTCCAGGGTGGGGATCGAACCCACGATGCAAAGTGTCATCAAAATAAAAATAAACAAAATGGCGGCTGGATTTTTTTAAAGCACATACATTAAAAAAAATCCAGGTGAGAGGTGAGTGAGGGTACCGGAGGCCCAATTGAGGGGAAAGGGGATTAAAAGTTGGCAGATCACTTGTGACTCTTCTAGTGTTGCAGGTGTCTCTGGGCGGCGACAATCGCTTCCCATAAGGAGATCCATCTGCTCGTCTGCCACCTATCACAAAAAAAAGTGTAAGCTCTCAAATTTGAGAATGCGATGTCTTCTTATACACTACCATCGCTTGTGAACGCAAGTAAAGCAGAGATGATAAATTTAATATTCTCAGAGTTGAGCAAAAGTTCTATGTTCTAGTTTAAGCTGTGTCTAGTTTAAAAGGCTTGTAACTCCTGAAGGTGGGCAGGTGTAGTCTACGTGACTCGAGACGAGACTTGCGACTCTTTATATGGAGTTATAGTCGGCTAGGAATGCTCGTACCGTCGTAATGATTAGGAATGAGGCCGTGTTTTTCAAACTTTATTATGATGCAACACGTCAGGAGACCTATTTAATTTTATTCTAAAATTTAATAATGTATACTACCCGGACATCATTACAATACTACTTATCAATTTATTACAATTATTATTTGACATCTTAAATTTTTGACATTACCATAACATTTTTGACAAATTTTATTCGGACATTATTTAAATTAAACATTATTATAGTAAATCAAAATAGAATTGAAATGCATGTCAAGTATTGTATAGAATCATAAAAAATTGACTATTGTATGCCTATTTAGGTAATTGCGAGATCAATTTCATATTTTGTAACATCTTCAATAATTTATTGTAACACCGCAATTGAACAATAAAGATTTTATTATTATTATTTTTGAATTGTCGTCTCACTAAAAAATGTGTGACTCGCATGATTTTTGACACACGCATTTTTGAATCATTCGAAAACGAGCAATTTGCAACGAGTGGTGTAAGCCACTCGTTTCCGCTAGGCGAGTGGACGCATTTACGTCAAATCACACGTTAAATATTAACGAGTTAACACTATACTTTGACAAGATTGGCGACACACTAAGCGAGTGATTTCAAAAATAGGGAAAATTATCAATCATGCGACTCATGAGACGACGTGACTTGCAAAACGAGTAGTTTTGTTTGGACGAAGCGAAAATTCAAAAATAGGTCTCCTGGTATGAAAAATATTTTGCGACCCTTTCGCTTTTTTTATTGCTGAAGTAAGCAGATCACACTTACAGAATTACTCTGTGAAACACATTGCAGGCGCAGCTTCTATGAGACCGTGGTATCACTCTGATCGAACCGTCCCATTTATATGTGGGAGAGCCATGCTTCGGCATGAATGGGCCGGCTCGACCGGAGTGTTACCACTGCCTCACAGAAAACCGGCGTGAAACAGCTCCTGTGCTATGTTTCGCCGAGTGAGTGAGGGTACCGGAGGCCCATCGGGGGGGAAGGGGATAAAAGGTTAGCAGCGCACTTGTTGCATGCGTTCATGGGCGGCGGCAATTGCTTACCATCAGGTGATCCGCCTGCTCGTCTGCTACCTATCACATAAAAAAAATGAAAGCGTGGCTCTCCCACAGACAAATATTATTGGACTTTTACAAAATGATACACAAAACGGTCTGCAAATCTCTCAAAAATCATAAAAGCCAAGCTCAATTGAAAATCGCGCTTATTAAATTTCTCTTTAAATTTTTTGTACCAGGAACCCAAAATTAATATGTACTGTACAAAATAACTCGAACCATCCGATATTTGTGAATGTGAGCCTTCAATACCTGCAATGCTTAATTAAATTTTAACGAAGCGGAAACCAGGGGTTTTTATATGTATGTATATACTAGGTACTGCTGCGGTTTCGTTTGTGGAATTATTGGATTTTAATTAAGTCATTTTGGGAATATTATTTAGTAAGTTGGGAAGTGGGTTGCTGTGAAAAGAACATTAAATAACTGAATTTTGTTACTTAATTAATGGGTGCCGTAATCCGTTTTTCTATGCCTAACTATGAACTTATTCTATACAATGTAAATAATAAAATAAATTCACACAACATCTCATTAATTGACCCGAATCCGTACTAACCGGCGTGAAGCAGCTCCTGTACTGTGTTTCGCCGAGTGAGTGAGGGTACCGGAGGCCCTTCGGGGGGAAGGGGATAAAAGGTTAGCAGCGCACTTGTGATTCCACTGGTGTTGCATGTGTCCATGGGCGGCGGCAATTGCTTACCATCAGGTGACCCGCCTGCTCGTCTGCTGCCTATCACATAAAAAACAAAAAAAAGGTAAGAACTACCTCGACTTGGCAGGTGCACTGCCGTGCCCTTGATACACAGAAGGAACTTGTAAACGCAGTGAGGTGGACACTACAATAATACAATTACAATACATGCGGATAATTTCATCATCATCATCAGCCTGTTGCAGTCCACTGCTGGACATAGGCCTCTCCAAATGCTCGCCACTTTGATCGATCTTCGGCTACTCGCATCCAGCTCCAGCCAGCCCTCTTGCGCAGATCGTCATCCATCTGGCCTGAGGTCGTCCTACACTACGTTTACCAAGACGCGGTCTCCACTCCAGAACTCGTTTACCCCAACGGTTGTCAGTTCTGCGGCAGATATGGCCAGCCCACTGCCACGGTGCGGATAATTTAGTGGAAACTAATAATGAGGCTAGTGAGTTATTATAAGTTATTTTTATAAACCGTTTGTTTCCTCAATAACTTACTTACTCCACTGGCTCAGCGACCCGAAACGAGTCTTGGCCTCCGAAACAAGAGAACGCCACTTCGGTCGCTCCTGTACCACTTGTTGCCAGTCACCGGCCTGAAGTTCTCGCAGATCACTCCCGACGACGTCTTTCCAGCGATACCTAGGTCGGCCTACCGGGCGTCGGCCTATCGATCGGCTTTGGTATGCTTTCTTCACGAGACGATCCTCGTCCAGTCTCTCCAGTTCAGTTCAGTTTAATTCCAGTTCAGTTTCCTCAAAGAAAATAAAAATCAAACGCGATACATTAAAAGCTTTTATTTTACTTGCAATGTATGTATATTTTTCCATCTGGAATTGCTGAACCAATATGTGTATTATTTCTGCGGAAAAGAATCTCCATGAATTCTTCCTAAAAATAAAAACAAGACAGGCGATCACAGAACTCGATATTCCATTCGAATATTCACAGTAAACTCGAATAAAATAATAAAGAAATTCATTGAACAACGTACAGGGTGTACCTATGAAAATATACATCCCTTTAACTATGTCTTCTACCAATCATTCTGAACAACATTTGTGAGATAACTTTTAGAAATTCGCTTAAAAGAAATACAACTTTCATATAACGTCGCCCACTTGACGACGACTTGTTCGTTTTGTATGGGGAATCGAAATTATTTCTTTTTTTTTATAGTATAGGAAGGCAAACGAGCAAGCAGGTCACCTGATGGTAAGTGAACACCGCCGCCCATGGACATCAGCTACACCAGAAGGAGTGCGGATGCGTTGCCGGCCCTTTAGGAAGGTATAGGCTCGTTTCTTGAAGATTTGGATGTCGTACCGGTTCGGAAATACCGCTGCGGGAAGTTGATTCCACAATGAGGAGGTGCGCGGCAGAAAGTGTCGTGTAAAGCGCACGGTAGAGGATTGCCAACCATCCAGGTGGTATGGATGGAACTGATTCTGACTAATTTTCTAAAGTTACAGAACAAATATTGTTCAGAATGGTTAAAGGGATGGAAAAAATGTTCACAAATACACCCCGTATTTTAACTATCCAATATATTTGTAATACTCTCACAAAATAAAAGTTCACATTAAAATTTATTTGAACGTGAATTCGTTTCAGTTAATAACGAAAAAACATACAGTCCGCCGACTGAAACCAATTTATAAAAAACTTCGATTTCATAATTCGAGCATCGAGTATTGAAAATATTCAAAAGGAATTATTAAAATGTAAAACTCAATGTGTTGGTTTTGTTTATTATTAAAATACTTGATACATACAAACGCGAGTTCTTTTATTATATTATTGGAAAGGTTTTTTTTTTTCAAAAGAGTATTTTTTATCGTGCATTGCTTGTTTACACTGTAACATATGAATTTAATAATTCTATTACTGTAATGGACTGCCTCAGTTTCGCAGTGGATAGTGAGTCGCACTTTAATCCGACGACTGTGCTAAAGGTCCCGGGTTCCGATCCCCGGGTCGGGACAAAATTTATATCTGCGTTTTTCTGTTCAGAATTATTCAGTGTCAACCCAAAGTCAGGAAGCACATTTAAATGTTGGCCCTGTGTCAGATCTCTCTTCGGTTATGTCACACCGAATTAAGAGGGTAAGGAAAAAAAAGTACCTGTGTTTGCGCACACACTTGAGCACTTTATCATCTGGCTTTCTTATAAGCCACTGGAATTTGGTGAATTTTCATAATTACAGTGCCGTCTGATCTTCGCAACCTTTGACAGTGATAAATCAGATTACCGTAACACTTTTAGTTTAGTTCAACCCTATATATATTAGTCTTTAGTCTATTAGTCTTATTTATAACGTTGAGAAAATTCGAAAATAATTTAATGCTTTGCAAAATCCTTCAAAGACGCATCGGCGAAACGCATAAACCCAAACGTAACATAAAATAAAACAAGTTTGAACACATTAAAGGGGAGGCATCATCATAATTCCCCTTAATCCTAAACGGGTGGTAGGGCTGCCACAGACATGATCGTTCGACCGTTAAGTTTGGGAGTCACTTCTCTTTAATTAAAGTATGATAATAACCATCAAATAATTGTATGCATACAGCATCCTTGTTGACCTGAAGAAAAATCCGTTTATTGTTTATACCGTTTATTGGTTTGTTGGCCCTAAAAGATATTCCTATTTCTTTTATCAACGCTGCCGGAGTTTCACGTCACTATAAAATAATACCTACTTTTCACCGTTAATAATTATATTTTTAAACATAAGAATTTTCATTTACTGTCATATGCCATGCACAATTTTATTGCACATTCGTGGAAATCAATTAAAATGTTTTTCCCGGGGTGCAAACCGGAATAAATAAAAAAACTCCTTTTCCATTAATTCGATTTCAAAATATCAATAATTTGAACTTAACTATATTATTCTACTTCTTGTAATGTGTATTTTTTCTTATCTCAGTATTCAGTATTTTTTCCATGATGAAATGATTCGTATTAAACTCAATCACAAGTATTTGTACCTACATAAGTGGATCATTAGTTAATATTTATTTACAACTGATGAAAAACTGATCAAAGTCACGGCGAACATCACACAACCACATTCAAACATCATTTATCATACAACAAGGAAAACTTGACTGATCCAAGAATCACACAGTTTTTTTGCTCAACCCTAACGGAGGCTTGTACGTAGAGCGGCCTAAACCGCAAATCATAAATTCCGGGTAAACCGTCGTTAGTGCCAAGAGATGGTTATCGCGCACTTCACGGGCTTGTGACGCGATAATTTCTTTAACATTAGCGCGCATCGTAAAATGCGCAAGTGGGAAATTTATGTTTTTTATTGGCGCTGTTTTGTGGCAATACTTCGTTTAGTACATTGTTAACACCTATCAAATCTGATTGGCGATTTAAATGCAACTTTGTTGGAGTCTAGCCCATAAATAATTATTATAAAATGCTTTTCTTGCGTGTAACGTATTTTGTTAAGAGATTTAAGTTATTACATCCATAAAAACTTAAAAATTGCAACAACAAACCGTGCATTTACTTACTCTGTTTAGTTAAAACTGTCTCAATGCCGTCTTTATTTGTTATGTTGTATGAGCAGTTATTATGGGAAATATTTCACTGATTTATTATTGATAACTTACTTATTTAAGTATAACAATTTTGCTTAAACAGACTCAACTCAACCCAAACTGAGAAGCAATTCTCAAAAGTTAGTCTCAAAAAGGGCATGCCCTGTATGATTACGTGCGATGGCTTAATTCTCCCAGTACACTTTGATCCAGTAAATCATGTAAATGAATCATAACTTGACAACAAAAAAGCCACTATCCTAAGTCAATTTGGCATTTTTTACCTGACAACGATAGAGCCCAAAACAGAAGTGTACATCGCCCGAAGTATTTGGCCCCTGAACTTATTTCAAAAACGTACTTACACGCCTTCTCACCTCACTCGGATGATATCATAGCATTGGCCCGTTCAACACTTGTCCCTCGTGATGGGTTATTAATTACAGTTTTTACAAACAACAGCCCAACTTCATATCAAATAATAATGTGTTGCATACGAAATGGTCTTATTCTTATTTAATTACGTTAGGTATTTTGGAGGAACTAGCCTTATTGCACTTTTTAACACTGGGAAGTTAAATGAATCGATTCACCTTTGACAGGCCGGATGGCGCATTTGGTAGTGCTCCTATCTCATACGCCAAAGGTCGTGGGTTCACTCCTCATCTTGGACAAATATTCGAGTGATTAAGATGACCACTTGTATTTGTTTAGTGTCTAGATGTTCTAACTAGATGTATTTATGTAAGTATTATATTTGTAGTTTCCTCTGTTGTCTGATATCATCTGTAACACAAGTGCTAGTACAGAGTCAGGTCAATCTCGTATTATGTGTGAATTTATTATTAGGTATTGTTTTTGTGATAGTGACTATCTCTCGTAATCATCTTTATAATCATTTTGGGAAACTTGCCGGCTTCTGTATTTCCAGAGAGCTACAATTTGGGTGTCTTTAAGTCGAGAGTGAATAGGCTTTTTCTGGGAAAGCACGCTACATCTTAGACCTCATTGTCACTCTCCATCAGGTGAGATGAGGTCAAGTGCAAACCCATCTTATATTAAAAAAAATACTGGAAATTAATATTATTATTATTGAAACGTGGCAAAACCACTGATTTACTTTCAATAGTATATCGATAGTGGATTATTGAGAGCCAACTATAGTCGGTCTATATCAATTGCATAGCTATGATAAAGACATTTCACACGCTCAGTATAGGCTTCCTACTGATATGTAGAATTAATTGGACTAGGCAGGCTATATTATAAAAATGCTTACCTACATTCCTTTATAATCAAAGTAGCAAAGAAGTCGCTAAGATTTATTAGGGATCCTTTGGAAATGGTTTATTGACCATACCTTTTAACCATGATAGAGGAGAACCACGCTTCGGCATGAATGGGGCGATTGAACCGGAGTGATACCATGGCTTCACAGAAGCAGCGCATGCCCTGTGTTTCGTCGAGTGAATGAGGGTACCGAAGACCCACTTGGGGGAAAGGGGGATCAAGGTTGGTAACGCATTTGTGGCTCTACTTGTGTTGTAGGTGGCTTTGGGCGGCGGCAATCGCTTACCATCAGATGATCCGTCTGCTCGTCTGCCAACTATCATATAAAAAATACTATTTATAGTTTTCTGTATCATAGTAGTGATAACTTGATTTTTATGATGGAAGCCTTTGCCCTGCAGTGGGATAGTAACCTGATACTATCTATACTATTTAAAAAGAGATAACTTCTATGGACAACGACCAGGCTTATAGGTAAACCGAAAACACGAAACGCTTGCGCAATGTAATTGGACACAGCGCCATCTATCGGTTCATTTCTGAATTACGGTCCCGAAGCGAAGTGAGGGCGGGCCACTAGTACTATAATATAGTTTCGTGTGCCTGTATACGAACTGATGAGGGATGAGGTATCCTTTCATCTTAGGGTATAAGTCCCGGTTACGTCCAAAGGTGTTCGGAGGCTGGGATACCTTTTACACCATGATTTAGGATTGGATATGTCTAGTTATGGGATCCTTTGGAATGTATTTCTTTGAACATACCTATTTATAGTTGCATGTGTCTTACGAACTGATAAGGGATACCCTTTCATCTTAGGGTGTGATTCTCGGTTGCGTAGCCCGGGGTACGCTTAACACTATTATTTAGGTATGGTAATTGCTATAAAGCAACTGCCGTTTGATCATCAAACCCATGACAGGGGTATCTAAACAGATTTAGTATAGTTTTCTGAAATTATTCGAAACGTGCAGATGTCTTTACGACGTTTTGCCTCACCACCGAGCTAATGGTAGAAGAATACACATAAGAGATTTTTCATGTCGTCGGGTTTTTTTTTAATTAGCACTCTTTGTTGGTTCACTACTCGTCTATCAACACCTTGAAAGCTATAATCCATTTAGTCGTTCAGTCTGCAATTTCTTATTTATTTTAAACTAGTGGCCCGCCCTCACTTCGCTTCGGGACCGTAATTCAGAAATGAACCAATAGATGGCGCTGTGTTCAATTACATCGCGCAAGCGTTTCGTGTTTTCGGTTTACCTATAAACCTTGTCGTTGTCTATAGAAGTTATCTCTTTATAAATAGTATAGAATATGTGATGTCGGGGTCCTGGGTTCGATTCTGGGGGCGACCAAAAAGTACCTGTTTCCAACTTTTCGAACATAGTTTTGATGGCGTCGATGGCGCAGTGGCTAAGGTATTTGCCCGAAACGCGAAAGGTTCTGGGTTCGATTCCCGGTCAAGTCAATTTAGAAAACTACATTTTCTATGTTTTTTTTGGGTCCGGGTGTTGACACCCCCATGCAAGAGGGTGAGTAAGCCTGATCCCATCATAGTAGCGATACTGGCTTGATTTTTATACATACCCTCAACTTTTTTTGACCTCTCGCAGTCAGTTAAAAGTAGATCGAACCCAGATCCCCAAACGCAGTCGTATCTTTACAGCACAAACCAATACCCCACCAAATATAGGTATGATTATACTGAACCACAAATCAAACTCACTACAAAAGTACACAAACAATTATGTTAAGATTTTTTCCCATACATCACCTAGCTAATATGGCGAAAACTACCATCGAGAGACGCTATGGCGACCGTGAGATGTCATACATAAAAGGGCTAATGATTAGGAAATAAGCCTGAGAAACAGATACGTATGAGTAAGTGTTTGTATGTAATTATTGCAGATAACTAGTTCCTTGTTGTAAGTTATAGTAGGCATGATCAAGGACGATAAGAGGGGACTGCTAATAGGGGCTGTCGCGTGTGAAAATTTTGCTAAATGACGTACCGTACTGAAGACGAGGGATGGATGATGATGATGAGTACAGTAACACTTATAATATATTTGAACACTTACATAATTGACAAGATAAATAGATGAGGCACGGGAGGGCAACAACAACTGACTGTTAGATATAATAAGTAGACATCCTACTACTATTATAAAGGCGAAAGTTTGTAAGTATGGATGTATGGATGTTTGTTACTCTTTCACGTAAAAACTACTCAATGGATTTGAATGAAACTTTACCACAATATAGCTTTACATCAGAATAACACATAAGCTACAATTTTTGAGGTTTCTACGAACCTAAAGTCCACGCGAACGAAGTCGCGGGCAAAAGCTAGTTTCTTATAAAGGGTTGTATGTTTTATAAAGAACACTAGAATTTAAACTTAGAATTTATTTAAAGGTTGCCTGGAAGAGATCGCTTATAGTGATAAGGCGGCCTTGGTTGTACATTACTCCTGTTATAACTAGTTTTAAGTTTTATACATCTGTTTTGTGTGCAATAAAAAGCATATTCATTCATTCATGCATTCATTTTTGCATGCATATTGATTTTTCAATAAAGTTTTATTATATTATATTTATATATATTATATTATATATTATGTATATTCATTCAACTTAATCAGTGGCCAAAAAGGTTTCAACGATGTAGGTCGCCAACACGTACAGTGGACCACACATCAGGTTAACACAACTTGTCAAATTTCTTGAATTGATATTTAACCTAATGTGTATGACAGTAAGATCAGATCAGGCAGGCCTTCAGGGTGAGAGTGACAGACTAAATGGACACTTTGTCTTTTCTTTTGTGCCTGTCAATCTCATATTTGGATCTTAAGGCCTGTTTACAATCAGGCGGAGTGGGTCAATCAGTTTGACAGTTTTGTTTATTTTGATGTTTGGCTGTACGTACTGTAAATCTGAGGGCCTTCTACATTGTGATTGGTTATTTTTAATGTGAGATGTCAAAATGTTACTAAGGATCCAATGACGTTAAAGTTGGACCTCAGTCTAACGGTACGCCACCTAGCGGAAATTTGACGTGATAGTATCCCTATAACATAGAAACACAACATCTTTTCAATTCTAAGTGCTTTATTAAATAAATTAGGAATAATAAATTAAATTTCCCACTCGACGAAACACAGCGCAGGCGCTGTTTCACCCCGGCCATCTGTGAGGCCGTGGTATCACCCACGGTTAGTAGGTTAGAGCTGTCCACAAAGGCACAAATCCAGATGCTATTTTTAAACATACCCGTGTTTGCAGTTAACCAGGGGTTATCAGCTGATTGATAGTCACGTCCCTCGAAATACTGATTTATTGCTTATTTGTAAAGCAAAGTGTAATTGAAGCAATTAATTAATGCCTCAACAGGCTGACCTCTTGCAGCTGCAGATTAGCTCAATACGTCAGAAGATAAGGGTGTTTGCGATTTTTTGCAAAATTATTCTGTCAAACCGAAACTCTTCTACCCCAATGCATCCGAAACATGAATGTTTAACATTGTATTGGAAATAAGTTTAGATCTGGATTGTTACATTTGATTTCGATGTATGTATGTAGCTGTCTTAGATATTTATTAGAATTTAGTTAATATTATTTGTTGTTCTGGTTGGTGACTCCCTCTCTACCTCAATGGTTTCCACAGAAAACCAGTGTCATGGCTATCCGCCGTGACAAAACAGCTGAGTGGAATCCTTTTTTTTGACACGTCACGTAAAATGACACTTTTGTTTTTTTTTTTTTTTTTATTATTGTATTTTTCTTTTGTTTTATGTGATTGTGTTAACCAAATATTTTTTTATTCTATTCTATTCTATTCAATGTACCTACCATCAGCCTCCACGGGACAGGCTTTGCCTAGTGGGGAGGCCAGTTTCATGTATTATGTGTAAATGTTATTTCTGGTGATAAACATTTTTCATTTTCATTTCATTTTTCATTCTTCAATGTAATTACTATTACATTGGGGTAGAAGAGTTTTGGAGTGGAGATCGCGACTCAGAAAACGTAGTGTAGGACAGCCTCCGACATGGAGTGACAATCTGCGAAAAGCCGTTGGTATAGACCGGATGCGTCTATCCGAAGACAGGGTAAAATGGCAGACATTGGAGGAGGCCTATGTCTGGACATTGTCTCAGTTCACTGCTGGCAGTGAACTGAGACAGGCTGATGATGAATTCAGTCAAAAGTTTTAACTATAATGCTTTTTTGCGTTGCATTATAAAGTTATATTATTGTTTTATTTACCTATAAAGTATTAAACCGGAATTAACGCGACGTTTATTTTTAAAAATCCATTGTATGCACTTACTGCTTACGGTCCTCTAAAAGCCGTAAAGTCGAATTTAGTTGATTTTATATTTTCAGTCTTAGTAGGTAAATATAATAATTCAAAGTTTGAAAACTAAAAATCAACCAACTGCAGTTAACGCCCTTTTAGATAATAACAGCATTTTACACACGTGAAATAACAGTTTCCAACTCAATCCACCAGTCATTTCACTCAATCAATGCCTAACCCGAGTTACGTCATAAATCCCTCCCTAAACCGCGTTTCCTATAATCACCCTGTATGTAATACTATTAGGTACGGTTCGTGTTTACTACGATACAAAATTGCGTTATTGTAATTAATTAGTTTAAATAGTAATTAAAAGTGAAACGACGATAAGGCGTGCGTGCGCGACTGCTTGTAAGCGCGGTGTTATGCGGGAGAGTGCCAAGATTTAGACTGTCTAAATATTTCATATAAACATTACTAACTAATCGCGACGAGATTTAATAAGTAGCAGACTGACCACGGTCCGCTTGTGACTACGGCTGTTGTAAAGCAGTCGAAACGTCAAGCAGTAAGTGCTAGAATGAACTTATTAAATCTCGTCGCGTTTAGTCCCGTTTATATGAAGTATTTGTATAATGCAACGCGAAAGTTTAAAAACATATTTAGACTGTCATTTAAAAGGACGTGATTTTTTTATGATGTAGGTGGCAGAAGAACAGACAGATCACCGATGGTAAGCGATTGCCGCGACCCATGGACAGCCGCAACACCAGAAGTGTTACAAGAGTGCAACTGGTCGGCCTTTTAAGATCACAGTCATTGCGCGGGGCCTGATACACATAGTGAGATTCTGAACTAAGTTACCCCCTCACACCAAAGATAGAAAAAAAGGGATAGGACAAATTATCTTGTGTAATTTGAATTTCATATTTTTTTATTTAACTCATACTTTAATTTACCAGAAAGGCAGTTACTGACAAAATCTCACTAGGCTAGTAGCCAAGATGTCTACCTAAATGTTTTAAGAGAATGTACTTAATTAAGGGAAAAGAGGGAAAAGTTTGGCAGTGCACTTGTGATTCTACTGGTGTTGCAGGTGTCTATAGGCTGCGGCAATCGCGTGTATGTATCTTAGCTTTGAACGTTATCTTATTCAGTCTTAAACCAATTACGCCCAATCAAACTTTAGAGCTTTAAGTTCTATGGCGCAGCAACATCTGTCTGCGAGTGTGTGATTTTTTATACTGAAAGCGACACACGAGCAAGCGGGCCACCTGTTTATAAGTAAGGACCGTCGCGGGTGGCGAGAGATGAGGTGTCTTGCGATTTAACTAAAAAATCTGAAAAAAAAATAAACCGTACTCGCGCATAACGCCATCCTTTTTATCTGTCAACAGTGTGAGGGTACCGACGATAAATATTAAAAGTACTGCGTAGTATGGATAACACCGACTTGACCCATTTAGTAGAACGCTACTTTGAAAACAGGACTAGCTACAGCTCACGCTCGAAAATGCACCTTATCTTTATAGCAATAAGATGCGGTTGGTTGCATCATTACTAAATCGACTGTGACATATTTAATGGACAGTTTAATCGATGTTTGAATTTATAGTAACTCTTTAGACACAAGTGTGTGTTAGTCATCTTGTGGATAGGTTTAGGTCGATTGCATAGTATGACCTCATTGCGTACGTCTGCTTTGGTTTGTTTTGCCTTTTGGTGCATTAAATCGCAGTATAGTCGTCTTACTATTTTATGATGAGTGAGTTACTTTTTGATGATGAGTGAGACCAGTGTCCTGTCCACTGGTCTCACTCATCATCAAACAACTTTGTTATCTATATCTATACTTTGGTAATAAAATGTTTCATTACCATTTGCCAGACTCCTCAAATCATGGATCATGGTCTAAGCGTACCCAAATCCAACTAGACGAGTTCTTTTATGTGATAGGTGGCAGATGAGCAGACGCATCACCTGATGGTAAAAGATTGCCGCCGCCCATAGACAACTGCACTGCAACACCAGTAGAGTCACAAGTGTGCTGCCTAGCTTTAACCCCTTGTCCCTCAAATTGGGGCTTCGGTGCCCTCACCCACTCAACGAAACACAGCGTAGACGCTTTTTTTTTTTTTTTTTTTTTTTTGGTAACCCAGGGGAAATGCGTTACGCATACCCGTCCGCCGGGGGGTGGACGGGTTATGTCGGACTCCCCCCCGCATGACAGCGGGGGGTTTACCGACTAAAACCCCTGGGACTCTCCCTCATCGTCCATCGCGGGAGATAGTCGTGGGGCAAATAGCACGAAGCCCTCGCACCACGACATCTCCCCGGACGGTGGCCCGCCTACACGGCGGGCCCGGCGGGTGCTCCCCCGGGGTCGGGGGAGCGGGAGGGGACAGCCGAGAGAGTCGAGCCGTCCCCACCGGGCTGCGGAGGGTGTCCGTGCAATGCCGGCGGTGGTACCCCCGTACCACCCGCTGGCGGACCCCTCCCATGGAGAGGGAGGAGACGCACATATTGGCGTCGTCTCCTCCCCCTCCTTGCCCTTCGGAGCGCGGGGGCAAGAGGATCTGCCTCTCGCTCGCGCTCCGCCGCCTCCTTCGCTGCCATCACATGCTCGCAGAAGGTAGCGAAAGCCTTCCAAGCCTCATCACTCGCTAGTATAGCTCTCGCTATACTAGCCAGTGAGAGGTCCTGGCCGACCTTCGCCACCAACGCATAGCGCTGTGGAGCCCACGACGCACACACCGCTAGGGTGTGTTGCGCCGTGTCCTCCACAGCGCCGCACGCGTGGCAGGAAGGCGTCTCCTCCCGGCGAATTTTGTGCAGGTAGTAACCGAAGCAACCATGCCCGGTTATTACCTGCACCATCCGGAAGGAGACGACGCCGTGGCTCCGCTCCAGCCACCGGTCCAAGACCGGGGCGAGCGCGTCGAGCGTTCTCCGGCCGTAGCGGGTGAGGACGAGGTGCTCCGACCATCGCCTCAGGAGGACCTGACGGGCCTCCTTCCGCACGGCCTCCCGCTCGACGGGGCAGAAGGACTCCCCTGCTGCCCGCTCTCCGCCGTGGTCCTCTCCGCCGTATACGACTATACGGCGGAGAGGACCACGGCGTCCGACTCCCATGGAGGGGTCTCAGCAAGCAAACAGGCCGCGTCGAAACTTACCGTACGGTAAGCTCGGGCGACCCGCTGCGCTATCACTCGCTGAGGCCCCCGCAAGAAGGGAAGATTTTCCCCCCTTGCTAGGGAGTCCGACCAGATTGGCGCCCCGTAGAGCGCCATTGATCGCAGGATGCCGGCATAAAGTCGCCGGCACCTGGATCCTGGTCCGCCCAGGTTCGGCAGCAGCCACGAAAGCGTGTCTGCTGCCCTGAGGAGCCGCGGTGACATCCTGCTAAAATGCAGGCCAAAATGCCACCGCGGGTCCAGGGTGAGGCCGAGGTAGCGCAACTCGGCCTTCACCGGAACCTGGTGCCCTCCGACAACGATGTGCTTGCCGGAGGGCATCCTCTCCCCCGACCGAGGGAAATAAATTCCCTCGGTCTTCTCGATGGCCACCTCCAGGCCCAGCCGCCGCACCCTCCCTACAACTAGGTCCGCGCAGCGCGCCGCCTTCGCGGCAGCGCGCTCAAAGGTCTTCCCCCGGGACGTGATAAGAGTGTCATCCGCGTAGCAGATGACACTCATGTCCCGGAGGAGACGTCCGCGCAGGACCCAGTCGTAGCCGATGTTCCAGAGGAGGGGTCCAAGAACGGACCCCTGGGGAACACCGGCCTCCACTCTGCGGCGCTGGATGTGGCCATCTCTGTCGGGGTACACCACATTTCGCTCGTCCAGGTAGTCCTGGATGAGGACTACCAGGTAGGAAGGCACTCCAAAGAAACGGAAGCGCTTCCATAATGGTCGCGTGGGGGAGGGTGTTGAAAGCGTTGCGGATGTCGAGAGACACCGCAACAACACCCTTCCTCTCCCCCGCAGCCTCTTCCACCTCCCTCCTGAGGCGCTTCAGGGCGTCGATCGTGGACCGACCCGCCCTGAAGCCGTACTGGGCCCCGGAAAGATTGGGGCCCACCTCCTCGAGGTATGTGATGAGGCGGGCAGCTATAATGCGCTCAAATAGCTTGCCCACCTCATCAAGGAGGACTATAGGCCTGTAGGCCGACGGTGAGTCCGCCGGCCTACCCTCCTTTTGAATCAGGACCAGCAGGCCCTGCTTCCACACCTCGGGGAACCTCCCGACCGCTAAGCAGCGGTCGAAGAGTTTCCTCACTCGGCCCTCCATCTCGCTGAGACAGAGGGCCAGAATCCGGGCCGGGACCCCGTCCGGGCCGGGGGCGGTCTTTTTGGCGTGGATTCGGAGCTCTGCTGCGCCAAACTCCTCCGTGGTGATAATAGGGACCTCATTCACCACGGGGGCCGCCCTCGCGGGAGGAGGCATCCTGGGAGGGGCAAACTCCTCGTGTTTTATGCTGGTCTTACTAGTATCACTCCTGTTGGGATGGCCCATTAATGCTGAAGAGTGGATATCCCGCGGAAATATGTTTTATAAATTTTTAAAAACTAATCAACACACACACACACAAGGCCAAGTGTCTTCCCACTGCCATTTCTCTCTGGGCTACTCTGATATTTACATAGAGCTTTTGATTTGTGCCCATGGGCATACATGGGGCAAACATAGGACATAATAATATGTTATGGTATGTTATGGTGGGCAAGACCCGTAGGTTAAAGACTCTGGTCTTCAAGCATTGAAAGACGACCAACTTATTAAAGTTAAAAAAAAGTAAACCAACTCCTTATTTCCATACACCTTTACTTTCAAGTAAACCCACTCATTTATTACGATAGTAAAGTAAAGCAATCCAGCCAATGGTTCCACCATCACGAACGGTTGTTACAGCAGACATTAATGGCTGCATTCTTAAGATCCCATTATCTAATTCCAATGTTTTCTACGACTCGCAGCCATTAGGTAGCTTGACTCCATGCTAAGTTTTTGGGAGGGGCTCCTGTGATGGCGGACGGTTTGCGAAGACATAGCTATTTAGTTAGTACACAATTAATAAGGCGCGTCGTGAATCTTCGGCCACGCAGACAAGGACAACATTTTTCCGATTATGTTCCCCGTCTTACTTGCGCAATGACTAACATGTGTCACAGCGCAAACATGACACGGCGACGGACCAATACAGGCACTGGAAGAAGACGCGCCGTGCGTGGAGTATCCCGATTGGTCAATGGCATTTCTCGCGCTACTTAAACTTCTGCGCAGGTACATCGGTGAGCCTTATCAATTGTGTACTTGGCTGAGTCCAAAGCAGTCGCTTTAAGCCTGGAGTACGCTTCAACCATGCTGATAAATTTGGGGAGTTTGATGACAATGAAACGACTGCCGTCTAGTAGCATGGTTATTACTAGGTAGCTTGACTCCAAAGTTTTCCTGTGATAGCGGACGCTTTGCGAAGACATAGCTGATTTACTTGTTGAGTCCAAAGCAATCGCTTTAAGCCTGGAGTACGCTTCAACCATGCTGGAAAATTTGAGGAGTTTGATGACAATGAAGCGATCTGCATGCCTTTAACAGGGGAACCTCACTAGACCAACTGAAGCATGGTTATGCTAATACCAAATGCTACTAGACTTGTAGCAATTGGTGTCATATGTCATGATATATAGAGTATAATAGGCCTTTGCATAAAATAATGAATGATATATGACACCAACTGCCACAATTCTTTGGCTCCAGTATGTAAGTCTCAGTTTCTCCTTTTCAAACCTACAAACTGTTTTAAATAACTTAACTGCCATAGGTACCCACTTTAACTCTGTAGATTCAGCAAACCTACATAGCACTCATCATCATCATTTCAACCAATGTACGTCCACTGCTAGACATAGGCCTCCCTCAATGTTCTCCACACAGAACGGTTCTGTGCCACCCGCATCCAAGGGACTCCCGCGACCTTCACCAAACCTTGTGGGTGGGTGGCTTGCCACGTCTGCGACTTCTTCGCCCCCACTCAAGGACCTCTTTACCCCAACGGTCGTCTGATTTCCTCGCTATGTGCCCTGCCTTGGAGTAACGTAGTTTTTACCTAGTATTGCAGGATTATTGTTCTCGGTAAACATAGTGTTGGGCGCCCTACTACAAGATGGGATGACGACATTCGAAGGCTGGCTGGAGTGAGCTGGATGAGAGTGGCCGAAAATCGGGAGCGGTGGCGTGCATTGGGGGAGACCTATGTCCAGCAAATGGACGAGCGTAGGTTGCTGATATTGCAGGATTATTTAGCAGTAACTAGTATTTTAAGATTGCTAATAATGCACGAGTGGCCCAGTTTAAGCCAAAATGCATGCAGCTTTCCCAAGCTTCCCGTGACAAAACCCTCCAAACAAAATCCAAGAAATACGAATTACATTTCTCTAAAACAAAGCTCTTTTGTTATTTACTATTCTCCTTTCCGATTTCAATTTAAACACTACAGAATTAGCAGAGCGAAGCCAACTGAAAACAAGAACAGAGGGAAAAGGCTTTAAGGCGACGGGTGGGGCACACTAGCGACGCCAATTATACAAATACAAATGTATTTACTTTAAAAAATATTAGGTACAGAAACATTTTTGCTAGTCTTCACCCTAGACTAGGCCTGTCCTGTGAGGAACAGTAAACGATTTCTTAAATCTATACCTACATATAATAAAAATGTAAAAAAGCTGTGTCTGTACATTGAAGATATTTATCTCAAAATAACTTAGGACGACTAAAAAACAGTAACAGAACATGAATCAATGATTTTAAAATTTTTTGTCTGTCTGTCTGTTTGTCTGTTTGTCTGTTTGTTCGCGCTAATCTCGGAAACTACTAAACCAATTCGAATGAAACTTTTTTTATTGTATAGCTGTAATATCAGGGCAACATATAGGATATATAATATTTTGAAGACCAGGCTCCTTGATGTGGAACCACAACAGCCCAGCTAAACTATAAGAGGTAGGTCAATGGCACCTTAACAAAAGTTGTTCAGATTAATGAGCATTTGATGATGCCATAAAAAAATCCAAGGTCATGGAACAGCTGGTGTGGAACTCAAAGAGCCCAGCTACGCTATAACAAATATGGGATGAAATGGAATGCAAAATTGTCAAATGTGATGAGCATTTTTGGATAAGGAAGAATATTTCGAACTTAAAGGGGGTCCAAGTTTGGTGATGGGACTACGTGATTCCTTGGTCCAATATACTATTTAAATAATCATCTTCAAGTCAAGAGTCATAAAGTTCACGCAAACGAAGTTGCGGGCGGCCACTAGTTATCAATAAACGTATAATTTTATTTAATTTAATAATAATTAATCAAGGTATTTTCGACGGCGGCCACGAGGTACGAGTAGACCGAGGAGGCGATGGCGGGAGCTCGACATCTATAACCCCAACTGGACCATAGAACCTTGCCCAGGATCGTGAAATGTGGAGGAGGGGTAGGGAGTTCTTTGCCCAGCAGTGGGACACGATGAGCTTTTAATACAATAATTAAGGTAATTTAGGAAATCGTTAACTGTACTGCGTAGTAGGTACACAGTAAATGTCTATTCTTTAAAATTACGAAACCTCAGCCTCTCGGTAAACACAACCTTATCACAAAACGTGGTCTAAAGTAACTTTTTGTTTTAAACTGATGCTGTCACTTTTTATTGGTTATTTTAACCGTAGGTTACCTTGTGAGTAAATTAACTATAGTTATTTTATTTTAACAAATAATAAGAACCAATAATCAACGTGACATATTATTGGTAGTACACGATTATTGCTAACTATTGTTCTAAATATTTTTTGTGATATTTGACCGATTACTTTTTAGCCATTAGTTTGACTACAGATCAAAAAATCGAGCCTTAAGCTTCAAAATTGTTAAGAATAGATCCAATATAATACAAAAACAGATCAACGATTTAAATCGATTGGCATCGCTAGTGTGCCCTAACCGTTGCTTTAAGTAAATAAATACGTATCCATCCGCTAGCAATGCCGCCACCGCCCCCTGTCGGCCATAAAATAAATCAAATGAGTTTACGGCAACTATTCCCCCGTCAAAAATATGGCGAAGCGGTTAACATTTGTGGCGAAAAAAGGCGAGCTTTCATGGCGAATGGCAAAGCTTTGAACAAAAGCTCACGAATGGAACTTGGCGCAAAAAGTTAATAGATAAAGTGAAAATGGATTTTGTTGTCGAGTTAATATGTTTCAGGGTTTACATCTATGTAACGATAGCAATGTTTGTTTGTGAAAGTTTCTCTTGGCTCTTGTAAAACGTGTTGATTGATTAATCGTCTTTTAGGACTAACATACTCTACCCGCGGTTGTATTTCCTGACAGTTAAGTATTACTTAGGGACCTTCAAGAGACGATTCACTTAATTTAATTCGTCAAATTTCTTCAATGGATTATCATCTTAAGGCTAAACACGTCAAGTTGAATATCAATTGAGGAAATTTGACAGGTCAATGGCTTATTAGCCTATGACTATAAGACTCAACAATATTGATATGACGCATAGAAGAAATCGCAGCCCCCAGAATATGATAGATACCGATGATTTGGAGAAGGTCGTGGGAATTCCTTGGATGCGGGCGGCGCAGGACCGATCGAATTGTGGGAGAGCCATGCTTCGGCATGAATGGGCCGGCTTGACCGGAGTGATACACTCACAAAAAACCGGCGTGAAGCAGCTCCTGTGCTGTGTTTCGCCGAGTGTGTGAGGGTACCGGAGGCCCATCGGGGGGAAGGGGATAAAAGGTTAGCAGCTGACTTGTGACTCCACTGGCGTTGCATGTGTCCATGGGCGGCGGCAATTGCTTACCATCAGGTGATCCGCCTGCTGGTCTGCTACCAATCACATAAAAAAAAATCTGTGTGTCAAAAGTTCGCTGGTTCCAATGACGTATATAACTCAATATCACTCATGGTGTCGCTTGAGACCTTTTGCGTTTTGCCCGTCGATATTATGTTAAGGACAAATGTAGAGGTCGTGACATAAGCTGAGTGAGGGCCGTTTATGCTGGATGCCTCAACACAACACAGCATGTAAACACACGGCACTGCTGGCCAATGGGAAAGGACAGTTTGTTTTTTTTTTTTGTTTTTTTATTTTTTCTAGTTTTTGTATGTAATATTTTTGTAGAACAAGGGCACAACTGTCAAAAATTGCTTAAATGAATTAAGTATGTGGAAATAGAGGAATATTTTTTAAGCATTTCTTCTGCATAATTATTTAACTCATTCATGCAATTTTTGATATTTATGCCCTTGTTCTACCAAAGGTGCAATGTGTTGTGGTGTCCAAATTAATAAATGTATTTTTTTTATCTTCTTTCTAGTAAAGTTTACTGAGTTTGACGGCGAGTGCATGAGAATTGTTAGTAGGTAGGTACCTCAATGATCCCAAAATCTGAATTGAAAAATGAATCAATAGGTACTTACTCTTACAACGTGAAGCTGCCTTACTAAACCAACCAGTCAGTTAAGTGTGCTATTCTTTATTACAAATAAACTCAAGTATGAATGAATCCCCATTAATTCGCTAGCACTCCACGCCCAACCTCCCCTCACTTAAGGCCATTCAGACCCCATATTTTCCATTTAACAAACACACCACATGAACATCTTAACTACCCATTAATCTTTCCAAAAAGCGGATTTTACGAGATACTTTGGCAGAGTTCACTTGGAATACTTTCAAAATGTTAAAATGCGTCCGTATTCATCATAATGGGGCATTATGTTGGTAGATCAACAGGCCAATAAAGGATTTGGCCCCATAACGATTGTGAGTAAGGGAAGTTTGTAATGCTAATGGGGACATTTACATTTTAGAATATTTTAAGTGAAACGTGGTAAATTGTGGGGAAAAATTATCACTGAGCAATGATGCTGGAGTGGAGGGTGTGTCTTGTAATCTGTGTATACAGATTGTATTTGTGGACATTTACATCCCTTTTACAAACGCCCCGTTGGTCTAGTGGTTTAAGTACCGGGGCGTGATCTCAGGGTCCCGGGTTCGATTCCCGGGTCGAGCAAAAGTATGTTTCGAATTTTTCTAACATAGCTTGGGTTTGTGATCACCAATCCGCATTAGGCAAGCGTGGTGATTAATAATAATAATAATATAATAATAATCCATTTATTTCAGGCAACAAGAACATTTTAAAAACATTTCATTGGCCCATATAATAGATACCTTATAGTCTAACATACATATAATATTATATTTATTTTATTTTTATCATATTGTGGCGCGTAGAATCTGCTGGCAGTCGTCCTCGAAACTTGCGGAATACGACTCCCTGCGGCCAGAAGTCCTCCTTCATAAAATTCGCCAGAGAGTGGGTCGGCACTCGCACCACAAACGAGTTGAAGCTCACTTTGTGGCGAGACTCCAACCGCTCGACCCTCAGCGTCCAGTTGGACTTTTTGCGCACGTAATCTACGACCCCCTCGACCTTCGTAGACCAGTGTAACCGGGACACATACAGCTGCGTAGTGTGAGTCTCTGGTTGCAGCAAGCGTTCGGGTCCAATCGGTGCAGTACCACGGTGGTTATGGTTGGTGGGCTTCCTCTTCTTCTTCCTATTAAGCCTAATCCCATCATAGTAGCGATAACTTGATTTCTGTGATGGAGGCCTTTGCCCTGCAGTGGGATAGTACGAGTATATTATAGGCTAATACTTTACTTTACGTGTCTACGACTGGATACGTTTTCGAATTTCTAAAAGTCATAGAATAATCAGTGTTCTTTAGAATGGTTAGTAGAAAACTGTAGGTACCTACATACATTTTTATAGATATAGTCCGCGGCATGTAAGTATACATGACCTTTAGTGCGAAAAACGAATTTTAGAACGATTTTAGTAGAACATCTTCTATTTTACAATTGCGCAAAACTAATGGTCACCGCTAGGTATAGTTAGATGCCGCCGACTATACATCTGTATAGCTATCCGTGATCGCTTGAGTTTTTAAGCTTACGGTCATTCAAGATACTTATATCTTCTCTTTGGAGTATGGAAATAACTTTAAAACTTGTAAAATTATACAATCGTACAAAATAGTTTTTCTAAATAATAAAACCACTAACACAAGGAATCGGAAACCTTTGACTGCGCAAGCAAAGCCACAGGGCGCAACTAACGTAATAAGATTACACTACAAACACAGTAATCCACTTAATCGCACATACAAAATCTTCTCCAACTAGTGATGTGATATTATAGATGTAAGTCGGTTACACACACAATGTTCTTTTTTCAATCGATCGTTTCAATTAAAATTTCGATCTTCATCAAGATGTATTTCATCAGGTTGAATTGACACAGAAGAAAAACAAAGTCAGAGTAGTAAGAGTCTTAAGTGACTATTATGATGCTAATCAAAGCCATTTTTACAGCTATAAATATCAGTAATATTAAACACATTGCATATTTCTCAAATAATTATGACGTGTTTAAATTGTAGTATAACATTTACATAAAATATGTCAATATAATTAGGTACCTAAAATACTTTTTTGTTATCTATTTGATTTCAATTATCTTATGTTCATCATGTTTAATACTTACGTTTGTTATTATTTTAATGTAGTAATTAAGGACTACCAATGTGACATGTGCAATAAAATAAATAAATACGCCGCACATCAGGTTACTCCCATCTGTCAAATTTCCTCAGTTGATATTGAACCAAACACGTTTGACATAAAGGTGAGGTTCGATTGAAGAAATTTGACAGATTGTAGTAACCTGATGATGCGGCTGTCTGTACTTATAGTAATATGTACCCTAAACCAATATTTTTTTTTACTTTTTGTTTCTCTCACATGAGTTTTAAGTGTTTAAATTTGTAATTCAAAACTCGATTGATTGCTACCGTTATTTTGTAGACTATGGAAAATAATCGACAAATAAAAATAACGATTTTTCCCCATCCCTACCTCCAAAAGGCACTTTGATTAAAATTTAATATTTCATCGTCAGATCCGACACAGTTTTACCTTACCCTTTGTTAATCTTAGGGGTACAGTCAACCCTTGCGGGGTGAATCTCGGTCGTTAATAAATTTAGCTTTGTATGGGATTGTTGGGGCATTATTGTTGATAGTTTGAGCAATAATTTAAATCAGTTTCCCTCTAACATCAGTTAAATGGATATACAAATGTAATTACTTAGTAAGAAATGGTTAGTTACTTTGAATTATTGCTCTGTAATCAGTAGTAATTTGTCAAACGGTTTGCTTATTGTTGTCAGTTTCGGCAAATAATTAAGCCTAACCAAATTGACGGGCTAACATAGGCCATTATTGCCTAATCCCATCATAGTAGCAATGGTTTGATTTCTATGATGAAGAGCTTTGCCCTGCAATAGGACAATGTAATATACTGGATAGGTGGCAGACAAGTAGATAGACCACCTAATGGTATACTTTCTCTTATAATTTTACTAGCTTTTGCCCGCGTGGACTTTAGGTTTTACGACCTCACATTAGAAACCTCAAAAAAAGCTATATTGTGGTAAAGTTTCATTCAAATCCATTCAGTAGTTTTTTACGTGAAAGAGTAACAAACATCCATACATCCATACTTACAAACTTTCGCCTTTATAATAGTAGTAGGATTATAATAGCAAAATAATGGCTGGTGTGGGCTGGATGAGAGTGGCCAAAAATCGAGAGCGGTGCCGTGCATTAAGAGAGACCCACCCGATCACCGATGGTATCATTCCGATCGAGTCGGCCCATTCAAGCCTAAGCTTAGCTTTTCCTCTTCAAAATTACCACTAACTAATTGCATTAAATTACATTCAATTAGATTTGGTACTGCACACCAATATCGAAGCAATATCAAGATAAACCTAACAAGTATTATTCAACTGAAAACTCAACAACTCAGTTTACAACGGATAATGAAAATAACCTGAAACTAACAGAATCACAATACGCTCGTATCACAAAGGAAATACTAAAATCAAAGTACTCATTCCATCAAATGTTGTAATGAAAGATGTATTTTAAAAGAACTAGTTCATTCAAACCAGTTCAACTGCAATAAACTACCTAGGAAAAAGAAAACGAAATGTTTTACAGGCAACCAATAAAGCCATGAATGTCGGCGCCACTGTCTCTGTCGTCATAGAGTATAGTCTCCCCATTAGGCAAGCGGCTGTCATTCCATCCTCATCATATTGATGATCACTGTGCGTTTTTCGAGGAATTTTCTCCCGCGAACCTCAGTCTTGTGGAATAGTTTAGCTGCGGCAGTATTTCCTGACGGCTATGACTTAGGGACCTTCAAGAAACGAGCGTACTCCTTCTTAAAAGGCCGGCAACGCATCAGCGACCTCTCTGATCTCGCAGATGTTCATGGGCAGCGGTGATTACTTACCAGCAGGTGACCCACTTGCTCGTTTGCCGCCTCTAGTATATAAAAAAAATACAAAACATAGTTCCTCAAAAATCTGATACATCAACGTCACCATCACTGAACCTATCCGTTAGTTCATCAAAAATCTGACTTCATGTCTTCCTTGACACATTATTACAGGTTTAATTGACAGTGTAAGAACTACACTTTGAAATAAATGGGCTGCTCGAGCGCAATGATGCTATGAACTCACAGAAAACTGGCATAAAGCAGCGCCTGCAACGTACTCTTTTTCATCGAGTACGTGACTTGAAGCCCATTACGAGGAAGGAGAGTTTAAAAGATGGTGTTCTGGGTCCTTGGTTCCTTTGGTGGTGACGATTACCATCAGAATCTATTTTGCATGTTTGTCTTTATCCATCCATCCATTAAAAATATATCATACTAGTGGCCCGCCCTCACTTCGCTTCGGGACCGTAATTCAGATATAAATAGCGCTGTGGTAAATTACATCGCGCAAGCGTTTCGTGTTTTCGGTTTACCTATAAGCCTTGTCGTTGTGTTTAGAAGTTATCTCTTTATAAACAGTATAGAACATAGAAGATTAATGGCTAAATGGGAATGTATAAATAAATACTTTAATATTAACTAGTTTTTTTTTTACTTTATAATTTGTAAGATTATTATTATACCATTTCAAAATATGCAATTATAATTGTCATTAAAGTGACTTGTTTTCTTCTTTTCCTCTGTTTAAAAAAGACTCCTTTCACTTGAGTGAACTATTCCGCACAACACCTAGTGCTCATTCGAACTGGATTAATCCGGATTCCAGCTTTCAGTCATTTTACACGAGACTCGTTCGGGAATGTTTAAAATTAACAGTTTATTGCCCTTGTCGTGTTTAATTAAAAGGCTGAGTTCAGGTGAGAGCCGGCGCAAGGTTAGGGTGAGTGTTCAATAGGGTGTTCGTTTTTAACTGTTTGTAATCAACACACCCCTATAGAAAAACGTGATATACTTGCTTAGGATCCCGGGTTCCGTTTGGTTAAAAATTTGTACCTGAGTTTTTGTGTTTAGTGTCGTCAGCCCAAAGTCTGGCTCTGTTTTTTTTTAATATAATATAGGAAAACTGGAGTCACCGATGTAGGCAAGGAAACTGCCGGGCTGAAGTGGGAATGGGCGGGTCATGTCTGTCAAATGGACCCCGAAAGATGGACTAACATCGTAACCCAATGATTACCTGCATTATTCCTCTACCCAAAGGTTGTCTGGAAGAGATCGCTATTAGCGATAAGGCCGCCGATATTGTATTTAGAAATTACTATTAGCATTAAGTTCTATTATGTGTTGTGCAATAAAGAGTATCTATCTATCTATCTATACCTGATGGACGCCGACAACGAGACCTCAAAAGCGATGGAGTGACGATCTTAACACCTTTGCAATCGATTGGCCACAGATGGCGATGGATAGAGATCGATGGAGGGACTCGGGGGAGGCCATTGCCCAGCAGTGGGACAATATAGGCTAACGTAAAAATATATATATATAGGAAGGTAAACGAGCAAGCGGATCACCTGATGGTATGTGAGCACCGCCGTCGCACCAAAAGGAGTACAGATGCGTTGCCGGTCTTTTAAGAAGTTATAGTTTGCTAATTCGGTGGGCTGAGCTGAGCACTATAACAAAGGTATCCTACGTGCGTGGCTGATCGGCGGCCGGCGGGCCGGAATGAGTTGAAATATATATTATTCTATCAGAACTATTTTTATGGGTATCGCGTAGTAATAAAATGACATGTCGTCGGCAGATGCTAGTTCGCCTAATTAGCGGGCCCCAGCGGCTTTGTGCGAGCCGCCCTTTGATCCCGGTGTGCCTTGGACTTAGATTTTCTAGATGCCATCTGTGGGAACGAGGGATAAAAATATTTGTGGAGCAGTGGGCGGCTGTAGATCCGCAAGCGTTGAGTTTGCATTTTAGCAAAAATATTTATTACTAGCGGCCGCCCGCGACTTCGTCCGCGTGAAAAAGTAACTTTTTACCCCCCTTTTAACCCCTCCTTTCTCAGGGTCTAGATCATCTGTATACCAAATTTCATTTAAATCCGTTCAGTAGTTTTTGCGTGAAAGAGTAGCAGACAGACAGACAGACAGACAGACAGAGTTACTTTCGCATTTATAATATTAGTATGGATTTTGGGAGAGCCACGCTTCGGCATGAATGGGCTCGCCGGGTCCAGCCGGTCCTTGAATCGTACTTCGGGAGAGCCGCATTATAAAATATTATTACAATTAGGGTAATTGTTAAATCCGAGCACGGGGGGGGGGTGGTTGATTCGTAATTGTTTTGCAATGTGGGACACCCCCCATGTCAAAGATATACCGTATAACCCCTTCGCTGTCTCATCCAGTAACTCCTAACTCAAATCGCTTAGTAACACGTTGTCACATAAAAACAGAGGCAAAGCATGTGCTGCGATTTATTAAACCTCTGATGTAATCTCCAGCATAATATTGTGATTCTGTAACTGTGTGGAATAATTTACGCGATGTAAATTACGTTTGGGATATTAAAACTTATGTTTTACACTGATTTAGTTGGGTTAGATATTTTCCAACCGATTCGGGTACGGCAGCTGAACTTAACCATGTTTGCAGGATATACGCACCGTTAAATTTTAAATTTTAAATCCCTTATTATATGCTGTTCCATACAAAAAAAAATATTCACCAGGAGATAATGTGTGGAATGTATGGAACAGCTGATTTTTATTTTGCTTATTTTATGATCAAACGTGCTAAAGGGGCTTTTATTTATTTATTTATTTTAAAGACACCTAAATTGTAGCTCTCTGGAAACACAGAAGCCGGCAAGTTGTTCCATTCCTTAGCAGTTCGTACCAAAAAAGAAGAAGCGAAACGCTTAGTACGAGCTGGTGGAACTTCCACAGTGTAAGGGTGGATTCCTTTCGTCTTCCGCATTGTCCGGTGGTAGAAAGGGGAAGGGGGTCCTATTACCCTGTTAATTTGAAGCGAGACCAGTGTGCCACGACTGAAGAAGGATTGGGCGCCAGACCAAAACGGCTTAACATGCTTTCCGATGCAAGGGGGTGAACGAATGTTTCTCCAGGATGGGGATCGAACCCACGACCTGTACCTGTAACTACCAATGCGCCATCGGGCCAGAGTGAAAACAATCAGATGCACTTATTCCCCGTTGTGAAACAAATACTATGATTAGATTTACTTCACACTTTTGCCCTCCAGAATAGTAAAATTACTTTTAAAACCACAAGATAACCTCCACTGAGCTTTATCGCAGTATAAAGAAAGGCAGTAGCATATAAATTGACTGTAGACAAACTGCTTAAACAGTTTGGCAGAACTTTAATTGTTTAAATTTTTGTGTTATGGTAATAAATAAAATAATATACAATTATATTAAATTATTATTCTTGTTTTACAACCTATTTGTTATACGTACAACAATGTATTATAACAAATTGCCTTTCACTTGTAAGTATCTACAAAAGATAATATTGTCATGATAAAATGAAAATATTTTCATCCGTTTCCTCAGAAAAATGTAATAGATATCCGTCGATTGATAATAATAATTGTCACTCTACATAATAATATGTCACCGAGAATTTTACTGTCAACGTGGTTAAATAACAGTCAGACTTAACAACATTTTAATCACGTTGCAAGACTTCTCCGCGCAGGTCTATAATTTGACTATAATGATTATGACTATAAGTGGAGCCACTGGTTTTCTTAACACTGTGCTTTTATTCTTCTATAATTATTTCGAATCACCATACCTATTTATTTGTGGCACCTTTTACGATGTACTAAATTAAAGACTTTATGTGACTCCCAATAATCTGTGTAACAAAAACATCCGCATAGATATAAAAGTCAAAATATGACTTTTATAAATGTTAAAGTATTTAATGATTCATAATAATTATAGTTTTGACAAAGTTATAATTTGTTAGCGGTTCTTTGAAGTGGTTGTCCAAAAATAGATCATTTTTCTGTTGTTAACTATGAAAGGCGCATTATCCACGGATCTGCCATCGATTGGCTGGATGGCGTATTTGGTAGTGACCCTGCCTCATACGCCAAAGTTCGTGGGGTCGATCCCCACCCTGGACAGATATTCGTGTCATGAACACTTGTGTTTGTTCAGTTTCTGGGTGTTAAGTATTACATTTGTGATCTTCTGCTGTCTGATATCTGTAACACAAGTGCTTATTAAGCTACTTAGCATGGAGTCAGGTCAATGTAAGTATGAGATGTTGTATGTGTGAATTATTATTATAATTATTATATTACCATCGCTCGTTATTAAGTGGCATATTATATTTTTTTAGGTAGTTAATAAAATACCGATTCATCCAGGAGTCTTCGTTGTTAGTATAAATACTTATAGTTGTGGTAACTTTGTTGTTTGATGCACTACCAGGAATTGTATGAGAATAATTCTGAATCATGAGTATGTGCGAAAGCCATTAAAACCGAGCTGCAGTAACCCTTGTGTTGTTTAAATGCAAGACTGTCTCAAGACCCCAGTCTTGAACAAGATCAAGTATTGCGTTAAAACGTATGCTTGTTATTTTTGCTTTGGCGCAGTCTTCGATCAGGACTTTTTTCACCCAGCACTGAAATGTCCTCAATATTTTTCCAGACTTCCTACGTTCAACAGTAATAAAATTGAAGCCTAATAAATATTTTGATTCAAACAGATCCCGACGTTGAACATTATGTATCGATTTTTTAGACTTACGTTGCATTATACCGAACTAAAAATAAAATATTATAACGGGAATTAACGTCAAACAATAAGTAAATAACAATGTACTTATCAAAAAAACGTAGAGTTAATTTTCGATTTAATCCTAATCCTAACTAATATTATAAATGCGAAAGTAACTCTGTCTGTCTGTCTGTATGTCTGTTACTCTTTCACGCCAAAACTACTGAACGGATTTAAATGAAATTTGGTATACAGATGATCTAGACCCTGAGAAAGAACATAGGCTACTTTTTATTGCGAAAAGGGGGTTGTAAGGGGTTAAAAGGGGGGTAAAAAGTTACTTTTCCACGCGGACGAAGTCGCGGGCGGCCGCTAGTATTTTATAATTATGTTACACATTCCACTCCACACACACAAACGTCATAAATGCAAGATTTAAAGCAAGACCGTTTACCCAACACTAAAACCTCGTCAATATTTCTCCAGACTCCCTCAGTTCCAGTAATAATTGAAGCCTAATAAAACGGAACTAAACAAATAAACCGGTTAACTTCATCGGTTAATTGCATCTTAAACGCAGCCGGCACCTCAAGATGCACTAAACAGAGGTAGTAAACCTTCTCTGTTAAATCACACGTTATTATCTGAGTGCGAATAAAAGTTTATTTTGTAGTCTAGCTGACTGGTTTGTTTGGCCGTTTCAATTGGGTTTAAGTCTGGAATATGGTGTGGGTCTGAAAATTAAGACGCGATTTCAGACTTTGTAAACATTTTAAAAATTGGATTCGATGCCAGTTGTATCAGTGAACAGTTCACGTCCTTCCACATATTATGTGTACTAAAAGGTCCCGTCCGTAAGGTAAGTATAAGTAGATTACTTATACTTTCGTAATTTTGGTAGAACAAGGGCACAATTCTCGAAAATTGCATAAATGAGTTAAGTATAGAAGACACAAGATTTTTGAAGCATATTTTTTGTAAGAATAGGTTTGTTTCAGACTAGTGTGGCTCGCCCTCACTTCGTTTCGGGATGTTTTTTTTCTAAAAGTTACTACCTTCGCCAATAGATGGAGCTTGGTGTCAATTACACTGCGCTAGTATGGTTTTTGGGTTGCTTATTAATTTGTCGTTTTCTGCAGATTTAACCTCTTTTCTTTTTAATGAAATGACTGGAAGTGCTCCATTGAAAAGTAGAGTGAAGACAAAAAAAACATGATCAATGGGTGGTGTCAGTGGCTAACCCTGGGATTCACAATAAATTTACTAATAGATAGCTCAAAAAAGCTTCATTGCAAAAAAGATTACAGAAACTACCTACCTGTTAAGTAATTATTACGCCAGTATATAAGAGTGGGGACAGAGATGAAATCAGTAATTACAGACCTATTTCGGTATTATCAGTAATAACAAAAATCATAGAAAAATTGCTTAACACTAGACTTATAAAATATCTTGATAGGTTTGATATATTGTCACCATTTCAATTCGGCTTCAGACAAGGGAAATCTACGGAAGACGCAGTCACAGCACTTACTTCTGAAATTGTGGAACACTTAGATAGTAAAAAGAAATGTATCTCCGTATTTTTGGACCTAAAAAAGGCTTTTGATACCGTCTCTGTCCCCATCCTTATCTATAAGCTTCAAAAGATTGGTTTAAGGGGAATCCCTCTTGCCCTTTTTAGAGACTACTTGTCAAATAGAAAACAGCAAGTTAAATTGGGGACATACATTAGTGAGATGGCAGAGGTGTCATACGGTGTACCACAGGGAAGTGTCTTGGGTCCAACACTTTTCCTTTTATATATCAACGACCTCTGTAATATGCAGCTAAAAAACGCGAAAATAATTTCGTACGCTGATGACACCGCTGTCATTTTCTCTGGTGAGACATGGGAGGATGTCAGGGTAAATGCTGAACAGGGGCTTAAGCAAATTGATAGGTGGCTGCGCTCTAACATTCTCACGCTGAACACATCCAAGACCAATTACATCTGTTTTAGCATTTGTAATGGTACTCAACCCTCTGCTGATTTCAAAATCAAACTACATAATTGCCATACTCATCAGTTCCCAGGAGCGTGCAGCTGTCCTAGCCTACAGAAAGTCGCGCAAACTAAATATTTGGGTATTATCGTAGACCAGCGACTGTCTTGGTATCCACATTTGGAGTTTGTCACAAATAGGATAAGAAAACTAATCTGGATCTTTAAAACTCTCAGATATGTGATGCCAAGAGTGGTTGCTGGGCGGCGAGGCTCTGATAGGAACCTGATAAAGGAAATATACATATCTCTGGCACAGTCGGTCTTGGTATACTGCATACCAATCTGGGGTGGTGCTGCTAAGACTCGTTTCCTGGAGATAGAAAGAGCCCAAAGGAGTCTTATTAAAGTAATGTACTTTAAAAATATGAGGTACCCGACAGATCTTCTCTACCAGGAATCGATTCTGTTAACTGTTAGACAGCTATACAATAAGCCATACAGTCCTAAGAAGACACAATAATTTGCCTTATGACCCTAATCTTATTAATAGAAGAAGATGGGATCGGATAGTTAATCAACCGAAAACGAATACCGTATTTGCTAAAAGGCAATTTAACTCTCGAGCGGCCTTTCTGTATAATAAACTAAATAAGGAAATTAACATCTATAGTAATCTCTATTACGACTGCAAGAAAAAAATTATAAATTGGCTACAAATTAAAAATTATACAGAGACTGAAAAATTGTTAGAAACTATAACCTAATATTATTTACTACACGTCACTTTCCTTCCTCACACACGCACACGCACTCGCACACGCAAACGCACACACGCACACACACACCACACACACACACACACCATACCCAAAAGCACGCTTTTCTTTTCTTTAAACTTAAATTATTGTTATCTTAAATTACTTTTCTTAGTTATAGTACCCTATAGGTATTTTTTTTTTTATGTATAGTAATAGAAGAGCGGTGCCTCCTAACACAAGTTATTTTATACTTAAATGGAGGTACCGGCCACAGTTTATTGTTATAAATACCTAATTGGAAATAAAGAATTTATTATTTATTTATTTATATTATTTATAGTCTTAAAACAATTGCAGAACGAACAATGCATAAAAATGCAAAGCGAAGTGCAATACTTATTTGCGTGCAAAACCTGGGTGCAAATAGCCGAAGTCAGTGGCAAATAATTTAAGAGTCCTATGTCCAGCAGTGGAAGGTAGGCATGAGTTAACGATAATAATTTTACTAATGATGGTCAAACAGACTTTACATCTCCTGTTTCCGTCATAAATACGTCATAAAATTCTGCTCCAAATGCGGCAGTTAATCAATAAGCAACATTGTTAATTGAAAGCTTAGGCTCACAATGGCTCGCACCTGTTTTACTACACAAATGTACAATAGTATTGGATCGCAAATCGTCCGTCATGGCCGCTAAACATGCAGCCGGGCGTGCAGATTTTTGTAAATCTACAATTTGGATAGTGCTCGTTTCATACTGGTACAAAATAACAAAAAATTAATAGATAAATAAAACATTTGTTCGCATTTAAGTTGACACATAAAAAAATTAAGGTATAATACAAAACAAAGTTCAAAAGCAAAATAACACAAAGACACTCATAACTAAAATACAACAAATCAAAACTGCTCATGTGTGACATAGCAATACAAAATTAGATTTAACATGACTTAATGATACTTGATCTAAAAATGAGTCACTTTAACTTAATAAACTGATAATTACACATACACTTAATATTCTGATCAGAATCAGCAAAGGAATAACATTTGGCTGACTGGCCGGTTGGCGCAATGGTAGTGCAATGGTAGACCTCATACGCCAAAGGTCGTGGGTTCGATCCCCACCCTGGACAAACATTCGTGTGATGAACACTTGTGTTTGTTCAGTGTCTGGGTGTCATATATGTATTTAAGTATTATATTTGTGATCCTCTGTTGTCTGATATCTGTAACACAAGTGCATAAGCTACTTAGTACGGAATCAGGTCAATGTATGAGATGTTGTGTGAATTTATTTACAGGGTGTATAAAGATTACTACTATATACCTATTCTTAAAAAAAATATTGGATACGTTTATTTTCTAATCTGTGGAGGAGCACGAGCGCTCATGTCATACTATCCTTTCTGACATTTCATAATTATATTAATTTTAGATACGTAAAGAGACAGCCGATTTTTCATACAAATTAATAGTCTAGGTCGTCGTAGAAATCGTGACGTTTACATGTGCACATTTATATAACACGGTTTCTATGAAGAGTTCGTACTGGCCCCTTTTTAGGGTTCCGTAGCCAAAATGGCAAAAACGGAACCCTTATAGTTTCGTCATGTCCGTCTGTCCGTCTGTCCGTCTGTCCGTCTGTCCGTCTGTCCGTCTGTCCGTCTGTCACAGCCGATTTACTCGGAAACTATAAGTACTACAGTGATGAAATTTGATGGGAATATGTGTTGTATGAACCGCTACAAAAATATGACACTAAATAGTAAAAAAAGAATTGGGGGTGGGGCCCCCCATACATGTAACTGAGGGATGAAATTTTTTTTTTTCGATGTACATACCCGTGTGGGGTATCAATGGAAAGGTCTTTTAAAATGATATAAAGTTTTCTAAAAAACATTTTTCTTAAAGTGAACGGTTTTTGAGATATCAGCTCTCAAAGTCGTAAAAAGTATGTCCCCCCCCCCTCTATTTTTATAACTACGGGGTATAAAATTCTAAAAAAAATAGAGGTGATGCATGCTAATTAACTCTTTCAACGATTTTTGGTTTGATCAAAGTATCTCTTATAGTTTTTGAGATAGGTTGATTTAACTGTAATTTTGGTTAAGTTATATTTGCTGCTACGGAACCCTTTGTGCGCGAGCCCGACTCGCACTTGGCCGGTTTTTGTCATCTTAGACCTACCTCGTCGTTACTTACTATCACTGCGATTAGCGTAGTCGTTTAAGCGCCTTTCGGCCGCATTGGCAACTAAGTTTGACAACCAGTTGCCGAAGAAGAACTGACGTTCTTGCTACGCAACCAGTTGCCAAAAACGAATGGTTTTTCTTTTTTCGCTACTGGTTGCGTACAAAGAATTATTTTATTACTAAGGTTACGTAAGACGAATTTTCATTCTCGATTCACACCTTCTTATAAGTAAAGGATATTCCTTTCGAGTGCAAATTCGGGATTTTAATTTATAAAACAGCGAATATATAAAAAAAAATATTTAAATACTTGCTTTTTTTTCTTAAGAAAAATATTTTCACGATTTTACCTATTTATTTGAATGTTCATATGTTTTCTCATATTCACACTTGTTCGTTTGTTACAGTTTTTATAATAATCATTTTTGCTCTATCAATTGTAATTTAGCACACCTTTATTTATTTTTCAGATCTAAAATGTTATTGTTTTTCATGGTTCTGTAAACAAAAGGCAAACGGTATCCCAATATTAAGATTATTTTCGTTCTACCTTTTTTGTAATAGGTAGCACACGAACAAACCTACTTATTTACGTTACGGAATGCTTACTCATAATATTATTATTTTAAAACAAGTAAGTAGTAAGAAAGTTAGTTCTTTTTTGGCAACTGCAAGTTTCACAACCAGGCAGATGTGAAAAAAGAAAAACCATTCGTTTTTGGCAACTGGTTGCGTAGCAAGAACGTCAGTTCTTCTTCGGCAACTGGTTGTCAAACTTAGTTGCCAATGCGGCCGAAAGGCAACTCCTGTAGTATCATCATCTTCTTCTTCGTACAAGTTTTTCCGCAATCAGGCTATACAGGTGAGCCCATTTCGCGTGCGGAGTGTGAAGTCGGCAGGTGTAGTATAATAATAAAAAAAAGTGAGTTCATAAAAAAAAGCGTGGGGCGCCCACGCTACCGCTGGGTGGGATGTAGTAGACGTGGACCTGCAGGAATTGCAAACAGAAGCTTGACGACAAGCTGCACAAAACCGAGACAAATGGCGACATCTCATATCGGAGGTCAAGACTCATTTCGGGTCGTTGAGCCATCGCAGTAAGTAAGTAAGTTCTTAAAAAAGGAATGTGACCAAATAAACGCACCTTTACTCCAGTCAGAACAATGCAGCGAAACAAAAAAGCGAAAAGCAAACGCAGCCGAATTACCGACGAACCGTGAACTGCAGCGTGTGTACAGGCCTTAGCCCGTGTAGATGTCTGCTAAATTAAATTACAGAGGTATACATCAGAGGGGCCGACGTAAGTCAATAGCACATCACGACTAATTTATGGACCTACTGTTTTTTTTTGTTTAGGTAGGTAGGTAACTCTTGACTCGTTGTCGATACCTATTGGGTACTATAAAGTATTCTGTGCTATTGGCATGTAGGTTTTATTTAAAAAAATATAAAGTGTGCTGTCGCGTGTGTTAATTTAGTCCAGTTTTGCCTAAAGTGGGCAATGACGCCCCCTTAAGGGCAATGCAAAAAGGGGCAGGTAGATACTCAATTTTGTCAAATCAAATCATTTATTCGCTAATTATAGGTAGATATAAAAGTTACAATTTATGTAAGTACAAAGGTTCGCCATATTGATCAAGCATACGAATTTGAGTCAAAAATTATTATGTTTTGATGTCGTGTGGTTATGAGTACCTAGGTAGGTAGTTTAACAAAGTGGGCACTACGCAAGATGAGTAAAAACAGGAAAAACCCTGTCTTAGACGTTTCTTGTACAGCTTTGATGACCAAAGTGGCCACCTCTTATTTCAAAGCCAAGACTCTGTTTAGGCCTCTAAGCCAGAGCTACTCGTACTTAATACCTAAGGGCTTCAGAATTAAAAGTAGTTGAATCTAACGGTACAGGTAGACGAGTTGACGGATTAACGTGTGGGAACCGTTGGAGCCGTAAAGTCCTTGAGTAGAGACCGTGACTCGGTAAGCGTAGTGTTGGACGCCCTGCGACAAGATAGGATGATGACATTCGAAGGCTGGCTGGAGTGAGTTGGATGAGAGTGGCCGAAAATCGGGAGCGGTGGCGTGCATTAGGGGAGACCTATGTCCAGCTGTGGACGAGTGTAGGTTGCTGATGATGAAGCAATTCTCGAAAACCCACAACTCCAGTGAAGTTACAAAGTTTAATAATAACTTAAACCCTACCAATGAAACAATGAAGATAGTCAGAAGTTTTAAATTACTTTACGCGCTATGAAACTGAGCTTATGACTTTAAACCTCAACGCCATTAATATGGTAAAACACCCCATTCTAGGGGGAATGAACGAAAACATTCCCAAAAGTAACGGATATGCCGACGATTTTCCATATTGCTTTTTATTAAGCAAAAATATCATCGCGGTAAACTTTCAATTAATTTTAAACTGAAATTTAAATTAAACTTAATTAAAGCACAATCTGGTGGGATACTCACCAATTTTGGCACAATACACATTTCACAATTAGTCACTAATTTAATTTTAAAATATGGACGGCGAAAAGGCAACTGATTCATAGTATAACCATTGCTCATGGGGTTTTGTAAATAAATGCTGTTGATTATTGTAATATTATACTTATTACAAAAGATGAAAGTGTAATACCAGATACAAAATTCTAGTAGGTACTAAAATTCCTCAACAGATGTCGCTGTGTAAAGATAATTTTTCTGCAAACGTTTAAAACCTCCGTTAATGTTAGAGTTTATGTTCCTCCGATGCGAGCTTTCACACCCTCACTCGGTGAATCACAGCGCTGCTTTACGTTAGTTTTCTGTGAGGCCGTGGTATCACTTCAATCAAATCAGACCATCCGTGCCGAAGCGTAGCTGTCCCACGGGCAATGGGAAAGCCCATAATCGCTTCCTATCCAACTTTTTTATTTTGATACAGTTGCAGACGAGCAGACGGATCACCTGATAGTAAGTCATTGCCGCCGCCCATAGACACCTGCAACACCAGTAGAGTCAAACACAAGTGCGCTGCCAACCTTTAACACCCCTTTCCTCCTAATTGGGCCTCCGGTACCGATACTCACTCAACGTAACACAGCGTAGGCGCTGTTTCACACCGGTCTTCTGTAAGGCCGTGGTATCACAGCCGAGCCAGCCCATTTATGCCGAAGCGTGGCTCTCCCACGGTTCCAAATCTAATCTACCTATATGCAAATTTTCAATTGGTAACCCAACCCGCATGCGATTTTAAACACGCAATTAAACTTTTTATGACCCCCCCGTCATGTTACGATGGGTTCAGTTTAATTTAATTTAAATTTTAACTTCATTTGGCCGTATTAAAAAATTTTACGTTCCATGCTTCAGAAGGAAGGATTTTTGTAACACCTTAAAGTTATTGTTACGATCAGTTAACTTAAGTATCGTAATGAAATAATAAAACTGGGGTTATTTTGTGTCAATTGTTTTTAATGTAGCTTAAATTGTGTTTAAAGGTAATTCTTGAAGCAGTCGACATACGACTGAACCGGTACGATATTCAAATCTTTAAGAAACGAGCTTATACCAACGCATCCGCACTCCTTCTGGTGTAGCTAACGTCCATGGGCGGCGGTGGTCACTTACCATCAAGTAACCCGCTTGTTCGCTTGCCTTCCTGTATCATTAAAAAAACATCCGATCGTAACAATTAGCCACACTCTCAGCATATATTATTATATGTGCACCAACACTGGTGCACTCTTTCTTCCCTCACCCTTTTAATTTGATGGAACACAAGTATCACGATCAAAGAGCGATCGGGCGCAGGACCAACGGTTTAACGTGCTTTCCGAGGTACGGGGGTACAGTCAACTCCAAAAATATATATGCACTTTAGGACCTTTTCACAATACATAATGTATGAGAAAGTAGAAGTCGTTCCTATACATAAGTATTGTGACAAGGTCCTAAAGTGTACCTACATATTTTTGGAGTTGACTGTACAAGTGTATCTAATTTCAGATTTGATACAATATTTTTAAAACGAATGAAAGCAAAAATTTATCAATTTAGTCGAAGTTCATAAAAATTCAACGAGTCACAAATAATTTAAAAACGAACCGATCAACAAACAAATATAACGTAGACAAAATTGCCTGATATTATTCGACATTATCTGGAATCAAAGTAACTTCGTAAAAAGTAATATTAAATCTAAGAATAACTTGTTTGTTTGATATCCAAGACACTTTGATTGGCGTAATTGAATTAGTTCTAATATCAGATGTCTTCTCGAGAAATCGTTAAGAAATCTCAATATAATATTAGTAATCAGGCCATTTTTGTTATTCCAATAATTTCTTGTTAAGGCGCAGACTCAATATTAAATAAGTACCTATTATGGAATAAGTTTTTTTTTATGATAGGTAGCAAACAAGCAGATTACCTAATGGTAAGCGATTGCTGCCACCCATAGACACCTGCAACACCAGTAGAGTCACAAGTGCGCTGCCAACTCTTAACCCCCTTCTATGGTATTGGGTGTCCGATACCCTCACTCACTCTCTTAACGAAACAGCGGATTAGGGGAACAGACAACAGACAACTCACAACCGCAGAACTGACAACCGTTGGGGTAAACGAGTTCTGGAGTGGAGACCGCGTCTCGGTAAACGTAGTGTAGGACGACTTCAGGCCAGATGGAGTGATGATCTGCGCAAGAGGGCTGGCTGGAGTTGGATGCGAGTAGCCGAAGATCGATTAAAGTGGCGAGCATTTGGAGAGGCGTATGTCCAGCAGTTGACTGCAACAGGCCGATGATGATGATGATGATGGATTAGGGGAAAACTCGCCCGAGAAATTCAAAATTTTCCCAAGATCATTTAGGTTAGAACAGTGACCAGCAATAAAATCTTGGAATTTTTGGGTGAGTTTGTTTTGGGTGAGTTGCCACCTAAACCATGGGCCGGTACTTAAATCACCAAACCCAACGGGGACCAAACGGGGCACAAAATATGTGTGCTTTAGAAAAAATATTCCTGTATAATGATCACATTTAATTAGTGCACGATGTTCATACATTTGTAATGCAGATGCAGCGGAGACACGAAACAAAGAGGGCTCATTAACTTCTCGACCGTTGTCAACTTGCAGAGAGTAAAGTGCAATACGCAGAAGTGACAATCCTTGTCTAACTTGCCTAACCGGGGTGCAATGGACCTATACAGAATGTATCTGTGAACATTTACATCCCTTTAACCACCTGTTCTATAATCCATTCTGAACAACATTAATTGTTCTATGACTTTTGAAAATTCGTATAAAAAAATTTTCATCTTTCCATACATAGTCGGTCACGGTGACTTGGTCATTTTGTATGGGGAGTCGAAAAAATTTTCGAAGAATTTGGAAAAGTTGTTGAACAAATATTGTTCAGAATGGTTGATAGAACACGTGGTTAAAGGAATGTAAATGTTCACAGATACACCCTGTATACTAGATGCTTAGACTTGTAGCTAATTGGTCTTTCGGAGTACGTGAGCATACCCACTACTGGGGAGTGGCTTGCTCAATGTCACGACTCCGCGAGTGAAAATCCTACTGGGTGACCTGGTAGGTCGTTGCGTCAAACAATTTGATTTAAAGTGGCGAGCGGGATTTGCAGTACGGGCCAGTCCGCACTGTGGGGTATCCGATCGAGATTGCGCTGAGATGGATACCCCAGGTTTTGATTAGGGTTAACGTCTCACACACCAGCTTGTCCCCCACATGTGGCAAGGTGAAGGCTATGATGGTTTCCCTTGGGAAAACAAAAAAAAGACCTAACATTAAGTTTTTCATCTATACATTTATTAATAAATGTATAGATGAATGAAATGCTACATACCAAATCATGATACATTCGGTAGGTATAATCTATCTATACATATAATAAAAATGTAAAAAAGCTGTGTCTGTACATTGAAGATATTTATCTCAAAATAACTTAGGACGACTAAAAAACAGTAACAGAACATGAATCAATGATTTTTAAAATTTTTGTCTGTCTGTTTGTCTGTTTGTTCGCGCTAATCTCGGAAACTACTGAACCGATTCGAATGAAACTTTTTTTATTGTATAGCTGTAACATCAGGGCAACTTATAGGATATATTTTATTTTGAAGACCAGGCTCCTTGATGTAGAATCTCAACAGCCCAGCTAAACTATAAGAGGTAGGTCAATGGCACCTTAACAAAAGTTGTTCAGATTGATGAGCATTTTATGATTCCATGAAAAAATCAAAGATCATGGAACACCTGGTGAAGAACTCTAAGAGCCCAGCTACACCATAACAAATATGGAATGAAATGGAATGCAAAATTGTCAAATGTGATGAGCATTTTTGGATGAGATCCGATAAGAAAAGAAATATCGAACTTAAAGGGGGTTCCAAGTTAGAGGATGGGACTACGTGATTCCTTGGCTAAACTACTATTTAAATAATCATCTTTAAGTCAAGAGTCATAAAGTTCACGCAAACGAAGTTGCGGGCGGCCACTAGTTAAATTAATAAAAAATATAGGTAGGTTCACAATATAGGTACATTCGTACTTCTTTATATGTTACACAATATAAATTCATAGTATATAAACATGTAATATAACACTGTTACTCATCCTACAAGATGTACATCTATACCAAACGTTATCCCCAAGTTGGAGAATAGCCCAGGTAAGAAGCACGCGGTTTGGTGCCTAAAGCCGGCAGTTTGAAGATGTTGAATTACAACGTGCATACTAATTAACTCTTCAACAACTGCTATTCAAAAAGATGAGGGCATATTTTGGGGCAGAAGGGGCGGCTTGGGTTTGTGTATGAGCTGCCTAAACGTGTGACGCTCGAATGAGAATGGAAGCTTTCGCGTGTAAAACTTTCGATAGATGGCGATAGAGCCAAATCCCACTCGTTTTTAATCTTTTTTTTCAGTATAGCTGACAAACGAGTAGACTGCTCACCTGATAGTAAGTTATCACTGCTGCCCATGGACACCGGCTTTTAAGGAAGGAATAAGCCCTTTTCTTGAAGATTACTTCGTATGATGATGATGAGTTGTTTTCTAAATTTTTAATCCTATTATTATTAAAGTCATGACCTCACAAAAGACCGGCGAGAAGGAGCTCCTGCATTGTGTTTTGCAGAGTGAGTTCTCACTCACCGGTACCGGAGAGCCAATCGGAGGGAAAGGGGATTAAAAAGCTAGCAGCGCACTTGTAACTGCGCTGATGTTGTGGGTATCTATCTCTTACCATTAGGTGACCCGTCTGCTCGTCTGCCACGTATCACATAAAAGTCCTTGTAAAAAGTAATTGGTTATTCATGTCGCATGTGTTTCCTCCATCCTACATTAAGGAATTATTCAAAATTAGCATCTCGCAGACCATCGCAGACCGTCTATAAAAACGTGCCACTTTGCACTTTGATTCTCCTTATGCTTACAATCAGAATATTTTAGGCCATTATACTGTGTAACTATAAAATGATTGTAACGTGTTTAGGCAAAGGGGGTTTTGGTAAAAGTAAATAATTAGGAACTTTTAGAAATGATTTTGGCAAACATCCGTCAGTTGTTTTTTTATCAGCTCTATTACAAACTGTCTTGTCTGAAGTACAGTTGGACCCTTCCCTACTCTTTGCCTCGCCCGAACACAAGCGAGAAGATGGAAAATTTTAATAAAATATGTTTGCCGCGTAAACTCGGTCTCGCGTCACGTTCTTACGTATCCTTTAAACACTTGCAATATCGCGAACACCCTGTATAACCTTCCCCTTGAAGTTATAAAGTCGAAAATTGTAAAGCAGAAATGTAAATGCAACTTTGTCCTGCTAAACTATGGCATGCCATAAGGAAGAGATGCGCCACGATTATGAAATAGATATAAAAGCATTTTCTACTCATTTCTAAGAATAAATTGTTTTAATGTTGGCAGTAATTTAGAATTGTTTAGCCGTTGGCTAACTAGATAAGGTTGCAAATGCAGAAATTAATTCACTTCTCGGTAAAGTCTTAGAAAAACAGGAGTGTACTCTTACTATTGAATCTTGGTTTATTTTCTACATTGGCAGTTACCGCCAGTCCGTGTGCTCGTCTGCTACCTATTATACTGGGTGCATCTGCAGTGAATATTTACGTCCCTTTAACCACGTGTTCTACTAATCTTTCTAAGCAACATTTAAGCCAGTAGAGTAGGTATGTTTTGTTTGTAATGGATTTACCTACCAGTCAACGATAGATAGATAGATACTCTTTATTGCATACAAATTACAGAACTTAATGCGTAGTAATTTCCAAATACAATATCGGCGGCCTTATCGCTAATAGCGATATCTGCCAGACAACCTTTGGGTAGAGGAATAATGCAACGAATTAACAAGGGGTAAGGCAGTGCAGAGCTTTTATGTAGGTAATAAGATAAATACATCATAATAAATACATAAATGCATACTAGTAATAAATTAATACGAGATACTGCTATAATTTATACTTTAATAAATAATCAGATATAAAATACATAAAATATATACATACATATATATCTTTTCAAATGATAGGTACATGGATTATTTCAATATGAATAACTGGAAGGACAGATGCGTTACTAAAGACCAGGTTAAGAGAAACGATTTCATTCTAAAGAAATTTGATGATGAACAAAGGTATTTTACATACCAGCATACCGGTAAAACATCATTAATATCTTTTGACATAACTAATGAATACCCCAAAACGTGCAAGTTTCCTCCCGGCAAAGTTCAAACTATTTGCTCATAGGGTTTTAACGATATCTTACCTGATCTTTTAAAGAGCTGGCTAATCTCTTCCGTCTTGTAACTTGTTATATTTTTCAACCATGTCGCATGATCATAAATCTCACTCTGTTTGACGCAAAACATTTCATTAACACGGCTAACATGCTGCTATTACTAACTAGTGATGTCCATCAATAGGCGATGGTGGATAAATATATCGATATTTTTTGTGAGATGAGCAGTCAGATTACTAGATGCAACCATTTTACGCCGCCCATAGATATGTTGCAATACCAGACGAATCACACTACAGGACGTGAAGAGTGTACTCTTTCCCTGAAGGTTTAAGGGTAGTGTTGCTTTGGAAACATCGTAGTCGATGGTTTAGCCCATAGTTTTTTCGTAAGTAAGTACATAAGTTTAATACGACGTCTTTAGTTATTTCTTGACATTCACTTTTTACAGTCTGGTGGAGATTGCTTCCAGCGATCAATCCTTTAATTACCGTCCACTACCTATATAATACATGTATGGAGTGGGACAACCGTAGCGTACATAGATCGTTAAACCCTAAACCGGTGTTTTATTGAGTGACTGTGACTTTGAAAGTTGACTATCCACTATATTCAAAAATATTACCTACTTACAATAAAAACAAGTGCTTAAGCTACTAAGTACGGAATCAGGTCAATATATTTGGTAATTTTATTTTGGCATTGCAATTTATTCTTAAGTAAATAACGCATTTAAAAAATCAGCGATGGGTTCAGGTGGGACTCAAATCCACGTGAAGCCCCGTCGAAGCCCCGTCTATGAACCCGTAGATGATTTTTTAAGTGCGTTATTTACTTAATTATGAGGTGTTGTGTGAATTTAATTTTATCTATACTATCCATACTAATATTATAAATGCGAAAGTAACTATGTCTGTCTGTCTGTTTATCTGTCTATCTGTTACACTTTCACGCCAAAACTTTTGAACGGATTTAAATGAAATTTAGATAATCTAGACCCTGAGAAAGAACATTGGCTACTTTTTATTGCGAAAAGGAAGTTGTAAGGGGTTAAAAGGGGGGTAAAAAGTTACTTTTCCACGCGGACGAAGTCGCGGGCGGCCGCTAGTTAATTATAAAACTAAATTATCGACATAAAAATTATCGACACTTGGCATCTTCATCCTTAACTGTATGCAGGCAAAGGCTATTTCGCTGTGAACGCGTGCACTCATCCCGGCAAGGTTATTCCTGATTCCTTTAACAAGGTTACACTGCACGTGTCACATGACTCATGCTTGCTAGAGTTGGACTTAGTTTATTTTAGGGCTTTTATTAAATGGCGTCCTGTAGCGCTCATAAGTTGACATTGAAAACTGACATAACGTAAACTATTGCTCTGTCTCTTTCAAATGCATCACAATGAAAGAGACAAAGCGATAGTTTTCGATAGCGAGGATAGTATTTCAAACTCATGGTAGTGCTACTGACCGCATTTGCTGGCTACAGTCAATACGAACCGTTGTTTGATTCATGGTCAAGCATCAGTGTGATGTACCTTTACAAATCTGTAATTTTTTTTTCAATTGGATCACACCCAAATACTTTTTTTAGATATATCTCACCTTACTCGTTTGGTTGAATATAGTGTTGGCTATTAATAGTCCACTATCGATAGACTAAATCATCTTCTATACTATTAATAAAGAGATAACTTCTATAGACAACGACAAGGCTTATAGGTAAACCGAAAACACGAAACGCTTGCGCGATGTAATTGGACACAGCGCCATCTATTTGTTCATTTCTGAATAACGATCCTGATACGAGGGCGAGCCACTAGTAAATAAAAAAAGGAAGCATGTTGAATAAGCTTAATTTCTTCATAGTACCTATAGTAGCGTTGACGCATCAGGCAAACGTGGTGAGCATAATCCCATCATAGTACCAATAACTTGATTTCTTCGATACCCTGCTGTGGGACAACATACCTACTATGTTGTTAGACTGCCTACTAGGCAGATACTACAATTGGTAGGTTATTATTATAATTTGTTGATTTCTTCAACAAAGATGAATCTAGAGAGCAATCGCCTCAGAATCGACCCAATCTCTCATCGCTTACTAGTATTAATAATGGAAGACCTTCGTTTAATCCTCCGAAGCATGACGTACGCACAATAAACAAGTAATAATGATACAAGGGAATAACTTATCAGAACAAAATGAGCACTAACCGACCTGTGAGATCTGATAAACGAATTCTTTGATGAACATGATTTTCAGTGTTACCAGGTTTTTACTTCGTCTCTAGATTTAACGACTTTTAGTTTTATGTTTCTTTGGGTCGAATAGTTCTTGAGGACGTTGCAGTCATAGGCCTCTCATAAGGTTCACCGACTTTTTGTATGAGCCGGCGGATCACCGGTTGGTAAGCATTTGCCGCCACCCATGGATACCTGCAAACACCAGTGAAGTCACAAGTTCGTTGCCAACCTTTTATCACCTTCCCCTCGGGTGGGCCTCCGGTACCCTCTGTGAAACACAGCAGAGGGGCTGCTTCACGCAGGTTTTCTGTGAGGCAGTAGTATCACTCCGGTCGAACCAGCCCATTTGGTGAAGGTCACGAGAAATCCGTGGATGCTGAGGACATAAGGCCGATCTGTGTGGAGAACATTATGTCCAGAAGTGGATTTCTATTGCATGAAATGATGACTAGTTTTTTAAGACAAGGAGCAGAGGCATACGAGCAAACAAATTATCTGATGACAAGTATAACAGATATGAAAAGCAGACGCTTTGTTGTTTAAAAGAGTCTTCCCCGGGCTACAATTGGCCGTGACAGACCTGAAAGTACCTTAACAGGCTGCGCACAGGGATTCTCCGATGAAGGGACAACCTGTGCAAATGGGAGTACATGCATGCGTCTGGAAGTCTGACAGTCTTGCTCCCCCATGCCTCAGAAAACACCTTAAGGCGTTGGTGCTGCGTTTGATCCCTCTTCGGTTGTGTCACACTGGTGTCCCATCGAATTAAGAGGGTAAGGGTACAAAGAGTGCATTACCTATCAGTAGCCGAACTGATTCGGCTACTTGGGTTTATTTTTATTAGTTTGCAACACTGATGATTCTCGAAACCAGCAGGGTGAAAGAATTGCATATTAAACTTAGCAGAATTAATTATCCGGCTTGCTGACTAATAATTGCAAGGTATGCACTTTTTGAAAGTGCGTTATTTAATGCAGTTGGTCGCATGTGAAGATTGTTAATACGTCTAGTTCTTTGTTGGATTTGATTATCTTTTGATCTTGTGAAATATCTGTATTTATACCATTATCTTATACTGTTGAGGTTTTGTTATTTTTATGTGTTTTGTTTCTGCTGATAACTATCTGATGTTTAAGTTGTGTTGTATATGTGTTTATACTATCGCTTGACTACTTACTGCTTGACGTTTTGATTACGTCCCCGTTGCAACGGCCACTTCGCGTCGCAGAGTAAGTAAGCAAGATTGCCGTCTGAATTTTACAAACCAAAATATCAAAGACAACAAGACACAAGACGATGGCTGGAGAATACGCACAAATGCCGAAATAGAGAGGATTGTGGATACGCCTAACATCATCGGCGAGACCAAGGCGCATCGTCTTCGCTGGCTTGGCCACCTCGAGAGACTAGACGAGGATCGTCTCATGAAGAAAGCATTCCAAAGACCACCGATAACCCTACGCCTGGTAGGCTGACCAAAGTATCGCTGGAAAGACGTCGTCGAGAGTGATCTGCTAGAACTTCAGGCCAAGGACTGGCAACAAGTGGTACAGGATCGACTGAAGTGGCGTTCTCTTGTTTCGGAAGCCAAGACTCGTTTCGGGTCGCTGAGCCAGTGGAGATGTAAGTAAGTAAGTAAAATATCAAAGAATATCATCCCAAAATCGCTAGAGTGGGAAAACATCGTAATGAATTGGACCTTATTAGAAATGTTAATTAGTTTTTTTCCGAAACTGTAATTAAGGACGCTTATTTGGGGTGCTTATTAAACGTGGAGGTAATGTTTATTAATGTCATCTTTATCCTGTACTTTGATCTCACGGCAGATCCTATAAAACTAAATTACCCTGCCTCATACGTCAGAGGTCGTGGGTTCAATTCCCTTTACCCTCATTTTCTAATGGGACACCCGTCAGACTCAGAACCTTAGACTAACTATTTTTTTGAAGTGCCTCGTGCTGCGACTTGAGTTAGAGTACCGGAGGCCCAATCGGTACGAAAGGGGGTTACAGTTGTGACTCTACTGCTATGGGTGTCTATGGGCGGCGGCAATCGCTTACCATCAGGTAATTTATCTGCTACGTCTGCCACCTTATCACTTTAAAAAAAATTATTTAGAGTAAAATAGTATTTTCGTATATCTCGGTCACATTTTAACTAACCCTATCTATCTCCTTATTATCAGGATGGACTGGCATTAAATCCACCGTACAACTTTTTAGAACACGATTTAAAGAGCTGATCTTCAGCAATGAAGCAGCATTTCAAGAAGAAGAAGAATTAAGTATTTGAGGGCCTCGATGGTGATAGATTAGTCACTGGGCTAAGGAGTTCGTCCGAAACTCAAAAGGTCCCCGGGTTCGATACCCGGTTCTAAATTTTCTTGGGTCCGGGTGTTCTGGGTTGACGCCCCCAGTTAATTATCGTCACCTGGTACTCATAGTAGAGGGGTTGCCCTAGTTTGAGACCAGTAGCGCAACCATGAGTTGACATCGAAAACTGACATAACGTAAATTATTGCTCTGTCTCTTTCAAATTCATCACAATGAAAGAGACAAAGCGATAGTTTTCGATAGCGAGGATAGTATTTCAAACTCATGGTAGTGCTACTGGTTGATCTGTGTGATTGTCTGGCGCATTTATTTATTATTTGTAGGTACTCATTAAAAAATAAATGCGTAAACCTTCTTTTGTAGCCTAAGCGACATCGAAGCAATCACTTACGAGCCTTGTACTTACTCTGAGTATATTACCCAACCTCTGTTTTTCTAAGCGCAAAAGGCATATTTTTCCCCACAGAGTGCGTCTGCCCGACCATGTGTGAGCACAGATAGTAAATAAATGCGTAGATAGAATCTTACGCATATCGCGTTGCGCGGTGTTACGCTGGATGGTTTATAATAGCTGATTTAGGGTAAAAAAGGGTTTATTTATTTTAATTATTACATTATTTTCAACCTTGGAAGAGTCACGCTGCAGCAGTATAGACCAGGGGCACCACATGGAGATCGGTTAGCTGAGTTTTTTTTTTATGTGATAGATAGCAGACGAGCAGGCGGATCACCTGATGGTAAGCAATTGCCGCCGCTCATGGACACTTGCAACACCAGTGGAGTTACAAGTGCGCTACCAACCTTTTATCCCCTTCCCCTCCCGGGTGGGTCTCCGGTACCCTCACTCACTCGGCGAAACACAGCACAGGGGCTGCTTTACGCCGGTTTTCTGTGAGGCAGTGGTATCACTCCGGTCGAGCCGGCCTATTCATGCCGAAGCGTGGCTCTCCCACAGTTGAGTGGGGTAAGCTACGGTGGTAAGAGACCGGTTCAAACCCAGGTGCAGATGTTTCTTCCAGAAAATATCGTGGTGCTAGGCTCCGTGTCGCGGACCTATGACATCTTCCAAGATAGACGATGAGGGAGAGTCCCAGGGGTTTTAGTCACAAGTGCGCTGCTAACCTTTTGACCCCCTTCATCCGATTGGGCCTGTGTCCTCCCTCAATCAGCGAAACAAAGCGATGAAGAAGACCGGCGTGAAGCAGCGCCAAGCAGTATTTCGTCGAGTGAGTTAGGGTACCGGGGGGAAAGGGGATTAAAGGTTGGCAGCGCACGTGTGACCGCCGCCCATAGATACCAGCAAAGGTGTCTATGGGCGGCGGTAATCGCTTACCATCTGTCTGCTCGTCTGCCACCTTTAACATAAAAAAACTATAAATGTCCTGCGTCGATGGCTGATCGTTGAGATTGGCTGCCATAGCCGTATGAGGAGGACATTATTATACACCCAACGATTTCTTTTAAGGCTTGTACATGCGAGGATTGGGCACTTTGTGTATGTTTTAATTCGGTAAATCGTTAAGAAATATACCTTAAAAAAATACATGTTATAGACTGGATTTCGATCTTGAATTTCTGACGAGGATTTTTATTTAATGTTTATAGCTCATTAGGAAAAAAAAAACGTAAACATCGATTTAATGCAAAATATTTGATAAACTACAAAACTAAACACTTCAGATGACTGATTTTTTAATATACAATACAATACAATGTACACTACAATCCCTGAGGAGGAATTGTTGTTTCTTGGGTTTATAATTTTTTTATTAGTAATATTCCGTTTTTTCTATACTCGAGCGCGAGTACTCTCTGTATGCTCAAGGCCGTTAGCGCATGTACAAGCCTTAAGGTTCGTGCTAGGGCCCTCTAGTGACGCGTTAACGTCGGCAGTACGCCTCGCGTATATTTTTTCTTTAATGACGTATTTTTAAGGGTTCTGCCCGATTAAGCTAATCTTTCCTATTTCCCCTGGGAAATAAAGAAGGCAATAATATTCTATATTTCATTTCGGTTACCTTTGGGAAATATTTGCGGTTACGTCAAGGGAATGAAGTAAGCCAGACGGTTCTAAATTGTTACGAATTAAGTTCGTACCACAACGTTTTTGGCATTTTTTCCGCTAAGTATTTAATTAAATATTTGATACAACGTGATTACAATGATTGTAATAGACCGGGCTGTTTAATGAGGATAAAATAATAAAAATATAAACAAATAAACATCTCATACATTGACCTGATTCGGTACAAAGCAGAAAAGAACTTGAATTACGTGTAAGATAATATTGTATGTCAACCTTACCTATACTCTGATTCATAATCATGTAAAGTAAACTGACAGATGAAAATGACAAGTTTCTATGCATTTTGACATTTTGCATGTGTCAAATTGAGTGATAATGTATGGGGATGACACATTGACATCTGTCAGTTTACTTAACATGATTATGAATCAGAGTATAGGTATACCTATGTTAAGTATTAGCACTATGTCACATTTACTTTTTTGGTAATTTGTGTAGGTACTTATCTTTTTTTTTGTTTTGTTTGTGGTTAATGCTTACTTACTTTAAGACAGATATAATATTAGGTGCACGCACCTAGACATAGCTATCGTGCTGTTGATCTAGTGGTTCCGTGATTTCGTGGTTCCGGGATAATCAAAAAGTATGTTCCGAATTTTTGACCATAGCTCGGATTTGTGATCTCCGCATTAGGCAAAGTGATTTAGCCTAAACTTGTGCACTTAAAATGTCCTGCGTCGATGGCTTGAGGTTGGGTGCTATAACCGAAACATCGATGAGGAAATTATTATTCAATACTGTGTTTAAAACAGTCAGTTGATAAATTGAATTTAGTAAGAAATTCCAACAGATAGTTCGCAAGTATACAAGCGTGTTTATGCTTTAGACTTTATCCAATTGCGAACTTAATCAAAGATACTATTATTATAGCAGATAAACAAATATTCAACTTCTCAGGCTCTCATCCAATCAGCAATGCATCCATTAATCAGAAGCTCCAAAACTTCAGTCCGACCCAAAACTTTGATACAAACCAATTAAATTAATACGTGAGCGATACGCGGTGAGCCTGGATGTATGCAGATGTTTCAAACGTATTTTCTGGACAGGATCTTAATCCAATAAAATTTAAATTTAAAGAAATATTTATGAAAAATCTTGAGAAATTGTAAACCTAATGGGTGGCTATCCGTTCGTTAGCAGTGCATGGGCGGTATTTTCTAGATGCTTTTTTTTATAAAAATATTTTTGCACTTGACCTCATCTCACCTAATGGATAGTGACAATAAAGTCAAAATAAAAAAAATAAAGATAATAATATAATAAAGTAAGTGGAAGAAATCGCTACAAGCGATAAGACCGCCTTATTGCACTGTCTATAGCTGTTGCTTCACTCATTTATTATATTTCTGTGCAATAAAGAATATCTATCTAAAGTCTAAGAAAGATGTAGCGTGTTTTCCTAGAAAAAGCCTATTCACTCTCGACTCAAAGACACCCAGATTGTAGCTCTCTGGGAATACAGAAGCCGGCAAGTTGTTTCATTCCTTAACAGTTTGCATTAAGAAAGAAGAAGCGAAACGCTTAGTACGAGCTGGTGGAACTTCCACAGGTGTAAGGGTGGAATCCTCTATTAAACACAAAAAAACAAAATCAAAATTGGTTCATTTGTTCAGGAGCTACAATGCCATATACAGACACACAGAGACGTACAATTTATAACACCCCGTCGTTTTTGCGTCGGGGGCTAATAAACGATTTGACGGCATTCTAAATCCAAGATAGTGGACCTACTTAGGTCATATGGCGGTGCATATAAGAAATGTGAAAACACACTTATTAAATTAACTTTTTAAGCTTTGGTATATTACAGTACTAGACTGGCCCACCCTCACTTCGCTTCGGGAACGTAATTCAGAAATGAACCAATAGATGGCGCTGTGTCCAATTACATCGCGCAAGCGTTTTGTGTTTTTGGTTTACCCTTTAAGCCTTTTCGTTGTCTATAAAAGTTATCTCTTTATAAATAGTATGGAAGGATAAATAGTATGGATAAAGCCCTTCTAAACGTATTCAATTAAGATGTACTTACTTTGGGTGTAGATAAAAATAATACTAAAGTTTACTTGGTTTCAAATATTAAAGGCTTAACTAGACCAGCAAACTGTCCAAATACCTAACGTAATAAATTACCCCTATTTACATAGCAATTTGTACCAATGGCCGCAATGGCTTCCGCTGTTATGGCACGGGGCACACGATGTATCTGCTGCCCTTCCGCCGCGAATCGCAAGGAGCTGTGCTTCCGTTGTGGCCAGGAGGGCCACAAGGCGGCGTCTTGTAGTGCGAAAGAGGCGCACTGCACAGTGTGTGCCGACGCTGGCAAGCGGCTAAGCACAGCATGGGGGGGGAAGAAGTGCAATCCCCCACAAAGAAGGGTAAGCGACCGGCCCTGTCTAGGGCCACTGTCGCAGTTGCCGCTGCCACCCCAGCGGCAGGAGACGGCGCGATGTCTGAATAATGGATCAAGTCAGACATCGCGCCATACTGCAGGGGAAATTTAAATCACTGTCCGTTCGGCCCAGGACCTCTAGGATGCAGGTCTTGGCCGAATGGCAGGTCGATTTGAGTATCGTCGCCGAGCCGTATCGCCATCAATGATACGTGGTTCGGCGACAGTGATAGTGTGGTCGCTGTTTTCTCCCGATCGTTTTCGGACTCCTCTCCCCTCTCGCTTTTGGAGAGGGGGTCCGGGTATGTCGCTGTGGCCTGGGGGTCAATCGCCGTTGTTGGGACATATTTTTCGCCGAATCGTCCTCTCAGGGAGTTTGAGATTTTTCTCAACTCCCTGAATTCGGTGTTAGGTCGTTTGGCTCCCAGGCAGGTCCTGCTGGCGGGCGACTTGAATGCCAAATCGGTGGCATGGGGTAACCCAGCCACCGACGTTCGGGGTCGCCTGCTCCAGCAGTGGACCATTGGTAGTGGGCTGTGCCTCCTCAATAGGGGTACAGCCCAAACGTGTGTGCGACATAACGGGGGGTCCGTGGTGGACGTCTCATTCGCCACCGCGGCCCTTGCTTCGCGCATAGAAAATTGGCGTGTAGACCCGACAGAGTCCTTGTCGGACCATCGTTACCTGAGATAACGACATCCGGGTCCAGGGGTCTGTCGGGTCGTGAGAGGGCCGTCCAACGAGCGTCCCCGTTCAAATCGGTGGGCGCTCACTCAAGTTGGACAGAGATTTGGCCAAGGAGGGGGCCTTTCTCCAAGATTGGCTCGGTCCACCGCTAAGTGAGGACGTAGAGGAGGCTGCCTCCCAGATGGCGTGAGTCCCTGACCGAGGTATGCGATTTTAGCATGCCTCGGTCCCGCCGCCCCGATCCCCGTCACGCCATATACTGGTGGACGGAAGAGATTGCGGAGCTCCGGGCGGCGTGTTTTGCTGCCCGGAGGGCGTATACCAACCTCTAGACGCCGGCGGATTAGGGACCTCGCGAATGAGGCCCGCCTCTATGAGGCCTTAGTTGAGGCCAGGAAGGCCACTAAGGCCGCTATAGGAGTGGCGAAAGATAGGGCCAGACAAGAGATGCTGGAGGGTCTGGACCGTGATCCGTGGGGGAGGCCATATAAGGCGGCGCGTAGCCAGCTGCGCCCCATTGGCCCTCCCCTGACGGGAGACCCTCCAGCCGGAGCTCTTGGAGGAGGTGGTTGCCGGCCTGTTCCCGGCGCGCGACCTGTCTTTTTCTCCCCCGTCGATGGCTCCGCCTCCGGGGGATTCCGCGTCTGATGAGGCCTCTCCCCTCGTCACGACTGAGGAGTTTGGTCCTCTATCATATGGCGGTGCATGTGGGACATGTGAAAACACACTTATTAAATTATCTTTTTAAGCTTTATATTACAGTACTAGACTGGCCCGCCCTCACTTCGCTTCGGGAACGTAATTCAGAAATAAACCAATAGATGGCGCTGTGTCCAATTACATCGCGCAAGCGTTTCGTGTTTTTGGTTTACCTATAAGCCTTTTCGTTGTCTATAAAAGTTATCTCTTTATAAATAGTATACGTAAAGCCCCTCTAAACGTATTCAATTAAGATGTACTCACTTTGTATATGGGTGTAGATAAAAATAATAAAGTTTACTTGGTTTCAAATATTAAAGGCTTAACTAGACCAGCAAACTGTCCAAATACCTAACGTAATAAATACCCCTCCATTCTACATTAGCAATTTGTCACCACATGGACCATTTCGTTTGTTATGTAAACTACCTAATGCTATCACCGCCTAGGTAATTTTATTATACTGTTTACATACGTAATATCAAAGTTTTTAGCAGATTACCAACATGTTAGCGTTATATATAGGTACGTTCATTTAGGTGTTGTGGGCCTTTGGAAAAATATGCCTTGATCTACTTGTGTGTGCCGGTAAGTGGGTCCCTCCCTACTGTCACACATCAGCAAGGTATACAAAACTGAAAATTTCATCGACTTTTACCTTCCTACTTTTAAACACATTAAGTTGAACAATTTGATTATAATCAAAAAAGTTGAATTTCAATTTAAAAAAATTCACAACAATCAGGCTGCCTTCCAATACATTACTGCCTGATAAATATTATTTTTTGTAAGGAATATCAGATTTTTATTTTGCCTAATTTGATGATCTTACAAGTGCTTAAGCCACTTAGGACTTAGCCAGGTCAATGTTTGAGATGTTGTGTGAATTTATTAAAGTATATTTTATTTTTTTATCTAAAATTGGGCCTTATTGTACTGAATTATTGCCGTTGTTTTACTTAGTTATTATTCTATTTCTGTGCAATAAAGAATACCTTTAAATCTATCTATATAAAGGGGCTTTAGTGTGGGCGTATCTGCTGCTATACCTATGAATATATAACGTACTCTCAATAAAATAAACAAAAATATCTAAGCACAAAATTGATCAACAACCGCAAAACCTTCCCGTCTCCGTTCGACCTGACATCCAATTTCCTTGTAAAAATGTTAACTCCTCCCAATTCTTACCCCCCATATCCTCGGCGTATCCTTGGCGTTCCTTGTGCAATTTGTTCCTCGGCTCAGTGAAGCGAGTGCCCCCGCCGGCAATCGAACCTGGCTGGCTTGGCTACCGTAAAACAACTACTCTGCTACGGTCTTTGCACTGACGTTAAATAACTGTGTAGAAAGAAAGAAAGAAAATACATTTATTGACCATCACAAAATACAAAATATAACACATACAGTGAGAATGAATATACAATTGGAAAGAACTTAAGTATGTAATTAGGTAGTAAGTATATATATGTTTGTGTGAGGTCAATCAGGTCCCGATTTCAGCATTTGCTGCTACGGCATTATCTGCGTTGCCGCAGCAGCTCTGGTATTTTGGTGGGACCTGGTTGCGAGTGAGTGTGCGTGTATGATGTAATAAAATAAATAATGTGTATACGTGTATTTAACAATATTATTATATAAAGTGTACGATGTGGCAGATATAAATTACATGTGATTAAAGATAGTGCAGTTACAGAAAACAGAAGTAATTAAATTTGAAAATAACAAACAACAATCAAAACAAAGATTGGGGTAGTGTAGTTGGTACAGCTGTAATGTGAAGCCTAGACTTCACTCGACCTCAGTGGTCGCGCTTGGGGTCCCGGGTTCAATCCACAGGTCGAGCTAAAAAATTGTACCTACATACCTGAGTTTTTTCTGCGCAGAAATTCTCTTCTGCGGACCACGACCCGAGTCTCACAGAATTATTGATACTTTTTGATAAATTATTGTGTTTGACTTATGTGTAACCCGAAAATACAAATAGGTACACTAGGTTATACTAGGCTAGGCTCGACCGCAGTGATACCACGGCCTCACAGAAGACCAGCGTGAAGCAGCGCCTGCGCTTTGTTTCGGCAAATGAGTGGATGTACCGGAGGCTCAATTGGGGGGAAACGGGGTTAAGGGTTGGCAGCTAACTTGTGACTCTACTGGTGTTGCAGGTGTCTGTGGGCAGCAGTAATCGCTTACCATCAGGTGATCCATCTGCTTGTCTGCAAGTGGCAGATCATATCACATTAAAAAAAAGGTACTATATTAAGTAAAGATGTAAATTGTGTTCGGTTTTAAGACGCCACTGCGAAACCGTGTTGGCGGCCCCAGGCGTGTTCTTCCCGCTATATTGCACAGTAAAGGATTAACACGGCACGTATAGACTAACTAACTATCGTTAACGTGAAGAAGAATGCACTTTGACGAGTGTTTTAGTTCCAAACTTATAGTTAATTTGAACTAGGGGAGTGAAGAGTTGAGTCTCGAAGAGATAATTTTGTTACCATCATACTACTTATTTACTTCAATGGATCAGTGACCCAAAGTGCATAATTCTACTGTGGGAGAGCCACGCTTCGGCATGAATGTCGGCCTCGGAGTGATACCACTGCCTCACATAAAACCGGCGTGAAGCAGCCCCTGTGCTGTGTTTCCGCCGAGTGAGTGAGGGTACCGGAGGCCCACTCGGGGGGAAGGGGATAAGAGATTGGCAGCGCACTTGTAACTCTACTGGTGTTGCAAGTGTCATGGGCGGCGGCAATTGCTTACCATCAGGTGATCCGCCTGCTTGCCTGCTACCTATCACATTAAAAAAAAATTGTTACCATCATAATACTATTCTCTTCGATGGATCAGTGACCCAAAGTGCATAAGCCATTAAAATAAAGTACCTTCATAAGCCTACGTGAACAAGCAAGTGAAGTGTGAAGTGGCAGTGGGCTGGTCACATTAGCCGCAGAACTGACAACCGTTGGAGCTATAAAGTCCTTGAGTGGAGACCGCGACTCAGTAAGCGTAGTGTTGGACGCCCTGCTACAAGATGGGATGACGACATTCAAAGGCTGGCTGGAGTGAGCTGGATGAGAGTGGTCGAAAATCGTGAGCGGTGGCGTGCATTGGGGGAGACCTATGTCGAGCAGTGGAAGAGCGCGGGTTGCTGATGATGATGACGATAAGCCTATGTAAATAGTAGCTATATAGATAGGTATTACTTATATGGGTGTCTCACGCAGCTAAATAATAATAATAAAATTCATACAACATTTCATACTTTGACCTGACTCCGTACTAAAAAGCTTAAGCACTTGTGTTACAGTTATCAGACAATAGAGGATCACAAATAATACTTAAATACATAATAACAGCCAGACACTGAGCAAACACAAGTGTTCATCACACGAATGTTTTTCCAGAGTGGGGATAGAACCCACGACCTTTGGCGTATGAGGCTGGGTCACTACCAAATGCGCCATCCGGCCAGATAACAATACAGTATGTTATATTATATCACGAATTTAGTTACCTTGGAATACTTATCTTGCATTTTAGATATCAGCTTGTTAGTCTACATTACCAGGAAAGTCTCAATTGCAAAAATTCCAAATGATATTTGAAAATCGGATCCATTTTATTCCAAGCCCGCAAGATTTCACTGGAAAAAGCTTCCTCCTAAGGCATTCTGCTGCTGTCTGTGTACCGCCATGCCCATTATTCTCGTTTCAATTTTATATTAAACATTCTTCAATTAGTTAATTGTGTCTATATAATTTAAGTACCTTATCGATAGGACGATCATATAGGTAACCTACTAAAATAGGAAATCTTGGATCCGGACCTTGGATAGGCAGACGAGCAGACGGATCACCTGATGGTAAGCGAACACCAACGGAGTCACAAGTCGGCCAACCTTTAATAACCTTCCCTCTAGACTGGGCCTCCGGTACCCTCAGTCACACGACGAAACACAGCACAGGGCCTGCTTCCGGTCTTCTGTGAGGCCGTGGTACCACTTTTGTCAAGCCGGCCCATTCATACCAAAGCGTGGCTATTCCACGTTTTGTATTGTTCATCTCTAATCTGCCTTTCAATAATGCTTACAACTGCAATCCGAAGACATTAATTCTGGATACCTGTTATACATACTTATATAGTTATGTCTTACCTGTAATTTCAACTTAATGGTTGTATAAATGACACATACATTATTATTTTTATATCCACCACATGCAATAAAACCTTACCTGTGATTTTAATGGCCATTTTAAAAGTATTCAAGCTAAATTATGTTCAGGGACTGACCTTCTCAACACTTTTCATATGAGTCACGCTTACTTACCTACAAGTAATGAACTTGAAGTCTGCAGTAATAAAGTTGTAGAATATGCACCCAAGGAAGTGTATACAGGGTTATTTGAAAAGATCGACGATGCAAAATAACTGTGATAATAGATAGTCTCAGCCTATATACTATCCCACTGCAAGGCAGAGCCCTCATCATAGAAATCAAGTCGTCGCTACCATGATGGAATTAGGCTTAATCGCCACGCTTGCCTAATGCGGATTGGTGATTACAAACCCGAGTTATGTTTGAAAAATTCGAAACATAGTTTTTTCTTGATCCGGGAATCAAACCCAGCACCCCGAGATTACCAACGAGGCGGTTGCAGACGAGCAGAAGGATCACCTGATGGTAAGCGATTGCCGCCGCCGAATCACAAGTGCCAATCTTTTAACCCCTTTTTCCTCTATTAGGCCTCCCGTACTTACTCACTCGACTATTATCACTATTTGCACAATATCAATTACTACTACTAGCTGTACAGCTAACAATTAAAAAAATATATATTAATCCTGTTGAATTTAGAACCTTCTTTTTTGAAGTCGATTAAAATGGCTCTTACTTAAATCACTCGGAGAACAAATAAAGGACTCCACTACAACTGACATATAATTTTTAATTGTAGGATTAAAAATGTTTTGGTCCTGAGTTGTTGCAGAATAAGTATTTGTCTACCTAGTCACGCCCCGTTGGTCTAGTGGTTTAAGTACCGTCGAGCAAAAGTATGTTTCGAATTTTTCGAACATAGCTCGGGTTTGTGATCACCAATCCGCATTAGGCAAGCGTGGTGATTAAGCCTAATCCCATCATAGTAGTGATAACATGATTTCTATGATGGAGGCCTTTGCCCTGCAGTGGGACAGTACATAGGCTGATACTTTACTTTACTACCTAGTTTATTCCATTGTATTTATGATAACCCTGTATAATGTCACTTTTTCCTCCATATACCTTACAAAACTTAATGAAAAGGAAAACATTCTTAAAAACGTTGAAGACGTTAAAATAATGGCGGTCGGAACTACCAAGTGAGACACCCTTTACGCTGCTTTCGTTTTAATTAAAAGAAATGGCGAAGCGGACTCTGTTGAGCCTTTAAGAAGTTCTGTATGTTTTTTTCTTTGCAAAGTCACAAAATGTCTAGTTATTTTGTGGTTCAGTTCGGATTTCGTGAAGGTTTTGTCACCTTCTTTTAGTCCAATTACCCGATGCTACGATTTATATTATAATGACGGCCTTAAATAATAGATTTAGGGCCTGTGGGCTCGATCGGAGTGATACCACAGCCTCACAAAAGACCGGCGTGAAACTGCGCCTGTGTGTTTCGTCGAATGAGTGAGTGTACCGGAGGCCCAATTGGAGGGAAATTGGGTTAAAGGTTAGCAGCGTACTTGTGACTCTACTGGTGTTACAGGTGTCTATCGGCGGTTGCAATCGCTTACCATCAGTCGATCCGTCTGCTCGTCTGCGACCTATCACATAAAAACATCTGTTGTCATGACTTTTTTGGCTCAAATGGTTTGACGGAACAGATAACAATTAATTTCAATGTCACATACACTCAACTTAACACTGATTGTTGATTTATCAGGTACAGATCAGGTAAGGCCACACCTAACATGATTACTTAATTATTTAAATGCAGAACTAGGTAGGTAAGGAATTATGTAGTTTTAGAAAATTATAATACCTAAACAGAAATAAAAAAATACTTAATGTAAATGCACGCCACATACTTCTTGTCTGTATTTAATTGAAATGTTCAAGGTATTTCAAATCATCATTATTTTTTATTACGAAAAATAATATTAATAAAAATATTTGGATTATGGACCATATTTTTTAAATAACTGGAAATTCACATGTCTACTACTTTTCATTCAAAGTCGGGCATGTAATATCAAATGTCTACATTGTTTTACTGTACCCTGTGGAAAACGTCCTAATTCTGAAAGCGTTAGTTACATCCCGCGTCATTTCCGTCGTTCGTCCGACGAAGGCTGTTTGCGCCGCGATCAAAACTAATGGGGGAAATTACGCCCAAATCGGGGATGCGCTTTTTTCTAATAGCCTTTCAGAAAATGGGACATCTCCATAAAATACTGTTTCTACTGAATTTTGGTAGAAAGATGAGGTTGGCTTAGGAGAACTTAGGTTGTGCCCTGTGGCTAGGGGCGTTAAAAATACTGCCAAGGTATTCCCGGTCTGTCGTAAGAGGCGACTAAACGGGCTTCGGAGTACGTGAGCATGCCACTACTGGGGAGTGGCTTGCTCAGTATCACGACTCCGCGAGGGAAGAAATCCTACTGGGTGTCCTGGTAGGTCGCGCATTTGGGAAGGGCTGCATTGCGCCAAACATTTTGTTTCAAAGTGGCGAGCGCGATTTGCGGCACAGTCCAGTGCCGGCTGTGGGGTATCCGACCGCGATTGCGCTGAGATGGACACCCCAGGGGTTTCGGTTAGGGTTAGAGTCCCACACACCATCTTGTCCCCCACATGTGGCAAGGTGAAGGCCATGATGGTTTCCCCTGGGAAAAAAAAAAAGGAGAACTTAGGTTAGGTTAAAGGTGGCAGCGCACTTGTAACTCCACTGGTGGTGCAAGTGTCCATGAGCGGCGGCAATTGCTTACCATCAGGTGATCCGCCTGCTCGTCTGCTACCTATACCATAAAAAAAATAAAAAAAAGGTTTTGCATAATTTGTATCTTCTCAGCCCATTCCACCACCGGACGGCAAGGCGCGGCGAGTGATTTCACCCTTATGTGATAGATTTGCCCCCTGCCCATACAAAGCGATTCGCTTCCACATTAATACGGACAGCTAACGAGTGGAACTCTCTGCCATCTCTGCCTAGGTCTGCTTTTCCCTACCAATATTCTGGACATCTTTAAGGCAAAAGTGAACAGGCATTTTCTAGGCAAACGCGTGTCATCCTAAAACTCATCGTGGTCAAGCGTTAGCCTATCCACACTAAAATTATAAATGGGAAAGTGTGTCTGTCTGTATGTATGTTTGTTTTTCTTTCACGGCAAAACGGAGTGATGAATTGACGTGATTTTTTTAATGAAGATAGTTGAAGAGATGGATAGTTACATGTGCTACTTTTTGTCCATCCGTGCTACCCCGAATTTAACGCGAGCGAAGCCGCGGGTAAAAGCTCATCACCTTTTATAGTATTGAAAACTGCGCTTTCTTAGTGTATAAGCGAATGAGTTTTTTTTTTATTAAACTAATATATACAACGCTGTGTCAATGCCAATGAGTGTCATATTTCTAAGGTTATCTAATCATAATTTTACTCAAAACGTTTTCTGCCTCAAGTTACGACAGAACAAACATACACCAATATAATTTTAAAGAAAACCTAAACATTAGCCCCAGTCACGACTACCACATTTTCTATTTTACAGCCAAATATTAAAACTTTCTCAGTAATATCGCAACAAAACATGGCTACTAATAAAATGTAAGGGTTTCTTTATTTGTCCCCAGCACGTGATGGCGCGGGTTATTCCCGTTCGACCCACCAGGTTTTGTCCCACCAGTGGGACAAACGAGAATCCTATAAATGAATATATTTTTATCCTGTTTGTCCCACCAGGTTTCGTCTCACCAGTGGGACGAACGGAAATTCTATAAATTAATTAATTTTCATTCCCGTTCGTCCCACCATTAATATCGGTGGGATGAACGGTCAATCACTGCGTTATAGGTACGGCACATGCAAAAGATTGGGCTATGGAATCAATTTGTTAAGTAGGGTGAATGGGAGTTCTATATAGGTATTAATACATAGCCCAAAGACTTGCGTGGCACAAGTGGCAATGGGCAGGGCACATTGCGAGGAGAACAGACGGCCGTTGGAGTGGAAAGCTCCTTGATTGGAGGCCGCGTGCAGGAGGCCGCAGCCGTGGCAGGCCTCCCACCAGGTGGACCGACGATCTGGTGAAGGTCGCTGGAGTCCCTTGAATGCAGTTGGCACAGGACCGATCTGTGTGGAGAATTTTGGGGGAGGCCTATGTCCAGCTGTGGACGTCTATTGGCTGAAATGATGATGATGAGGTGTTGTCACCTTTAAACCTTCCAAAAAGAAGTAACCTATTTTTTTTAAAGACTGATGACATACTACAGGGCAGTCCACGAAAGTTCTATCTCAAAGAGTATCCTACTGTGCTGTCAGCCTTTGCGTATTTGCATGTTATGCATATTTTAAAGACTATAAGTTTTCAAAATACGCATATGCGCTGGCGCACGAGTATTGTTGCAGTCAAGGCTAAACGATGCACTTTGCACGCTCCGTGATAATGTATGTTAATTAGACGATAGCATGGCCTTGAGGCTCATTTGAGTCTTTTTGTTTCACGATGAGGCGTTCAGTCTGTGTGCTTTCAAAGCAATGACCTGTAGGCCTACTACGAACTTTACACAGAAATTTAAACTATAGAACAAGCTGCTAACGAAGGTGTTTCCGAGCACATACAATCTAGTTATCCTCAAGAAAAGGACCTATCCTTAAGAGCAGGCAGTGCAATTGTGATGCCTCTGGTGTTGCAGATGTCTATGGCGGTGATCACTTACCATTATTTGAGCCGTCTGCTCATTTGTTGTTGAAGTATGAAGTATGATCAGCAACCCTAAATTTATAATTAATTTAAGCCTTAATTAATGCACACTGGGCCCATCCATGCTATTTTTAAGGAGGTAAATGCTATACACATCGAGATACCTTATATACTAATCGAAAAGTCGAAACACTAGCGTGACGTAATCGACTCCCAACGCCATCTATTGGCAGAGAGTGGAACTAATGTCCCGAAACGAAGTGAGGGCGGGCCACTAGTAGTTGTATAAACACATAAAATAATCCATTTGATTAACATGTCTACACATTTGAGCTGCATTTTATTTAATTAAACAAAAGCATAGTCGTAGCAAACAAACATAATGAAATTGGACTCCACAGTTTAATATAAATATTTCATTTTACAGTTTCAGTCAAATCTCGTTGGATTGTGCCGCTAATTTCTGAAATTCCACAAAATATTTCCCTTTGTTACAATATATCAGTTCATTTCAAACCATTCGCTAATTTCCACAAAAGCCAAATGTACAGTCAGCATGAAAAGAGCAAAAAGGCTGTAATGGTCGAAAAATAACTTAAAATGCTAAAAAAATACAAGTTTAAACACAGACACTGAAAAACACAAGAGTTTATAAAACGAAGTTAATGCAAAGAGGGAATGGAACCAACGACGACTTTGGTTTATGAGGTGGGTCACTACTAAATGCGCCATTGGGTTATGCAAGTTTTGTTTTATGTGATGGTGGTGAGGACGCCTCACCTTTTGCCGAAGCGTGGTTCTCCCCTGTTAAAGAGTGTCTACCTTCAAGTGATGATTTCTACCTTCGTCTCACCAAATGAAAAGAGTAAAGTTCATGGGTTTTTAAAATATTTTTTTTAATAAAATATAGGAAGGCAAACGATCAAGCAAGCAAGTCACTTGATGGTAGGTGAACACCGCCGCCCATGGACATCAGCTACACCAGAAGGACATACATAACATAGTTACATTCGCCATGAAAGGCATAGCAAAGCGGAAGGGAGAAGGGCAGCCATTTATAAGAGGGACGTTGACTTAGGAAATACACTTAGGTATGTCAGGGTTAAAGGATGCATTTTAGGGCTTTATATTTGGCCGTCTGTACATTGTAAACCGGCATGACGCGTGCTAATAAAACAAACGAGAAACAGGAAGCGTCGGCCGAACCTACAGACTGAAGCGACTTGTTTATAAATACGCCACTTTCACCTTCGGCTTGTTGGCCGAAATTATCACGTCTTCATTGGCTACAAGGCACAGGAAGTAGCGTTTTTTATTGTATTGTTACGACTATGTGCCGTGCCCCCTGCATGCGAATACAGCGCTTTTTTTAATAGATCTATTAAGTAGATGTTATTTGTCAATAAAATGAATTGTCTAGTTACTAATGACTTTTCTTCTACCTACCCGGTACGCACAACAGGGTAAAAAAGTAAAGTAAAAAGCGCTTCACATCTCTTCAAGCACACTTTTTACTTTTTTTATTTAATAAGTTGCAAATTAAGAGACTGATCACCAGATGGTAAGCAATTCCCGTTGCACATGATCACCTTTAACACCAGTACCGCAATGCTACAATACAAATATTCATCACACAAATGTTTGCCCCCGTCCCTGTAGGGATCCCGTACCCGTACCTTTGATGTATGAGCCAGGATATCTGCTACGACCTGGTGAATCTTCGGGTAAGCAGTTACAAATTACCACTGGATTCAATGTCAATGAATATTTCGGCATAATTTGGCATAGCTTTGCAAACGAGAGCCAACCCTCATTTTATCCCCTTTTTTTATTTTAAATTACATATTTTAATAGACTCCACCACGTATTCTACATGTTGTTGTTCTTGTTTGTTTGTTTTTGTTTGTTTGAAATTTTTAATTATATCGATAGAATTTTTGTGGATTGGTTTCAGTTCGCATACATAGTTATCTATGTCAAATTCTTGTAAATTGTTGTTCTTGGCACGCTTCTGCTCTTAACTTGCGCCACTGTCCAAGTGCATTAAACTGCGCCGAATGGCCTTGACTGTTCTAAAGGCCGTTTGCCTCAAAATTAGCGCGAGCGCATGACATACTCGACTCGACGACGATTAAGATTTTAAACCCGTTAAGCTGTACGTCGACTATTTACGCCTAATATTAAATTATCCCTAATTACGACATACACCAAATCCTGGATAAAGATTTCAAACTTATCAACCCCGGGCTCCTAAAAACGGCTTAAGATAAATTCACACAACATCTCATACATTGACCTGACTCCGTACAAGTAGCCTAAGCTACTAGTACGGGGGTATTTAGTTTTAATTACCGCTTACTACGCTGGCTCAGCGATCCAAGGTTTGGTCTTGACCTACGACGTCAAATTCGTATTTTTTTTTTATGTGATAGGTAGCAAACGAGCAGGCAGATCACTTGATGGTAAGCAATTGCCGCTGCCCATGAACACATGCAACAAGTGCGCTACTAACCTTTTATCCCCTTCCCCCGATGGGCCTCCGGTACCCTCACTCACTCGGCGAAACACAGCACAGGGGCTGCTTCACGCCGGTTTTCTGTGAGGCAGTGGTATCACTCCGGTCGAGCCGGCCCATTCATGCCGAAGCGTGGCTCTCCCACAATTATATTATGAGAGAGCCACGCTTCGGCATGAATGGTATTTTATTCGGTCCTTTGCCAATTCCGACCAATCATGCACGTTTAGTGCTTTAAGGCCCTTGGCGACTTCGTCTCTTTTTTTTGATACTAGAGGCGGTAAACGAGCAAGCGGGTCACCTGCTGGTAAGTAATCACCGCTGCCCATGAACAACTGCGAGATCAGAGAGGTCGCTGATGCGTTGCCGACCTATTAAGAAGGAGTACGATCTTGTCTTGAATGTCCCCAAGTCATAGCTGTCAGGAAATACTGGCGCAGCTTAACTATTTCACAAAATCCAGCGATATCTCAGACGCCCCACAAGGCGGCGTCCCGTTATGCGTCCCCATATAAACTTAGGTATCTCCTAAAGTTTTTATCTAGGTAAGTTACCTCTACCATCATAGTAGCGATGACTTGATTTCTGTGACGGAGGTCTTTGCCTCGCAGTGGGATAGTATAAAGCCTGATTCTTTAATTACCTCTAGGTATTTTACGTCGAACTTCGTAATAAAAACTTGATTACATCCCATTCAATATTAAATCTTCGAAAGCAATACATAAATCAATCGTTGCATTACACGCAGGGCGGCGCGCCTTGTAACCGAAATTCTGCGCGTTATATTTTTACGATGGAAACACTCGCGCCTCCCCATTATCGGGCGTCGGCTTTGATGGGACATAAAACGGACGCAGCTGCGTCGCCGACGTTTCTTGCCGTGCTGGCAAATCTTGGTACTGGTGTTAGATTTTATTTGTGATAGGACGAGTAGATGGACCGTCTTTGAAGCGATTGCAGCCGCCTAATGACAATTGAAATAATAATAAACTGATATTCGGCTACGGTGGCAAATCGCATGCACGCATGATAAAGTGTTCAAGTGTGTGCGCTTAACATAGGTGCACTCTCTAATCCCTTACGCTCTCAATTCACTGGGACACCAGTGTGACACGATCGAAGAGAGATTGGGCGCTAGACCAACGGCTTAAATGTTTTCCTTAGCACAGAGGTACAAGGCCGCCAACATCCAGACTTCGGGCTGGACAATGAAAATTTGTGAACAGAATTAATCAGGTACCTACATATTTTTTGTCCGACCCGGGGATATAACCCGAGATCCCAAGCAAAGCATCGCTTTAAAGTCTACCCACAGAGCGCCACCGAGGCGGTCAAGTGGAAGGCTACTTCTAACATCTATGATCCAAACAGTGGGTCTGATTTGCGCTAGGTCGTGCGTGTACAGTATAGGTACTGTACGCACGTCTTGGTAGGCCAAGACGCCGCAGTGCCAGGACGCCGCAGTGTCAGGACGCCGCAGCACCAAGACACTCCCGTACCAAGACGCCTCAGTACCAAGACTCCCCAGTCTGACTGTAAATATAGCAGGGAGGCATAATTCTTATATCGTGTCGTAGTTTAAGGGAGGCCTCTATTGAATAAGCGCTTCGTCAAATATTCACTTGGCTGTAAGGATCTAAGTATCAGCGGTATTGGATAACTTATTGACTAGCTTTTTGTAATGGATTCGTCTGGGTTAATTTATAATAGTTAAGTTATCGACATAGCTCACCGGATTAGCAAGTTGGGGTAAACGAGTTCTGAAGTGGAGACCGCGTCTCGGTAAACGTAGTGTAGGACGACCTCAGGCCATATGGAGTGATGATCTGCGCAAGAGGGCTGGCTGGAGCTGGATGCAAGTAGCCGAAGATCGATCAAAGTGGCGAGCATTTGGAGAGGCCTATGTCCAGCAGTGGACTGCAACAGGCTGATGATGAATTTATAATATAGACCAACTCTTCATCACTAAAGCCTAATACAACGCTCCGTTGGTCTAGTGGTTTACTGCACTGCAGGGCAAGGGCCCCCATCTTTAGAAATCAAGTCACCGCTACTATGAAGGGACTAGGCTCACACACCCGTGCTATGATCGAAAAATTTGGAACATACGTTTCGCTCGACCCGAGAATCGAACCAAGACCCGCAAATTATGGCCCAGTACTTAAACCACTAGGCCAACGGGGCGTTTTCTACCAACTATTCTGAACAACATATTTTATTCTAGGACTTTTGGAAATTCGTTGAAAAAATTTTACACTCTCCATACAAAATGATTTAGCAACGTGACTGACTTTGCTTGATAAGTTGAAATTTAATTATGCGACTTTTCAAAAGTCATTGACGGCCTCAATGGCGCAGTGGCTAAGGTGTTCGCCCGAAGCGCGAAAGGTCCCGGATTCGATTCCCAGTCAAGTCAATTTAGGAAAGGACATTTTTTCTAAGTTTTCATGGGTCTGGGTGTTCTGGGATGACGCCCCAGGTTAATTAACGTCATCTGGTATTCATAGTACAGGGGTTGCTTTAAGTTGAGACCAGATTGATTGCTGTGATTGTCTGGCGCATTTATTATTTATTAAAATATTGTTCAGAAGATGTGGTTAAAGGGATGTAAATGTTTACTATATTAGATCGAGGCATATTAGACCATATTAAATCTATTGGAGAATAATAATTCCTGATTTAGTTTCTCGAGTGATGACTAGATGAATATTATAATTTCAAAATAGTCGTTTCTAACCTATGGTTAAAGTAAAGGACACTAGTGTAATCACACGTTTGAGTCCTCACTTTTAGCTCATAACTAGAATGACGGGTGCATATCGGTAATTGGTAACTGGTAATACTCCCTGTCATAAGCAGATGACGTTTTACTTATAAGCCAGGTGTGATGTTACCGTTTTGTCGCATGACAACTTTTAGAATTAAAATAAAGTTTAGAAAAAACCTTCGAGTAGAGGCCTAGTTACAAGCCTTTTTTTTCCCAGGGGAAACCATCATGGCCTTAACCTTGCCACATGTGGGGGACAAGGTGGTGTGTGGGACTCTAACCCTAACCAAAACCCCTGGGGTGTCCATCTCAGCGCAATCGCGGTCGGATACCCCACAGCCGGGACTGGACCGTACCGCAAATCGCGCTCGCCACTTTGAGCCTGAATGTTTGGCGCAATGCAGCCCTTCCCAAATGCGCGACCTACCAGGACACCCAGTAGGATTTTTTCCCTCGCGGAGTCGTGATACTGAGCAAGCCACTCCCCAGTAGTGGCACTGCTCACGTACTCCGAGGCCCGTTTAGTCGCCTCTTGCGACAGGCCGGGAATACCTTGGCAGTATTCTTAACGCCCCTAGCCACAGGGCACCTAGTCACAAGCCTAGCGCAAACTATTCAAGAAATCATAAATCATGCCCGCTAGGATTACGCTAGTACTCAGCACTTCAATGACGTATGTTACCTTTCCTTCAAAAATGTATTTGATACGTTTACGTTTTATAATCTGTGGACGGGCGCTCACGTTGCGATACTCCACTTTCAGACGTTTCTTCGATCAATTTTAGTTCAGGATTTTGCATATGCCAATGCAAAATCCCACTAATAAACTCAGCATAATTTACACCTAGCATAACGTGGATGTAAACTTCTAAGAAACGCTATTTCACCAACCATTGGTGTAACTACATAAGTTAAGTATAGCGCTGTGTGCAGGGCCGCCGCAAGCGGGCGTGCAACGCGAGCATCGCACAGGTGGCGGGTCTGGCTGTGTGTCACCTTTGATTGGATGCGACAGATTATAGTCTTAAAAGAGGCTTCTTTAAGCCACTAGGACTTGAACCTAGAAGCACAAAATAAAGACTCTGACACAGAAGTCTGACTGCCCACTAAGAGCTAAAAATATGTCATGTACTCACGCATGCGCACTAACGGGCAAAAACGCCTTTTCTACCACATTAATCCTAACTTATGACATAAGATTGTCAAACTGTCGAGGTCTATGGTAGAGGCCGCGCGCTTATGTACTCATGCCGGGAAACAACCCTAGCATATGTCAACAAACTCTTCTAATTCAAAATCAAGGCTAAGTCAGCCTTCTGTGTCAGAGTCTTTATTTTGTGCTAGAAGTCCGTCTACCCACTGAGGCCGTCACTCAGAAAAAATCCAACATACCTACCAATTAAAATCCAGTTGGGTAAATACACAAATCAAGGACATCGTTCATATGTCAGACAGACAGTCACGTACGCGGCTTCAGGCTGGAATATAAATGGGCGCAAAGTCGGCGTTTTAGCCTGGCCGCCCGCCAAGGTGTCAATGGGTGGTAATGAACGATAGCATATCATAAGATGCATATGATTTTGGACTGTGAACAGTTTTTGGATGCGGTATCTATACCATTTATAAAGAGGATCTTTATACAACGTCAAGCCTTACAGGTATATAGCCAAAACGAAATAGCGTAATTAACATTTATTGCTTGACGTTTCGACCGCGTTACAACGGCCGTTGTGACAAGCGGAGTCAAAAATATACCTACTTAATGTAGTAAATTATATAATGTAGGCACTTTTATTTAAACATCCTCGCGTTTAGTTCGCTTTATAACATTATTGCTAATATCAGCCCTTTTATTGGCATCGCCAGCATACAGGCCAAGCTCAACATTTTTGTTTTTTTCTGTGTTGTAAAAGTTTTTTTCTTTCTTTCTTACATTGCTCAACTTTCTCTAAGAGATACCACCTCCAATAAATTGACCTAACCAGCTCACTGGTTCATAGTACGGCGATGTCTGAGACCGCACACCCCTTGGCGTCTATTTTGCATCCGTCACTTAAGACTGCGGTAGGAAAGACAGATTATGGAATATAAGCTTTAGTAGTTGAATTAACCACCTGGTTGGTACTTACCGCCGGCTGGGAGACGAACAGGTAGTGTTGGGTTCTCCTAAGACCGGGGCCTCAGCTAATCTGCGGCCGGTCAAAAGGCATACCAAATAAAATACCTGGGACTATTCTCGGCTTATCTAGGGCTACGGGCTTGTAGGGAGAGCCTTGGCACCGCGTCCCACCCATGGACAGCGAGGCATGGCAGCACGGCCTCTTACCAATCTCTCTTACCGTTTATAATAATAAGAGTTATAATGCAACGCGAATATTTAAAGAACGATTGAGCTACCATCCGTCTACTATACTCTGGTTTTAATCATGTGGAGTAAACTGACAGATGCAAATTGATGTCAAGTTTCTATACATTTTGACATTTTGCATCTGTCAACATGTGTTAGTTTACTCCACCTGATTATGAACCAGCCGGGCTAACATGCGCACCACGAGATAATTTGTCGACACTCGTATTGTGTCGGCGCTAGTTCCTTCTCGCTCACCTGACTGAGCGATGAGCGGGATAGAAGGATGCGCTCTCGCGAACGAGTGTCGACAAAATTTTGTCGCGGTGCGCATGTTAGGCCTACAGATATTTACCACCTCCAAAGAATTGACTTAACCAGCTCACTGGTTCATAGTACGGCGATGTCTGAGACCGCACACCCCTTGGCGTCTATTTTGCATCCGTCACTTAAGACTGCGGTAGGAAAGACAGATTATGGAATATAAGCTTTAGTAGTTGAATTAACCACCTGGTTGATACTTACCAACCACCTTTTTTGACATTGGGTCACCCACCGGCTGGGAGACGGACAGGTAGTGTTGGGCTCTCCCAAGACTGGGGCCTCAGCTAATCTGCGGCTAGTCAAAAAGCATCCATACTAATACTAATATTATAAATGCGAAAGTAACTCTGTCTGTCTGTCTGTCTGTCTGTCTGTCTGTCTGTTACTCTTTCACGCCAAAACTACTCAACGGATTTAAATGAAATTTGGTATACAGATAATCTAAACCCTGAGAAAGAACATAGGCTACTTTTTATTGCGAAAAGGGGGTTGTAAGGGGTTTAAAGGGGGCAAAAAGTTACTTTTCCACGCAGACGAAGTCGCGGGCGGCCGCTAGTACCAAATAAAATACCGGGGGCTATTCTTAGCTTATCGAGGGCTACGGGCTTGTAGGGAGAGCCTTGGCACCGCGTCCCACCCATGGACAGCGAGGCATGGCAGCACGGCCTCTTACCAATCTCTCTTACCGTTTATAATAATAAGAGTTATAATGCAACGCGAATATTTAAAGAACGATTGAGCTACCATCCGTCTACTATACTCTAGGTTTAATCATGTGGAGTAAACTGACAGTTGCAAATTAATGTCAAGGAAACTGACAGCAAATTGATGTCAAGTTTCTATAAATTTTGACATTTTGCATTTGTCAACATGTGTTAGTTTACTCCACCTGATTATGAACCAGCCGGGCCAACATGCGCACCACGAGATAATTTGTCGACACTCGTATTGTGTCGGCGCTAGTTCCTTCTCGCTCACCTGACTGAGCGATGAGCGGGATAGAAGGATGCGCTCTCGCGAACGAGTGTCGACAAAATTTTGTCGCGGTGCGCATGTTAGGCCTACAGAGTATATTTACCACCTCCAAAGTACCAACAGCAGCTCGTTGGCTAACCCGGCGGTGTCCGGCGGTGCCCGCGACCGCAGGCTTCCCTTATCGCCTATTGTGCGTCCGTCAAGGCTGCGTGCGGTCACACCCGGACTTATGCCCGGACGCCCCGGACGAGTGGTGAAGTTTTTTGCTGGGATTCGCGGAAGGTAGCGTGTTTGTCGGTTTTTTGTGACTTTTTTTGAGTGGGTAAATGATGTAATTAAAATGTGGTGGTACGTTAGTCTTTACCTTTTATGGCAGCCCATGCAATTTTGCTCTAAATTTTACATCAAAATCCTAAAACTTTTTTTTTATGTTATAGGTAGCAGACGAGCAGGCGGATCACCTGATGATAAGCAATTGCCGCCGCCCATGGACACATGCAACACCAGTGGAGTCACAAGTGCGCTGCTAACCTTTTACCCCCTTCCCCCCGATGGGCCTCCGGTACCCTCACTCACTCGGTGAGACACAGCACAGGAGCTGCTTCACGCCGGTTTTCTGTGAGGCAGTGGTATCACACCGGTCGAGCCGGCCCATTCATGCCGGAGCATGGCTCTCCCACAATTAATATAGAAATCAAGTCATCGCTACTATGATGTGGTTAGGCTTAATCGCTTGCCTATTGCGGATTGCACAACCCCGAACTATGTTTGAAAAATTAAAAACTTACTTTTGCTCGACCCGGTATCGAACCAAGGACCCCGAGATCACGGCCCGCTACTTAGACCATTTGACCATCGGGACATCGAGTGAGTATACTCATATAAATTCAGACTCAAAATAACTAAAATCACTTCACGAAAGTTCAGCCAGAGGGAAACGAACTCACGGCCCTTGGCGCGGCCGGTAAAGCGAGGTCACTTAACTTCCAAATGCACCACGCTACGTGTCAGTCAATAGCCTTATAATGGATATTTCGATAATTATGTACAGACAGCCACATATATGGTTACTATAGTCTGTAAGATTTCCTCATCAGCAACCCACGCTCGTCCACTACTGGACACAGGTCTCCCCCAATGCACGCCACCGCTCCCGATTTTCGGCCACTCTCATCCAGCTCACTCCAGCCAGCCTTCGAATGTCGTCATCCCATCTTGTAGCAGGGCGTTCAACACTACGTTTACCGAGTCGCGGTCTCCACTCAAGGACTTTACGGCTCCAACGGTTGTCAGTTCTGCGGCTAATGTGACCAGCCCACTGCCACATTCACGCTATATCAAGGGGTTTTAAATTTAAATGATCGAAGCTCAAAATGGTAAACTCTGAATTCTGAACAAGACTGAAATATAAATTCATGAGAAAATTGGCCAGACACAAAATTCGGTTCATTAAGTTCGTGTCAGCAATTAGCTCAGAAAATTTAAAAGGTACAATTATCCCTAGCTTACAATTACAAATTAGGCTCTATCAGCCAAAAATTCAATTTGAAAAGTCTGCAAAGATAAAAGCTTCGTGAATTCGTTCACATTTTTTTTCTGCCCTTTTTATGAGGTTTCGTCCAAGGTACCGATGGAGGGATGAAGTTGATGAAGATTTGTGTGGACTCTAGGCTGAGTAAAAGTATAATTCGAATTTTTCGAACATAGCTCGGGTTTGTGATCACCAATCTGCATTAGGCAAGCGTGGTGATTAAGCCTAATCCCATCATAGTAGTGATAACTTGATTTCTATGATGGAGGCCTTTTCCTGCAGTGGGACAGTATGTAGGCTGATACTTTACCTTTTTTTTACTAGGCTGATGACTGGCAGGAGGTGGCGCAGGGCCGGCCTAGATGGAGACTCTTATTACTGGAGGCTAAAGCTCACTTTGGGTCGCCGCGCCTAGTAAGTTCTTTTTATGAGAAATGTGGAAGTCGAGGGAACGGATCACCTGATGGTAATAAATTTCCGAAGCCCGTAGACATTCGCAACATCAGAGGAGTCACAAATGTGCTGCCTACCTTTCAACCCCTTGTCCCTCTACTCGGCTACCTATACCCTCAACCCTCCGGTCAAGTCGACCCATTTATGCCGAAGCGTGGCTCTCCGAAGTTTGAAATTTATTTATACCAATTAATATGGATTAGGATTGAAAATAAAATTGTTGTCAACCTCGACGGCATATTTATTCCAAATGCAATATGTCCATAATGACAGCGTTGTTGGGATGACTTTTTCAAACGCTTTCAGTGTACAGACAGCCACACATCAAGTTGCTACAATCTGTGAAATTTCCTCAGTTGATAATGAACCTAACGCGCTTGACATAAAGGTGAGGTTCGATTGAAGAAATTTGACAGATTGTAGTAACCTGATGTGTGGCTGTCTGTACATTCAGAGTTTATATCGCGGGCTTCAAACCATAAGAGCGTATAAACATTAGCGATACTAAGGTGTATACGCCCCTATGGTTTAAAGCCCGTGATATGTATATCGATGTGCGTAGTAGAAAGTTCGCCCGTGTCCCTTAAAAAAACCACCGTGTGAAGCCTCAAATTGTTTTGAGTTACCACTTTTTGCACCCGCTTTTCCAAGCCCTGGTGGCTTATAACGAAGACGTCCCGTAACGAATGAGACTATACCTGTCGCATTCAAACAAAAGCACGTACAGCGCGTGTGAAAGAGAGGGGAACTCCGATTCGGTCGTAACGTCGACTTCAAATTAGACCCTCTGTACATTGAAATCTTTAACTCAAAAAAGCAGCTTATAAAAACTCGAACAGTTGGTGTAATTCCGCCAGTCGCGTGACCGCCCGGCTCTAAATAATAGATTAGGGCTGGCACGGCCAATGGCTACTCCTTTTATGCAAACACGAGAGCGTGCATCGGTATGCATCGACTCCGTACTCATCTAGCCGTGTAGCATGTGTACCAGATAGTGTATCAAGGGTATAGCATGAGCACGGACTTTTTTTTATGGTATAGGTAGCAGACGAGCAGGCGGATCACCTGATGGTAAGCAATTGCCGCCGCTCATGGACACTGCAACACCAGTGGAGTTACAAGTGCGCTGCCATCTTTTATCCCCAAACCCCCCCCCCCTCCCCCAGTAATCCTAGCACAATCTCGGGAGCGTGCATCGTTATGGACCGGTTTTCACAGAAATCGTAACTATCGTAAAAGCAATATAATTATGAACATTTAAGAGCTCTCTCTATCGTACGCAAAACAGTAATCTAAGCACGCTCTCGAGAGGGTGCATCGGTATGCACCGACTCTGTACTCATCAGATCAGAAAGTGTATCAAGGGCACATAGGCACGAGCCTGTTGCTGTAATCGTACGTATCGTAAACAATTTATATAAAAATTTAAGAGCTCCCTCTATCGTACGTAAGTAGAACTAAAATTTAACATACAAACGTCAGTAAGCCTACGCTCTGCTGGGATTACACTGGTACTCAGCACGAAGCACTGTCGTTGACGAACGAAGCACTATAGTACTATTTTATTCAAAAAAATATTAAATGCGTTAGTGGTATATTCTGTGGACATGTGCTTTGCAAATAGTACTGCGTTATCTATCCGTCAGGTCAGTAGGGACCGACTACTCCACCGCGCCAGTTCAAAAAATTGGGAAACATACTTTTGCTCGACCCGGGACCCCAAGATAATGGCCCGGTACTAAAGCACTAGACCAACGGGACATTTCAATTATTTGTACCAATTAAAAATAAGGCTGTATGTCATGTTGATATTATTATTAAACTGTCCTACGTGAGCGACGTCTAATCCACGCGAACGGCGTTCCCATTGGCAAACCAGTAATTTTCCAATTTCCATCATTTCGCTGTCATCAATTAGGTATTATCGACTTTTTAAATGGCTTGACGTGTTGTTGAAGCGAAAATTTTAAACGCAATGCTTGGTGTGACGGTATTTTATTGTAGCAACAGTAAAAAGTACTATGGACTGGTCAGTCACTGTAGAAAATGAAAATTTAAATCAACAATTCACGTAAGTCATCAGCAACCCACGCTCGTCCACTGCTGGACATAGGTCTCCCCCAATGCACCGCTCCCGATTTTCGGCCACTCTCATCCAGCTCACTCCAGTCAGCCTTCGAATGTCATCATCCCATCTTGTAGCAGGGCATCCAACACTACGTTTACCGAAGTCGCGGTCTCCACTCAAGGACTTTATGGCTCCAAAGCAATATTAAGGCTGCGTTTCCACTAAAGCGAAGTAGAAGCAATTCAGTAATAGAATTGTATGAGCAAGCTCGTGGATTGCACTTCGCTCCGCTTTAGTCGAAACGTAGCCTTAAACAAAAAGCAAAAAGAAAAAGAAATAACATCACTTGTTATTTAGAATAACCCTAAACACTTACCCTAAGAATCACCTCATAAATCTCACAGATATCATTATGCGCGTAATATTTTCTATTTTCAACTAATAAAATTGACTTACGGCTGCAATCCCCCATCACAAACATCTGTTCATCCAAATAATTTCTCCAGCATTAAGCTCAGCCATAATCATAGTGAAATAGCCGAAAAAAACGCAAATCACAACAAAATAATAGTCGTTTAACAACAATTTCCCAAAGCAATAAACAGCTCATAAATTCAATTACTTAATGCAAAAATTGATTTACAACCCACAGTGCGGCGGTACGGGGGAATAAAATCGTATAGTACCCGCCAAAAATCGGCGTTCTGCCAAAAATCTCGACTGTGTACAAAAAATACGGCCATTCGTAATTTTAATGGTTAAAAATAATAAGCTTCAACCATTTATCATTTGGGGCTCCAGCGCTGCGTTTGATTTTTCATATGTTTTGGCTTCAAACCTGTACGCTTCTGCCAAAAATTCCAACGTGATTTACTGAAGATGGCATCAAATATTGAATTTTATGGGCTCCTTATAAACTTATTTCTGTAAACAAAAATAAATGAGTAATGCACTGTGATTTATCGGTTGAATGTCGGTTGGTGACTTATGTGGACAGTTTTTACTGTTTCTTGAGAAACTCTAAATATACTTCGAGTTCTTAAAATCGTCCTGTTCATTTGTTATGTTTTTGCGTCATCTAAGGATCAAACACGTTTTTGTAGTATCATATTTTTTTTATATAAAAAAAAAACTGTGTTTAATTAACAACACACAGTTTTTTTTTATTTTTTTATGTAATGGGTGTCAGATAAGCAGACTGATCATCTGATGGTAAGCGATTGCTCCCGCCCAAAGACACCTCCCTCACCCTTCAAAATATTGAAAACGACTGGCCTATTTTAAATAAAGAAATGTGAATGTTCACAGACACACCCTGTTTAATAGGATTTTTCACTTTTCCTTTCGGGTCTCTATAAAAGCGGCGTTATACGCAGCCGTGGAATATACTGATAGTAACCAAATATACTAGAATTTTTGACGTGTTTTTTTTTTTTTTATGTGATAGGTAGCAGGCGAGCAGGCGGATCACCTGATGGTAAGCAATTGCCGCCGCCCATGGACACTTGCAACACCAGTGGAGTTACAAGTGCGCTGCCAACCTTTTATCCCCTTCCCCGCCGAGTGGGCCTCCGGTACCCTCACTCACTCAGCGAAACACAGCACAGGGGCTGCTTCACGCTGGTGGATTTTTTGTATTAGGCTAAACTGTTCTACTGCTGGGAAAAGGCCTCTCCCAAACTCTTTCATTAGTCAGTAGCCAACGCTAGCCAGTGCTGTTTAATAATAAATAATAATAAATAAATTGAGACAACATCACATACATTGTCCTGATCCCAAACTAAGGTTTTCCCTTGTACTATGGAAACCAGAAACAACGAAGGAACCACAAACACCCAGACCCAAGACGAATATCTGTTTCGTCAACAAACATTTGTCTTGGTGCGGGAATCGAACCCGCGACCCTTGCGTCTCAACCAGCGCTCAAACCACTACGCCAAATGGGTCGTTTCTGGTGGTCAAAATGGTCACGCCATCTTTTTCTGGGTCTGCCTCTCAACCGTCGCCCATCTGATGAATTGTATGGTGTGACGCTGAATAAATCCAATTTTTTGCAGTGTATCGCACACAATGCAATATTACCACCCACCACGTACAACAAGGAGCAAAAAGGACGGCTAAAGTTACTTTTTAAACGATTACTTTCAATTGGATTTAGTCTAGTTTTAGCAAATATTTTTTTTCGCAATCTGTCAATCGGAACTAGTGTGCTGCGGAGCTGTATTTTTTTTCTAAATAAATCTATCACAAAGCACTGGGCCATTAGAGGCGTCCGAATTCGGCACAAAAGCCGCACTGTGCTCCCGCCACAAAAAGTGCCGGACAAAATACGAATGCAAAAGCGCAATTAGGGAATTGATCGACATTTTCATTCAATTAAAATAATATCCTTTATCATTAAAATGTCTGTTCCTTTTTGCGTAGTGATTAAAAATAAAAAAATTACAATTGAATTCAAAAGTGACATGAAAGGAACGCATTGGCCAAAGTGACATCAGGGTCTCATATAAAACTGTCTTTTATCTGAGTGACGAAGGGCACAGGAGGCCTAATAGGTGGTTAGGGGAGTTACAAGGTTGGCAGCGCACTTGTGAACCTTTATGTGCTAGTATCTTTCAGGTGATCTGTCTGCTTATTTTTACTTATCACAAAAAATACAAGAATTGTGTTGATTTGAGGTCCACAATGAAATTTTGTCCACTTACGTTCAGCAATAGATGTTCACGGGCTATTGATTGGTGGATCTATCATAGTTAGAAACACACACTTACTACTACATAATTATATTAGCATGTGATTCCCGGTTGTGCGTAAAAAAGCTGTTACTAGAGTGAGCCCAGGGTACGCTTAAAAATTATTCAGCATTTGGGAAGTCTGATAATTACAGTAAAGCGACTGCCGTCTGACCTACCATTCAACACTCACAATTTTAAATAAATAAATAAATAAAAATCAATTTATTGCTCAAAATACACTAACACTAGTTTCACTCTTTTTTATGTCATAGGTGACTAACGAGTTTGCTCGTCTGCCATCTAAAACATAAAAAAGTAACTCCTAATGGCAAGCAATGGCCGCCGCCCATAGATACCAGGCGGAACACCAGTGAAGCCTTATGTGCACTGCTAACCTTTTAACCCTCTTTCCCCTTGATTGAGAGGTACCTCACTCACCAGACGAAACACAGCACAGACGCTGTTTCACACCGGTACAGTCTGTTGTATGCAGTCGCCTGCAACAAAATGTTAACACCTCGTGTCCTATGCTAGGACTATAAGGTTCACATTTGAATAAGATAGAATGAGCGCAGTTGTCGCTTCATTCAACACTTCCCTTTCTCTCTACTCCAGAATCGGGGTACAAAAACCACAATTCCCGCGCGGAAAATCAATCAGTACAGCGTACGCCCGATGCATTACCACGCTTGTTATGTGCGGGGTTGTTTATATGCGGAGCTTGCACACTGTGCAACTCCAATGCTCGCTGCATTAATGCTTTATAACTCGATCTAGATCTTTTTTTTTGTTTCCTAGGGGAAACCACAGTAGGAACCCAAAAATCGACGTCAGCTACGAGGTAGACCGAGGAGGCGATGGCGGGATGAGCTCGTCACCTATTGCCCCAACTGGACCGTAATCGCCCAGGATCGTGAAATGTGGAGGGATAGGGAGGCCTTTGCCCAGCAGTGGGACACGACGGGTTTTTAATAAATAAATATAGGGGAAACCATCATGGCCTTCACCTTGTCACATGCCGCCTAATGCGGCCTAATCTCTTATCTCTCCTAGCACGTTACAAGCCATAAACAAATAAAACTTGAAATCAAAATAATTTTAAAACTAAAGTAAGTAACTTCTTTAATCACTGTTACATTTAACTACCCTCTGGGACTATGTGATAGATGGTAGACGAATCACTTGATGGTAATTGATTGCCGCCGCCTATAGACACATGCAACACCAGTAGAATCACAAGTGCGCTGCCAACATTGAAACCCTGAAACCCTGGAAAACTCCAAATTGGGCCTCCAGTACCCTCACTCGACCATACAAGTGCTAATGTAAAGGTCGTGGGTTCGATCTCCGCCCTGGATAATCAAGATCATGTGACTTGTGTTTGTTCAGTATCTGGGAGTTATGTATTTAAGTATTTATATTTGTGATCCACTGTTGTCTGATATCTGTAACACAAGTGCTTGGAGCTACTTAATACGGAGTCAGGTCAATGTGTCAGATGTTGTGTTAATGTTCACCATTTTTACCCCGAGTTCGGATATACGCATCCAGTGTCTTAGAGGCCGTGGTGTCTCTCCAGTCGAGCCGGTTCATTCATGCCGAAGCGTGGTGCCGACTTTCGCTCACCAGGTGATCCGTCTCCTCGTCTACCTACTATTACTATATTTCTATCAGATAGGTATCTGATAGAAATAGAAAAACCTTTTTTTCTTTGCCATATTCAGGAAAATACGACGTAAAAAATTCACAAAACCGGTAAAAATCCCATTCTAAATTAAAGTTAAAGCCATTATCCCTCAAACAGAACGTATCGACATTTCAATGGGCGACTCTGAAAAGAATTTTTTCATTTGCAAATGTATGCAACTGCATTTGATTACATTTTGAGTGAAAATATTTCGGATTGTTTTAACATTGGAAAACGGTGAAGGCTTAGTGTTGGTATGACTATCGATAAAATGTATTTATTTATTTATTGAATCACCAACATAATTTACAGCATAAAGAAGTGACAATCGAAAAAAAAATCTGTACATATTTAGACTAACTGTTCTTACAGTTATAGGTAATTATAGCATATTATATTACAATAGTTACTATGAGTTCCGATCTTTGTGGATAGATAGCGCTGGGAATCGATTATATCGCGTAAGTGTTTAGTCTTTTCGGGTTACAAATAAGCCTTTTAAGAGCGCGAGGGTTCCCAGCACCCAGTTTAAGGAGTGAGGTGATTTTTCACCCGAGGTGATGGTGAAATATAAAATAAGGACCGTCCATTTCTATGGCAAGTTCTTACTTGAGTACCTTCCAAAAAAAAGTAATTGATTTATTAATTAATGGCCTTACTTCGTTTCGGATCGAAATTTCGTTTTTAGTACCATCTTTGCCAATAGGTGGCGCTGGTTGTAGATAACATTGCACAAGTGTTTCGTCTTTTCGGTTACATAATAATTATAAGCAATGAGGCTATGTTTTTAAATTTGCGCGTTGCATTATACAAATACTTCATATAAACGGGACTAAAAAATTTTCGTCGCGTTTAGTTCCGTTTGTATGAAGTATTAGCATTGAGGCTGTCTATAGAAGGTGTCTCATTATAAATGGTATAGAAGATTATAGTAAATCCTAAAAGTAAAGCTTTTTGGCACCGCAGTACTGTCTACACTTGGCGATTCATCGATATTATCGATGATATCGGTATTTAATAATGATACTAGCGTCACTATCAACGGCTTGTGTGTTATTAAGTTTAATATGTGAGCTTTATGAAAGGCCCGGGATATTATTGCAATATTTCTGCGTACGACTCTATAGTTCAGTATTCACTATAGTTCATGTTCCAGAGCATTTATTGTAAACTCGCATTTAAAATTTCCGATTTCATAAAGAAAATATTTTCATTAAACTGAACTTATGATCAAATATTTGGTTTCAGCCAGTATTTATTGAATATTGGAGCATTTATTGTGATTCCATTTTCCAGTTGTAATGTTTTTTAAATGTGATAGGTGGCAGACGAGCAGACAGATCACCTGATGGTAAGCGTTGTTTAAATTACTTTTTGCCTGGCTCGATGATACATTGTTCGCACTTGCTAAGGGTTGCGGGTTTAAATCCATTCTAGATACACATTTTTATGTAATAAGTGGCAGACGAGCAGGCTGTTCGCCAGCAACACCAGCAGAGTCACAAGTGATCTGCGAACCTTTGACATATTTTCCCCCAATTGGGCCGCCTTCACTCTACGAAACACAGGGCAGGCGCTGTTTCACGCCGGTCTTCTGTGAGACCGTGGTATCACTACGGTCGAGCCGGCTCATTCTTACCAAAGCGTGGCTTTCCCACGGTTGAAATCAATGAAATTGTACCGTCAAATCAATGAAAATCACTTTTTCTTGTTGTTTGATACTACAAGAAAAAGCTCAACCTTTAACCCTCTTTTCCCCCAATGGGCTTCCTGTACCCTCACTCATGTACAAAAAGTGCATAAAATATGAAATAATTCTGCACTCCTGTAGGCTATAATTAAGCCCGGAGGTCTTCATAATAAATGTCGCGAAACACTTTCATCCTACATAAACGAAGACAACTTGAATTTTTATTACTCATCGTACTTGATCACACATCGTATAACTTTTAAACACAATCTTTTAAAATATGCGCTTAGGACTGCAATAATTTTTCTCCGCACATTTCCTTCATAGCTGTATAATACGTCACTTGGATACATCAAAGAGATGATAAATCATTTTGTTTTAAGTCAGTCAACCCGCCAAGTACTAAAAACGTTCTTTGTCCTAATTTTTTTATGAAGACAATACGCAAAAGGTGAATGCACTTTTTGCACTCGCATCCTACTCTAACCTCTTACATATAAGGTTGAAAATGTGTTTAGCGGCGACAAATTTTGGGATGAGGAATTTGATGCGTTGTTTTTTTTGTATTATTTTTTGTCGGCCATTTTCCAAGTCTGTTGCACTGTTTATCCATGTCTGTGTTGCAACATTTTCGTTGTAATGAACTTTTCCTAATTGGCGATGTTCTTGAAAGTTAAAAATGGGTGTGAGCATGCACTAATGAGGTACAGAACTCCAGTTTGGATATACTAACCGTGGGCGAGCAGCGCTTCGGCATGAAAGGGACGGATCAACCGGAGTGATAGCACGGCCTCATAGAAGACAGGCGTGAAGCAGCGCCTTGGCTGTGTTCACTGAGTGAGGGTACTGGTGGCCCATTCGAGTGGAAAGGGGTAGAGGTTGGCAGCGCAGCTATGACTCCATTGTTATTATAGGTGTCTATGGGCAACGACAATCGCTTTCTATCAGGTGATCTTTCTGTTCGTCGTCAACCTATCATATACAAATACCAAACTATAATTAACTTGTTGATTAAAGAATTTCAATAGCATACCTACTTATTTACAGGTTAAAGTAAAATGAGAAATAATCTGGGGCACGGCAGTGCCCCCGCCAAGTCGAGCAAAAAAGTGGCCATACCATCCTTTTCTCGAAGCAACCCAGGCCATTTTCGACCTCCTATATACTTCGTTGTGGATTAACCTAGAAGCTATAATTTTCATAAGCCTATTAGGCATTGTATAAACACGGTACATTTAAAATTTCATTCAATTTGAACCAGTAGTTTAGTAATTATAACGAGTCAAAAAACATTTTACATTTTTCAAACAAAGCTAATAGGTAGGTAGGTATTAGGTAAGTTCCAAGAACGGTATTTTGATTTAATAATTCATAAAATATTAAATTCAAGTAAAAGGCAATTTTAACTTTTTGTGGGTCAAAGTGATTTCTGAGAAGAGGGTCCGTCTGCTGGTCTTTCACCTGTCGTTTAAAAGAAAGTGGTTAACAAAGACAATAAAGAGAAAATTAATGTCGTCTAGAGATGTGCGGTGCGGCATGTAAAATTAACCCCATAAGAACTTCTAGAGCTAAAAAACAACGTATTTAGCACTTTGTATTCAGAAACTAGCTACTACATGGTAACCAATTACCGTTTATCATCAACATAACTGTGGGAGAGCCACGCTTCGGCATGAATGAGCCGGCTCGACCGGAGTGATACCACTGCCTCACAGAAAACCGGCGTTAAGCAGCCCCTGTGCTGTGTTTCGCCGAGTGAGTGAGGGTACAGGAGGCCCACTCGGGGGAGAAGGGGATAAAAGGTTGGCAGCGCACTTGTAACTCCACTGGTATTGCAAGTGTCCATGGGCGGCGGCAATTGCTTACCATCAGGTGATCCACCTGCTCGCCTGCTACCTATCACATAAAAAAAAATCATTTCAGCCAGCGGACTTCCACTGCTGGACATAGGCCTCCTCAAACTTCTCCAAACAGATCGGTCCTATGCCACCCGCACATCAAAGGGACTCCCGCGACCTTCACTAGATCGTAAGTCCACGTGGTGGGAAGAATTGCGTAGCTCAAGTGGCACATTGCGGGGAGAACAGACGGCCGTTGGGGTGGAAAGGTCCTTGAGTGGAGGCCGAGTGCAGGAGGTCGCAGCCGTGGCAGGCCTTTCACCTTAAAGGGATGAAAATGTTTACAGACACATCCTGTAGGTATTATGCATAATAAATGCAATGTGATATACAACCCTTCTGTACATTCCCACTCTAAACAACCCGCCTCTCTTCAGATCGTTGTAATAATGCGTCTTATGTGTAACTCCTCAGTTTTTTGAACGTAACGCTTGATTTAAGAGGTGAACGCTTTCGAGTTTATTGGTTGAAGGCTCGGTTTGACGAACTTTGCGTATGTATTTACAGTTTATTATAGACTAAGATCCCACTGCAAAATTTTGCAGGTATCTGTTTTTTTATGAAATTAATCTTTTTTTTATGTGAGAGGTAGTAGACGAGCAGACAGATGACCTGATGAGTGACAAGTGCGCTGCCATTCTTCAACCCCCTTTCCCCTTCCCAATTGGGCTAACGGTGTATCTCTTGAATACATTTAACACCAAGGCCCTGAAACAAACACACGAATTGTTGAAATTCCATTTACACCTTCCCAACATTCGTATAAGATTAATTCCATCAAAAACAGATATATTAGATAGCACGAAAGGTCCCGGGTTCCATTCCCGGTCAAATCAATTTAGGAAACTACGTTTTTTAAGTTTTCTTCGGTTTGGGGGTTCTGGGTTGATGCCTCCAGTTAATTATATCTCGTACGCATACAGGGGTTGCCTTAGATTTGAGATCAGGTTGATTGGTGTGATTGTCTGGCGCATTTATTTATTTATTTTATTTATATGCAGAATATTGCAGCCGGATCCTAGTCTATTAGGGACGTCTGTGCTGGAATTAATCTTTGTTTTGAGTGTATTGACGTTATTTTGATCCGTCTACGTAGGGACTTAAGGGTTTTTAAAAAGTGGAATTGTCATAGTTGAATAGACTGTGGAAAGAATAATGGCTTGTTCACAATTTCGGTGCGCATTTAAAATGTTTAAGTATGGTGTGTCTGTGAACATCTACATCCTTTTAACCAATTCTTTTACCAACCATTTTTAACAACATAATTAGAGCAATAAACGTTTTTATTTTTTTATTTATTCTTCGACTGCGAAAATTCGTCTATTTTTTTCAACTCCCAATACAAAATGAACTTGTCCCGAGCGGTCACTGGATGTATGAAAAGATTGTTTTTTTTGCAAATTAACTTTAGAAACCTTAACCTATATTTTGTCTATGGCGCCCAATCTCAACAATAAGCCATCTACGCAGTACTATAAACACACACAAGTGCACTTTATATTCCTTTTCTCTTACATTTTGATGGGACTCCAGAGTAATACGAACAAATAGGACCAAAAGAATGGCAGTGCACTTGCGACTCCACTGGTGTTGCGTGTTTCTATGAGCGGACAACAAATGTTGTTCAGAATCATTGGTAGAACGCGTGGTCGAAGGAATGTAAACGTTTACAGATAGAAAGAAAGAAAATACATCTATTAATTTGGACACCACAACACAACACAATGCATGTAATATTACATGCATTGTGTAGTGTAACTATTATGTGAAATGTATGTGTAGTGAATGGGCCGCTTAAGAAGGCTCAAAGTCACTCAGAGGGCAATGGAGAGGGCTATGCTCGGAATCTCCTTGCGTGATCGTATCAGAAATGATGAGATCCGCAGGAGATCTACGGGTCACGGACATAGCCTAAAGAATTGCGTGGCTGAAGTGGCAATGGTCAGGGCACATTGCGAGGAGAACAGACGGCCGTTGGGGTGGAAAGGTCCTTGAGTGGAGGCCACGTGCAGGAGGCCGCAGCCGTGGCAGGCCTCCCACCAGGTGGACGGATGATGTGGTGAAGGTCGCGGGAGTCCATTAGATGCGGGTGGCACAGGACCGATCTGTGTGGAGAACTTTGGGAGAGGCCTATGTCCAGCAGTGGACGTTTATTGGCTGAAATGATAATGATGATGATGATAATGTGTAGTGATGTGTGAAAAAACAAATACATTTACTTATACTATAGATACAGTCTGTATACAAACGTAGCCGTAGTAAGAAAGTACCTATGCCCTTAATCAATCATGATTCACCGTCGCATCGACCGCGCTCCACTTCCCCGCGTAAGTGTTACGCTGTCCTTTGACAGGTCTCTTTGTTTGACTGTATGTTTCCTCGAACCAGCGACAAAGTAAGATGAAACGCACACGGCTAATTAGAGGGAACATACGGGAGGGTGATTGGGGCGGGCACGCCGCGGCGCTGATAATGGTTTTTTGTGTAATAGGTTACAGACGAGCAGACGGATCACCTGATGGGAGGCGAACTTGCGGTGTTGTAACGGTTCTTTTGGTACCCTTTCTTCCGATGGCCTCGGCTCGGTTGTAAGTCCGGTGGACGCCGTGTAGGTTGTCCACACTCATGGCTTGGAAGCGCCGGGTCGGTTGTTGGGGCACATGTCGCCGAGCGGGTCAGGGCGATTGCCGCCGCCCATAGACCCTGCTTCTATGAAGCCGTGATATCACTACGATGCGTGCGTAAAGTGTGACCGTCCCTCGGTTAGGACATAAATTATAATATTTGATCTGTAGATGAACCGTGGTGACACCACGGCCTCACAAAAAACCGATGTTGATCAGCGCCTGCGTGTGCCGACAAAATGAGGGTACTGGGAGGGCCAATCCATATATAACACTGCCAGAGGTCTACTACCTTTCGCATGAAACATTCATTTACAACATCTCATACATTGATCTGTCTCTGTATAACATAGCTTAAGAACTTGTGTTACAGATATCAGACAAAAGAAGAAACACAAATACAATTCTATAACACATAAGTGTTAATAATATAAATTACACTCAGACACTGAACAAACACAAGTTTTTTTTTGTGGAGTTAGAACCCATGACCTTTGGTGAACAAATCATACTTAGTCATAGTATTTATTGCTTACTCGTACTTACAATAGATCTTAACATAAATACAGTCCTGAACATGAACCCATCAGGAGCACTGCAATAGATATATTATTCTTTATTGCAAAGAAATAGAATACATGTTTGCAATGTTTGTAATCATCTCACAAATTCAATCTCAAATTCTCAAACATCCCCGTCCAAAATGGCCGCCCGTATACCCACACCAATGCGTTATTCAGGATATGACAATGCACTTTCAAGAATTTATCCCCGCTTGACGGAACTGGGACGTGAAATTGACAATGCCGTTTATTGTTGCGCGTGCGCTGCGATGCGCTGAGAATGAGTAATGAGGCGCTGTAATCAGTTCGGCTTTTTGGAATAAATAATTATCTGATGCTGTATATGGATGTCGGATTAAGAGTGATGGAACTGGGAAAGGGCGCTTAGCCATGTTTTATTAAATAAGGATGGGATTAGGTGGTGCAATTTGGGGTCAACGACCTCAAATATTACATTAGCCTGTGTATAGACAATGGATAGATGTTCATACTAGTTCATCATCATCATAATTTCAGCCAATAGACGTCCACTGCTAGGACATAGGCCTCCCCCAACGTCCTCCACACTGATCGATCCTGTGCCACCCGCATCCAAGGGACTCCCGCGACCCTGACTAGTTCGTCGGTCCACCTGGTGGGAGGCCTGCAACGGCTGCGGCCTCCTGCACACGGCCTCCACTCGAGGACCTTTCCACCTCAACGGCCGTCTGTTCTCCTCGCAATGTGCCCTGCCCATTGACACTTGAGCCACGCAATTCTTCATACTAGTTGATATAAATGAAATAAAAATAATAAAGTATATAAATAAAGTATTTAGTATAGATACGCCTACTGCAGCAGTAGGCAGCGGCATGACTGTGCCTCGGCATTGTTGTTGTCTATGAGCGGCGGTTACCATTTACCATCAGATGGACCCCATACTCGTCTGCCTACTTCAGCAATAAAAAAAAAAGTTACTCATTTCTCTAGGGCATTATTGATACCTACTGATGCAAATATCTTTCTATCCCTAAAGTACATAGGGTCTTACATGTAAAATGTTGGTAATTCAATAAATAAATATATAAACTGTCTGAAAATGTATTTGCAGAATAAACACAAAAGCTTCTTTGTCCAGTGTACATTTTATTATCAAAACATGTACATGAGAAGACAACTCGCAAGTTGTATTTAATGCTAACTGGAGCGTTATTGTCACCTATCAGTTTAATTTGAAACGGGACTTAACATAAACTTGTTGGTTTACTCGCGACAGTCACGTCTTAAAGTAGTTAAAATACTTGCACAAACGTTATTTAGTCCAAAATATTGGTGTTGATCAGATGTTTCCACTTTTGCAGCTATTATGTTTATTAACAGTTTGAGTTTAAGTAAGACCTTCGTATGAAGGGTTGATACTGCCAAGGTATTCTTGGCCTGTCGTAAGAGACGACTAATCGGGCCTTCGGAATACGTGAGCATACCCACTAGTAACTGTAGATTGGCTTGCTCAGTGTCACGATTCGGCTTGTGAAAATACTACTGGATGTCCTGGTAGGTCATGCCATCAGGAGAGCTGAGTTACAAATAATAGGCGCGCGCAATAAGCGGTACAGTCCAGTACCAGCTGCGGGGTATCCGACTGCGATTGAGCTAACATGAACACCCCACCCCAGGGGTTTTAGTTAGGGTTGGAGTCCCACATACCACCGTGTCCCCCACACACCGGGCCGCGGCAGAAGGAGTAGACCCAAAAACCAGATTGATACCACGGCCTCACAGAAGGCGTGAAGCAGCGCCTCCGTTTCTTCGAGTGAGAGACGGTACCGGAGGCCCAATTGTAGGGAGAGGGGTTAAAGTTTGGCAACGCACTTGTGACTCTACTGGTGTTGCAAGTGTCTATGGCGGCGGCAATCGCTTTCCATAAGTTTATACTATACGTCTGTTCCGCCACTTATTATCTACATATAAAAAAAACATTAACGTGGTGTGGGTATTAGTCGCTTATGCAAATTCTATTAACCGATTACTCATCATAACCCTTTATTTTAATGAGGTCGGGTGAATGAAAATAGTCCATCATAAATATTAACCAAGTTCAAACCAGGTCAGGGTAGACCCTTGATCGCTTATGAAAATATTCAAAACAATTATTGCGCGATTGAAATTCATAATTTAATATTCATTCGTAAAGACAATAATGGATGAACTGGAATAGTTCGGTCGAATGTCCTTTGCAACCTATTTTGTATATGAATGAGCCGGGTTTCTAGATACTCCTGCGTTAATTATGTTACAATGTTTGTGCATTTTCAGGTCATTGTAAAGTAAATTATCAGCCTTTATACCATCCTATTGTATGGCAAAGTTCTTTATCATAGAAATCAAGTCATCGCTACTATGATAGGATTAGGTTTTATCACCACGCTTGCCTAATGCGGACTGGTGATCACAACCCCGAGCTTTGTTCGAAAATTTCGAAACATCCTAATCTTTGCTCGACCCGGGAATTAAATACTTACAGTCCTGTAAGTATTTAATTCGCGAGATATTGCCTCGGTACTTAAACTACTTACTAGCAAAAGGTGCGACAGATCAACATTATGACACTCCAGTTGATCAACATCATAATTTCAGCCAATAGGCGTCCCCCAAAGTTCTCCACACGGATCGGTTCTGTGCCACCCGCATCCAAGATACCAGATTGATACCAGAATTTATATCCAAATCTTAAAAGGGACGCTAGGCGGAACAACTTTAAATAAAACATTATTCAATTTACCGCAAACAGCTCTTAATACTCAATAAATAATTTATCTCAAGAGAAACCTTAAAGACGTATTTATTATATCAATTAGTATGAACATCTCTGCGTTTAAAAATAATGTTTACAACGTTGTATGAAATTTTCGAGGTAATAATTTAAATAAACAAATTAACAGAACATTGTGCGACTCGCAACTCTTTCCTTCGCATATCGCTTTCACCTATAGCCTGGTCAAAGATTAAATGCAGAAGGGAAAGTAAACCAAATGTGCCATTCAATGTACAACGATAATTTTGTCCCTTAGGGCATTTCTTGTTAGGTACAATACAATGTACTTAACTATAAGCGTCGCGTTAATTCCAGTTTTAATATAATAATCTAGTCGCTGGCTAGATCCAAGACAAGATCCCAGCTTTCTCAGATCAGAGTCAATTTATAAAAGTTACTTTGAATGTAGTTTAAAGCGATTGCATAGGAAGCAACCAGGAGAAAACGATTCATTTAAGATCAACACACTATCTCATACGACAGACATAGGGCAGCCCTTGTAGCATAGTATAATGGACACAGTAGGTCGGCTCTGTTGAAGAGTTTCCTACTACCTTACGTGTTTTTCCCACGCATGCTCCGTATAATCTATTTCTTTCTCACGCTAAGCCACACCGAGATTATAAGGTTTTACGCTTTTCGCGATGCATTATACAAATACTTTATATAAACGGCCTCCAGTCCGCTTGTGGCCACGGCTGTTGTAACGCAGTCAAAACGTCAAGCAGTAAGTGCTATAATGTACGGATATTTAAATATCCTCGCATTCGGTCCCGCTTATATAAAGTATATGCACACCAAAATTGCCGGTTCAGTACGAGATGTAAGCAGCTAGCTTTCTGTAGCTATATTCACACTATGTCACCTACATTACAAATGTATAAAGACTGTCCCATCTGTTCGTAATCATTATTCATTCACAGTCTTTGGCGCGAACAACCGAGAAACCGAATGCGAAAAATAAATAAACAAAAATAAAGATCACATGTCCTCACGACATGAGGCATGGCCTTTGAAGAAACAAATACGCGGGTAAAGCTTGGTGCACACTCAAGGATATTACTTGTCTGCCGTCATAGAAAAAAAAAACCATAAACAACAAAAAAAAAAATTCGAATCTGTAGCTTACTAGAAGGTTATGCCGCGAAAAAGAACAGACATTGACAAAATGGAGGTTTTTTTTAGCCACCTACAGTTGATTAAGGATTCGTTTCTCTTACTATGTTTAACTAGAATTATACGAGCAAGAAGGTGTTATGACCTGAGGCGCAGAACCAATTGAGAAAGTTTTATGCGAAAATAAGGTCACCATACTTTCGTGCCTCACTAATTCAATATTTATAAGCAAGCTAAGTGTACAAAAGTGTACAAATCGGCATGAATGGATGGCTCGACCGGAGTGATACCACAGCCTCACAGAAAACCGGCTTGAAGCAGATCCTACGCTGATTTCGCTGATTGAATGAGGGTACTGGAGATTTAATTTGGGGAAAGGGAAAAGAAAAGTACTAAATAAAATAAATGCGACAGATAATCACACCAATCAACCTAGTCTCAATTAGGGTGACTAAGGGTACTGTAACGATGGTAAACTCCTTTGATACTGGCTGCCGTTTATGGCTGATTTTAAATGGGAATCTGTCATGCATTGAAAAATAAACAAAAATAAAGATCACATGTCCTCACGACATGAGGCATGGCCTTTGAAGAAACAAATACGCGGGTAAAGCTTGGTGCACACTCAAGGATATTATCTGCCGTCATAAGAAAAAAAAAACATAAACAACAAAAAAATTACTCGAATACGTAGCTTACTAGAAGTTAGCGCGAACAAACAGACATTGAGAAAATGTATGGTTTTTTTAGCCACCTACAGTTGATTATAGGCTTCGTTTCTCTTACTAATGTTTTGACTGTGAGAGAGCCACTCAAGTGTACAAGTATTTATTTGCAAGCTATGTGTACAAAAGTGTACAAATCGGCATGAATGGGATGGCTCGACCGGAGTGATACCACAGCCTCACAGAAAACCGGCTTGAAGCAGATCCTACGCTGATTTCGCTGATTGAATGAGGGTACTGGAGATTTAATTTGGGGAAAGGGAAAAGAAAAGTACTAAATAAAATAAATGCGACAGATAATCACACCAATCAACCTGGTCTCAAGTAGGGTGACTAGGGTACTATGAATACCAAATGACGATAATTAACTGGGGCGTCAACCCAGAACACCCAGGCCCAAGAAAACTTAGAAAATGTAATCTCCTAAATTGACTTTACCGGGAATTGAACCCAGGACCTTTCGCGCTTCGGGCGAACACCTTAGCTACTGCGCCATCGAGGTCGAGGAGGAGGATCTACTGGAGTTAAATAGTAGGTATGTCTATGGATCCGTGTCTCCTTGTCTGTACTCCGTACCTACTAGGCGATGATATAGAAAATATACCTGGTTTTGAGCCGAGTTATTATAACTACCTTAACTAACTTACCTTACCTTACCTTAGTTAACTGTGGGGGAGCCACGCTTCGGCATGAATGGGCCGGCTCGACCGGAGTGATACCACTGCCTCGCAGAAAACCGGCGTTAAGCAGCCCCTGTGCTGTGTTTCGCTGAGTGAGTGAGGGTACCGGAGGCCAACCCGGGGGAAGGGGATAAAAGGTTGGCAGCGCACTTGTAACTCCACTGGTGTTGCAAGTGTCCATGAGCGGCGGCAATTGCTTACCATCAGGTGATCCGCATGCTCGTCTGCTACCTATAAAATAAAAAAAGACAATAAAAAATCCAGTGCAGAACAGTCCTTATCCAAAAAGGAGTAAAACATTCACACAAGATCATGTTTCCTGATTTAAATATTATGACACGGGCTCTCCCGCGCAGCCTGATGAAGACGCGACGCGAAAGCGTTGCCAGTAGGTAGCTTTGGTAACCTTTTAGACACGTCATATACCTAAAAATAATAATAATAAATCCTCCAACCGATATTCGGCTACGGCGGCCAATCTTAAAGATCAGCCACGAACGCAGGATATATTATAGTGCTCAAGTGTGTGCGCAAACACAGGTGCACTCTCTATTCCCTAACCCTCTTAATTTATAGGGACACCAGTATGACACGACCGAAGAGAGATCAGCAGGACCAACGGCTTAACGTGCTTTCCGAGGCAGGGGGTACAAGACCACCAACTTTCAGACTTCAGGCTGACACTGAGAATTTCTGAACAGAAAAACTCAGGCACAAATTTTGGCCCGACCCGGGGATCGACCCCGGGACCCCAAGCGCAGCCGTCGCTTTAAAGTGCGACACGCTACCTTTTTCGCACAGGTAGTCTGGGAAACATCCCTGTCAGCTCTAAGAATGCCTTTAATAAATTAGCATTTTACCATTCGTTTAAGACCCATTTTTCATTTCACATTTCCCATCGCAGAGCGTGTCCATCCTCACAAAAATTTGCGCCCCCTGGTGTGCCGGTTTGACCGGAATCAGGCATTACGTCCTGGCTGGGTGTGGTGCGTCAATGTCAATGTATTTACCATTCGTTTAAGACCTATCATCATCATCAGCAACCTACACTCGTCCACTGCTGGACATAGGTCTCCCCTAATGCACACGCCACTGCTTCCAATTTCGCGCCACTTTCATCCAGCCCACACCATCCAGCCTTCGAATGTCATCATCCTATTTTGTCGCTGGGCGTCCAACACTACGCTTACCGAGTCGCGGTCTCCACTCAAGGACTTTGCGGCTCCAACGATCTATCAACTTCGTTTAATAAAGTGTATTTAACGTCTTACTATTTCCTTACTTTCAAGCAAAGAACCCCAATGCTCTTTTCGACGAATACTCTGATAATGTTTCGTGACGGTCCTGCCAAATTAAATATTATAAAGCTATCTTGCTAACTGCCTCTTTTACCTAGTTAATTTAATTTAGAACTTTTAACGGGCTCGCACAGAAACGGATTAATCAAATGACCCAAGAAAAAGCTTCAAAGTCGTTTTTAATAACTGGAAAGCTTATTAATTAATAATCCGAAGGGGCTTTTTATTGGATTAAATCGTGAAAAGTTTTTTGGAAATTAAAAGTTTTCAGATGAAGACATGACCTTTTTATTATTATTATTACTTACCTATTTATTTGGAAAAAAATGCATTGCAGAAATTGAATTGCAAAAGTGCTTTTTTAATTTTTAGTAGAGACCGCGACTCGGTAAGCGTAGTTTTAAACGCCCTGCGACAAGATGGGATGATGACATTATTCGAAGGCGTGGCACATGTAAATACATAATAAAATTATGTGCTTAAACATTTGACGACCCGTTTAGCGCAATAGTTTGATCGGCGGTTGAGACGTAAGGGTTCGATTCCCGCACCAACACAAATGTTTGTTGATGAAACAGATATTTGTGTTGGGTCTGGGTGTTGTGGATCCTTCGTTGTTTCTGGTTTCCATAGCACAAGGGAAAACCTTAGTTTGGGACCAGGACAATGTATGTGATGTTGTCTCAATTTATTTATTTATTTACGTTGTGTTAATTCCCGTCAATAATAATTAGTGATAACTAGAAAACATTTGATAATCAAATGCCTACTCAATGCGGGCTCAAATCAAATTGATCACTAATCAACATTCACAAAATCAGCTGCACAAAGCGAAGTCCTCAGATAAATAAGCTCCAATATATTGCATTGGAGCAACGCGAGCCTGCAAATGTCAGTGCGGCAGATTTGCAGCGGGAGTGTGACGCGGCAAAACTCTCTGTAGAGTGAAATGCCGCCGTCTGGCTGCGGGGAGGTAAGCGGCTGGAGGATATTACGTTTCTGAAGTAAATCTATTTAAATGCAGTTTTAGCCTAACCCTGGGATCCAAACCGGGACTCTAAGCGCTGCCGTCGCTTTAAAATGCGACGCACTACCAACCAACCACTATCAGCTGCGCCACCAAAGCAGTCTGCACCTTCAGGGTGCCGCCCTGCTAAAAGACCATCATAACGGACTGTGAAGACGCCATCTTAGAGAGACCCTACACTAGCATGTGTGGCCCCCACTTATTGACACTGCTTATGTCAAAAAGGGACAAATGGCAATTTACTTGTATATTGCCATTTGTGTCAATTATTTATCATCCCTTATTATCACCACGGCCTAAAATTCATGTTGCGGTTACCTGTTATTGTAGGGAAGTTAGCTTTTTTTTGTGTGTGTTTTGTTATTTTTCTGTATGTTATTGCCTGTTGTGGTTGTAATCCTTTAAATACCTCTAAATAAATCACAGGCAAGAAAAAGGTTACAATATGCAACCAAAATCAACAAATAAAATTAAAAACTACATTTATACTATTTGCCAATGCCATACCATTTCCCAGCCTCGCTGAGTGATTAACCGATAGGCCCAGCACAAAACACCATTTACCAGTAATCGTTCAACTCATAACGAAATTAGGACTTCGTTTCACACATCGGCTCATACCCTTTCCATCCACTCCACGCCAAATGCAACTCTAACCCTGTTGTAATAAGAGTTAACTGGGAAATTCCTTTGAGGGCAACAGATGGAGGCTGATTGTAAGGGCTGTTTGAATTTATAGTGCCAATTCGATGGTCAGTTGAACTCAAAACGATTTTGTTATGTTACGCACAGAGTAATCAATGCACGATGTAATGTAATGTAAAGTGGACCCTATTTTCTGCACTTAGACTATCTTTCGGTTCACTGTACCTGATGGGTCGGCTGGTTACGAAAGCCAGCCCAGACCAGACGCGCAGAAGTTTCCTAGGGAACCTCACAGGCTCCGCGGAGCGACCTCACTGTTCCGAAGGTTTGCTTACGTTAGGTGGCCACAGCATCGCATTCCAGGGTCACATGTGTGACAGATTCCTCGGCTTAAGGCATCCTCTACATGGGTCGGCTGGCTATGAAAGCCAGCCCGGCTCCGCCCGCGCCAATGTATGATTATTACCCAGAAGACGTAGTACGAACTTTTCACAGAAATCGTAGCGTATCGTGAACAATTTGTATAAAAATGGAAGAGCTCCCTCTATCGTGCATAAGCAGAACTAAAATTTTTAACTAAAAAACAATAAGAAAGGATAGTATCGCAATGTGAGCGCGTCAACAGATTTTATACCCAACTAACGTACCCAATACATTTTCGTTAAAAAAATGGCACGATACGATAAGTCATCGAAGGTGCTTCGTGCTGAGTAATAGGTTAATCCTAGCGTAGGCACGACACAAAAGGAAGGAGAACGCTCTTCTTTTGAAGGTCCGTCCGAAAATACTGCAACCAAAGCTTTACCCCTTTTAATACGGAGACTTACGATAAAAATGGATTAAAAATGATGCTGCCACTTTTATAAAAGTTATAAGTAAATGGAACAGCATCAGTTTTAAATCAAGACTAGATCGGACCACGATTTTGTAAAATGGTAATACATTATTTTTGGTATTTTATAATAAAAACTCTATGTTGTCAATACCATAAAAGATACATAATAAGACCAACGTCATAACAGTTTCACTTTTTACTCTTATTTCCTTCGCCCTACAGAATTGTAACTATACAAAAATAACCTCAAATAAAGGAAACCTCTTCTTACTCCAGCAAGGCCAACAACAAAGGAAGTACAATCTACAAGTTCGTGTGTTATTTATAGTACAGTTATTAGTGACATTAAAACTGCACATTGGTCATAATATAAAGCAAGTCATACACGGAAGATGCGTCTGCCACCTACGCACTGTAAGTAAGGGTTGTCAATTAAAAATTTAAAGCCGACATAAATATAAAATAGCATATTGTTGAGCCCTAACATAATGGGAGAGACGAAGGCACATAGACTCCGATGGCTCGGCCACGTTGAAAGAACGCCAAGAGGGCGTATCTTGGGCAACAATCTGGTTGTCGGCCAGTGGGTCACCCACGCTACCGCTTGGCGGGATATAGTGGACGCGGACCTGCAGGAATTGCAAGCAGGAGATTGGCGACAAGCTGCACAAGACCGAGACAAATGGCGACATCTTGTATCGCAGGCCAAGACTCATTTTGGATCGTTGAGCCATCGGATTAAGTAAGTAGTATATTGTTGCGGCGGCCATCTTGGATTTGAAATAAATAAATGCGCCAGACAATCAACACCAATCAAACTGGTCTCAAACTAGGGCAACCCCTGAACTATCTACTGTATGTACTAAGTATTATATGATCCGTCATTTTGTAGCGACCATCTTAAACCGGTGGCCGTGCGGCCTTCTTAAACTTAAAAGGCCTCTACTCAACAGCCATGGAAATAAGTCCCCGTGAAGAGCGCTAACGCAGAAGCAATTGCTTGAATAAATAAATGCGCCAGACAATCAACACCAATCAAACTGGTCTCAAACTAGGGCAACCCCTGAACTATCTACTGTATGTACTAAGTATTATATGATCCGTCATTTTGTAGCGACCATCTTAAACCGGTGGCCGTGCGGCCTTCTTAAACTTAAAAGGCCTCTACTCAACAGCCATGGAAATAAGTCCCCGTGAAGAGCGCTAACGCAGAAGCAATTGCTTGAATAAATAAATGCGCCAGACAATCAACACCAATCAAACTGGTCTCAAACTAGGGCAACCCCTGAACTATCTACTGTATGTACTAAGTATTATATGATCCGTCATTTTGTAGCGACCATCTTAAACCGGTGGCCGTGCGGCCTTCTTTTGAAGGTCCGTCCGAAAATACTGCAACCAAAGCTTTACCCCTTTTAATACGGAGACTTACGATAAAAATGGATTAAAATTATGCTGCCACTTTTATAAAGTTTTACTACAATCTGTCAAATTTCCTCAGTTGATATTGAACCAAACACGTTTGACATAAAAGTGAGGTTCGATTGAAGAAATTTGACAGATTGTAGTAATTTGATGTGCAGGCCACCGTACATTATTTTGGTATTATATAATAAAAACTCTATGTTGTCAATACCATAAAAAGGTACATAATAACAAAGATTTAATCTTTGCATAATAAGACCAACGTTACAACAGTTTCACTTTTTATTCTTATTTCCTTCGCTCTACAGAATTGTAACTACAAAAATAACCTCAAATAAAGGAAACCTCTTCTTACTCCAGCAAGGCCAACAACAAAGGAAGTACAATCTACAAGTTCGTGTGTTATTTATAGTACAGTTATTAGTGACATTAAAACTGCACATTGGTCATAATATAAAGCAAGTCATACACGGAAGATGCGTCTGCCACCTACGCACTGTAAGTAAGGGTTGCCAATTAAAAATTTAAAGCCGACATAAATATTAAAAAAGTAAAATAACTAAAACCCAACTACGACAAAAAACGACGCTGAAAAAGTATAAAACAAGCCTTCGTTGTCAATTAACAATAATGTCATACAATACTATTCTGAAGTATGCAATATTCACTATGTAGAGATAAATTTTCATGTTTGGAAATCCGCAGTCACACGTTGTCAAAAGGTAGGTATATGTATTTTCAGCGTCGTTTTTTGTCGTAGTTGAGTTTTAGTTTTTTTACTTTTTTTTATTTGTACTATTTTGGTGTCCAAGTGCTAGTAATATATATATATATTCAAAATGTACAAGTCAAGCGCTTTCAAATGATACCAAACACAGCATATTTATCATAACTTTATTTTTTTACTCTGTATGTTTTGTCCGCTAGAGGGCGCGACATTAGATTTTGTGAAACTTCATATAGCCTATAACCAGCGGACAATTAAGACGCTTATAAAGATATGTCATTTGTCCAATTCTGATTAGTAGTTTAGAAGTTACGTGGAAACAGATGAACATACATACATACATACTTTTGCTTTCCCGTAGTCGGGTAAAAATAGCATATTGTTGAGCCCTAACATAATGGGAGAGACGAAGGCACATAGACTCCGATGGCTCGGCCACGTTAAAAGAACGACAAGAGGGCGTATCTTGGGCAACAATCTGGTTGTCGGCCAGTGGGGCGCCCACGCTACCGCTGGCGGGATGTAGTACACGCGGACCTGCAGGAATTGCAAGCAGGAGATTGGCGACAAGCTGCACAAGACCGAGACAAATGGCGACATCTCGTATCAGAGGCCAAGACTCATTTTGGATCGTTGAGTATCGGAGTAAGTAAGTAGTTTATTGCTGCGGCGGCCATCTTGGATTTGAAATAAATAAATGCGCCAGACAATCAACACCAATCAAACTGGTCTCAAACTAGGGAAACCCCTGAACTATCTACTGTATGTACTAAGTATTATATGATCCGTCATTTTGTAGCGACCATCTTAAACCGGTGGCCGTGAGGCCTTCTTAAACTTAAAAGGCCTGTACTCAACAGTCATGGAAATAAGTCCCCGTGAAGAGCGCTAACGCAGGAGCAATTGCTCGAATAAATAAATAAATAATAAATTCTTACAACTTGTCATAAATTGACCTGACTCTGCCGTATTAAGTAGCTTAAGCACTTGTGTTACAGATATCAGACAATAGAGGAAACACTTAATGTAATCTATACTATTTATAAAGCGGTTAACCCCATATTCCACGCCAGGGCTTATAGGTAAACCGAAAACACGAAACACTTGTGTAATACAATGAACGTTCAGCGCCATCTATTGGTAGAACTGGAACTACTGTCCCGAAACGAAGTGAGGGCGGGTCACTAGTAGGTACTAAAATACATTTATACACCCAGACACTGAACAAACACAAGTGTTCATCACACGAATGTCTGTTCAGGGTGGGGATCGAACCCCTGTGGTGTATGAGGCAGGGTCACTACCAAATGCACCATCCGGCTAGTCTATATTATTGAACAAACACTTTTATTTTCAAGAGCGCGGTAGCCCTATATTTGCCAGACGCATGCGCACGCATCGCGTGGGATTGTTTGTGTGTCGCCGCACGAGTTCACAGGTTCAAGGCTCCGGCGAAGCAAATGGAAATCGTAAGGATATTTTCTTAAAATATGTGAATTATAAGCTAAACAGCAGTGGTTCATGGCCTCTTTTACAGTCATCTTGGACTTTGCGCTTGATTCAACAGGATCAATAAAACACTATACCGCATATCTTGACTAACATTGTTTTTTTTTATGTGATAGATAGCAGACGAGCAGGCGGATCACCTAATGGTAAGCAATTGCCGCTGCTCATGGACACTTGCAACATCAGTGGAGTTACAAGTGCGCTGCCAACCTTTTATCCCCTTCCCCCCTGTGTGGGCCTCCGGTACCCTCACTCACTTGGCGAAACACAGCACAGGGGCTGCTTCACGCCGGTTTTCTGTGAGGCAGTGGTATCACTCCGGTCGAGCCGGCCCATTCATGCCGAAGCGTGGCTCTCCCACAGTTATACTGTGCTAACACCCTGGTGAACGTCAATAGACAACTATGGAAAACAAGTAAAAGGAGGGTTGTATATGTGGATTCTGTCACAGTCTTGACAGTGGTCAAGTCGACAGATCGTTGAACTAAAGTAGGAATGTTAAACTAGGTCAAGTGTTAGTATAATGACGAATTAGCGTTCCTTAGAAGTTTACATCCACGTTATTCTAGATGTAAGTTATGCTGAGTTTATTAGTCGGTTTTTGCATAATTATGCCAAGTTTAAATTTCATCATCAGCAACTCACGCTCGTCCACTGCTGGACATAGGTCTCCCCTAATGCACGCCACCGCTCCCGATTTTCGGCCACTCTCATCCAGCTCACTCCAGCCAGCCTTCGAATGCCGTCATCCCATCTTGTAGCAGGGCGTCCAACACTACGTTTACTACGCTAGTTTAAATTTAGTATACGTTTTTATAATCGGTTTATAAGTGACACTGTTAATTTTATTTAATTAGATTTGCCGTAGTCAAGTTAAACAGCTAACGATTATTCTATTTAATAGATTGACTGAAAACCTACTAAAACACACAAATTGATAAACGACTTTTATATGGCACCCAACATTATTGCCAGCAAATAAAACATACTGTCATCGCTTTGTTGTTTACTATCATTACGGACATTTCAGTGTTGCTACAGTTCCGCAATAAATCTACTATAAATAAACAATTAATGTTACTATAACTAACAAGCACGTTATGATCAGTTGGCGTAAATAATCACATTTATTGGGCATAAAATGTATAAATACGAATAAATGAAATCGGACTCGAATGAGCAGATGTAATAACTTTATATTAATGTAATAAAGTTAAATAGTTACTAGTGTTTGCTCTATAAATTACTAGAAGTGGTTTGCATTAAATTTATTTCGTGCATTAACTAGTCTACTACTAAAGTATTCGTAAAAACGAAACAGTAGCGCGATGTATTGCAAAATCTCGACCTAATGCCTATGCATATGCGGCGGCGGATATTCCACGCCTAACGCCATCTAGGTAGTTCTGAGTGGAACTTATGTCCGATGTGAAGGCTACTAGCTATAATAAAAATAGTGTCTATGGGAGTCAGCAAAACCTTTTACCATCAGGGGTAAAATTAGTTTCAACAAAATCTACTAAGTAGTTTTTTTAATATGTCATAAATCGTAAACCGCAAAATGGTACGGAACTCTAAGTGCGTGAGTCCAACGCGCACTTGGTCGGTTTTTTGGTTTTCCATTGCAAGTCTCTTCCATATTAAGTAATTCCAGCTAGGTTACGTTTAATTTAACGAGCGCATAAAAACGATGCATTTCCGCGAGCGCTTCAAGGTTGCGCTGAGATTGCTCGCCCAAATGGCAATATTATAGTAGTCTTTAGCTTTGAGTACCTAATCATGATTGTTTTGATAAATAAATAAATTCACACATAAATCTTTATTCAACTTACGTCCACAGTCCATAGAACACTTATGAATGATACTTCTTAAGCATCGCACAGATGAAAACTCATCCAATCGCGCGTCTAGCAAAAATAACGAAAATCCCAAAATAAGATATTTCTATGGTGGCAATCTCGTTACAAACTACTTTATTAACATTCATTCATTCATAACAGCACTTATAGACATTGTAAAGGTACTGAGTTAGCGCGTATCAATTTCACATTTCACACATACCCAAAATACCACTAAACCCGTAGGTACTTCATCAGACAGATGAAAACTCAGCCAATCGCGCGTCGCGATGAAGTCTCGCATGACACACTCGAGGAGACGCCGAAATGAAGTATCAAGACGTCAAAGTCCAGAAACTGAGAGCTGGAGTTCCGAGGAGTTGCGAATTCATTTGTCTGTCGGGAAGTTTCGGCGATACGCCCACGGGTGTGGACTCACGGGCATGAAGAATGGTAGAACTTGTTTTTTCACACTTTCGGCGGTATACGAGCATTGGTTGTTTTTTGATGTGAAAGGTGAAAGACACGATTTGGATTTACCTGCGCTTTGTTGACGAGCCAGCCGTTGGGGTGTAAAGGTCCTTGAGTGGAGGCCACGCGCAGGAGGCCGCAGCCGTGGCAGGCCTCCCACCAGGTGGACCGGCGATCTGGTGAAGGTCGCGGGAGTCCATTGGATGCGGGTGGCACAGGACCGATCTGTGTGGAGAACTTTGGGGGAAGCCTATGGCCAGCAGTGGACGTCTATTGGCTGAAATGATGTGATGTGATATGCGCTTTGTTTGGCCAAGTGCTGTAATTAAGGAGCAATGGGTCAAACTGTCGAATGCCTTTGAGTAATCAACAAGAGCTTTTACAATGTTTTGTTGAATTCGCCCACCTTCTCAATAATCTTATTTACGGGTGTGTAATGTTTGATATAAGTTTAAAAAAACTAACATTCAAGTGATATATTTTCATTTCGCATAATCTTAAATGGTATAACCACTCATTTAGTATAATAAATATTTAGTATAAATTCAGATGGTATATTTTCATTTCATATAACCATCAATAACTCTAACGTTCATTTTATCTATCTATTCAAATGTTATAATTATCATTTAACATAAAATCGAATAATATACATCTCATATCGTATAACTGTAATTAAACAAACATTGCAACATGCAAGTAGGCATGCAGCATGCAAGCAAGCATGCAACATGCAAGCAGGCATGCAGCATGCAAGCAAGCATGCAGCATGCAAGCAGGCATGCAGCATGCAAGCAGGCATGCAGCATGCAAGCAGGCAAGCAGCATGCATATACAAACATGCAGCATGCTGCAGGCATGCAGGCAGGCATGCAGCATTCATTCGTTTTGCGTGTGCTTCGGCGCTGCGGGAAGCCAGCCCCTCCACCCTAGCGTAATAAGCTTCAGGCACACACGCTCTCCTCCGCAGCTTCGGCTTACTGGTCGCCTTCGGCGACCAGCCTCAGCCGCTACGGAGAGCCCGAGTGTCTGAACCTTATTACAGCGGGTGAGGGCTGCCTCCCTCCGCGCCTCCGCCTTATTAAATTACACTCTAGGGGTAGGGCAGACAAGTACCACGTGAAGGTCGAAGTAGGCTGAGTTGGGTTCGCCCTAATGTTTGTAAGTAATATGATTAGAAAACTTTATAACATTAAAGCATTATACCAAATGATCTTTATATTACTTAAGCATTATATAAAATGATTTTTATATCAAAAGAGTGGTATATAAAATGTGATTATGGCACCTGTAACATTATATCAAACAAAAATTATACGAAATGAAATTAGAGAAACCGAAGTTAGTTCAAATAAAAATTCTATCAAATGAGCGTTATATCGAAGAAAGTTAGTTCATTTGAGTTTCGGCCAAATGGAGCGCACCCCTTATTTACTGCATCAAGATGGACTGTGGTTGAGTAGTTTGATCGGAATCTGGCTTGTTCTGGAGTCTGATGTGAGTCTAAAGGTTACCTGATGGACGCTGACCACGGGGCAGACCTAAAAAGCGATGGAGTGACGATCATAACAGTTTTGTAATCGATTGGCCACAGATGGCTGTGGATAGGGATCGATGGAGGGACTCGGGGGAGGCTTTGCCCAGCAGTGAGACAATTTAGGCTAAATAAAAAAGGTGAAAGATAGAGCAAATCAGATCACCTAATGGCTTACCATTTGGTGAACTGACTCCCCTCCCCCACAAAGTTGGCAAAACAATCTACACAATATATTTTTATACATTGCAGCCTATTCTTATGTACCTCTAAGTCTATTGAAATCCATTCGGTAGTTTTTACGTGGAAGAGGAGCAAACATCCATGCATCCATACTTACAAACTTTCACGTTTATAAGTAAACTAGTGGCCCGCCCTCACTTTGCTTCGGTACCGTAATTCAGAAATGAACTAATAGATGGCGCTGTGCTAAATTACATCGCGCAAGCGTTTCGTATTTTCGGTTTACCTATAAGCCTTGTCGTTGTCTGCAGAAGTTATCTCTTTATAAAATAGTATAGATATTGCACTTAAAAAAATCCTCGGAGGGTTCAGGTGGGACTCGAACCCACAACCTTCCACACCTTCACACGTTTCTCACGTTTATGACGTTAGTGGGCGAGTTGTATATAGACATCAAAGTTAGTGGAATAGAATTTGCCTCAAGTACGCTTTTTTTTTTTGCCGCAACAAATAACTTATCAGTTCGTCAGCCTTTCTGTCTGTACGTTCAGCAGACGGGTGTGAGTGACCCGACGCCTATTCTACACTATCCGTTCACCCCGAGCGCGTCCAGACGACCTGTTACACAGTTCGCTTGCCACTCGCTATATACCAGTCTATATGCCTGATCATATGTACGGTATAATGTTTGAGCATGGTGTTTGGGTAATTTACTACAAACTAATCTAACTTCATAGAGCACTGATACACAAAATTTACATGAACAAGATGCTACGCTATAGTTTTACGGTAAGATGAGAGAGAGATCTCTTTTATCTTAGCGTAATACCTACCCGGTTGCAATCTAAGTTATCACTACGGAGCCTGGGGGTCTACTCCGCCAAACGATATCGAATTATTCGTAACGATACGTCAGTTCATACAAAAACCCTACAAAGCTTAAAATACGAATAATTGAATTTGACAGCTTCACAAACGTCAAATCTCGATATCTCGAGACGATACTCTTAACGATACCATCAGAGACGTCGTTGGAATGTTCGTCGATTTGACGTTTGTGAAGCTGTCAAATTCAATTATTCGTATTTTAAGCTGTGTTAGATTAGGGTTTTTGTATGAACTGACGTATCGTTACGAATAATTCGATATCGTTTGGCGGAGTAGACCCCCTGGAGTACGCTTACCGTGATTAAAAATTTCGGGAGTCTAGCAAATAAAACTACTGTCGTCAGACCTTCGCAACCCCTTAACAGAGGAACCCGATCAACTTAATCATGAATACACAGAAGTTATTCAGAACTTGGGACGCCGTCCTGTGGGGCGTCCGAGATATCGCTGGAGGGACGAAGTCGCCACGGACCTTAAAGCACTTTGACTTAACGTGCATGATTGGTCGGAATTGGCACAGGACCAAACAAAATGGCGAATCACGTCGGAGCCCACTTTGGATCGCTGATTAAGTAAGTATTAAGAACTTGTAGGTTACCTCATTTTGAGAAATTTGCACGTACTTAGTTATTGCAGAAGTACATGCTTGGTTTCGAACCCTCCCTTATGGAAGGCGCTTTCTTATCATACTGAGCTACTAAGCTTTCTTTTCATTCGTCTTTATACTGATAATGAATACAGACCACATGAATTCAGCGTGAACTAGTAAAGAGCATTGACTTTTAGCATTCGTGTCTGTAGGCACATCGTTTGCGTTGCACAAATCACTTTCGAGAGCATTAAACTTTGCCTACAAAACTTGAAGGTCGTTGCTTCAAATCTATATAGGTACGTCGATAGGTACGTACCTACATATCCCTTTAGCTGGGGTCGGTAGGTTAGGGTTCACTTATCTGATTTTTGTATAGTAAAAAAAATACAGGCTGATAAAAACATACACATTTATAGTTAGTAAAAATTACAAATTTTGATGTCATTTTCTGGTGTTTCAGGTGTCCAATTGTCCATGGGCGGCGGTAATCACTTACATTCAGGTGATCCATCGGCTCGTCTGCTACCTATATCATAATAGCTGTAAAACCTAATTTACAGGATCAATACTGACCGAATGATGATGAGGACTAGCCTGATGGTGTAATGGTAGTGACCCTGCCTGTAGTGATACGCCAAAGGTGTTGGATTTGATCACCACCCTGGACAAACATTCGTGTGATGATCACTTGTATTTGTTCAGTGTCTGGTGTTATATATGTATTTAAGTATTATATTTGTGATATTCTGTTGTCTGATATCTGTAATACAAGTGCTTAAGCTACCTACTTAGTACAGAGTCTAGTTTGATGTGGTTAAAACAAATAAAAATACTAGGTCTTCTTTTTGCCCCCCTAAAAAGTTGGACTTTTGCAGATTGCAAAGTTTACCACATTTTTATGGTAACCCAGGGGAAATGCGTTACGCATACGCGTGTAGGACGACCTCAGGACAGATGGAGTGACGATCTGCGCAAGAGGGCTGGCTGGAGCTGGATGCGAGTAGCCGAAGATCGATCAAAGTGAGCATTTGGAGAGGCCTATGTCCAGCTGTGGACTGCAACAGGCTGATGATGATATCCGTCCACCGGGGGGCGGACGGGCTATGTCGGTTTACCAACTCAAACCCCTGGGACGCTCCCTCATTGACCATCGCGTTTACACCACTGGACCGACGATATGTCACTGACAATTGTCAGCGTGGTCACAGAGAATATACTCGTGGCGTGGTGAAATAAGGCCATGGTTCTGGGTCTAATTATTTTGTGCTAATACCCTCAACTGACAGAACCTCAAACAACAGTTAAAACCGGGCGTTAAGCCTACGGAACAAAAGCATAGCCCCTGTCGCGTCGTATTACAGCGCGTAAATAGAAAAAACATTATTCTTTGTTAATCCCTCGTAGGGTTGGAACTATATATCGATTTTATCGATAACATCACATATTAGAAAGAAAGTATCAGCCTATATAATGTCCCACTGCAGGGCAAAGGCCTCCATCATAGAAATCAAGTCATCGCTAATAGAATAATGGGATTAGGCTTAATCACCACGCTTGCCTAATGCGGATTGGTGATCACAAACCCGAGCTATGTTTGAAAAATTCGAAACATACTTTTGTTCGACCCGGGAGTCGAACCCGGGACCCCGAGATCACGGCCCGGTACTTAAACCACTAGACCAACGACATCACGTATGTAAATGTAAATTTATTGTAACCTTTTTTTATGTGATAGTTGGCAGACGAGCAGACGGATCAACTGAACGTAAGCGATTGCCGCCGCCCATAGATACTTCGAACACCAGTAGAGTCACAAGTACGCTGCCATTCATGAACCCCCTTTCCCCCCGATTTGGCCTCCACTACCCACACTCAATCGACGAAACACAGGGCAGGCGCTGCTTCTCGCCGGTCTTCTGCGAGGCCATGGTATCACTTCGGTCGAGCAGCCCCATAAATAAATAGGCACTCAGATAAAAAAAATATAGTTAAGCATTCTTAAACTTACTTTTATTCTATTCTAAATAACTTCTGGTGGTAGTATGTATTTTTATTCTACCTACAGTCACAAGTGAGCAGTTTTCTATCAACTATTACAAGTGGCGTTGTCTTGTTTTAGAGGCCAAAACTCCTTCCGGGTGCATTGGAGTAAGTTGCAAGCTATAAACATCGATACTTTATCGATACCTATGTAAGCACATCCCTAATTCCACGTGTTTACGCGTTCATAACACACAAAGGGCTCGAAAGTACACTGACTCATCTTTTAATTGCGACTGGTAATTAAGCAGTTATTGTTTTGCGACAGGGTTCGTGGGGATTATTCTTTGTGGTGAAATTGTCTTTTTTAGCATTTTGAAAAAAAAGTGACACAGTTCACACCAATCATCTCAAAGTAAAATAAAGTATCAGCCTTTATATACTGACCCACTGCAGATCAAAGGCCTCCAGCATAAAAATCAAGTCATCGCTACTATAGTGGGGTTAGCTTAACCACGCTTGCCTAATGCGGATTGGAAAACACAAACCCGAGCTATGTTCGAAAAAAATCGAAACATACTTTTTGCTCGAACAGAGGACCCTGTAATCACGTCCCAGTATTAAATGCACCGCAGAACTGACAACCGTTGGGGTAAACGAGTTCTGGAGTGGAGACCGCGTCTCGGTAAACGTAGTGTAGGACGACCTCAGGCCAGATGGAGTGATGATCTGCGCATGAGGGCTGGCTGGAGCTGGATGCGAGTAGCCGAAGATCGATCAAAGTGGCGAGCATTTGGAGAGGCCTATGTCCAGCAGTGGACTGCAACAGGCTGATGATGATGATGACTAAATGCACTAGACCAAAGGGACATTCACTTAATTTCAAACCAATCATCTACATAATGCAAACCAGGGTATTTATTCCCTGTACTTAGGGCTGCCTACACTGCCTAAGTGGCACAGTAGCTGAGGGTCGTATGATTCGCTTGGCGTCCTGGCTTCGATCCAGAAATTTGTACCTGAGTTTTTTTCAGGCTCGAAGTCTGAAAATTTGCGGTTTTGTCCATAGTGCCTGGGAAAGTACGACACGCGTAAAAACGCGTGTATTCTGTTAAAAGGGTTGCGAAGGTATCAGCCTATATACTGCTCCACTGGAGAGCAAAGGCCCTCCATCATAGAAATCAAGTCATCGCTGCTATGATAGGACACTCTTCGTACCTATTAAAATTTGGTTGTAGGATACTAAAAATATTTATTTAATAACCACTAGACCACAACGGGGCGTTATGAATTTTATTAAATAAAAATCAGATTCAAAACCAAATCGCACCTTTATTCAAACAAAGAAATAACTCAAAATTCGCATTTTCCGAGATTTCATCAAAAACTGTAATAACTTAACAAGGACTATCGTTTCACTCGAACAGCCAATCAAATATGAGCAAACTGAGGGAGACAGCGCATGGTCCGCCTCTCTTTTACTAACACGCGCGAACAAGTTGATTCCGGTAAAGCGAAAGATTCAGTGATGTGCCAGCTTTGTTCAAGGTTTGACCGCTGCTCTTTCGTGTTTGAGTGAAATAAAACCAAACATTGCGGTGTTTTACTGCCAGATAAAATTTATTTTCTCTAATATTTAATCTAATAGTGCAATAATTTATACTTAGTTCACTTTATTAGAAAAAAAATTGAAATTTCTACGTATCATTTTAGACATAATTCTGTTTTATTTTAAAAGTTTCATAAGGTACTGAACTTAATAAGACTTATTTCAATGTTGTACTGTTAATTCACAATTACCGTTGTGGTATTTGGAGTTGAGTCTCTGTGTTAATAACTTTAGAAATATTACTTTTTCAACTTTTTAAATTAATTCACTATTAAAGTAAATTCATACATGTCACGTTACTGAAAGTATCGTAATAATGGCAATTTTAATCTGTATTTAGCATGGCGTCATTATCTAGGACGCGGATGATATAGGTTTAGTTGATCAAAATACATCAATATCTGATAACGATTCAAAAAAGTATGACCCTCATACATTGAATGACACCAAATTTGATTGTAAAGTAACTATCTATATCAATTTGATTGTAAAGTATCTGGAGGCACGGCAGTGCCAGTGCGAGAAGCTACGCCTGCGCTGTGTTTCGACGAGAAAATAAATGATGGTATTGAAGGTTAGCAGGGAATTTGTGACTCCGCTCGTGTTGCGATGAGTGTCTATTATACGCCTGCTCGTACATTAATTCTTGTATGACTGTCTTTGTACATAAATATAAATATACGTACGCCGCTCAACTAGGGCTTGCAATCGAATATTCGAAAAAATTTAATATAAAACTGTTCCGTATATTCGAATATTAGATCTGCGATATTCGATAATCGTTTTTTTCGAAATTCCTAGTCAATCCTTTTACGTGGTGTAAGATGATGGCATATTTTATTAAATGAAATGAAACAGAACTCCAAGGCACTCTCCAATACTGACCATCTTCTCTAGGACGGGCGGCAATAAGAGGTTCCGATCTCCAAGGGCGGTTAATGTTGTCCTTGATTCATCCCACGCAGGCATTCCGCCATTGTGTGCTGTGCGGTATCTTCCGCACAGTCGTACACATCTGCACCGGCAACGATGCATAGATACCTTCCAACTTAGCCATGTCATGAGAGGATCTGTGTCAACAGATAGCTCACCGATCCACCCCACTTTCTTCGAATCCATCTGTCTAAGATGGGCCAGACCGGCTCCAGAATCCGACGTCGTGATTCAGAACCTTTGGTGTCGAACTAGTTTAGGCGCCGGCGCCGCCATTCACTTAGTGCCGTGTCCTGAGCAGCTCTTTACTACCGCACTACTGCGTCCAGCGGAGAATAAATAAAAATGAATAAATAAATTGAAACAATATCACATACATTGCCCTGGTCCTAAACTAAGGTTTTCCCTTGTACTACGGAAACCAGAAACAACGAAGGAACCACAAACACCCGGCACCATTTACTGCGAATTTGAGCACTTTGCCAGTAAACAAAATCCTGGACTTCTGCGTCTAGATCCCTTAAGGGGACCTGCTATGGCGCACGCCACCTCGTGAAAAATGGTACGGTATCCTATATAATAATTATCTGAACTTCCATGACCTTTTGTACTTGAAACAAGCCTTATGACGGTTCTTTAATGATCCCGACCATATCGGTGCCCCGTATTGGGCAATCGATCTTACTACCCCATTTTTAAACGGCGACAGCTTTCATCGCCTCCTCTTAGGTTGGGCAACAGCCGACTAAGAGCCCCCGCAGCGCCAACTAATCTCGGGACCAGCCGTTGCCGGTGCCCGGTAAACTCCCATCTGCTGTCAACCACGAGTATCAAGTACTTAAGGGTAGCTCCAACTGGGATGGTAGTCCCACCCACCACAATGGTGAATCCAGGAGGACTTTTTCCGAGGACTGAGAAACCAGATTGCCTCGGACTTGTGAAGTGTACCCCTTGACACAACCTCTGCCAGAGCAGTCAAGCGTGGATCCACCATTGAGGGCACTGTGGGCATGCCCACAGCCTTAAATTTACTTGAGACTTTGCACTTTCTTCTATCAACTTAGGATCAGCATTCTAAGAGATTCTAAGAGAGGGAGAGGGGGATTGGCGGGGGAGGTTGTATCCACAACTATGGGCGTACCTAGGGGGGGACGAGCCGCTAGGACCCCCCTTCGAAGATACCCCATGTCGGAAAATCCTTAGATGCCCATAATCACAGGCGTAGCTAGGGGGAACGAGCCGCTAGAACCCCCCTTCCACTATGTCCCAAGTCAGATAATCCCTAGGGATTATTTTTGAGGTCTGGATCCGCGCCTAGCAGCAGTGACAAGTACTGTAGCACCCCGAAGTTCAAAAACTCGGACTGTCACCAGTGCGTCGTCGACATAACGCGCAAAATTACGCAGCGCAGAACGTAATTCGCCATGAAAGGGCCGGCTCGACCGGAGTGATACCACAGTCTCACAGAATACCGGCGTGAAGCAGCGCCTGCGCTGTGTTTCGTCGAGTAGGTAAGTGAGAGCACCGCAGGCCCAATTGGGGGGAAAATGCACCTTTTTATATAAATTTAAGTCTTTGTGTTACACTTAATTTTATCTTATACTGGAATAAAAGTAATAAAGATGAAATCTTTTAAATTATAACAATAAAAAACAGCAACATTCTGACTTGCATCGTACCATTTTGAAGGAATTAAATTAATATTTTTATCAAAAAGTGAAATAAGTACGAACTTTTTTTTCAACAATATAAATAAATACCTTCCTTTTATAAATAACTATGATCTCCATACAAATTAATTTCTATATGTTTTAAACTATTCATACCTATTTTTAAAACAAGGCTATTGTTATTAGTTTATTTTTTATTTAATTTTGAAGTACACTAAGCGGAGGTGTCAAACTTCAAATGCGTTTTCCCACAAATGTGAAATTTTGAGTTATTTCTTTGTTTGTATAAGGGTGCGAAATACTTATGACTAATCTTACCTATACGGAACTCCTCAGTCAATTATACCATGACACATCTAACCCCGCCCCATTTTACAAAACTAAATGCGTAGACGGATGCTTTCATACATTTGACAGCTGCGTATTAGTAACGTTGAATCATGCGCATGTCTGGGTGGAAAATTTTCACTTGCATAGCTACTTACGAACACAGTAATACATTAACAGTAAAGTAGAAGATTCTAGTTAAGTAGCAAGAAACCTTATATTTAAATACTAGTGGCACTTCGTTTCAGGACTCAGTTTTGATGTTGGTTACAATTTTTGCCAATAGATGGCGGTGGGGGTCTATAACATCACGCAAGCGTTTCGTCTTTTGATAGAAGATGAACCAGCGTAAGTATAAGGCGAAGACAAGGCGAATAAGAGATTTGTATGGACGAATAAGAATCTCTTAATAATTCGACTTCAATGTCGAGTGAACGAGAAATTGATCCTCAGGGTACCAATTCTCGTGGTATTCAAAACGGAGGTTTTTTTTTTTCAAAAGGCTTGGTATACATGAACTCACACACACAGGTGTTAGTACCATTCTCTTCTGTGTAGATAGATACATCCTGTATGTTTGCTATTTACAAAAAAAAACTGCAAAATACACCTTACTGCATCCCATGTGATTGTAATGCGGTGAAAAATACACCTTACTGCATCCTATTTGATTGCAATACGGGTGCAATTTTCTTTGTGTAAAATGATGGGTCTTGTAAAAAAATACATTTCTATCTATATGTCCATATGGAAACCACGTCACGCGGAAGCAGGAAGGCATATAACTCCAAGGTTTCCCTGACTCACCCCTATGAGTAGTATACAAAGTGGCAATTAAGCCAGTACCTCGACATCATACGAAGTGTATCGATAGACATTTACATTCCTTCTACCAAGCATTCTAAATAACTTTTGTTCTGCGACTTTCCATAGAAGAGTTTTTTTTATGTGATAGGTAGCAGGCGAGCAGGCGAATCACCTGATGGTAAGCAATTGCCGCCGCCTATGGACACTTGCAACACCAGTGGAGTTATGCGCTGCCAACCTTTTATCCCCTTCTCCCCCGAGTGGGTACCGTCACTCACTCGGCGAAATACAGCACAGGGGCTGCTTCACGCCGGTTTTCTGTGAGGCAGTGGTATCACTCCGGTCGAGCCGGCCCATTCATGGCAAAGCGTGGCTCTCCCACAGTTAAAAGCAGAGTGGCAGCAAAGTTATGATGGGTGGCAGACGAGCTGACGGACCGCTATGTGTGTTTTTTATTCGAATTTCCAAAACCAAGATGTAACCAAAACAGTGATGGGTATGAATGTAAATGGATGGAGGAACAGAGGACGACCGAATAAGAGATGGATGGATTATATAAAGAATGACATGCCTGAAAAGGAGGTGGATGATACGGCGACGAGTGAAAGGGACGAATAGAAGAAGAAAACATACTACGTCCACAACAGATAATCTGGGAACAGGGCATGGAGATGATGAAGGAAGAAAACAGGCTTCTATTTGTATTGCAATAAGTCTCTACTATCTCGCTGACAGAACTTAATAATATTGTCATGTTGCTGACTATTTCTAAACTATGGTCTGTTGATAGAAGATGATATTCTTGGTTTTGCTAATTGGAGGTAGCAATAAATAAGACAAACAAATTAAAAGGTAGGTTATTTGTTTAGTATATTTACAAAGTTTACTCTTAATGGGGCATAATAAAAGTATTTACTTTTAATTTTGCTTTAGCTTTTAGTTACTATTTTATTTCTTATGTTTTTCTTCTTTTATCTATATAAATACCCGTTCTACTATACAAATAAAAAAATATGTTGTCTAAGTAAGCACAAAAAATCCTCCAACCGGTATTCAGCTACGGTATAGTCAATCTTAACCATCAGCCATGTACGTAGGATATATTATTCCTAGTGCTCAAGTGTGTGTGCAAACACAGGTGCACACTCTGAATTCGATGGGACACCAGTGTGACTTGACTGGTAGGTTAACGGCTTACCGTACTTTCCGAGAAAGGCACAAGACTGCCAACTTCCAAACTTCGGGCTGACACTGAGAATTTCTGAACAGAAAGACTTAGGTACTTACTTTTGCCCAAAGTAAAACAAACATAGCATACAAGAAAACGAAAAAATCTTTATTCAAGCTAGATACTTTTTTTTTTTTTTTTATGTGATAGGTAGCAGGCGAGCAGGCGGATCACCTGATGGTAAGCAATTGCCGCCGCCCATGGACACTTGCAACACCAGTGGAGTTACAAGTGCGCTGCTAACCTTTGAACCCCTTCCCCCCCAAGTGGGCCTCCGGTACCCTCACTCACTCGTATCTCATAATATTACGTATCTTAAATGTTGATATACGCGTTTTACAAAACGAGCTTCTACGCGCGTATAAAACGCTCCAAAACAGCACTTAGCATCCCGTAAGCCGCTTGCACGTTTGTCGCTTCTAGCATAAAAAGAAGTAAATAAAAAGCCCCATGTTATCAAAGCATCGTCCTAGCAGATTGCTGCAGTGCAAATATCGCGTTTCCACACGGATGGAATCGTTGGACAAGAGACAAATACGCAACGCCGGGAAATAAGTAAGAAGAGATTAAAAGAAATACTCGAATAGGGTTGGCAATGTAAGCTTTTCGTCGTGGGAGAGCCACGCTTCGGAATGAATGCCCAACTGAAGGGATATCACAGAAAATGACGCGAAGCAGCGTCTGCGCTATGTTTCGTCGAGTGAGTGAAGATAATTAGAGCCTAATTTGGAGGGAAAAGAAAAAGGATGGCAGCGCATTTCTGACTCTTATTAGAATTGTGAGTGTTCATAGGCGGAGGCGATTACTTTACATCAAGTGATCCGCTTGCTCGTCTAAAACCTATCACATAAAAAAACTGCGCTTTATGGCATTAGACACGGAATTATAGAGGTACCATAATCTCAGTATATTTTAAAGTCAAGTATTTATAATTGAATTACTGCCGTCTGACCTTCGCACCCTTTAACAGCGGAATCAAACCAACTCAATCATGGTTACATATTACAGAAACTAGTGTTAAAAACATGCAATTTTCTACCTCACCAACGAGCTAAAATCTCATATTAGGTACCTTATAAAATCTAAAGGAACTGGAGCGATTCGAATCATAATCATAATCTTAAATCTTTATTGTTTCATTTGGTGTACAATGAGGTCTTAAAAACAACATACTGTCCGCAAGTGAACCCTGCAAGGGTATCACTACATTATAGCAACAATTTTCTCTATACTAAATTTTTAAATCAGTTGATGTAATCGACTCCCAGCATCATAATATTCGCAAAGATTCGAACTACTGCGAAAATAGCAAAGTACGCCTCAGACAAAGTGACGACGGGCCACTAGTACGTATTAGATAACTAACGTTTATATAAAAGTAGCAGCCCTAAGAGCCAACAAGAGGCGGCCGCCGCCAAACGGACACGTCTAGCGAAACTACAATTATCGGGACAGATTTGTCACACAGTCGCGAGTGGCTGAATGTGACCCGCTCACTGAGCTGGTTGTTGTGAAAAAACAGTTCACAGAAATAAAAGATTTTCACTCATCTCAGTTCATTTAGATGTTTAATGTAAGCGGATCACTTGATGGTTAGTAATCACATAATAACTCATGAACATTTGCGATATCAGAAGGATGCTGATCCATTGCTGGCCTTTTAGAAAGCACACGTAATCCTGGAATGCATCACAAGCAGAACGCTCTTCTCTTGTAGATCCATCTTAGGCCTGTCCTCAACTATGGGGTGAACTGAACTGAAGTTGAAAGCAAGCCTAATTTCAATAAAAAATTGTCTCCCCAAATCCTGAATTGTGATTAGTTTGTTGTGTATTATTATGTGTGTGGGTTTGGAAACCTATCCCATTATAGTAGCCATGACTTAATTTCTATAAATTCACACACAACTTGTCCAGTTACTGGTAAAGTATCAGCCTATATAACTGTCCTACTGCAGGGCAAAAGAACTCCATCGTGAAAATCAAGTCATCGCTACTATGATTGGATTATGCTTGATCACCACGCTTGCCTTATGGTGTAAAAATCTAAATATACTTTTGCTCGACCCGGGAATCAAGGCCCGGTACTTTGTTAACTGTCAACGTTACTGGTATTCTTGAACTCAATCAGTCAGGAACTACAAAAATCTAGATCGTAGCCACTTTTTATAGCAAAATTAAACCTTTTTGCACTTCACAAAATAAATAAATAATTCGTGACGACGTTGCTTTTTGTCCCGATAATTGCATTATTGTCGCAGAGTCGAGCGAAAATGCCCGCAACTTAACCGAACCAAATGCGAGCTTATTAATGTCTGTGCGCACTTTTTGTGGCAAAAAACCGTTTAGTGAGTTCAATATTGTTATAAAAAGAAGTGACACAAATAGGTTTAGTTAAGTACTACATTTTGTCAAATATCTGTATACAATTCTCACCTTAATCGTATCTATCATAACCTTAATCCTTAATAAGCAAACATTCGTGTGATGAACACTTGAGTTTGTTCAGTGTCTGGGTGTAATATATGTATTTAAGTATTATACTTATTTTAAGGGAGTGGCGTAATAAAGAAGAGGCCTATACTCAGCAGTGGGTGGATGTGGGCTGACATGATGATGATGATGATGACTTATTTTTAAATTTTCTGTTGTCTGATATCTGTTATAAAACAAGTGCTTAAGCTAGTTAGTACGGAGTCAGGTCAATTTATGAGATGAACTTAATCGTATCTCTTATTTTAGCGTGTCCAAAGGAACGCATAGACCATGTTTCAGGATCGTGGGATCTTTTATCGTGAGAGAGCTACACTTCGGAATGAATAGGCCGGCTCGACCGGAGTGATACCAAGGTCGGCAGTGCCCCCGCCAAGTCAAGCAAAAAAGCAGCTGGCCGTGCCATCCTTTTCTCGAAGCAACTCAGGCCATTTTCGACCTCCTATAACTTCGTTGTTCGTTGGCTTGACATTAGGAAGGAGTTCGATTGATGTGGAACTGCCCGAGCGCGAGTCGCTTGTGCTGTGGTGTTTCACGCCCCATTTGGGGAGAAGTGACATTGAGATGGGCTAAAGACACAGACTTTGTAGGGAGTGAAGAAACGCACCGGGGAAAGAGCCCTTAGCAAGTACCTGGTGAGCGTCTCCCAAGATTCGGTCCGTATGCCGAGACGGTAGGAAGGACCATGGGCCTGTGTCTAACTTCGTTGTCGATAAAGCTATCGACTGCTGGATGAACTACCAACTGTTTTCCCAAGCCTACGAAAAGCTAAGTTCACACAACACTGTTCCTTCGGCGCAGGGATATCGCATGTCTTTGATCTAACACAATAATTAAATTGCCGAAACGTATCGAGAGCGTTTCCACGGTATCGGCGAATAATTAAATTTGATATCGTTGAAACTTGTGAGGGCTCGGCGTTGTCGAGTAACCTTAGTGTATTTATTTAACGATGTTTCTAAGATGTACTTGTAATTTGGGGTTGACGTAGAAGTTTTATACAGTATAATGGGTGTACAAATACCTGTATAAACTTTAAATATAAGTACTTTTTAGCACTTACTGCTTGACGTTTTGTAAGTGCTATAATAATGTACTTATATAATTTGAACATCCTCGAGTTTAGTCCAATTTACATTAAGAGCGTGCAAGGTCAAACTTCGGGAAATGACGTTTTTGTGAATTTTCCAAAGGTCATACCCATGACCATATACAATATTTTGATTGAATAATATATTTTTTCCGGTAGATCTACTCTTTGACCAGTGAGCTCCAGAGAGAAACATTTTTTTTTATACGCCATTTTCTTAAACGAGAGCATTGATTCCAACGCGTTTTACGAAACTCGCGGAAAATGACGTTTTTTTCAAGAAGGATAAAGATACTTTACCATTCCAAAAAAGGTAAAATTTTACAGTTTACTAATTTATCATAAAGTGATCTGGTACACTCCAGCTAGAAATTATGAACATATTTAATAAATTAGTTGCAATCTTAAAATAAAAACATGTTAAAAATGCCCAATTTCGACGCGATGTTTACCCATGTTTTGGCAGATTCTATATCTTTTTGTTTTCAGTTTATGAAAGAACAGTCTTTATTTAATATATTATGCAAAAATTAGAAGTATACATGGGTTCTGTTATTATTACTTTAATTTTGAAAAAACCCTTTATAAGCAACTGCGCCGATTTTCGTAATTCAGTACGCAACGGGTCCTCCAGCGAGCGGTCATGCCGGTCGGCTGTCCGTTCACACACACATATGCAATTATTAGCGGGGCCGAGAAAATGTTCTATATTCGATTTTTTTACTTCATATCCTTTTCCGTTATAGTAGGACCGTCACCAATTGATACTTCCTATTTTTTTACATCGCCGACTCCATTATTAAATAGGTGCTGAAGTCAGGCATTGGTATTTGTGAACTTTTTTTTTATTTGTTTGGCGGTACCTATATTGAAAGTGATTCATTAGCGACAATCAGGATCTGATCTGAAAGTTAAAAATCAATCCAAGAGTTTTCGCTACTTTTGCAGTGTGGTTCGATTCAGAATACATTGCTTATTCTGGTATAATTTGTCGAACTCATCATCATAATTTCAGCCAATAGACGTCCACTGCCGGACATAGGCCTCCCCCAAAGTTCTCCACACAGATTGGTCCTGTGCCACCCAGCTGCTGCCTCCTGCACGCGGCCTTCACTCAAGGACCTTTGCATCCCAACGGCCATCTGTTCTCCTCGCAATGTGCCCTGCCTGTTGCCACTTGAGCCACGCAATTCTTTCGGCTATGTCCGCGACCTTTGATCTACTGCGGATCACATGATTTCTGACACGATCACGCAAGGTGATTCCGAGCATAGCTCTCTCCTTTGCCCTCTGAGTGACTTTGAACCTTCTTAAGCGGCCTATAGTTAGCGGTCACGTTTCAGTTTCGTATGTCATCACTGGCAAGGCAATACACACGCATTAAAGACTTTCATCTTAAGACACTGTGGTCAATGGGCCGAAAATATGCTGCGTAGCTTTCCGAACGCTGCCCAGCCGAGTTGGATTCGCCAATTGACCTCTTTCTGGAAGTTGGACTTACCAAGTTGCATTTTTTGTCTGAGGTAAATATATTCGTCTACAACTTCCAGTGGAGAGCTTCAAACTTTTACAGGAGTGGGTACGACATGAGAGTTCAACATGACTCTCTTCTTGTCCATGTTCATTTTGGGCCCACTTGTTGAGAGACTCACTGAGGTCATCGAGCATTGTCCTTAGGTCTTTATTATCCAAGGTAGGAGCATTGTCCAAGGTTTCAGCCATGACAACGACATCATCGGCAAATCTAGGCGCGTCAAGAACTCACCATTTATCTTGATGACAAGTGTCAGTCCTACCAGTGCGCTAAACATACGAAGAGACCTAAACTACCAATATCATGAAAAAAAATACTACTTTATAAGCCTCTTTTTTGAAGTAATCGGCCTCCGAACGCAGCTGCGCAGATAGGCTGAAAATTCATGAAACTCCAATTGAAGCAATTTTTCTACTTTTTAACATTTCAATAGAAAATAAATCTTGAAATTGCGTTAGTTTTAAAAAAGCACGCTTCGGCATGAATCGGCTCGACCGGTGTGATACCACAGAAGACCGGCGTACAGCCGGCGGAAGACTGGCGGCAGCACCTGCGCTGTGTTTCGTCGAGTGAGTGAGGGCACCGCAGGCCCAATTAGGGGAAAGGGGGTTAAAGGCAGCGCACTTGAGACTCTACTGGTATTGCAGGTGTCTATGTGCGGCGGCCGTTGCTTACCATCAGGTGATCCGTCTATTCGTTCTGCCACCTATCACATAAAATAAGTAAAAAAAAAAGCGCGCGTGTTTTGTTTGCGTTATTTTCTCTCCATATTCAACTAATTACGCTATGTTAACTAGACTCTGATTATTATACTCACGTATTGGCTTAGTGAGTAACTCATAGTACTTGCACAATCCAAGTCATTGAGTAACAAGCACAGGCGCAAAAAGAGGCTACCTAATAAAGTAGTTTTATTCTTTATGATATTGGTAGTTTAGGACCCTGATAAGTTTCTAAACTTAATCCGAAGCTATTAAAATTCCTTTTTGTACTTTAAATTGAAGTTAAATGTTTGAGTAAATCCTTCAATCGAGCAAAAATTTTTTATTGAGTTTCATACATTTTCAGCCTATATGCCTTCGGAGGCCGATTACTTCAAAAAAGTTTCATTAAGTAGTATTTTTTTTCCATGATATTGATAGATTAGGACCCTGTGAAGTTTTCAAACTTACTCCAAAGCTATGGAAACTCCTTTTTGTATTTTTAATTTGAAGTTGAATGTTTGAGTAAATCCTACTGAAAACTAAAATCCTAACTTTCAAGACCTTTTTTTGGTAACATTAAGTAATTTTAGGAAGCCAAATATTTTTTTTATTATGAATAACATTCTAGAAAAACATTTCATAAAAAAATTGCGAAATACCCAATTAAAAAAAGTTAGGGTAACCGAGAAAGTGATTGCCCACTTAAGAAAATGATGCAAAGTTTAATTAAATCCTTTATTTTAATAATTGGGTAGCAGTGTGCGACTTTTATATACCATTGGTAGTTTAGCTTTGAGATAAGTTAGCAACAATTCAAATATCTAAAGAATATTTGTAAATATAACGTTTTGCAAAAAAAATCTTAAAATTTGTTCTAAAAATTCAGTGATTGCCCACCCCCTCTAAATAGTAAATGGAATGTTTTTATACCATGATAACTGCTTTAAATGATACATCAAAGCTTTAACTAGCTCGTTTTGAAAATAAGTTAAAATCTACGTTAACCTTAAACCTGGCAATCACTGTACCCTGGGCAATCACTGTCTCGGTTCCCCTATGAATTGTTTAAGCCTCGCTGGCAGAATACTTAAAAAAAACCTTTAAAAAATTATAACTCGAAAACTACAAAAATCGCTGAACATGCATGGGGTATTTTTGGATACCCCCAGGTGTGAGGAATATAAAAAAAATATTGACGTCACTAGAAAACCACCCTGTATATCGGGATAGTAGACGTAGATTCACCATCCCTACATACAACCTTTATGATGCATGAAGTGGAATGAACAGACGAGGAGTGGAACTCGCCCTCCACTGATGTAGTTTCAGAACACACTATAACATGAGTCTCTTTAAGACGAGAGTAGATGTTGTAGAGATGTGGGAAGAAGCAAAATAAAGGCTAATGGTTCAAAAGTCAGCTCTTGGTCTTTTTTCAGATAATAATTTGTATTGGAAGGTCAAATATAAACGAGAAATAATAAACATGGCCACAAAATTTTTATTTGGCCACGCGCCCAAACTTCTAATTTAATAACTAAGCATCGGGAAAATTACTTAGCCTTTAATTAACTGATTCATCTTCTTTACAACGGCCACTAAAAATGTTAAAGAAAGCATCAAGTGAATATCCACAATTAATTTAACTTGTCCTTCTGATTTATATACTGCAAACTAATTTACTAACTCAGCCACGGAATTTGTAACTCATCACCATATTAAGTTTTACAGCTTCAATACAATGTCCACAAAAATAATACAATCCAGCTTCAATACTCAACATCAAAATATTATAACTTAACATCTAAAATAATAGTCTTCATATCCTTTTATTGAGAAAATAGCCACTGTACTTACGATTTGGCGCCAGTGCGTGACATGACAGCAACCGGCAAGCATCTGATCGGCCTCTTAGCAATCAGACTGAAATTCGTAATGGCGCCATTGGAGGTAAAAGCACAGTGCTTGGACTGAAAAGAAAGCGTGGAAGGCCAACTTAAGCGCGAGCGCTATACTTAAGTGCTGAATTACAAGAGCGAATGACACCCTAAGAAGAATAAGTATCTTCTTCTTAAGTTGACCCGCTTTGGATGATGGAATTAAAAAGACTTCGTAACTATCGTCCGGTGGTAGTATCAGGTGAAGTATTTTTGGGTAAATAAAGAAAACTTCGTTAACCGGCCATTACAAAATATAATCACAACAGAGTAACCCTGACAACCGCCATAGACATCTTACCACAGACACTACATTCCTCCACACTAAAACAATACATACTAAATAATAAATAAAAAACAAACTAATTAAAAACCTTAAACTAAAACATAAATTAAACATTATTTCAAGTTTTGTAGTTAGGCTGGTTCCTAACTCGGCACTGCCTTAGAGGCCGTGGCGTTCGGCTCTGGGGCGGCGGCGCGGCAGGCAAGGCGAGCGGGCACTCCGGCGCAAGTGGCGCCCCCGTGCTCGTGGAGCTACCCGCGCGCGGCTGGCACGCTTCCGCTCGCGACGACATCCCCGAAGCCGACGGCCCCTCCGACCGGTCTCCACCGCGGATAACCTCCGCGACCCGACTGGTTCCCTGCGTATCAGTGCCGACGACTAGCGAACTCGTGGCAGGCGTGGTCGCCGCCAGCGACAAACCACCTCTGCCGACCCGTTTGCGTAATTGATCAACATGCCTGTGATTGACCGATCCATCCCCGCCTAAAACCCTAAAATCACTGGTACCGTGACTATCTTCTACGTGCCCCGGAGCCCATTTAGCCGCCCCCGAAAACTGTCTATACCAGACTTGCTCCCCTTTATCAAATGCCCTGTTGGCGCCTCCTGCAGCTCCCGCCTGCCGCTGCTGCGCTCTGGAAACTTGTGTTTCCCTATCCGGCTTAAGCACATCTAGCCTTGTGCGTATCCGCCTACCTAACAAAAGCATAGCCGGGCTTTGGCCCGTGGTAGAGTGCTCTACATTCCTGTAGTGCATTAAAAATGTTAATAGGGCTCTGTCTACCCTTTCTCTGGAAAGAACTGCCTTCTTCACGACCTGTTTTAAAGTGCGGACAGCGTTCTCGGCTAAACCATTTGAAGAAGGATGGTATGGCGCCGTAAAGATGTGTTCAATCCCATTATTTTTGTTAAAATTACTAAACTCCTGTGATATAAACTGAGGACCATTATCGCTCACTATTTGCTTTGGGAACCCAAACCTACTGAATAATTCACATAACCTATCAATCAACCACGCGGTTGTAGTACTAGTGGCGTTGAAAACTTCAATCCACTTAGACATTGCATCAACAACGACCAAGTAAGTTTTCCCGCCGATTGGCCCCATGAAATCTAGGTGCAGCCTCGTCCAGGGACGCGAGGGCCACGGCCACATGCGCGGCGCCTGCCGCGGCGGCGCGTCCGCCTGCGCCGCGCACACGCCGCACTCGCGGCACATGCGCTCCACCGCCTCGTCCACTCCGGCCCACCACACGTAGCTCCTAGCTAAAGCCTTAGACTTCACTATCCCCATGTGGGGTTCATGAATCATTTTGAGAACTCTTTCTCTACAATTTCCTGGCACTACTAATCTATGCCCCCACATAACGCAACCCATCTCCTCATAGAGTTCGTTTTTCCTATTGAAATAGGGTTTCAGAGAAGTTTCCTCGCAATGAGTGGGCCAACCGTCCCTTATAAAGCTTAAAATCTTCGACAAACCTGGATCTCGACTGGTCTCCCTCTTAACTTCCGTATGATTTAATAACAGAGATTCTTCTACGAAATGTAAATACGTCTGTTCTGGCAAAACATTGCCTACATGATTGCTTTTACAAATTGGAAGGCGAGAAAAACCGTCCGCACCATTGTCAGTAGTGTGGACATACTCTATGTCGAACGTATAAGCTGACAAAATAATCGCCCACCTTTGCATGCGGCTCGCAACCATGGTCGGGATACCCGTGTTGGGCCCAAAGATTGATACCAATGGTTTATGATCTGTGCGTAAGGTAAAATGACGTCCGTACAAATACTGATGAAACTTATGCACCGAAAAAATAATAGCTAACGCTTCCCTGTGAATCTGTGAGTAATTTTTCTCCGCTTCGCTCAAAGTGCGCGACGCGTAAGCCACCGGCCGCTCCCCGCGCCCGTCCTCGCCGCGCTGCGACAGCACGCCGCCTAACCCGCGCCCGCTCGCGTCACATGTAAGAAACAACGGTTTCTTCGGATCGTAATGAGCTAAAACCTCCGCGCTTGACAGCGACGACTTAATCTCATTAAATGCCTTTTCACATCCCGGTGACCAATAAAAGATTTTGTCTTTCTTTAGCAGTTCATACAACGGAACTAACTTATCACTCATGTTCCTCACAAATTTCCCGTAAAAGTTAATAATGCCTAAAAAAGAACGTACCTCTGTAACATTAGTCGGTCTAGGTATCTTTGTAATAGCCTCTACTTTAGCTGGATCAGTCTTTAAGCCATGTTTACTCAACACGTAACCTAAATAGTGGACTTCGTCCACTAGAAAAACGCACTTGCTAGCCTTCAACTTTAAACCGTGCTCCTGCAGCCTACTAAAAACTGCATCTAAAGCCTGTAAATGGATTTCTTTAGTCTTTCCTCCTATTATAACGTCATCAAGAAACACCTCCACGTTAGGAATACCTTTTAAAAGATTACACATGATACGCTGAAATATCCCGGGGCTTGAAGACAGACCGAAAACCAATCTATTGTACCTATACAGGCCGCGATGTGTGTTCACTACTGTGTAACTCTTGGTATCGTCCAACTCAATTTGGTTATAAGCCTGGGAGAGATCAATTTTAGAAAAATACCGTGCCCCATTAAAATTAACCATCAGATCGTCAATACGAGGTAAAGGATATCGATCAATTAGCAATACAGGGTTAAGAGTCGCTTTATAATCCGCACAAATCCGCAACGAACCATCGGCCTTGTTGACGGGCACCAGCGGCGAAGCCCAGTCGGAGCAGTCGACGGGCTCGATGATGCCGTCCCGCAGCATGGCGTCCAGCTCCTGGTCGATGCGCTCCCGCAGCGCGTACGGCACCGGCCGCGCGCGCTGGAACACCGGCGTCGCGCCCGCGCGCACCCGCAGCGTCGCCTTGCCTCCCGTGTACCGCCCCAGGCCTCCGCTGAACAAATCCTTATACCTGCGCAATAAATCCTCGATGTCAAAACAAACCTGGTTTTTACCGCCAGCAATATTATAACACTTAGAAAAAATTGGAATTTTAATATTTAACTCAGCTAACCACTGTCTCCCTAGTAACGAAGTAGTACCTCCTCCTACAACAAAAAGTTCTAATGGTTTTGAAACATTTTCATAGGTTACCGTTGGCTTGATAATACCAACCGGCCTAATTTTCGAACCATCATAAAAATGTAATGTCAAGTTGCTGTTTTCCATGGCTAGATGCTTGAAATACATGTTATAAGTCTCCGTACTTATGCAGGAAATGGCTGTGCCTGTATCAACTTCCATTTTTATTATTTGTTTTTCGACCATAATAGGTAAACTCACCGCACGGTAATCATTTAGGCTCAAGAGGTGAAAATCTTCCTGGGCCTCGAGTGTCTCGTCCTCATTCCCGCTGTTTCCCGCAGTCGTGCCGTCGAAGCGAACTCTTGGTTGCCGTCTAGGACACACTCGTCTCAGATGGCCCACCTGTCTGCACCTACTACACTCGTAAGACCTGTAACGATATTCATTACCGCGTAACCCGCCACCTGCTTGAGGAGAGTCGCACTCGGAATTTCCGCGGCCAGCAGATACTGCCATCACCGCCGCTGTCTCCTCGTCAACCACGTCGTGAACTTTTTTTTGATCGACCACGGCCGCGTCCTTTTTCGCCGCTTCTAAAGATGTGGCAATTTGTACAGCTTGGTTGAAATTTACAGAGTCATTTTCGACAAAAAGTCTCTGGCGGATGAGGTCACTCCTCAAACCGCATACGAACTGATCCCTTAAATTTTCGTTCAAGTTCGTTCCAAACTTGCAGTGTTGTGACAGCTTCTTCAATCCAGCAACATAATCTCCGATAGATTCAGCCTTGTTTTGGTTTTTATGCCTGAACCTGAATCGTTCCGCAAGAACTGAGGGCGTAGGTTGTAGGTGTTGCCGCATCAGTTCCACCGCGTCAGCGAACAGTAAATCCGCCGGCTTCTCAGGGCTCGCTAGGTTTAGAAGAATTTCGTAAGCTTCGTCACCCATAGAAGCAATTAAAGTCGGCATTTTTAATTCTTCTTTAATGTTATTGACAATAAAATACATATCTACCCTGTGTGTGTGTAGACAACAATACAATACAATGTATGTAGACCAACTCCCACTTTTCACGTTAAACTCCGCGATTTTTCCGACTGACATTTTGTATAGTCTTTTTCCGCTGTATTTTCCGCAATAATTGTGTTTTATCTCGTCGCCATTGAAGTATTTTTGGGTAAATAAAGAAAACTTCGTTAACCGGCCATTACAAAATATAATCACAACAGAGTAACCCTGACAACCGCCATAGACATCTTACCACAGACACTACATCAGGTACCTTTAATTGTTCAGTAGTCATTGAGACCTCATCGAAGGCTTTCCTATTAACTAAGGATAGTCATCTCGGCCACTCATGCGTTCGGACGAGTGACCTAGTTACTGTAATAAATAAACAATCAATTTGCAATATCGCGACCTAACACACTAAGCGGAAAAATTCTAAGTGTGTCAATTGTAAATTTCATAGCGAAGTGTGTGTATTTCAAATCAAAATTAAGCGCAATAACTTTAAAGTAAACCGTTCATACAATACGTTAAGTATTTAAATGGTACTGAACGTACTTGAAAATCTTTACCGTTACCTACCTTAAAATATCAAAATTATTTGTCACAGTAGGCTGCTCTCTGACCAAATCAGTAAATAAGCGAAACTTTACCTACGACCACACGAAAACTTTTTTATATGCGGTTGTCAAAAGATCGTGCGTTTTGCAAAGATATTGTATATAAGAACTAGATGGCGTACTCATTACTTGCATTCGAGCCTCGTGAGATGTCTATAACTTGATTGGCGTCCTACTCTAATAAGGTGACCACACGATTTAGATTTTCGATTACAATTATTATTGTTTGTCAAACTCAGTCCACCCACGTAGGAGTCGGACATCGCTTTCTCTAGGAAACTCGTGAAGCCCATTCAAACTAGAAGGGCTAGCGCGAACGTTTCAAAGTATCGTTTGAGTATTTATGAGCAATTTTGTATGAAAAAAAACACAAGTTCCAAATTAAAATTCCTTATTATGTATACGTACGATACGAAGAGACTACCGACTTTTCGAAAAGTTTGTGCTAGCCCTATTAGATTTTCTATTTACCTACCTATAATAATACACTCTGCGGCACATTTAACCGGCCATAGCGTATTATTTATACAAACGTACACACTTTGCGATTTGAAGGTTCTATGGAGCAAGAATATTGACTAAAATTTAATTTTTTTCACAAACTCTTGGGGAAACTGGGGACACTTGATCCCCATTGTTAGTTCTATAAAAACAAAACGTACATAGGTAGGCAATTTTGTTAACTACCTACTGTTCCTCATTATTTGATTATTATATTTATTAGTGCTTCATATATATTTTTTTTGCATTTTCCCAGAACTTTCCAAAAGGATCAAGTGTCCCCTATTCTGGGAGACTTGATCCCAGTAACAGGTAGACTAGATCTTAGGGGATCAAATCTCTCTAATGCAAATTTGAAATAAATGAAAACCCGGTGTCTTTATAAAAGCATTATTTAATTTAACAAAATATTAAATTTATATTGCTTTACATGTCTCACATGTCTCACTAAGTATTAATTTTATGAGCATTGAGTCTCAGTCTTAGAAGAAATTTTACATTTTCATAAATATAAAATACAGCTTTGAAAATTTACATTTTATTGCATTAGCACTATATGCGAATGCACTATCTATATGAACTGATCATCATCTAAAGGTTGGACTTACATTAGAAACGTTTGAAAATCACTTGTTAAGTATTTTTTCCCGGTATGACGGTAAGCCACCTTTTTTTAATTTCTTCATTCTTTGGAAATCTGAAACAGTAAAAATCCAGTCTTTAGATGACAAGCGAAATGGACACCCTACTCAATGCAAAAATAAAACTTTGACTAAACACTTACTTATGAAAAGATACACCGCAACCTTTATATGATTCACTTTTGCATCCTATCACACAACAAGTGAGAACCATTATTAAATAAATAAGCACAATTTTTACACTTTATTTTTGTCGTCACAATAATACAATCTTTCAAATTATTTTTGCCGCCGCCATAATGGTGATGTCCAGACGCCAAGTGTTGCATATTTTATAATTAAAACTACCATATCACCGACTTTTACATAAAACTAGTCGTTTATCATGGTTTAAAATTAAAAAAAATAAAAAAGACATTATTAATTCCAACGTATCATTCCTTTAAATTATTCAATATTTTGAAAGTTCCCCAGAAGAAGAAATATAAACTTTGCGTAAGTTATACCACAAAAGTTTTTTTTTTATGATGGCAACCCTTTAGACAAGGACATATTCCTGTCGATCGCCATCTCGCTCGGCTCGATTTTCTGTAAAGCGATTTGGCATTTCAAAGTAATCTTTATTCTCATTGCATAGAATCGAAATTAACATTGCATTCATTTTCATAGTACACCATCTTGTTATAGTGTAAAATCTTTGGCGTTTTGACAGAATTCGAGTTGTCACATAAGTGATACGCAGCCTTAAGTGCTCGTGTAATGCAACGCGAAGTTTAAAAACATACTATTTTATACAGGTTGTATTTGTAAATATTTACATCCCTTTAACCACGTAACTTCACTTCTACCAAGCATTCTCAATTAATTTTTTTCTAGAAGTATAGTAAATTCGTTTTTTTTTTTAATTTTCGGTCCCGTGACTTGTAGGTTTTGTATGGAAGTCAAAAACACATGCACCCACAGAGGTGGACTAAAATCGTCACACAAAACAAGCCAACAGATGCGCTACAATTTAAGAGACTGGCCCAGAAAAAAAATTAAGACAATTTAATAAGACATTCAGTTTGAACACAGGGAACGTTTCAACTTGCCTATCACCTAAAGCATTCCCCGTACTCATACCACCTCCACCTTATTGTACTGTTTATCGCTGTTGTTTCACTCATGTCTTCTATTTCTGTGCAATGAAGAATTATCTCATCTACCTATCTATCTATCAAATTTCGAGTAATCCCAAACGCTTTGCAAGCCATTAAAGCAATAACGCGACACGTACAGACAGGCATTTTTCAAGCGCATCGTATGCGGGCGGCTGTCGCTGCCTGCATATCATATCACGGGCAGGTCACTCACCGCGTCTAGCCGCCCTACAGCTATACCTAATGTCTGTCCGGGTTCCGCGAGCTACGAAACGGATAAGCTGGTGTTAGAGGCAGCATTTAAATCCGGTTGATCCGGGTACAGAAGGCCTAATTGGGGGAAAGGGGTGTGGGGACATCTAACATTGCCCAAAGAAAGAGTTCGCCACTACAGTACCGTCCAACTGACAATGGCGCTAATTTGACTGTTCCATAAAAGATTCAAATTCTCATATTAGACATGCGAACTTTGCTTTCGCGATATAGGAATATCGCGAAAGCAAAGTTCGCTTGTCTACTTGGAATAAATGCGACAAACCAAGATGGTACATTGGACCTTGGTCCCCGAGCCAATACCACCCGGCTCGGCGGAAGATCTTCCCTATTCATGGGGAACATTCCAATCCCCATAGTACCATCTTGGTTTGTTGTATATATTCCAAGTAGCCATTCGAACTTTGTTGTCGCGATGTAAGATGATTTTATCATAATATACACACACACCCTCCTGGTTAAGGGTTAAAGACACAATCACAAAACTCTCGTAGGTAATCAAATGGGTACGGGCCCACGTTGGGCGCCAATATTTCGAAGGGAAAATGATCTCGCGTTTTACAACGAAAAATATAATAACAAGATAAACTACAAGAAAAGTATTAGCCTGTGAATCCTAAGGTCAACTCACGTTGTCTGACGGCCTCTATCAAAGGGTGACACCTCCTACTACAAAGGTTCACTATACATAATAAGCCTACTCCACAAGCCATCCGCTTTCGTAGCTCCAGTACCATGTCTCGACATTTCGTTTATACCTACTTCGCTGAACAGGGCTAGGGTTCCAGAAGAACGATGTCCCATCATTGAATATTAAAGTAGGTACCGCATTACATCTGAACGAGTGATTTATGTCATTTTGTTCATAAACTGCCTAAAAAGTAACTGTGGCAGACGAAAGGAAACGGCATGATAAAGGGTAAAGAGAAGTAAATTGTTAACTAGTGGCCCGCCTTCACTTCGTTTTGGGACATAAGTTACACTCACCAATAGATGGCGCTGGGAGTCGATTAGTGTTGAAACACTAGAATTAAGCACAATCAAATAGGATTTGTCGATGTCTATTAGAGGTTATCCCTTTATAAAATTAGTATAGACAAAAAAAATAATATACCTAAAACGAAAATTACATACAAAAGAAACAGAAAAATGTAACAGACAGCTAAAACATCAAATAAAAAAGAATCAAATAAAAACTATATTAAAAAAGTAAAGTAAATAAATAAGTAAATGCGCCAGACAATCATACTAATCAACCTGGTGATAAACTAGGGCAACCCCTGTACTGTGAAGATTATTAACTGGGGGCGTCAATCCAAGAACACTCAAGAAAATTTTGAAAATGTAGTTGAACACCTTAACCATTGCGCTATTGAGGCCGTCATTTACATTTACATGAGCATTACTGCCATGGCACAGCCCACGATATTACTTAAACCATCTTTTTTTATATTGAGGACAATCAAGATGACCTCACACCGCCTGATGATAAGCGGCTTTGAGATCCAAATATGAGATTAACAGGCACAAAAGAACAGACAAAGGGTCCATTGAGTCTGTCATTCTCGCCCTGAAGGCCTGCTTAAATGCCGTTTAGTATGTATCATCATTCATCATCATTTCAGCCAATAGACGTCCACTGCCGGACATAGGCCTCCCCCAAAGTTCTCCAAACAGATCGGTCCTGTGCCACCCGCATCCAAGGAACTCCCGCGACCTTCACCAGATCGTCGGTCCAACTGGTGGGCGGCCTGCCACGGCTGCGGCCTCCTGCACGTGGCCTCCACTCAAGGACCTTTCCACCCCAACGGCCGTCTGTTCTCCTCGCAATGTGGCACGCCCATTGCCACTTCAGCCACGCAATTCTTTTGGGTATGTATGTGATCTTTATAAAAATAAAATGTGGAATTTGAATAAAAAATGGCCACTTAATGTGTCCAACCCTACTAATTACGGTGTATTAGCACGAACGGTTGCATTTTTATGCAGAATTAATCCAGAGGTCGTCACCCCGATGAAGCTAAGATTAATGATTGCACTACACGACGGTAGAGTTGTGGAAACAATGTCGATGTTATTTGTTTACAATTTTTTTTATAATTAAATTCATTTGACATCTCATAATATTAACCTATGTTAAGTAGCTTAAGCACTTGTATCAAAATTTTTGGTGTATTTTGTTGCCTTTTGTATTTTCTTGGGTTTATGTCCTTTGTCTGTATCATAATAAGAGTGTTGTGGTGTCCAAATTAATAAATGTATTTTCTATATATCTTTTTTCAAAAATGTCAAAAAAGCAACAGAGATATTAAAGAATATAATATGATAAGCAATACTTAAATACGTTATATTACACCCAAACACTTAACAAAATGAGCCTATACTTCCCAAAAGGCCAGCAACGCATTCGCACTCCTTCTGGTGTAGCTGATGTTTATAGGCGGCGGTGATCACTTACTTACCAAAAAAATATATTTTATACTGTGACCCAGTTTTTGTTATATTTTTTGTACAAAGACAAGTACGCACTAATATCTTATTTTAAATACCGATCAAACATAGATAGTGTCTATTTTATATAACTAGTGGCTCGCTCTTACTTCGTTTCATGATCTTCACTTTTACCAATAGATGGCGCTATACATTGATAGTATTTACCTCTGTATAAATAGGTAATATAGAAAATAGAAGATTGTTTTGAGTTTTGATGTAGAGTAAAAAAAATCTGACTAAAACTATCGAATTATAATGCAAAATATCACATCACTAGCTGACGTGAAAAAATACAAACCAATTTAACCTCTAAGACGATAGAAATAAAATCCTTCCAGACTAATAAAGTAATGGCGTTTCTGAAAATGTTTTTTTACTCTTAATAAGCTCTAAACAAGGCTAGTTTCAGTAATAAATATAACGTGAATGTCTTTTGTAGATTAGATCTTTCGATTTTACCACAGTAGCAATATAGTCAGTGGATATAATAATATTACATCGTCTGTAGAGACACGGATCTATGCGTCTTTTACGGAAATTACGGAATTAAATTATTAATTATTTTAATTTAATACGGCTCGACCGGAGTGATACCACTGCCTCACAGTAAACCGGCGTGAAGCAGCCCCTGTGCTGTGTTTCGCTGAGTGAGTGAGGGTACCGGAGGCCCACCCGGGGGGGAAGGGGATAAAAGGTTGGCAGCGCACTTGTAACTCCACTGGTGTTGCAAGTGTCCATGAGCGGCGGCAATTGCTTACCATCAGGTGATCCGCCTGCTCGTCTGCTACCTATCACATAAAAAAAAATTCACTGTGAGTGCTCTGAAAAACTCTTCTCCAAAATCAAAAATCAAAATCTCTTTATTCAATTTAAGTCCTTTACAGAACATTTATGAATGTCAAATTGTATAATCTACTTGCTGATTCGGAAAGTCAATTTCTACCGAGAAGAATCAGCAAGAAACTCAGTAAAATTTAATCTTTCCATCCCACTCTCCCTTTTCCGCCTTAGAACTACTTCTTTGGGAAAGATTCCTTCATCATCATATCAGCTCACGTCCATCTACTGCTGAGTAATAAGCCTCTTCTCTATCACGCCGCTATCTCCGGTTCTACCAGCCTCATCCATTGTTTCCCTGCTACCATTACAATATCGTCGGACCAGTGCAGTGGGCAAGTTCCCTTCACGGACTAAAATGTTCACAGATCGTAATTATATTCATTTTTTATGTGATACTTGGTAGACGGGACAACCACCGCCTAGAGACACCTGCAACACCAGCAGAATCACAAGTGCGCTGCCAACTTTAACCTTTTCCCACCCATTGGGCCACCGGTACCCTCGCTCACTCGACGAAAAACAGCGCAGGCATTGCTTTGTCGAACCGGCCTTTTCAGGCTGAAGCTTGGCTTTCTCACGGTTTACCCTGTATTAGTAGGTAACAAAAATTAAAAAGTACTGGCTGTTTTATACTGTGGTAGATTAGACTTTGGATTTTCGTTGCAATGTTTCTATGGTAATTGTTTCCAATTTGTTGTTTGGAAGTGTCGTCATTTGCAGGTTCCGTAATGATAATCTTCATAGTGACTTTTGGCACGAAAGTGCAAGCTCTAAAAGCTCGGTTCAACTATTTTATTATGGAGCGTTTACGTCTTGTATACGTATACTAACATTAGCGTAAATTCACAGGAGTGAGTTTACGCTAATATTATTATATACAAGACGTAAACGCCTGAAGACTTTAACCTCTTTCCCCCCAGTTGGGCCTCTGGTACCCACACCTACTCGACGAAACACAGCGCCGCGCAGGCACTGCTTCACGCCGGTCTTATGAGGCCGTAGTATCACTCCGGTCGAGCCGGCCTATTCATGCCAAAGCGTGGCTACGGTAAAAATTTTGGTCTATGACAGAAAATGTATGAATGTCAATATGTTTACCAATAGAATATACTTAATATAGTTTTCTGCCGAGAAAGACCCCAGCAAGAAACTCAGCTGCTACTTTTTTCAAAAAAAGTTTTTTAAAATGACACAATAAATAAGATTAAACCAAAAATATAATGTTCTTGTTATAAAGAGAAAGTTACACTTACAAAAAAAGGTACCCAAATTTTAAAAACTCTAATGGTGGCGCTTGTAAAGCCAACATATACCTTAACTTCCATACGCCATTAAAACATCTCAAAGCCAATGGTTCCGCACTCAAATTTAATGCCAGAGTACTTAAATCGTCGCCCAAAGTTCGGCAGCTACGTAAAACGAAACTCATAAAAAACATTTTGAACATAAAACCTCATAGAAAACAATACGCCGCATAATTACGGCGCGTGATACTAAAACTGGGAAACCCCAACAAATGGGCATATCAAATATTTTGCACCTAGCCAAACGAGCAGGAAAACTATAAAAAACTTTTCATATCCCTCAATATATTGCTCGGTACCTAGAGTTGTGAAAAATGTTATAAATAATAATCGGTTGGAACAAAATATTTGGCAAAAAAAATGGTTGAAATATTTTGGTGAAAAAAAACGCACTGATCTGTTTGTACACCAGCATTTTATGGTTATACTAGTGGCCCGCCCTCACTTCGCTTCGGGACCGTAATTCAGAAATTAACCAATAGATGGCGCTGTGTCCAATTACATCGCGCAAGCGTTTCGAGTTTTCGGTTTACCTATAAGCCTTGTCGTTGTCTATAGAAGTTATCTCTTTATTAATAGATAGAAGATATGTGAAAAAAATAAAATGCTTTGACTTTGATAGGTGGTAGACGAGCAGACGGATCACCTGATGATTAGCAGTTGCGGCCTCCCATAGGCATTTGCAAATTCAGCGGGGTCACAAGTGCACTGCTTTTTATTATATCCTACTACTATTATAAAGGCGAAAGTTTGTATGGATGTATGGATGTTTGTTACTCCTTCACGTAAAAACTACTGAATGGATTTGAATGAAACTTTACCACAATATAGCTTATACATCAGAATAACACATAGGCTACAATTTTTGAGGTTTCTACGAACCTGAAGTCCACGCGAACGAAGTCGCGGGCAAAAGCTAGTTATGAATATTTTTTTTATACTGAATCAATTATATGGTTAAGTATCTAGTTAGATGACGCACTAGATAACGCCATCAATCAAGTGCGTTATCTAGTGATAACGTACATACTTGATAATCTGGTGTTAAAGGTGGCGGTAGGCGGCGGAAGTCTGTTAGCTTCTGGTGATCCGTTTGGACATCTGCCACATAAAAAATGTTAACCTACCTACATTACCACACTAATTAGCAAAAAGCTTTTACAATTATTGTTCTTTGTTTAGGCAAATCTCGAGTTAATTAGCTCCATCGTAGGCTTCTTCACAATCATAGAGTTCAGATGAATGAAGCAATTATCAATTTAATAAAAATAGTAGTCATACTAACGTTTTTTTGGCCTGACTCTCGGATAACGTCTATGACTGGTTCCCAGTTGAAGACATGAAAATATCGATTAGAAATTAATCGATTACCCCCGTCGCATGTCACATCTCTATTGCCCTGTATAATACCCCATTCATCGCTTGCCTATAAAGGTGGGACATTAAGGGACGGGGTTGTAAACCGTCGATGGACCCGGCATATCATTAGTGATGTATGCATGCGGCTAAAAGGAGCGGTTTTATTGCGGCTCACTTTTATAGTTCCGCCAATAGCCGCATGTCGAGCGGCGCTAGTTGCAAGTTTTAGGGAATTAGGTGGAGGCTAGGAAATCGGCGAATGAAGGAACTTTTTAAAATATTGCTTAGATGTGAAATCTATCGTAAGAGGTGAATCGGACCACACATCATGCATCACACATGTTATCTGTGTGGCAAAACTGGCAAAATAATTTTACTTTTGTCAATTTATTTGCGTGTGTCTGTGTGACATAATGTGTTTACTTTTGTCAATTTATTTAAGATACTTTTCCTTTCAAAAATCCAGGCAGCTGTAACGTGCAACTGTCACCGTGCCAAATGACAATACTGATCCCAGTTGAGCGGCACTAGGTTACACTGAGCAAGTAATCACTACGTTTCTAGGTTATTTGAGGTTGGAGTCATATAAGATAAGATAAGATAACTTTTATTGGCCATAAAGAGTACATACAGCAGTATACAGAAAGGTAAGTGGACGAACTAACAAGACATCAAAAATAAAAATAACAAAAACATTGTGGTCAGTGGCCAACAAGGCGCAGCCCTCAGCATTTGCTACAGCAGCCAGTAACCACTGCAGCGCTGATTTTCAGGCTGAGCCTTGGGCGACGAATGTGCAGTATCTACATACATGAGAAAATAATAATGATGAAAAAGAATATAAAAACAAAATGAAAGTAGATATCGGCGCGGTCAAAGTATGGTGAGGGCATACCTAACGATTTAAATCTTTGTTTGCAAAAAAGGACTAAGTTGAGCAGTCAATACTAGTCACCCATTACTAACGTGACTATACGTTCCGTCTTTGGTCACCTGTCCCGTTGTCCTGAAACAAAGCGCCATCGTGACGCACAATCGTCACGTTTTGCGAAAAATCGTCCCGTTTTGTCTCGTTTACCGACAAGAACTGATTTGGGACCCCCCCACCCTATCGCAGAATATTTATAGTATTGAGCATAAAAATATGGTCAGGTTACCAATTAGCCCGCTGTTTTCTTGGCCAAGCATTTGCCAGGCGTGCGTCCGCCCCCTAATCCGGTTGGTTTACGACACGCTTTTGTCGCCGCGGGCGGAATCCGCCGTTTTCATTTGTCGTGGCGTATTGTGCACGGCCCTTTATGCCCGCGATTTGGTTTAGTGTAACGCGTTGAGGTGATTTGTGGATGGTAAGCCGATTCAACAATGTTAGATAGGCCTGGCTAATGTGCCTATTTGTAGGAAAAGAATGGGGCTAGGAATTGAAGTTGCGCAGTTGTTTCTGGAAGTATTTTTTTTTAATGATAGGGTGGAAGGCAAATGCCACCGCCCGTTCTCTAGTGGTTTGAGTCATCGTCAGCAATTCACACTCGCCCACTGCTAGTCATAGGTCTCCCCTAATGCACGCAACTGCTCCCAATTTTCGGCCACTCTCATCCAGCCCACACCAGCCAGCCTTCGAATGTCATCATCCCATCTTGTCGCAGGGCGTCCAACACACGCTTACCGAGTCGCGGTCTCCACTTAAGGACTTTACGGCTCAGTAGTTTGTCAGTTCTGCGGCTAATGTCACCAGCCCACTGCCACTTCAGTTTGCTAATTCGGTGGTTTGAGTACCAGACCATAATCTCGAGGTTTTGAGCTCGCTTCCCGGGTCGAGCAAAAAATTACAAGCGTGGTGATTAAAGTCTAATCTTATCCATTAAATGCTCCATTTGGTACCTATTTACACAGGTATGTTTCGAATTTTTCGAATGTAGCTCGGGTTTGTGATCACCACTTCGCATTAGGCAAGCGTGGTGATTAAGCCTAATCCAATCACAGTAGCGAGCGATGACTTGATTTCTAAACAAAAACATAATCTGACCCGGATAAAAAACAAACTCCTACTGTGATAAAAATAGAACCAAAACACTGCAGCTTCCTTTTATTTCCACCTACCAATTTACAAATAGCAAGAGATTTACTTGTGCAGATCCCGAAATAATCCTTAAGGTAGAACATCCAACCCATTCTAGTGTAGTTTGTACTACGCTGGACAATCAAACGCCGGCTTTCGAGGCGTAAGTTGAAAACATTTCGCCGAAACCTCTGGCCCTCCCATCAACTAATACGTTGAGGCGCGAAAGAGAGGAGGTCGCGGGTGAAATAAGAATAAGAAACATTTGAGAGAATCACATTAAACCGCTCAACATAAAACCGCTCTTTATAGCAAAAGTGTGTTTGTTATGGCACCAACAATTTATAACAAAATTCCCAACACAATAAAACACTGTAAATGACCTTGCAATATTTAAGAAAAAATTGTTCAATTATTTAATAAAAAATGCGTTTTACTCCGTTAATGAATATTTTGAATCAAAATGAACATTGACATAATTATTGAGAGATTTATATTGACTTGCTATAAAATATTTTATTTATTTAATGTGAATTTCGAGCATTGTAATATTATTTTATTTTTATTGACATTTGTATTATTGTAATTAATTAATTTGGACATTTCGCGCTGTTATGAATTTAATTATTATGAACTAGCTGACTATTCATTACTATATTTCCTTTGACATTGTAATAATTATGTTATCTTGAAATTTATAATTTGTACGTCAGTGAAAGACAAGGCATAGTGACACAATACTTTTCAACAACATCTGTAATCTACCTATGTTTTACAAATAAATCATTTGTATTTGTATTTGTATTTGCACATTCACTTACATTCAAATTGAGAGAATGGAGTCGGACCGTACGCCAAGCGAGCTTACCTGAGTCGATGGGAAGCGCCCAGTGGGTCGCCCCAGATATCGCTGGATGGAGCAGGTCAAGAAAAATCTTGGTCACCTTCAAAGGCCGGATTGGCAAGATGTAGCTGAGAATAGAGCGGAGTGGCGAATTCTCGTGTCGGAGGCCAAGAAACACTTCGGGTCGCTGAGCCAGTTTAGTTAATTAGTTTTTTTATGTTATATAATTGGCAGACGTGCAGACAGATCACCTAATGTTAAGCAATTGCCGTCGCCTAATAGACACCTGCAACACCATTAGAGTAACAAGTGCGCAGCCAAGCTTTAACCCCTTTCCGTCCATTGGGCCTCTAGTATGCTCACACACTCAATGAAACACAGGGCAGTTGCATCTTATGCCGGTTCAAGATTGAGACTTCAACATGAAAATCTCTATAGACTTCTGCGGAAACGTGTGAACAGATGTAAATCTATAACGATGACTTAATTTCTATGATGGGTGCCTTTGCCCTGCAGTGAGACAGTATAGGCTGCAGATAATTTGCTTTACTATAGTATCTAGCTAAATAGATATACATACTATAATGTACAAAATTCACAACTTAAGAACTAGACATTACAGAAATTTTATGTACAATTTCGGCGGTCTTATTCCTTAACGTCGGAAAACCCAAAAGCATTTTAAAAGGCATAAAGCAATTGATTTTCTATTGTGTCTGCTGTTTGGGCCCTACAATGTTAAAGCGACTCCTAGCAGACAACTTTTGGGCAAAGGACATTTGATGAATAGAATCTAGTGTTGTCGGTAGTTTTTTTTTATTAGACTACAGGCCAACGCTTGATGACAATCGCACCTAATGAAAAGTGACGATGAGATCTGATGACACGCGTTAGCCTAGAAAATGCCTGTTTACTCTTGCCTTAAAGATGTCCAAGTTGTAGTTCTATTTGAAGAGTTTCCACCCAGTTCTTTTACCCGCTACCTCCTACCCTTTAAGCGCCCTCTGTGCGCCCTCTCTCGCACTAATGGGCCGCGGTTGAAAGCCGGTGTTTACTTTTATTGTCAAGATAAATCTGTCTTAACTGTCTCGATAATCGGCACTAACTGCTCCAGAGATTAATATAGCTCAGATATGTTTCTAGAATTTATGGGGTGGGGGAGCGGTTTGCGCTGCTGAGTCAGGGTTAGTTAGCCGATGGGTAACCGCAAAAGAGTATTATAATCAGGTGAGATGAGGTCAAGTGATAACGGGGACTACGGTGCGGCGACCTCCTCGTGTGGCCTCCCCGGTAGTATTTTCTTTCTGTTTGGAACTGCTACCGCAGGGGTCCTGGTGTCCCTGGGCAACGGCGGGTAGCAATTGGCTTATCGCCATATTGTTACCCGACGGCTGACAGCTGCACTTTGAGGCCCAGCTCTGTCTGGGCCGGGGCCCTGTCCGGCGCCCTGTGAGGATCTCCTCCACTTTGGGCGCACCTTGACGTGGGCCCCACCGAGTGGGGCGCCTTCGGGCGCCACCCCCACATCTTTTGTCTGTCTTTAGTTGCTGGTCTTTAGTTGCTGGTCTGCGCTGCGTCCCACAGCCAGTGGGATGCGGCAAAGGCCGGCTAACCCCACCTCTCTGCCCAGCGACCGACTGCGCAATCCAGCGTAGCCGGCCGTGGGGCTGTCTGATGGGGCAGTTTTTTGGAAGCCTGCAGGCACTCTCCCCCACCTTGCCCTGCAGCCAGCAGGGTGTGGGTTTGTGGAGAGTTCTGCAGGAGCCCATGCCCGTGACGCCCGTATCGCAATCCAGCGATGCGGGCGCCGCCCGGTTGGGGCTTTGTCGGAGGGCAGTGGGAGCTGCTCTGGGGGCTTTAAGCCCCGGGAGTCGGAAAGAGGCCGTACTGGCGTGCCTTGCTGTCCATGGGTGGGTCTGCGGTGATGAGGTTCGTTTCCCGCTTTCCCACCCAGAGCCTGGATTTGCCGGGAAAAGTCGCAGAGTGTTTAGTGGGTATGGCCCTTGAACGGCCTCTGATTAGCAGAGGCCCAATCCAGGGGAGAGCCCCACACTACCTGGTCGTCTCCCAGCGGCCGGGTGTGCATAAGGCGGCATTCACTCTGCGTGAACAAAAAAAAAAAAAAAAGGTCAAGTGATAACCTATTTAACATAAAAAAATATAATAATAATTACACGTTTTTGAAATAGCGGACGTCATATCACATTGCGCTATTCCCAGATCAAAATAGTATCTACTACTATTTAAGCAGAAAAAAAAGAATGAAAGAATAAATAAAAACGTCTATTTTGACCAACACAAGGATCATATACAATAAAGTAAAATGTAATTGAATTAAACAGCTACTGCGTGGGATGCGAAGGGAGGCTTCTTAGCTAGATTCTCGCGTCTCCTCCCCACTCTGGCGGAGAAGGGAGCATCCCAGGGGGTTTTAGTCGGTAGTCCGCACTGGCCGGCTCCGGCCGGGTATGCGTAAATGCATTTCCCCCTGGGAGAGCAAAAAAAAAAAAAAAAAAAGGTGGCGCAGTGGGTGGTGGGTAGCACTTTAAAGCAACGGGTTCAAAAATGTAGGTATACCTGTGTTTTTCAGTTCAAAAATTCTCAGGGTCCGAAGTCTGGAAGTCGGCGGCCTTGTACCTCTTCCATCTTTCGCCGAGCGAGTCAGGGAACTGGAAGTCCAATCGGGGCAAAAAGGGGGATAAAAGTTGGCAGCACACCTATGACTCTCCACTGGTGTTGCAGTTGTCTATGGGCGGTGGCAATCGCTTATCATGCCTCCATGAAGACGTAGTTAAAGGAATGTAAAGTTTTACACATACACCTGTATGAAAAACTAGTTACATTTTCACCTAATAAAATAATTTAAATAGTAACTCTCCCAGTACACTTAAACCGTCTTCTATAGCTTATTTAGGAGAAGCTGTCAAACCCGTGCAGGCATTATTTTCCACCTGTCAGTCTATTCGACATTTTATGACTACCCCCGACTAACTTTACGGTTAAAATTTAACTATCCAACTTGCCTCTGCCCAGTGTTGCCAGTGACATAATGTTGACTTCCGTGCGTGAAGGTATTTTCTTTAAGTTAACTTTCTTTATATGAAAGGTGGCAGACGAAGAGACGAATCACCTGATGGTAAGTGATTGCCGCCGCTCTTAGACTGAGTGCACCTGACTGTACTTCAGAAACAACAAAAATCTATCCATCGATTCGATCGAATCGACTCCACCGATCCTTATCCACCGCCATCTGTGGTCAATCGATTGCAATTGCTGTTAAGATCGTCACTCCATCGCTTTTTGGGTCTGCTCCGTTATCGGAGTCCATCAGGTTTAACCATTGGGTTACGATGCTAGTCCATCTTTCGGGGTCCATTCGACAGACATGACCCAACATTTTTTTTTCTTTTTTTATGTGATAGGTAGCAGGCGAGCAGGCGGATCACCTGATGGTAAGCAATTGCCGCCGCCCATGGACACTTGCAACACCAGTGGAGTTACAAGTGCGCTGCCAACCTTTCATCCCCTTCCCCCCGGGTGGGCCTCCGGTACCCTCACTCACTCAGCGAAACACAGCACAGGGGCTGCTTCACGCCGGTTTTCTGTGAGGCAGTGGTATCACTCCGGTCGAGCCGGCCCATTTATGCCGAAGCGTGGCTCTCCCACAGTCAAAATCATTTATTTAAAACTAGTGGCTCCCGGCGAACTTCGTTCCACCTACTTTTTGTTGAATTTCTCACCTTTTAGACCTTCCCTGGACTACGACAAACATTTTAAAACTAAAATCAGCTCAATCGGCCCAGCCGTTCTCGAGTTTTAGCCAGACTAACGAACGGCGATTCATTTTTATTTATATAGATAAAAAAAACCATGCTCACAACATTGGATCTTCACATGATAGCAACACTGTTTATAGCCGAAGGCTGTTAAGGTGCAGGCACCTGTCTGCAAACTGTAGCGCGGATTTTATGCGCTGCTTAAGTGTTACCTTAAAGGCCAACCCGGGTTTAGTGGCTAAACTTAGGCTGTAACTATGCACTTTATATCTAGATTAAGTAATTTAGTTAATCGAAGTAGGAAAGTTTCGGATATAAAATTATGTTGTTTAAGATAAGACCAGCTGTTTTGAGTTTTATTTTCTAAAAAAGTGTCATTTGAACGGTGATTAAGCTATAATTAACACAGTACCATATTAAAAACGGTTAAAAAAAATTAACCCAACAGCGCTGTCTTATGTAGTTTTACAGCTATAGATAATTTTGAATTTAGAATATGCAGTCAATTTCGAAATTTAAATTTCGTATTTTTTATTTTTAACCCTAATATGGATTAGGCAGGTAATGAAGTGGCATTCATTGTTATGCGGATGACAGTACGGGCGATGCCTCATATTCCGGCCATGCAGGGGTTTCTCAGGCCCACGTCGACGAGTGTCGGAAATAACTTGTGTCTGTTATTGAAAATACGCTAGATCATGTATCGAGTTGGGGTGACATGAATCTGGTGGAATTCAATCCCAAAAAAACACAAGTTTGCGCGTTCACTGCGAAGAAAACCGCTTTTGTCGTTTCCCTTCACTTCCAGGACACTCACCTTAACGCCAAAACGAGTATTGGGATTCTTGGCGTCGATATATCGAGTGACGTTCAATTTCGGGGTCATTTGGAGGATAAGGCTAAATTAGCCTCTAAAAAACTGGGTGTTCTCGGCAGAGCAAGGTGGTACTTTACGCCAACCCACCGCCTTCAGCTCTATAAGGCTCAAGTCCGGCCCCACATGGAGTACTGCTCCCATCTCTGGGCCGGGGCACCCCAATATCAGCTCCTCCCTTTTGACCGCGTCCAACGTCGCGCAACTCGATTAGTCGGCGACGAGAATCTCACTGCTCGCCTAGATTCTCTGGCACTGCGGAGAGATGTTGCATCTCTATGTGTCTTTTACCGCCTTTACCACGGTGAGTGCTCTGAGGAGTTGTTCGAATTAATACCCGCTGCCAAATTTCACCACCGCACTACACGCCATAAACTCAGATTCCATCCATACCACCTGGATGGATGGCGGTCCACTACCGTGCGCTTTACTCGACACTTTCTGCCACGCACCTCCTCATTGTGGAATCAACTTCCCGCAGCGGTATTTCCGAACCGGTACGACATTCAAATCTTCAAGAAACGAGCCTATACCTTCCTAAAAGGCCGGCAACGCATCCGCACTCCTTCTGGTGTAGCTGATGTCCATGGGCGGCGGTGATCACTTACCATCAGGTGACCCGCTTGCTCGTTTGCCTTCCTATAATATAAAAAAAAAAAAAAAAAAAAAAATGTCAACGGCATATTCGAAATTCAAAAAAACTATAACAGCGCTGTTATAATCACTTTTTCAAACGCTTTTTGTGCTTTCAGTATGGAATTGTATTCAGAGATCATATCAATGACATTAGCATAAAAAAAAATATGAAGAAACGAGGTGAAATCTTAAAGACCAGCCATAATTATATTGAAATTATTAATCGACAAAACCAATGAAAGCCAAACTTTAGAAACATGTTTCTAAATAAGTCCTCACACACCGTACGTACGAACCTAATTACAGTTTTCATTTCAAACTCTCACCAACATTACACGTTCTCGAAATTGCAAGCACTAGTGTATATTTACTTTTAATTACCACATACGGAGTAATGGGGAAACTAAACCAACTCTAACATCTGGTGGTAGAGCTGAGAATTGCGTGGCGAGTCGTACGAAATTACGACTTTACTGAGAGGTATTCGAAGTAAAATCCTTTGAACGGCTAATACGTATTTAAAAATTCTGTTTAATGCGTAGTGATGTAGGTAATAAGTGAGTGGAAGATGGGGGGTGGATTGGGGGGTTTAACACTTTGAAGGTAATGTGAAAGGTCTTACGGTGTAAAGTTAAGTTAAATAAGAATTATAAGTAGGTAGCGTTAACTAACGTAATAATGTAATATTTTATAAATTGCTATGCCCTTACATTACAGGGCGCTACATTGCACTGTTTACATCCTTGTACGCTACGTACATTATTTGCTATGTTATTAAGATACTTTGTACCAATGGAACATGCAATAAAGAATTGAATTGAATTGAACGTAAGAGTTAACCATAGCTAACTGAGCCACCAGTAAACCAGTTGATAAGAATACTACTTCCATACAGAGAGTCGTGATTTGAATCCGAACATGCAGTGGATTTTTGAAATATAATTAGCCATAGGGCTATTCATTTTACAGTTGTAACGTTGGAGTTTTTTTTATGTGATAGGTAGCTGCAGGCGAGCAGGCGGATCACCTGATGGTTAGCAATTGCCGCCGCCCATGGACACTTGCAACACCAGTACAAGTGAGCTGCCAACCTTTTATCCCCTTCCCCCCCGAGTGGGCCTCCGGTACCCTCACTCACTCGGCGAAACACAGTACAGGGGCTGCTTCACGCCGGTTTTCTGTGAGGCAGTGGTATCACTCCGGTCGAGCCGGCCCATTCATGCCGAAGCGTGGCTCACCCACAGTTGGTAAAGACCAGATGGAGTGACGATCTGCGCAAGAGGTCTGGCTGGAGCTGGATGCGAGCGACCGAAGACCGATCGAAGTGGCCAGCATTTCTAGAGGCCTACGTCCAGCAGTGGACTGCAACAGGCTGATGATGATGAACGTTGGAAAAGATTTTTTGTTGATTTTCATCTTTTATCAAGATCAAGAAAAGCCCGTCAATTTTACAAGTCATGTAAAACCTGCGGGTCTCGAGGGTAGGTAAATATATTATAGCTATCTCAGCCTGAACCTCACCTCAACATTTTGCCCAGAACACGATATGGTATTATTTTTTCATCAAGATTTAGCGGTAGGTAAAAAAAGGCTTGCCCACTGGGAACAAAATGGTTTCAAATATGTATGGTTGAGCAAATTTTTTTGATTTATTTCACACGTAAATAAGAATCGAAATTGTGTCAAATCCTTTTATAAACTACTAGTAGCCCGCTCTGTCACTTCGTTTCGGGATGTACTTTTGCTATTAATTCCAAAAGATGGCGTTGGCACTTGTGACTCTTCTGGTGTTGCGGGTGTCTATGAACGACGGCAATCTCTTTCCATCAGGTGATCCGCCTGCTTGTCTGCCACCTATCACATAAAAAAGATCAATAACATACATAATAAAACAGACGAATAAAAGAACTACCTCCTCTTTTCAATGACCTGTTTAGCGTATTGGTTTGAGCACCCGGTTGAGACGTAAGGGTCGTGGGTTTGACTCCCGCACCAAAACAAATATTTGTTGATGAAACAGATATTTGTTTAGGGTCTAGGTGTTTTGCTTTTTCTGGTTTTCATAGCACAAGGGACCAGGACAGGACATATCCTGAACATCACATATGATGTTTCCTCAATTTATTATTTATCATTATTTTAAGTCGGTCGGTGAATAAGTTTCGCTGCATTATTCCTCTACCCAAAGGTTGTCTGGAAGAGATCGCTATTAGCAATAAGGCCACCGATATTGTATTTGTAAATTACTATTAGCATTAAGTTCTGTAATGTGTTGTGCAATAAAGAGTATCTATCTATCAATCTAAGTATACTCTAATTTTTAATTTCATGAAAATATCATCAAATGATAGCCATTTTCACAAACCATTCCCTTACCACAACAGCCTCTTCAAAACAGACTAAAAAAGAAATCTCCATACAGAATTTCAGGCTGAAATAAAATCCTGGTCTATTAGGTCGCAAGCTCACTCAAACATGAAACGACTTGGTACGACGACTTCTTTGAATTCCATTTCAGGATTTCAGATCTGTATATTGTATAGATTTTCAATTACTGAAATCTGAAAATTTGGACCGCCTTAGTACTAAATATTGTATATTAATTGATGTTAGAAACGTAACATGTATTACATCCTAGAAATGAAAGTTTGTATGGATGTATGGATGTTTGTTACTCTTTCACGTAAAAACTACTGAATGGATTTGAATGAAACTTTACCACAATATGGGTTATACATCAGAATAACACATAGGCTACAATTTTTGAAGTTTCTACGAACCTGAAGTCCACGCGAACGAAGTCGCGGGCAAAAGCTAGTACTACATAATTGATAATATAAAATAAAATTTGTATTGAATTCGTATTTGGAATTTATACATTAAGCTCATCAAAAACAACCAATCACTATGTAAATGGACCCAAGTTCAACAGTACGCCATCTAGCGGGATTTTCACACGCGATTGGCCCCATTGCGTAGCACTATTTCTCAACAAAATCTCTTCAGTATGAAAACTCACTGACTTCAATCCAATACCTACTAATTAGTTCTCATAAAATAATATCAGTAATAAAGAGGCAGCTTAAATAGACTTACTAGTAAACTGAAATAGCAAATCACATGTACGATGTATTCGACACGCTACTCCATCTATTAGTACAACTAGGAACTAATAGCTTTAGCAACAAAATGGAGGAAGGGGTATGTAAATAAAGAGGTTAATTAGACAACGACAACGCATATAGGCAAAGAACAAGCGAAACAGTAGCGCCATCTATTGGTAATATTTGATACTATTGTTCCAAAACAAAGTGAAGGCAGATCACGAGTGTACCAACCAACTACTAACCAACATTTCTACAAAGCAGAACAACTACTATATTCCGTAGGCCACTGTACCTTCAGTATTCCATGCATTTGTAATAAGTTGGTATTCGAACTGTACCCCTTTGAGGTATCACTTAATATCTTGGCGAAAGACCATCTAAGTTCGGTACAAGGAGATCACTCAAAGGCGATCCGGTAAAATGTTGCCCAAGTTTGAAACTTAACTTCATAATGTGGAACTATAGTTCAATTTTGAACTTTATTACAGGGGAGTAGAGGTTGCGCGGAGTGCGTACCCTTTGCGGCTAGGGACGGGCTAACGCACTTGTTGGTTATGTTGGGAGACGATAATAGAACGATATGAAACATTATCTGTTGTCTGATATCTGTAACACAAGTGCTTAAGCTACTTAGTACGCAGTCAGGAGGGCAATCGCGCTAATAAAAATCGTATGAAACGAAACTGAACTTAAGTTGAACTACAGCTATTTCCACATTTCGTATCGCGCTAACGTTTTAGCTGCGTTTAGAGTCGCAACTGAATTGCAATTGAAACGTAACCGCTGTCAAACAAGAAAGTTGAAGTGACGCTACTTTTTCAAGAACTTTTGTGATGTTTGGGTTTAATTTTCAACTTTTTCCAAAGAAAAATGAATCACGCCTACATTTTTTTGTTGGAGAAGGCTCACGAGTTCGATGTGGCGATGGCTCGGGCTCAAACCAGGAGGAAGAATGTGTGAGAAAGATTGCAAAGTTTTGCCTTTAACATGACTGATCGACAATTTGTAAAACGCTATAGACTGTCGAAAGATCTAACCAGGGGTGTAATTGAGTAAACTGACCCCTCACATTGTAATAATATAGGAGATTCAGGGTATCCTTTGAGGACGACTATGATGATACCTATCTCAGAGCCAGAGCCCGACACCCCTGAAGAGTACTACCAGAACTCACCTGTCTGCAAGGAGTAGGTACAGTTGAGCGTTGTATAGGAGTTTTGAAAGCACGCTTTAGGTATATACATGTAGTGATTCTCTTTTTAAATGAAATATTAAATACATGCAATATCAATACATACTAAACTTTCAAAAACTTTCATTCATTTTCACAGGTGCCTATTAATTGACCGGAAGCTGCACTACTCACCAGTAGTTGCAGCAAAGATAACGAACGCTTGCTGTGTACTGCCTAACATAGCACACAGCGCTAACATCTTTACACTCCGCTGACTGCTGAGGAAGCGGCTCGAGGGCGCAGCTTGACTGAGGGTGTGGACAGCGGAGTGCCTAGGACAGACAGGGGCCGGAGCGCCCATAGCGAGTTGCAGCTAGGGCGATCGCGCCGGCAGGCACTCGTCTACCGTTTGTGGGCAAATAGGGACAGAATTATTAATTAAAACATCTTTTTACAAAATTTATTATTTATTTACAATGTATTTTTGTATTTCTCCCTCATTGTGCAGCATCATGCCGTTGCTCATACTGAAACAAAATAGAAATTAATAGAATATTACAGAAAAAATTCATACATTCTACTAATTACAGAAAAAAATCATACATTGTGCGAGCGAGTCGGTATTTTAATAAAGTATGTAAACAGTTCGACTTGGATATTTTTGAAACTAAAGTTAATTTGGCAAAAAAGTGCTTGGCATCAGAGTTCTTTAAAAATTGAAATCACTTAGCAATAGTATTTTATGGATTTTATATTAACTAGCAACAGTTTGATCTATTTACTGGGCATAAGTATTGTACTTAATGTGTACCACAGTAGGTATGTATTTACTATTCAAACTCTAAACGTGAGGACTTGTAATTGGCTTTCCGAAAGATATACTGTTATTTATTAACACTGTAATTAGCTGTAAGTCTTTCATAGATTATAAATAAATAAATAAAATTTTTGGTCACTCCATAAAATGTTGAAATTTTAAAAAGGTACTAAAATAGTGAGTGCGTATTTATCTATTTGTCACAGCGTCCAGAAGTACAAACCTTCGCCCATTCTTTTCCCATTCTTGCAGGGCCTTCTGTATTTAGGATTTCCGCACACTCGTTCCACATTTGTACAGCAAGTCTGCGGAACTCTTTTGACCTCACTCGCCCAAGAGCGAGGTCTCTTCTACTTTCGAGCAATTCCAAAAGAAGTTCCAACTGCCGCACTGCCGTGCATCTCCGCCGTTGCTCTTCCATTTCCTAAAATATTATTACAAACAACAATGAAAAAGAAGAAGAATTAACCTACTTAGGTGGGTACGTATTTTTACATAAACAACGGTACTTACCTACAACGACGTTATCATATAATGTATAACATTTTTTCCGCCGAAACTTTTATAAGGATAATTTTTTTGTAATATTTGTTTTGATAAACATTATAAACAAATAGGTACTTTGACAAATACCACCGACAATAATGGAACTGTCAGTGTCAGATAAAACTAGTGATGTAGTAAAACTTATAAATCGACCATTGATTGTACTAAAATACTAGCTAGTATTAAAAATAGCAGGTTAACGTCACTAATGGTTACGGTCCAGTTGTAGTCCGATTTTGGTAAACGTTTAAACTTTAGCGCGATACCAAATTGTTCCGAGGTTAGATTATAACCAAAACTGAATTGGAAACGAAACAGATACGAACATAAACTTTTCAAGTTAGCGCGATTGCCTTCCAGGTCCATTATGAAGTGTTGTGTGAATTTATTTAAATATTAAGCAGTTTACAAAATGTGTGAGCTAAAGTGGAGATGGGCAGGACACCTTGCAAAGCGTAAGGTTAGGTGGACTATAAATCTTACCGAATGGCAGCCAAGATTGGGACGACGTCCTGGGGGCAGACCACCTGCCCGTTGGTCTGACGATAATTATAATGGTAGTGGGGAAACGATGGATGAGGCTGGCTGGGGACCGTATTGAGTGGCGTGATAGAGAAGAGGCCTATACTCAGCAGTGGGTGGATGCGGGCTGATATTATGATGAAGCAGTTAGCTACCTGTACCACTTGATAAGTGTACCTATGTTGGCAGGTTCAGTCTCCCCGATCAGTGGAGCGCAATTTGACAATGAAATGAACAGTCGAGTAGGACAGTAAGCGCAGAGGGGTTAGGCGATAAGTCAGCTCATAGTTATTCAATCTGCCTTGAGAGCGTCCTACATAACTTAATACTTTAGCTTGCTAACCCTGCGAGCTATGTCGCTGATTTTGGTTCTCTGTCGGATCTTTCCGGATCATTCTAGATACGATCGCGCAGAGAAACGCTGAGCATAGCTTACTGAACGACTTTTAACTTAAAAAAATTATAAAGAAATTCTCTCGTCGTTAAACGTATGACATGAGTGATAGATAAAAATACAGAAAATGTTATTTGAAATAGACATTTTCTAATACAATAAATATTATAAAATGTCTGCTTCAAAGTTATCGAGCCTCAACATACTCTTCCTGGTTCAAGCAAATTGTTAAACTAATATATAAATTTGCGGAAAGTCAACCGCTCCTATTACTTGCGAGTTTGGCCGATTTAATTTAATCCAGCTGATTTGTTCCGATGGCTTGTTAGTTTGTACTATCGGCCACATAGTTAGCTGACCATCGTTAGGAAGCCTCTACCTTATGAAGTAAGAATTAACAGTGCTGTTAAACATATAAATGCCGCGATGGTCTAATGGCCTAAGTACCAGGCCGCGATCTCGGGGTACCAGGTTCGATTCCCGAGTCGATCAAATGTATGGTACGAATTTTTCCAACACAGCTCAGCAATACGTAAACGCAAAACCAATAGGAGAACACAGCATTGCATTCGACATTCCTTATCTTGTTCTCCTATTTAAGTAAGTATTTTATGTGTCCTAATAAATACTTTTCTATTCTATTCTATTGGTATATGCGTTCCATGAAGTCGGTTCGACATAGAAACTAGGTTAGATAGGTTAAAACCGACAATTGGCCTCCTGGATTATGCGTCGAGATTAAGTCTAATCTCATCATAGCGATGACTTAACTTTTGGAAATTCGCATAATTTTTTTGTAACTTTACATGCAAACACTGGCAGGCAGGAAGGAGGTGGCGCAAGATCGCACTAGATGTAGGCTCATATTATTGGAGGCCAAGGCTCACTTTGGGTCACTGCGCCAACCTTTAACTGTGGGAGAGCCACGCTTCGGCATGAATGGGCCGGCTCGACCGGAGTGATACCACTGCCTCACAGAAAACCGGCGTGAAGCAGCCCCTGTGCTGTGTTTCGCTGAGTGAGTGAGGGTACCGGAGGCCTACCCGGGCGGGAAGGGGATAAAAAGTTGGCATCGCACTTGTAACTCCACTGGTGTTGTAGCCCAAATAGCATTTTATTCTCTTTAAAAGGCCACATTTAGTTCATTGATGATATCTTAGCATTAACAGAGGTCACACGTGGTACATTAGCTGTAATAAAGCGAGCATACCCACCTAAACCTGTGTAAGGAATCTATAGCGGTGTAAATGTAGCTTATTACGTAACTATTGGCGTTTTGCCAGGACACCATTGCTCTTCTAGTCAGCTTTCATTTTCATAGCTGAACAAAAACCTTATAAGATATGTAATTCGGCATGGGCTATTCAGAGGTTCACATGTACGCTGTTAGGTTGCTCGCATCGTAACACAACACCTGTGAACCTTTCTAGAGCTCACGTCAATATGATGGTACACGTGTGTAACTTTATACAGGTCGCAACACTAATTTTGAGTTACAATAGTTCACTGTAGATGCAGACAATGACCACCATTTTGTTACTCTTAATAACCTATAATATCTTTATATTAAGTATGATTTTATCACTTATCACGAGTTTTCGTTATTGATTTTGTAGTTGATGTTTAAATACAAACCCATGCAGTAATTTTAATGTCATTAAAACACAAATATGAAATATTGATTTGTTTGTCTCTGTTTATTTTGTTAAACTTATTTGATTATATTATAATATAGCATAGGCGCGTGAAAATTTTAACAATAAATGTGTATATTCTTAACGATAAATTTAAATTACCCTGTAAAATTAACACAACATCATATATAAACAGAGTGTTCTTAAAATCAAATCACATCAAAATGGCTTCACAATCTCCCTCTGATATTATGTACATGCAAGCAAAACATGTGTCGCAAATATTATGCGTTACAAAATGGTACTCAAGTGACTATTTCGATCCAAAAGCGTCTTAAAAGTCGGTTATAGGGTACATTTGTGATTACGAGTGTTAACAATTGGCTCAATAATTGTTCACCTGTCACTTATAATAACTCCCTTGTCTATATAAATAACCACAGGGAATCTAAAATAGTGCCATTCGTCAGCTTTAAAACCACATTTCTCTCTTTAAATTACCATTAAAGAGCCACTATTCTACTACTGTGTACCTTTTGAGAACTTAAAGCTGAATAATTTGTGCCCAAATCGGTGGTAAACGGGCTGTACAGCATGCTATACAACTCTTGTGCAGCTTACATAGACAGCTTAAAGAATAAATGTACACCATTAGTCAACTCCTATAGAACTCTCAATGCTACTTGGGAGGTGTCCATGAGCGGCGGCAATTGCTTACCATCAGGTGATCCACCTTCTCGTCTGCTACCTATCACATAAAAAAAAGCCTAGTTGACCAATTTATACAAAGTAACGTGACTTGTTTATCTTGTATGGGAAGTCAAGCATCTTTCTAATCCCCGAAAATCGTAGAACAAAATGTTGTTCGGAATGATTGGCAGATGCTTGGTTTGCATCTGCCAATCATTCCGAACAACATATACGATTTTCGATGCAAACCACGCATCTCGCAAATGTTCACCGATACATACTGTGTCATTCTGGTCAATGGTCTCTTAAAATGTAAATAAAAAAGTTTCTAAGTGCCCTTATTCCCTTGTTATAGAGCACTTTGCTATCATCTCAGTGGACATTGAAGCGCCCTTAACCAATTTCCTTTCACTATTAAACTAACCACTTTTATATATAACTTCTGAACCATAATAATAATGAGTAAGTACTCCGTATGTAGGTATATAATGCGAAATATATAATGTGAAAGTGAGGGCGGCACTTCGTTTTGGGTAAGTAAGTATCAGTATATATATTGTCCCACAGCAAAGCAAAGGCCTCCATCATAGATCTATATCTTATTTTCAATTCTATTTCGATTTAATCTGAATCTAATTTGACGTGTTTTGATTAAATTAAATTAAATTTGATTTGGTCTGATTTAGTTTGGTTTGCTTTAATTTAATTGTTTGTATAACATAACTATAACTATGGACCCATGATCTGAAATAAAGAATTATCGCTACTATGGACGGTATAGGATTGGTGATAACACTCCAGCAGCTGTACCAAGCGTCCAGACCGCGATTTTGGGATCCTAGATTCGACTGCCGGATCGAGCAAAAAGTATGTTTAAATTTTTCGAACATATTGGAAAATGTGATACGCCTAATCCCATCATAGAAGCGATGACTTAATTTTTATGATGGAGGCCTTTGCCATACAGTGGTACAGTATATAGGCTGATACTTTTATTTTACTTTACTTTACGTTTATTAGTATCACCATCAACAAGTTATTATTAGTATCACCAAAGTTAAATAATTCAAGCGTGTAAACTGTACAGTCAGCGACATAAAACGGTGCAAAAAAGCGGTCGTCGCTTGGTGACCGCAGCCGCCGAATTTATTCGAACGCTATCTGCCGCGTGAAGTATTGTATTAAACGGGGTGGTCGCCATACTTGCATGGGGTGGCCGGACAGGGTTTGTGTATTTTTGAAAATTATTATACAAGGTGAATTTTTAATCACCATACAAATTTTTAAGCTCGACTCAGAATCTGTAAGTGTACAACTCTCTCCAAGAAACATTAGTCGAAATACGACAAAAAATTTTGAACTTCCCATACTATATCGATCGCGTGATCAGTCTGATTTGTATGAAAAGTAAAAAAAGAATGACATAATTCGACCCATGTTTCTGGGAGAAAGCTGTTCACTTAAAGATTCTAAGTCAAGCTTAAAAATTTGGATGATGATTTAAAATTCACCTTGTATAAGTAGTTACCATTTAAGTAAGCCTGCGTTGTGTTTCGCCGCGTGAGTAGTATCATAATTAGGAGGAAGAGGGTTTAAAAGGTTGGCAGCACATTCGTGACTCCACTGATGTCGCAGGTAAGTATCCCTATCAAAAAAAAAATGTGTTAGCTCGCCTTCAACAACTTTCAAAGGTTAATTTTGCTAGTTCTAAACCATTTCACTAACTTAAGTATAATTCTAAATTTTTTGATAAACAAAATGCTGGCCTGTTATGAACATTTCTTTTCGGCGCATAATCTTTTATTTAAGTATAGCCGCGCCCGTTTACCCGTCTAGTTACACATAAACATAATAATCACATTAATTCAACGACGAAGGCAGCGATAGAGCGCTAATAGCGCGCCTTCCTACAATATGCCAATTTCTGCTTTCTCAGAATTCCAGCAGCGTGGTCTCTCTATATTGCAAGGAAGTTTAGGCTATAAAGATAAGGATATCGGTCCTATATCCGTTGTTTTGGCGCGGCCGCTCGCTCGCGTCGCTTTTTACTGCGCCCGACTGTACCTTTGACCCGGTGCGCGAAATTTAACTGTACTTTATTAGAACTAATACACTTGGGCTATCTTGAATTTTGTAAGCGCTACACTTGGCGAGTTTTCCCTTCGATATATTTAGTTAGTAACGCCTTGAGATCGAGTGACTTGCAATATTGTCTTGTTGGGAATGCGAGAAAAAGTTTTTCGTTATCCGCAATGTTTTTTTAATGAAATAGATTTATTTGCACAAATGGGCGGCGGTAATCGCTAACCATCAGGTGATCCGTCTGCTCGATAATGTAACCTATACATTGGTCTTAAATGTTTAATTAATCTTGCTACAATATTGCTAATGGATTTATTATTGTTTTCTGGATGTCACCGTGCTATTGCAAAGACTGTCAGATAATTGTGCATGTATTTTTTGTGGTGATATGTGGCAGACGAGCAGACGGATCATCTAATGGTAAGCGATTTCCGCAGCCCATAGTCACCTGCAGCACCAGTAGAGTCACAAGTGCGCTGGCAACTTTAAACCCTTTCCCGCGATTGGGCCTCCGATACCCTCACACACTCGACGAAATACAGCGCTCGCGTTGCTTCCCGCCGGTCTTCTGTGAGTGGTATCACTCCGGTCAAGCAGGCCTGTCGATGCCAATGCGTGGCTTTCTGACAGTGAAAAATATCACCTGAATTTTTCAAACATAACTCGGGATTGTGATCACCGCACCGCATTAGGCAAGCGTGGTGATTAAGCCTCATCCCATCATAGTAGCGATGACTTTATTTCTATGATGGAGGCCTTTGCCCTGCAGTGGGACAGTATATAGGCCTGATACTTTGTATTTTTATTACCTTTTATTTTTGTACTCTTACTCTCTGATGACAGTCCAGTCCAATACAGTCCAATTGTTAGGAATCCTATTTTACGCTTAATTGACTAAGTTCTACACATCAAACGCGTTTTCCCACCAAAGGCGCCATTGGGCCAGTCAAATAAGTATAATAATAAAACTCATTACCATTTCTGTATTCGAGTCTAATGTTTAGTCATTACCATAAGTCATTCTCAAAACCACTTCAAGGTTACCGCTTTTTTTAATTACGACTGGTACATGACAGCTTTATTATCATTACCATCCATCACTCGATAAACGTTACAATTAAAGCTTCAACTTTACATTTTAACAGATCATTTACGTAAATCGTAGCCATTTTACAAATTCATTCTCTGCTGTGCAAAAAAGGCCATTAAGTATTTTAATTTATCTACAAAAGCAATAAAATTAATTTCACAGGCAATAAATTAACTGAATAACATTTGTAGCCCCCCAGATCTGGATCTAGGCAGGCATTAACGGTGGGGCAGGGTGGCCAACCATGGATGAGTATAAAATACGGACATGCAGAAATAAGAAGGACCTAGAGAGCAATTTGTTTAAGCCTGCTTGAGCCCATTGCTGGGCAAAGACCTCCCCTAATGGCTTCCACTGGCGCCTATATTTCACAGTCCCGGGAGTGTTGATCCAAATCGTCACACCATCTTTTCTTAAACCTGACTCTTAGTCGTCGTTGCGTGACGATTTTGGTCCATCACTCTAGGTGCATCCTGCAAACGTGTCCTGCCCAATCCCATTTAATTTAGCGGTCTTTTCACCCACATCTGCTATTCCGGTTTTGGAGCGGATTCCGGAATTTCTAACGCGGTCTGTGATTTTGATACCTAAAATGCTCTGTTCCATAGCTCTTTGGCAAATCTTGAGTTTGGACTTTGGACAGCAATAAATAAGAAAAAAGGTATCTGGGTCGATCTTCCGGGAAATTTTAAATATCTGGGCGATATAATCGTTAGTACAGCCACCCGGACTGTGGAACATTGTGGGTCCCCCACCTGAACCAGTCGATGATTTTTTAAGTGCGTCGTTTACTTAAAAAATACATACTGTTGTTATTTATTAAAACATTAAAACGAGGAAAAAAATATCTTGGACAGTACTACCAAATCCCTAACGACTGGCCTCCCTACGAGGGCCGAAAAGTTCAGGACTAATGGCGAATTAATGAACGCGCCACGACTCCTTCGGGGCCCTGAGACCCTCAACCCTAACCTGTACAAATGTCAATGCAATAATGAATATTGCCCGGGTGAGATGTGCCCCCAAGTTCCGAATCTTGCAGGGTTGAGTCACGATCACTCATCTGTGAAGGTCAAACTGATTTTAGATTTGATTTAGGTATTTGGTCTCAATCTGACATCTGATTTAACAGTGGAAGAGCGCTTCGGCATGAATGGGCCGGCTCGACCGAAGTAAAACCTTTTCACAGAAAACCTGAGTAAAACAGTGCATGCGCTGTATTTCGTTGAGTGAGTGAGGGCCTCGAATTTTGTACGACTTAATGCGATACTTAAAGTGCAACCAATCCAATCGTTGTTGGACCTAACTAAAAAGTCTAGCATATCAGGCTGAGGTGAGCCAATATACTGAGCCACTTTTAAAAAAGCCATCTATCGAATTTTTCATTTGCAAAAACATTCTAGACCTTAGAAGCATTAGGGCGGAAGTGGTTTTTGGCAACTTTACAGGACAGAGTAAAATAAAAAATCGATTTAATCGGCAAATATTTTAATAATTACAAACAACATACAAATGATGTCTTTGCAATTATTTAACCTAATAAGTAGCTTTCCTAGTTTTATAATTAAAATTTAAAAACAAAGTTTCTAAACAGTGAAAAATTAACTTTTTTTTAAAAAATGATGACATCCGCCTTTATGCCACAACAATAATTTATCATATTTGTTCAATCGATCAGTATGTGCCCATAAGGCTTTATGCCTCCAATTTTTGTAATTTAATGTAAGGTGTTTGTCTAAGTATAACGTTATGCCTAAAAAATAAATCAATATCTCTTAAAACTAAACAAGGCGAAATTGCAAATGCGACTTTATTGTGTTCATTTATCAACAATTTTTTTTGGCAAAAAGGCGGATATCCTTACCAAAAAAACTATTTCAAAAGTAAATCCTCCTCATCTAAGAGTGTATTTCCCAGTTGGGTAAAGAACTGTCGTCCGGGGTACACTTGGGCCATGATCCAGGATTGGGGGAGTCTGGTAATTACAATCTATATCAACTGGTATCAACCGTCACACGACCATATTCCCTCTTTGTTGGACCTTCTGTTGACCACCCATCCCGGCGCCTACCAAGTGTCTGTCAATGCACCACTTGGCTCTTCCAACCACTGCCTTGTACGGAGCGCTGTGCCTCTCAACAGCACTCAGCGGTTGGAACTGGGCACTCGCCATATTTGGCACTATCAGTCAGCAGACTGAAACGTTACGCGTAGTTTCTTCGCATCCTACCCGTGGTGGCAGGTTTGCTTTACGTTGGAGGATCCCGATGGCTTGGCAGAGTCTGTAGCCGATGTTATACTGCAGGAAATGGAATTATTTATTCAAGCTCTGCAGTACCAAATACTAGCGTCCCAAGAAAAGGTACAACTTTGCTGCTAGTTCTTATAAGAAAAATATCACCAGAGCAAAGTCATCGTTCATTGGTAACGCGCCTTCCATCGGGCACCCGCGCTTTCAATTGCCAAGGCCATCCTCGGGAACTTTAGTCAGTCGTCATTCTCTCCACTACACAAGCCAGACGATATTCTTGCCCACACTGCAAAAGAGAAAGCCGAACTTTTGGGCACTTTCTGTGCATCAAACTCGAGTTTGGATGATTCTGGGTACTAACCACCTACTGTACCGTCCTGTGCGAGCTCAATGCCGAACGTCGAAAAGATTTTGTACGTAAGGCTCTCTTTTCTCTTGACATCCATAATCCGAGTGGGCCGGATGGTATCCCTCCATTTGTACTGAGGTTATGTGCTCCGGAGTTGGTTCTGGTGGCTTATAACGAAGACGTCCCGTAACGAATGAGAATATACCTGTCACATTCAAACAAAAGCGCGCACAGCGCGTGTGAAAGAGAGGGGAACTCCGATTCGGTCGTAACGTCCACTTCAAATTAGGCCCTCTGGTTCTAACGTATCTTTTCTGACTCTCATAATTCATTGGCGTAGTACCGAGTAACTGGAAGTCAGCTCTTGTCCACCCCATACCTAAAAAGGGCGATTGCTCAGACCCGTCCAATTATAGACCTATATCCAATACCTCAATCTTCTCTAAAATAATGGAGTCCATAACGAACCGCCAGCTCGTGAAATACCTAGAGGAGAACCGCCTATTAAGCGACCGTCAGTACCTACGGCTTCCATAGTGGTCGTTCTGCTGGGCACCTCCTGGTACTTCTAACTCACCGGTGGGCGCAGGCGCTACAGAGTAAGGGTGAGGCTCTGGGTGTCAGTTGGGACATAACGGAAGTTTTTGATCGGGTATGGTACAAGGCTCTGCTCTCTAAACTTCCCTCGTACGGTCTTCCAGAGAAATTATGCACGTATCTTTAAGGTCGTTGTCGACGGTTCTTGTTCAGACAATATGTAATGAAACTCGTAAACGCTGGTGTCCCCCAGGGCTGTCTGCTATTCCAACGCTGTTCCTTCTGCATATTAATGATATGTTGTCACAGAACAATATTCATTGCTATGCGAATGATAGCACTTGTAATGCACTATAATATCCGGTATATATGGCGGACGTGCAAATATTTCTCTGGAAAACGTCATTGAGTACCTACCGGAAGTCACTTGTCTGAAGTCGAAGACATATTGAATCTTGTTTCAAACTGGGGGGTACTTAACTTAGTCAGCTCTAACCCCTCAAAAACACAAGTGTGTACATTAATTGCTAAAAGACGTCCCTTCAAAGTGGCAATAACTTTTCAAGGCATTTCCCTTAAGCTTCTATAGGGATTCTTGGCATCAACATTTCGAGCGATGTCACATTTGGCGGTCATCTGGAGGATAAAGCTAAAATAGCTTTAAATAACTAGGTGTTCTTAATGGAGCCGGTGAGTTTTTCACGCCGGCTCATCGACTTCAACTTTTTAAGGCACAAGTTCGGCACCATATGGAATACTGCTCCCATCTCTGGGCTGGAGCACCTCAGTACCAACTTCTTCCATTTGATCGCATACAACGTAGGGCTGCTCGAATTGTCGCTGACCAACTCTTTTCAGTCAGCTTGATTCTCTGGCTTTGCGGCAGGATATAGCTTCCCTATGTTTTCTTTATCGCATTTATCACGGGAAGTGCTCCGAGGAATTGTTCAATCTACTTTCTGCGGTTGAATCCTTAATTACATCGAACGGCGGCTGTGTTGCAGCGGCTGTCATTCCATCTTCATCATCTTGATGGTTGGCGATCTAGCACTGTGTGTTTCTCGAGGAATTTTCTTCCACGAACCTCAGTTTTGAGGAATAGTTTAGCTGCGGCAGTATTTCCTGACGGCTATGACTTAGGGACCTTAAAGAAAAGAGCTTGCTCTTTCTTAAAAGGCCGGCAAAGTCGTAGCGGCCTCTCTGATCTCGCAGATGTTCAGGGGCTGCAGTGATTACTGACCCACGTGATCGTTTGCCACCTCTATCATAAAAAAATCAGGAAGGTAAAACAAAAATGCCGAAATGTAAACAAACAATGCGTGCAAATACCAAAGTGACAGAAAGCCAGACATAAGATCGCGTAATGACTAATCACAATGTATCTTATTACACTTAAACTGATTCAGTGTCAGTCATTGGACACGCCGTGATCAAGGGATAATGCCCGATGTCGCTCATTTTTGGCGCCATATTATGAATAGTTCACATCCATAACGACTTATTTCTAAATAAGCCCACCAATCCATTTACAAAGTTACTAAAACAAAAGGCATAAAGTCGTATATCTGGATCCGATCAACATTATTCAAAGGAATCTTAGAGGCATAATGTCGAAAGTTTACTTATGACGAATATTTTAAAACACTGTTTGAGCCATAAAGGCGTGACTCCTTTTACGTAGCCTTTGTGTAAATATTTTTTTTAAGCATAAGGGCCAAATTTTTAATCCGCCTTGAGAAAGTAGAGGCAATGTAGACGCAAAGAGATGGAAGTGTAAATTAGACCTTAAGGTTCTAATGATTTTAGAAAAGCTGTCAGAACCGACATTATGCACGAAATTATCTCAGCCCAGAAAAGGGATAGAAATACATCTCAAAGAGATATAGAAAGAGAAAGAAACGCTTATCTTCGTTATCCAATAAAAACATTTTGCCCGATCTGCACATACGCCCATATGCTTCTGAGGTCTAGCATTGTTCTTTGAAAATAGCCTCATTTAAGCCTGCGCTTAGTTAAAAAATCGATATTCAATCAAGTCAAGAAGATACTTTTCAGTATCTATTAACACCTTCCGATCTTATTAACAAAATCCGTAATCTCACCCTCAAAAAGGCAGTACAGTGAACCGCATAATAAACCCACATCACTACTTAATGCTAGTGTTGCAGTAACTATCGATAGGTTTCTTTCGAAAAGTAACAGCTTCATATAAACATAATATTTGTAATTTAACCTTAAGAGATGTGGATTTTAAATTAATAAAAAATAAAATAAAATAAAACATCGATAGGTAGATTGCTCAATAGACATTTTATAAAAAAGTACTTATTCTCCTTTTACTTCGATATAGTTTTTATAAGCAAACGGATCACCTAGTGTTAAGTCATTGCCACCGCCATAGGCGTTGTCTATAAAAAATTCCACAACATTCGTAGAGTCACAAGTGCATTGCCATCCTCTTAATCCTCTTTCCCTCCGTGTGTGTGTCACTTTCCTTCAATTATGAACTATCATAACTATATAAAGTACGTAGCGTGAGGCTAAAATCTGCCAAAATCAATCGATAGACTACGCATAGTCGACTATCGGCAACACTACTTAATACAGCGCGGCTTAATCGAAATTTGAATGGCGGGTGTGCTCGGTGACGTCCCGATACATCGGCTAATTTCACACTCACGTTGACTCCAAAAGGCTTTGAATTTTGATATTGGCGCGTGCACCGCGAAATGGGTTTGTGCACTCATTTCTTTTGTTGACTGTACATGTGTGTTTTGTGGTTATTTTGGAGGTATAATGGGGTTTTGCGTATCAAATTGTTGACGTCTATTGACTTGTTCTGTTTATACACGAGCAGAATTTTGTACTTGTTTCCTTTAAACCGACGAAGTAAACTGAAGAGGTCGATAATTCGACAACGTTAAAATAAAAAAAAATACATATTTTGTTATGCTCGGAATCTCTTTGCGCGATCGTGTCAGAAATTATGAAATCCGCAGAAGATCTAAGGTTGCAGACATAGCTCAAATAATTGCGTGGTTGAAGCGGCAATAGGCAGGGCCCATTGCAAGGATAACAGACGGCCGCTAGTGTGGAAAGGTCCTTGAGTGGAAGTCGCAGCCGTGGCCAGCCCCCAACAAGGTGGACCGACGATCTAGTGCAAGTCTCGGGAGCTCTTTGGATGCGGGTGACACAGGACCGATCTGTGTGGAGAACATAGGGCGAGGCTTATGTCCAGCAGTGGATGTATATTGGCTGAAATCATGATGATGAAATGAGCAGCAGTTTAGACGAGTAACCTGATAACAAGTGATTACTGCTCAATATTTTAAGTTGGCGCGTCTACTTGTTCACGCCAATCTTGGCAACTACTGTACGGATTGTTAATAGCTATGAAACCTGGGCTTAATTAACTACAGGACTTAATTTGTTTTGGAAAAAAAATATTAGTGCTAAACTGAATTCTAAGCGAGCAAAACTCAACCTCTTGTTTACAATATAATTTAAATGTAAGATTTTAAGCTGCTTCTCCCATCATTATTTCAAGATCTAAATGTGACAGATTACACTGAAGCATTTCGCCTGTCGTTTGGCAGCTTAATGAGAACACACTGCGGCGATGACAGGTTAAACAGCATTGTTCAGTTTCAGGCGGATTCAGACGCGTGTTTTCAGGAGAACTTCTTGTTCTCTTATTAGCGCCCCGGGATATATGTCAAGATTTTATTTCGTTAGGTTTTAAATCTTGCCTTGTTTGAGATTTTAAGAAAAGTTAGTCACGGAGTTGAATCTTTTATTATGTAGGTAGGTACATACGTACAGCCACACAAAGTATACAAAACTGACCAATTGTGTTAACACATTAAATTAAATATCAATTGAGGAAATTTGACAGGTTGTGGTAACCTGATGACGTGTGCGCATAAAATTGGGTTTGGCATTTTTTTTTTCAAAATAAACTTTACCTTATCGGTTAGTCGATTTTTTTTTAATCATTTATACCCTATGCGTTGCCTAAACTTTTATAGCTGTATTACAACAAAAAGTTAACGCCACAAAAAATTAAAAGAAACATTACAATTTTTTTTTTTGAATTTTCGTTCGTTCAAATCAATGCGTTTACGCCTTCCCAAAATAAATGATCTTGGCACAAATACGGAAAACAAAGTGATCTTCTACAATACGGATTTTGACTTTTCCGTTTCAGAATCGAAACCCTAAAAACCAGCTGCTGAGCAGTGTCGCCAGCAAAATAATTTCCTAAAACCTTTTTACTCATTTTCAAAGTCCTAGTATTTTCCAGTGAGAAAGCGAATTATTTCTCTAAAAGAGTAAAACGAACGCAGTCCGCCAGGCATTACCTTACTTTTCAAGCTCATTTCCTCACTTACCGGCCTAGGGGCTAATTTGATATACTCCGGTGCCCGAGAACCTTACCCTTTTTGCCGGTTTTAAGGTTCTGCAGGAACGTTATTAGGATATTTTATATTATCTTATTCATTTTAGTTTATTTATTTTTTCTTATCATTTTAATTTGATTCTTAATAAATTTTAGTTAATTAATATTATGATTTAATCTGAAGTCATTTTAGTATTTAAATTCATAAGCATTATTATTATTTTCTGGTTATAAGTATAAATTAATTATTTTGAATTGTGTTTGTTCTGTATGATGTGTGAAACTTTTAACTGTTATGGGTATATCCTGAAATAAAGACATTTATTATTATTATATTTCCTTTCATCGCATTTACAATCATCATTACCATCGGCTTTTACATCTGTAGCAGATGTTCATTGTTCAAGCAGCATCATATCATATCAGAATCACACAACATCTCATACATTGACCTGACTCCGTACTAAGTAGCTTAAGCACTTGTGTTACAGATATCACACAACAGGAAACAAAAATATAATACTTAAATCCATACTAATATTATAAATGCGAAAGTAACTCTGTCTGTCTGTCTGTCTGTCTGTTACTCTTTCACGCCAAAACTACTGAACGGATTTAAATGACATTTGGTATACAGATGATCTAAACCCTTACGCCTAGACACTGAAACACACGTTCATTACTCGAATGTTTGTCCAGGGTGGGGATCGAACCCGCGACCTTTGGCGTATGAGGCAGGGTCACTATCAAATGCGCCATCCGGTCAGTCAATCATGGTTGTATAGTAGTACTATGCGGGAATGAATATTTCCTTCGGACACCTAATGACTCGCTCTGTTGGGCTAGTGGTTTGAGTACTGTGCAGTGATCTTAGGGTCCTGGAACCGATTACTGGGTTGAGACAAAAGTATGTTTCGAATTTTCCGAACGGAACTCTGAGGGGGTGATGGCGGAATAAACTCGGATCCTATAGCCCCAACTGGACCACAGTAGCTTAAAGTCGTAAAATGTGGAGAAAGGGTAGGGAGGCCTTTGCCCAGCACTGGAGTCTTAGTAATAATTATATAATGTCGAGTTCAATGAGTGTTTGGATGGACGTTACTGTATACCGATACACACAATTATTACCATTTTGTATTTTATAGACATACAGAACCTTTATCAGTCGGGTCCAGCTCGTAGATAAAAGTTTTTTACCTTTTAACTTACCCTACAATAGAAGTGGATAAAATAAATAAACAAGAAAACAGTTAGAGGGTTTACGGTAATGAGATTTGACTCGCGGATGGTAATGAGTTTTGAATGTTAGTTTAATCTTAATGTTTCAAAGCATGTTAATTAAGTAGCGTCACATCTTTCTGGTACAATTTATATACACAATATGAGGACTAGTGGCCCGCCTTCACTTTGTTTCGGGACGTTAGTCCCACTCTGTCCCAATAGATGGCACTGGGCGTCGTTTACGTTGCGCAATTGTTTCGCTTTTTCCGTCTTCATACGCATGGTAGTTGAAGTTAAGTGTGCAGAATTGCTTAAAAAATATCCTTCATCACTGCATGTTTCACTTTTTTGTGCAATTTTTGACAATCCTTATTTTATTAAAACTAATTCAACTAAATGTGCGGTGCAATATAAGTCCTGTCGTTGTCTATAGAAATTACCTATTAATAAATAAGTACAAAGATAGATCCCATACCGTCACAGTAGCGATGCTTGATTTCTATGATGGAGGCTTTTGCTCTGCAATGGATTAGTATATGCACTGTAGCATTGTGTGTAGGTAGGCACTGGGCAGTGACTATCCATACTATACATACTAATATTATAAATGCGAAAGCAACTCTGTCTGTATGTCTGTCTGTGTGTCTGTCTGTCTGTCTGTCTGTCTGCCTGCTACTCTTTCACGCCAAAACTACTCAACGGATTTAAATGAAATTTGGTATACAGATAATCTAGACCCTGAGAAAGGACATAGGCTACTTTTTATTGCGAAAAGGGGGTTGTAAGGGGTTGAAAGGGGGGTAAAAAGTTACTTTTCCACGCCGACGGAGTCGCGGGCGGCCGCTAGTACAAAATAAGTTTGGGAACTTCTGCCCGAGTTTGAGAGTAGTTGTCGATGTTAAATTTTTAAAGCTCTATTTGTATATCTAGTTCTGCAATTAGTTAATCGTACGACTTAACTTTAACTGCTACTATAATCACCATTCATAAAGGCTTAAAGGAAGCAATAAATAATCATTAATCCGTTTTCTCAATTATCTTGACGACAGTCATTACTTGAACCAAGATCCTATAAGGAGCTTATAGTGGCTTTATAGTGGTAATAGTAGGTGCAATAAAAATTAGTTGTACCAGGTGCAATAAAACGCCCATCTAGAGATGTTACGAACAACTGAGTAGAGCTAAATATCATCAATGTGTTAATTTGTATTTAGCCTTTAGATCCACGAACATATTAGAAATAAATAAATGCGCCAAACAATCACACCAATCAACCTGGTCTTCAACTAGGGCAATCTCTGTACTATGAAAGACGATAATTTACTGGGGGCGTCAACCCAGATCACCCAGACCCATAACATCATTTGCCTGCCCTATTCCCAGGTTATCTGGGGTCGGCGCAGTATGTTTCCTTCTTCCATTCGTCCCTGTCATTCGTCATCGTATCATCCACTCCCTTTTCAGTCATATCATTCTTCACACAATCCATCCATCTCTTTTTTGGCCGTCCTCTGCTTCTTGGCCCATTTACATTTCATAACATCTTAGAAAATGTAGTCGTCTTCCAAAATATTACCGCCTAGATCTACATTGCGATAAAAACGGCTACGCAGACACTCATGCGCACTCATTATAGTGGTCTTGCCGTGTTTCGGCGTGAATGACAGAGATAAATGCGGGGGAGAGACACGATACTACGATACGATAATACTGCTATAACTATAACGAACTCTTCGATATCAATGATAGCTCGAGCCTTCTGTGTGTAATTAATAAGCTAATATCGGTCGACGATCTAGGGTAGGGCGCCTCGACATTGAAGTCGAAATTAGAGATTTTATACATTCATCCATCATCATCATCAGCAACCCACACTCGTCCACTGCTGGACATAGGTCTCCCCTAGTGCACGCCGCCGCTCCCGATTTGCGGCCACTCACATCCAGCCCTCACCAGGCAGCCTTCGAATTCATCCACACAAATTTATAATTCGACTTCAATGTCGAGTGCTTGAGAATTGCTCCACTAGAAGACAATCCATAAAATTGGTAGATCGATTTAATAAGGTGAAAGTTTAAAATCCTACTACTTTTCGATACCTTAAATCTCAAAGGGCGTAATCACCATTTTGGCCAAAATGACTTTTGAATGCTATCTTACTCCATTTTTTTTTCTCTATCGATCTGTATTATCAAAGTTTTAAAATTCGCAAAAAAGTGGTGATTAAAGCCCACGTGTTTACCGTCGATAAACAAGTTTTTTTAGTCGTAAATACCTTTAAAAATTCATTATAAAGATTTCGGTCGATACACCAGTTAAAATTATAATGATGTGAAAAATACTGACTATCGAATGAGGCGTATAGGACAGATATGTGTAACAGTGGCGTTTACGACTCGAGTTACTTTAAGAATTTAAACCAAATAAAATAACTGTTAGAAGGTATTGGCATAGGAGTATGCGGTCCTAGCTTCGGCCGCCGCTTTTGCTGCTGCGTCCGCTGCCTCGTTCCCATCTATACCGATATGAGCCTTGACCCAGCAGAATTGGATGGATTTTTGCTTGCATTTAATAGCATGAACGTATTTTTGGATGGAGCACGCCATTGGGTTGGTATTGCTCCTGTCCTTGATAGCATATAAGGCGGACATGCTATCGCACAAAAGAGTCACAGCTTGGCATCTATCGTTTAACGCCTATTTGCATGCTTGTTTGATGGCAAATAATTCTGCTTGGAATACCGAGCAAGCTGGGTGCAGACGGAATTTACGGGTTGTGTGATTCTGATTCCGTTCTGGATGGAAAGCGATAAAGGCTGCTGTACTCGTAGAAGACTTATTAAAATTTAAGCTCTAAGTAAAGTCCTGTCGATGCAGATATTGTTTTATACTAATTTAAAACAAAACAAAATTATAGAAATCAATAACTTTCGTTTGAATTTCAAACTAAAATGATTGCGTTTGTATAATTGAAATAATAAAATCGTTTTCATTTCTGTACTTGGACTCATAAATTTTGTAATAATGAAACTACCCGTATTTGTCTCTTAATTTGTATCTTCCTCATAGTGTTTTTACTTATGAAAATAGCTTTTTAAAATGCATTTTCTATAAGTTAACTAGGCTGTTACACCATAGCATAGAGCAGAATTGCCTTTTTTTCAAGTCGTAAACGCCATTATACCATAACTTATTGCAAAACAGCCTTTTTTTTAGGTCGTAAAGGCCAAGTTGTCAATATTTTTTTGGCGTAATCACAAATCAGTTTGGCAAACATTGGTTGTATTTTGAATACCATATAACTGTGTTATAAAGCTCTCGATACTCGATAATTACATCCAAATTTCATTTATATGGCATTATTACTTTAAAAGTTATGAATTTAATTCTTAGATTTTTTTTTTTGTTTCGGCTCTCCTGAAAAATGATGATTTGGTGATTACGCCCTTTGAGATTTAAGGTATCGTATTATAAAGGCGAAAGTTTGTTTGGATGTATGGATGTTTGTTACTCTTTCACGTAAAAACTACTATATGGATTTGAATGAAACTTTACCACAATATAGCTTATACATCAGAATAACACATAGGCTACAATTTATAAAAATATATGGTGTGGATTGTCCAAAATATGACGGTAAGTGTCAATAATTAACTCCACGCGTACGAAGTCGCAGGCGGCCGCTAGTCGTTTATAAAAAATATCCAAATAGGCAGAATATTCGCGGCTTCGCTTAATAGCGGTAACACTAGGGCTTGGTGTAATGAAGGTCTAAACATAAATTATCCAATCAAGGGAGCCGTTAGATGCGTGGCGCCGGGCGCCATTAGGCAGCGCGCGCGCTGGGCTTTCACCCGGGAAATGTGGCGGGAGTTTATGCGGCTGGCTGTACATTGCTGGCAAATATTTTTTTATGATAGGTATATCGGCCACCCTGCTCAATATTATTATAGAGTATTTTGATGTTGTTATTTAAAATCATATTTTGAATCTTATTAAGTAGAACTTTCGCCACTAGAAATATCCTTGATCCAAATTAGCATCAGTTTAGTATCATTTT